>JBBMOI010000007.1:24650000-25250000 GCA_038088405.1 Porites divaricata
CAAGCATGCTTAAGCTTGTTTTTTAAATAGGAATTATTTTGAATGAATAATTCATCCATTCATCCATAATTCTTCAGATGATTCTCACCCTCATTCAATAATTGCTAAATATCAACTCTATGATGATCCAAGCGTGATATATCAAACTCTCTTTTTCATTTCTCCTCCCTGGACGGTCTTGTTAAATTTCGGTCGGAGACCTTAGGTTTGAGGACTAGGAAGACTACGACCCGATTATTCTTATTGAAGGAGGCTAAGCCCTCTACGGATTAAAAAAAAAAAGAAAAAAGTTCTAACCGTTGATAACCTGTTTCCGCCACTATGAAATTCTCGCCAAAACAAGTAAAAGTAATATGACAACAACTTTCACGTTTTCCCACCAAAACGACGCTGATTGACGCGTGCGAACTCAGTACTTTGTATTGAGAAAATCACGTCCTCGAATTCACCCTAGTCTTACAGGTAGAAACTAAAGCTCTCTACTGGGAACTACCCAAAGACCATTCTCATTCAGTCAAATGCCTGTAATCTATCTTTGCCTAAACACTGAGCTGCCCCTGCAATGCTGTTCGCATACCGGCCGGGGTGTCCAACTAATAACGTGGTGAACGATAGGCAAGAATTGCTTGGACTGACCACGGGTTACGTTCTTTGGGCTTTATGAAGAATGTTGTACATTTGCTGATATTGATGAATGCCTGTCCTCAGATGCTTGTGGAGCCAATTCTGTCTGTAATAATACTGACGGATCATACAGATGTGAATGTTCAACTGGATTTGTTGCTCTCTGCGGTTCACAGAACCCAGTAAATCCAGTTTGTGTTGGTAAGAATAATAATAAAAAAATACAGAAAACAAATAAGCAGTTTCGGTTGAAGAGTAAAAAGAAATTGAGTTAATGAACTGTTATTCCTCGTACCCGCGCGCACAGTCGAAAACGGGGTTTCTTTGTTTCTTAAGTGCTCTCACTAATTCTTCCCTCTCTAAGCTATACAGCATTATGATGTGATCCACATTTGTGAGTCAGTCAGGAGTGGGACCTTTTTTATCCTTGATTTGTGCGAGGCGTGACATAGTAACGTTATTGCAGGAGGAGGCTATAGATTGTTTAATTCTTGACTGCCCTCCCTCCCTCCCTCTGCTCCAATACCTAAGAGTATATACCCTGCTTTACGGACACCCGCTTAATACGGACACCTCATTATCACGGACAGTTTGCTCTGTCCCTGAGAAAAAAGCCCTGACATTTTCTCTAAATTTAACCCGCTTTTAATACGGACTTCGGTTTTACTACGAACTTTCTATAAGCCCCTCAGTGTTGGTGTTACCGGGTTTGACTGTGCGTAAAAAAATAAATAGAGAAAATTGATGAATAAAGCGTGACATAGTAACTTTATTCTCCGTTTATTCTCTATTTTAAATTTAGTTCATTTGTTAGATGCTCTGCTGTACGAAGAATTAGTAAAAGCCTTAAGCTTCCTCCATTTTGATGTAGAATTTCTTTGTAACGGTCGTAGATTCAGACGAATGCCAATCTTCAGATGTTTGTGGAGCTAATCATGTATGTAATAACACAGTTGGCTCGTACAGGTGTGAATGTTTAAACGGATTTGTTGCTGATTCTGGTGCACCGGACCCACTGAGTCCAGTTTGTATTGGTAAGAGGTAGAGTATAATCTAAGGGTATAAGATTGTCCTATACTGCAGACAATTGTTTTTTGAAAAAAGTCGACAGTTATACATTAGTAATTTGTCCATACTTCAAAGAAACGTACAATACTTGCAATAAGGTATAAACTTTAGATAGACAACCTGCGTCGCAGACTTAACAAGTTTTCGGGTTACCCCGGTCAGTATAACCAGAGTTTAGTTTCGTCTCTTGGTTTCGTCTGTGACACAGGCTAGACTTTTGGTCGATCACAAAGAACCTGGACTCCGTATTAGCTGTATCATAAAACGTTGTTATTTGTACCTGTGTTCCTGAGTTATCGTTTTGGAAGGGATTTGAATTATAACGGAGACAGTTACATCTCAAGTTTCCAATTATTATTAAATGTTAACTTTCTTTTTTAAAAATTGAAACCCGAGTTTGTCTCCTCAGGGGGGAGTTAATTAATAATGGAAACTTGAGACGTGACTCTCGCGCGCTCGACAAGATTGAACATTTCACATGTGAACCCAGCAAGGTAAACCGTCTTCAATTTGACTCAAACCACTCATCAAGACTCAGGAACACGGGTAAATTTACAGCGTTTGGGTTCCCCGTGGTCAAAGTTTTAAGAAGAAAGTAATCGACGCTCTTTCAGGTAATCTTTTGACAAAGCTGTTAACTTCAAACTTTAACGTTGCAGCAAACGACTAGAGAACGAACCGTGATGTAAAATTACAAACATTTGTGTCAAATTTCCTGCCCTCTATGGCCGTTTAGCAAGATATTCTGTGGTACCCGCAGAAAATTACCGCAAAATGACCTCTGTAAATTGTAACATTTGCAGATTTTGATGAATGCTTATCCCCAGATGCTTGTGGAATTAACTCCGTCTGTAACAACACCGTCGGATCATACAGATGTGAATGTTCAACAGGATTTGTTGCTAACTGCAGTACACAGAACCATCTAAATCCAGTTTGCCTTGGTGAGAAGTGGAGTGATGCATAACAGTAAAGGGGTTAATTATTAAAGTAATTATAATTTTACGTGATCGCTGTGGGAGTGAAAATTAGCCAACGTAACGAGATTCAAAAGGTAGAGAAGGGTACCATTCACCGTGCCAACCGGAGTTGGGAAGGGAACTCAACAAAGTTTTACACGGGGAAGCTCATTGATAAATTGTACCTCTTTCACATACCTAGTTTCGAACTTTGCATCCCTTTTAACAGCTGCAAATCCACTGACCTTTAAATATGAACAAAGCTCAAAACCAGAAAATTCGACTTCTTGACAGTCATAAATCCTTCTGTAGCCCCTTTAGGTCATAGTTAACCCTTTAAGCCCGAGTATCCACATACAAATTCTCCAAGCTGATCTCCATACATTTCCTTAAAGAATTAGTTGAGAGAATTTGTTCAAAGATCAAAGTATTTTCTCTTGGGTGATCATTTTATTGATTCTTATAACTTATCCCTTTACAGTGTATGGATAATTGTAAGGAGAAAATTGATCTTGGACACTATTGGGACTTAAGGGGTAAAGACCAAAATGACAGATTTCTCTACTCTTTGATATGACTTCCCTACACTCTCATATACCTGAAGCCTGGAGCGCCTTCCCATACAGTACAGCCCCCCCCCCACTCCGAGCTCTGTGCTTGCTCTTTGTAAGAGAAAATGTAACCATTTTGGATTCTGTTAGGGAACAATTTGTGACTTTAAAACAACGATGGGTTAGGTAATTTAATGCGTATATTGATTGTGTAGGTTTTTTGAAATATATTGCCATTTTCCGGTTTCTGGCTTGAATAAATGCAGCAAAGCAATGCAAACATAAATCCTGTAATGTGCAAGTATGAATTTTAATCTGTGTTTTTGTTTTTGTTCTACCTTCAATTACAATTTTCTTAATTCCAAAAAAATTTCAACAACTCGCGTGAAAAAAACTCTCCATCAAAGCTTTTGTTTACTCTTTGTCTCCTTCGTAGATTTAGACGAATGCCAGTTTTCCGATGCTTGTGGAGCCAATCATGTTTGTAATAACACTGTTGGCTCGTACAGGTGTGAATGTCCAATCGGATTTGTTGGCAATTCTAGTGTACAGGACCCACTTAGTCCACTTTGTAATGGTAAGAAATAGTTATTTCGAAGAGCCATTCCTTTACAATACAAGAAAACAGCACTTAAAACCTTTACGTTGAAATTCTGCAGTAATTCAAGATTCAAGTGTTCTCTGGTGCCGCAAATGTGTTATGAATTTCAATCTCTATTTTACTGACACATGTGCAGAGTCGCTGCCTTGAATGAAATAGTATAGCGTATCTGTGTTTGGAGACTGAGGAGTTGTATGTTGATATGAGTGCCATTGCCAGTTCCTATCTGAACTCCTCATTCAGTTATTTTAAAAAGTGTTCTCCTTCCTCCATAGTTTTATTTAGTATCGTAGTTGTTATAGTTTTACCATTTACTACTATTATTTCCAATTACGCTACCTTTTATTTATTCATTCATTTCGTTTTATTTTTGCTTTCTCTTTATTTACTTTCTCCTTCCCGACTTTTATTGAACCTTTTAATTGAACTTTGCACTTATTTATGGGAGACAATTAGCAATTATTGGACGAGGTTGAGCAAAATATCGTGATTTGTCAGTGGCGAGCAGATCAATTATTCGCCGAAGCCGAAGGCTGAGGCAAATAATTGATGTGAAACACTGACAAATCACAATATTTTGCGATAACCGAGTTCAATAATCGTTTTATCATTCGATCACTGTGTTTGTTTTTTTTAAAAGGAATACCTTCGGGAAGCGAAGCGATCTGCCATTTTCACGCAAGAGGGATCGCAAGAAGGAGAAAAGCGTGGTTTCATTTACGCATGAGCAGAATAGTATTTGCAGATAAAAACTTCACCGGCGAAAAATGTCTGATTGGTCGTCGCGCGACCACGTGACATAGCCAAATTCAAAATGGTGGCAATACCTCCATACTTTGTTTATTCCAGTGGAAAGAAGGTTAATTGCGGCTTAATATGAGTTGCAAATGCACATCGGATATTTGTAGAATAGCCTAGACTTTTTATTATCCTTTTTCACCTATTCCTATGGGATTCGTTTCGTGCGATGCTCGCGATTTGGCCGGTTTTCGGGATTCAACTTCGGATCACGAAGGACAACAATGTTTCTGAAAAAAGCAGGGTCACCAGAAAGAACGGCCTTTGTTCACAGCTCAATGCAGCCGATAAATAAGACACTATATGGGTCCTTTGAAATTGCTTAGACACCTGGTAGTTATTTTATTTTTTTTTTCCCTAAAAGGTAAAGCAAAAATACCTTTTCTCCAGCAACACTATCTAATTTGCAAAAAAAGCTTGAACATGAGCTAAATGAACTTTAGTGTCTGCATTCAGTCTTTTCATTGAGAACGGGTGCAATTTTACTATCAAAACTTTAAAGCCGTCTTTGACCGAGCAAGGCTTTTTTTCTTTTCAATGGTTATTGTGCTTGATCTGCAAAAGATAATGAAATTTTTAAAATAAGGGCAATACTAAATACTATACTTTAAAAGAAGAGAACTTTGATTCAAGTGCTAGTTGGAAAAATACTGATTATAATTTTTTAGTATATGAAGGTTAAAAAAGTGATGCATATAGTCTAAAGTGCTACAAAGGAGTAAAAACCCAGATATTTCCATAAATAAATTTTATTGACACTGTCAGGGACATGTGGTTTCCTTGAGTACACATTTTTTCGTTAAAAAATCTTGTTTGATGCAGGATCAATCAATCTTTTCTGAAGAGAAATGAAAAGTAAAGTATGTTAACATGTCAGATACTTCAACACTGCCTTAGCCAACAACTAAGAAGAAACTGAACTTCAAATCAAAAACCAAAGTGAAAACTACTTCACTGTGAAACAACAACCACTTCAAATATATATCACATTAAATTCATGCAAAATGTAGACCTGATGACAAGTTTATAGGAATAGAAACAAACGATAATTACAATGAAACTATAATTTTTGAATGAGATCTGTGAGTGTCCTCTCATAATTCTGACAGAAGATCAAAATTGGAAACTGCACATCCTACACAACTGCATTCATCAACATGATCCAACAAAAATTTCATTAAGACTCAAAGTTTACTCCAAGCTTTAAACTCCTGTAAGTTTAATTTGTGATGATTATTTTTCTTGGAAAGAACTTTTGAATACTTAGTAGCATGTTAACTCTGTCATTCATTTTATAACTTGGCTCCCAAAACATTTAAGCCAAAAACGATGCATATAAAAACAAAGGCATTCTCAGAAAAATTACCCTGTTCATCTCCTTCCAGGATCCAATTTTCAAGCAAAGAAGCACCCCCCACTGAAAGCCTTGTGTGTAAAAATTTATAGTACTGAAAAAAATGTACACGGGGGAAATCATGTCCGTAAGTACGGTTCCTAACGAGGAAAGTAACAAGTAACCCGTTGTGTGTATAATCCCAAGCCAAATTTATGAGCAAAATCTAAACTTCGATTCTTCAATTATAAAATTGCAAGCAGTTGTGCACATTGTAAACAGAATTGTTTTTTACAAATCAAAATGTTGCTGGACCTATCGGACTGTAGCCCCAAGACGGTCAAAGCATTTTAATGAAAACACTCTCATTTTCTCATTCGACAGTTCGGATAAAACTCAAATTTCTGTAACATACAAAGCTGTAATAATGCGCAACAACAATGAAATGTGCACCGATCGACAAAATCACGTTAGGAACTACGCACTTTAGAAAACTGCCGCAACCAGGCCGCTTTCGATCCACTAGCCACAAGACAGTTTACACAGCAAGACAATGGCTAAGAATATTTCTTTTGTACCGAGTGACACGAGATTAAGTTGAACCAAGCGTAAGCTTATTTTTCTGTCATAAACAGTGTAAACACACGGAGATTTAGCATCTAAATATAGTTTCTCGAGCAGCAAAGTACAAGCTAAGTCATATTAACAAAACAAAGCCCAAAAATGTCTGTCCCTCTACTTTTTTTTTTATGGAATCCGTGATAGGAAACTCGAACTAAACAACAAAAACATTTTGGGTAGCGTTGTAATTCGCTCTTCGATCAACAGTCTAATGTTGTCGAATGTTAAAGTCGAATTTTGACACAAAAAGGGGATACACATTTAACAAAACTGTCGCTTCTGTGCCACTCGGTACAAGCTTATTTATATACCAAAACAAAGCCCAATAATTTTTCTTCCACTACTTTATAATTTCTTTTTGTACCGAGTGGCAAGGAACATGCAGTAAACAAAGAGAGTAAAAATTACCCACCTTTTCGGCCTGTCTTCCATATACAAACCAGCGATCTCAACGTCAACAAATCTGAATCAGACCATGCCACTGCGATTTGCTGCCAGTTCCAGGAGGCTATATTCTCTAGAGAACACATCTCCGTCAAAATTTCGACCAAAATAATTTTTGATCTCTTACAGTGGCAAGAAATTGCAACGTTGTCACAGCCAAAAAAAGCTGCCATCGCTTCTTTCATCTCAACAACATTTCGCGGGCATTTTTGCCTCGGAGCCAATGACATTGCCGGAAATCGATCACGTGCCATTTTTTGCAAAGCATTCGTAGACATTTTTCGCCGGTGAAGATAAAAACAGTTGAACGACCTTGCCAATGAGCACACAATTATTTGTAGGCAGTTATTTGCAGGTCACGTGGTGGGCTCTCGGTCAATGAAAAGGAAGAAACATTTGCATCGAATGACAATTATAATTGTATTGTTGCCCACCAAGAATAGCTACGCTAAATGTGGGTAATAAACTCTTGTTGCTGTTGTAACGGAGAATTATGTTCTACTACCTCTGTAGATGTTGATGAATGCCTGTCCTCAGATGCTTGCGAGGCCAGTCATGTCTGTAACAACACCGACGGATCTTACAGATGTGAATGCCCAAATGGTTTTGTAGCTGACTGCGGTCAACAGAGTTCAATAAATCCAGTTTGTAAAGGTACGAAGTATAGTTATCCCGAATGAAGAGGCATCTAATACGGCATTCTCGGTCACTAAATTCGGGGGGCCAGTTGATTATACAAGTTTGGTTCTAAAAAAAAAGGAAAGAGTCGAAAGGGAGGAGTCTTTAAAGAGTTTTGCCTTGATTTCGTTTCGAAATGTGGGTTATGTTTGGTTTGAATGGCTAATGTTGGCGCTTCGTTAATTCCGGGTTAACAAGGTCACGTGTCTTACTGAAGGTAGCAAGAGACTGCATATTTTATTTGGTAACTGGCACGAATACGAATTCTACTTGCAGCAAGGCAATGCAAAAAGCCTAAAAAGAATCTAGCATATAAATCACTCTGGTCTAAGAAAACAGCTAACATTTCGCGACGGCTGTTGAATCGATATCTGATAAATATACAGCTCGAACCACAACGAAAGTAAGTGGTGTACTGTGTTGAAAATTAACCGGATTTAGGGATAGGTAAGGATAGTGAGTGGAAATCGCCGAAGGGAGGTATTGCACAAGGTACTTTGCTGCTGATGATATCTGCGCCTTTTCTAAGGAGCACAGAATGAAATGCCCGATCAAATGTAAGGAGATCATAGTTAATTTTATGATCAATCATAATCTGTTATTAACCCTATATTATATCAATGGCAATTCAATCGAAAGGGTCGTAGAGTATAAACTTCTTGGAGTTTATATTAGTAATGATCTGAGGTGGATCCATCATGTAGATTACATGATTCAAGCAGTGTGGCGCGCCACCAGTTTCATTAGCTAAGGTGTTTGTAGCCGCTGTTCATTCTGTAGTATTATAAATATACAGTATCTATTGCCTCACTTTACTCTTTGATGAATGTATAAAATCATGTCTTAATTTCTTGTGGAATATTTTGTTTCTCTCTCCTACGTAGATTTAGATGAATGCCAGTCCCCAGATGCTTGTGGAGCAAATCATGTTTGTAACAACACCATTGGTTCCTACAGGTGTGAATGTTCAAACGGATTTTCTTCTGATTCTGGTGCACAGGACCCACTGAATCCAGTTTGTATCGGTAAGAGGTTGAGCATTCGCAATACTCATTTGGTGCAGTAAATAGAAAAAAAGTGTACTCCTTGACATTGACTTGTAATCATTGACATTGTAATCGTTAAAGACATTGACATTATTGTTTATGTTTGGTCGGTGAAAATCTAATTTAACTCATAAATTTGAAATATGGCTTGGTGTGCCTTAAACTACCATTGCAAAGTATAAAGTATTTCTTGAAGCTATGAGTTCCAGAGAAACATTTTTATCGTTACTTAGTTATAGTTCATTAGTCCAATATGCGTTTCGACGAAGTTTTGATGGTCGGTTAAAACAGGGTTTTCGGAGCATTTGGAAGTATCGGATGCAGAGGTTCAGCTGGTGGGCTTGCACCATTCGTGTCAAAGGAACGCGAACATGGAGTGCTTGAGGTACAAACGTCTAGGGGGGGGAGGGGGCGTCCGGTTCCCCCGTGTTATTATTTCGTGTGAGAACTACCAGACGTTACATTTCAAACAACCAGACGTTGCGTCCGGCCTGCACCAAACCCGTGGAATCAAAGATAATGGAGGATCGAATAGGAGGATCTTGAATAAAATCTTTGCGATTTTCCATTTTGGTGCAATGTGGACTCTAGCTTACCTCTTTGCTGGAAAAATATTCGTTCAAAATATTATGAAAGTGGAGAAAACAGTGTTATGGCCGATTATTAATAATCTGTTATTTTTGTAGATGTTGATGAATGCCAGTCCTTAGATGCTTGTGGTGCCAGCCATGTCTGTAATAACTCCGTCGGATCGTACAGATGTGAATGTCCCACTGGATTTGTTGCTAACTGTAGTTCACAGAACCCGCTAAATCCAGTTTGCGTCGGTAAGATCGTACGGTGTAATCTGGCAGAGGTTCCAGTGCCAGACATTCGTTTTTTTGTAATGGTCTTATAAACTTTGCTGTTTATGCAACAGTTAGCTAGCTGCATGTAAAGAGATTCAAAAGCCGACGGTTTGTTTCTAGCTTTTTGGGAGAGGGAATTGAAAGATTATGTGGGTTTTGCATTGATCATGAGCGCCACTATTTCTCCAGTTGAAATAATGTCAAATGTTACTCTCGTTAAATAAATTTGAATGTTATGGTAATAATAACAGTAATAGTGATTATTATTATTAGGTTTTAAAAAAATACAGAATATAGTCGTGTGATGCGTACGATTTACAGCTCCATAAACAGTAGCTTCGTCCTGCGTCACGCACAATTTTCTTTGTAATCTTTTTAGATTTAAACGAATGCCAGTCCCTAGATGCTTGTGGAGCCAATCATGTCTGTAATAACACCGTTGGGTCGTACAGGTGTGAATGTTCAAACGGATTTGTTGCTGATTCTGGTGTACAGGACCCACGGAATCCTGACTGTATCGGTAAGAAGAAAAGTAAACTAGAAGTGTAAGCCTACTATACATGAAGACAGAAGAAAATAATTTGGAAGTCTTGCGTCAGGCATCTTGTCCAATGTGCCCCAGAACTTTGACAAAAATGTGACGCCATCACCCTTGTTACATGTCAGGCTCACTGGCCTACACACATTGATTGGAATCTATTTCAACACATATGTGCTGGTATTGCTCTATTGTGTATTATTAAAAACTGAATCATTGGATAATGTAATTGTAGAGCTCTGATTGGCTTAGTCATCATGGTATATGAACCATTATACCATGCTCTCCAAATATTGTAACTGTACGCGTCTGCTCAAAATTTAAAACAAGCTGAAAATCGGTTGTTTTACATTTAAATAAATTTGGGAAGAATTCTCGATATTTTGTGGGAGTTTTTAATAAAACAGTTATTCCGCTCGCGCGTTTTGGATATGAGATGATTACAACCAACTCATGATCATATCCAACGCGCACTTGTAGAATGATTGTTAAATAGCTTTTCCGCCTTTACAGAGAATTTTCCACTTAACACCTGCAGATGTCGATGAATGCCTAACTCTAGATGCTTGTGCTTCAAATTCTGTTTGTAACAACACCGTTGGATCGTATAGATGTGAGTGTTCAGCTGGATTCGCTGCCATCTGCGGTACAGAGAACCTACTAAACCCAGTTTGTGTTGGTAAGACATTAAGAAGATCTCAAGAAGTTATGGACTTAAACTGGAGATTATAAACCCAGTCCCTTACTTATAAGCTCCCCAATTGATGGGCTCATCTACTCGTAAACGTAAAAATATACATCCAATTACATATATAAGCCTCCCAGATATACGGCCCCTCCATATGTATTGAAATAAATTCGATTTATTCTGACAATTTGAAGCTTCATTTAAAAACCGGTGAATACAAAACATATTTTGACTCGCATTATTATAGTTTGTTTCCAAGCCCTTTTTTTATTTTGGTTACAAGTCCGACTCCCTCATCTAGTTGGTCGAAAATATCGAGAGAAAACAACTAAGTTAGCTTAAGCTAGGAAAACGCGCGATTCAGCCCGAGCCGCCTTTGTTTTGGTTTTCAAAGCCGGCGCTTTTCGCTACTAGTGGGATATAACATATAGCCTAGTAGTAGCTCAACCAATCAGAACGCAGCATTGATGATGGACCACTAGTTGGATTTTACTAATAACACATAGCTTAATTTTAAATTTTCAGACAGTGCATTATTATTATGAATTATTTTTTTAAAATCTGTTTTTATAAAAAAATTAATTGTTGTTGTAAAAGGCCATTAGTCAGCAATGGAAGAAATTATAATTATTATTATTATTATTATTATTACGAAGATGTACAAGCCCAGGGCTAATAAGCGGTAGGTTACGGTATTTCATAAGCGGTTGGTTACGGTATTTCCTAAACAAACTATGGTGCTGCGTCCGTAAGAAAAAGGAACACACATATTTTGTGTTAACAACTTTCATCAGTTGAGTTAGGCGTTTGTTGGAAAACCTATATGGAGAATTTGGAAGGGGATTCGTTGACGCCATAGATGACTCACGTGATCTGTTATCCTGGTAGACTGGGTCCGTGGCTTTAGCATAGCCTTTTTTCCGTGGTAACAGTGACTCAATGATCAGATCCCTGGAGAGCTAGGTTGAAGACCTATCAGTGGCTTTGGGACCAGGACTCTATAGTAGGATTAAGGCCTCACTGCGGCCTGGCCATAAGGAATAGAGGGTTATTATAATGACTTATATAAGTAACTTGGGGATTATGATTCAATGGCTACCCGAAAAGGAAAGAGGTCGTTCTGTTGCCAACCACCTTTTCTGTGTGATCGTTTATAAATTCTCGAGAGCACTTCATCCCATGGCCATACACCTTCCACTCACTTATTTCATTGATTGACAGCACTGATTATTGAGTTTGGTTACTAAGAACTTGAGAGTATTGTATATGTGTTAATGATATATGAAATGAATCATATATGAACTGCGAAAATGAAATGAAATGAAGGTATGATCGTCGCAGTGAAACGCAATTTAAGCAATTGCGTAAAGAAGCCTGAAAAGTCCTGAATTTTTTTCAGGCTTCTTTACGCAATTGCTTAAATTGCGTTTCACTGCGACGATCATACCTTCATTTCATTTCATTTCCGCAGTTCATATATGATTCATTTCATATATCATTAACACTCATGTCTTTCACGGGAACATATGAACCCATAATTGACCTGCTCCCAACGTCAGTGGCTTCATAGCTCAGTTGGTAGAGCATCGCACCGGTATCGCGAGGTCACGGGTTCAAACCCCGTTGAAGTCCTGAATTTTTTTCAGGCTTCTTTACGCAATTGCTTAAATTGCGTTTCACTGCGACGATCATACCTTCATTTCAGTATTGTATATCTCGGTCATTCTATAAATTCATGAAAATTCGTTCGTTCACTCCATTTGGTTTTCCACCGCGCTGTAAGGCAACTGTTCACCGAGTGATTTTCTACTTGTTTTCATTAGACTTCTTTGGTGGTATCTTAAGCAATTGTGCAGTACTGAATAGTTGTAGAATTTTCTTTCAATTCATAGATTTAGACGAATGCCAATCCCCAGATGCTTGTGGAGACAATCATACCTGCAATAACACCGTTGGATCGTACAGGTGTGAATGTCCAATCGGATTTATTGCTGATTCTGGTGCACAGGACACACTGAATCCTGTTTGTATCGGTAAGAAGTGGAGGACATCTGTAAATTGTAGAATTCTCTAAATACGTAAGAAAATAGGTCGAAATTTTGACACGAATATTGTTTTCCATATTCCAAAGACACCTTGAGAAAATATCACAGTGGGAATGCACATCTTGACCAGTCTTTGGGCTGCAGTGGATGACATTCTTACTCAAATAGCTTACGTAGTCAACAACAAATCAATGTCAATTTTTTAAAACGAGTGGTTTTTAACAAACAACCACATTTCGATTGGTAAAAGTTTCATAAGACGTTTTTCTAAAACAGTAGTGTTAACATTTATTGACTGAGGAGGGTGTTTGAAATCAGGTCAAGCACTCAAATATAAAAAAACTGAAACAAACACAAGATACAAGCAAACTCTTGGTTATTTCTACAGATTTTGATGAATGTCAAAACCCAAATGCTTGTGGAGTAAATTATGTTTGCAATAACACCGTCGGATCATACAGATGTGAATGTTCAACTGGGTTTGTTGCTAAATGCAGTGCACAGAACCCACTCAATCCGGTTTGTGTTGGTAAGAATTAAATAAACTAGCTGTGTTAAGAAAGTGAGTTAACCACCGTGTAAGGAAACCAAAAAAGCTAATGTTTTCAGTTCTAGTTCTCAATACAGAGGGCCAAGGAAAGACTGTGATTTTGTCTGGTTTAATTTGTTCATTATCTAATAGTGGAGCTATGCTACTAGTGGGAACTTGGTCAAGGCCGTCCATTGATTGTGTGGGAATTATTTAAGAGTGCCGATTTCACAGGTGGACTGTAGTTTTTTAGATTTTACGGATTTCTTGATGTAGATGGAGGCTGCAGACTTCATAAATCGGCTGAAATGAGTGCGACCACTCCCTAAACCAAGGCGTGACACGAAAAGTCTTGAAGGCTTCTCTGTATTTCATGAAGAATGCATGTTCTTTTTCACTTTTGTAGATTTTGATGAATGCTTGTCTCCAGATGCTTGTGGAGCCGGTCATGTTTGTAATAACACCATTGAATCGTACAGGTGTGAATGTCCAATCGGATTTGTTGTTGATTCTGATGCACAGGACCCATTGAATCCAGTTTGTATCGGTAAGAAGATGGATAATCAAAAAATGGCAGAAAAAAGAGCACAGTTCGAAATTTTACATCAGGACTCTTGCCCACATTCCAAAAAAGTCACAAAGTGGATTCTTTAGATATAAGCCTGAGGGGTACTTAACCAAGTTTTATACGACGAGGCTCCGTCCCGAGGTCTAACACCTTACCCTTTTATGGACCATTTTTGACAGAAAAGGTACCCCTTAAAAATACGTTTAATTAACAAATGGTATATCCCTTTCACATACCTAGTTTAGATTTACATCCCTCTAACTACTATAAATGCACTGAATAAGTCACATAAACCAAAACGACAATATCAGTGATATTAGAGTGTCGGAAGTCACCCAAGTGAAGGATGTTGGGCAGCTTGACACCATGAAGTAAGAATGTCGCTGGTGGCAAAACACTTTTCCCCAGCGATATGAACGACGATTTCAAGTTTACGTACATTAATTTTTGCGATCGCGCATTTTGTAAATGAAATATATAAGAAGGGAGTGTAGCATAACTTTTGATCCTGGCAGCAGCTGTAACACTATTCACAACTGATTAAAGGATCACTCCCGAAACGTTCATCTGATACTGACTTACTCGGGTGAATTAAGGAATGGTTCTATTGAAATTTGTAGTTTAAAGGAGATTTAACTTTTCGACTTGAAACTTTACATGCGGTTCATACTTCTTAAAAAATATTCTTATATGTTGTCACCAATGAGCTATCTTAGTCAGGTGACTTGCCACGCCCATTTTTTGCCATTTAGTTTGGTCCAATTTTACGACATTTTGCAAATACTAGTTGTGATTTATTTTGTTTTCTTTCCATGACTTTTAACACAAGGTTTTTGGAATTAATCGGGGTTTTTCGAAATTATTTGTTTTGAGTGAACTATAACGTTTCCAGTTGAGAGTGGGACTGGGTCGAGGAGAAAACATTTGATAATTGCATAGGAATAAAACATTTTGCAATTCCCCGTTTAATTTGACTAATTTCACTTTAAACTTAACACTATGGAAAAATAAACGGAAGCTTCAACAGTCTTTTTCATGGCGTAATCTGAAAATACTTAGTTTTGCATAATTATGGGCGTGGCTGGTCACGTGTCCTTAAGTTGCAGAGTGTGAGCTCCAAAAATGGTTCCAATCTTAAGCATATGTGTTTAAGTAATAATGAAAGGAGATGGCGGACAAAACAAGAAAAAAATGATAAAAGCCCAAAATAGAGCGAGGAGCCAAGCCTTAAATCACTCGAGTAGCACTTTTTACAAACGTTTTTCTATCTTTACATAAAACGCAGCACAGCATCCTCTTTTATTTACAGATGTTGATGAATGCCTGTCTTCGGATGCTTGTGGAACCAATAATGTTTATAATAACACCGTTGGATCATACAGATGTGAATGTTTAACTGGATTTGTCGCTGACTGCAGTCCACAGAACCCGCCAAATCGAGTTTGTGTTGGTAAGAGCTAAACAAATCTGAAACGTTAAGCCGATTAGTTCCTAAAGTAACTGTGGTGCTTCGTCAGTGGAAAAATGAAACACACAATTTGGTTATATAAGTTTTGTTAATAATGCACCACCGTTAATTCATTGATTCAAAAGCCAGCTATTTAAGTGCTAGCTTTCCATGAAATTTAACAGAAGAATGGGAGTTGTATTTGTTTTGTTTTTATCTGGCAGTGGTACCCGCGGTTAGTTCGAACACGGTGGTTTAGTTGAATGAAAATGTTTATTCATAGCGTGTGGATGAAAAATGCCGACTTAAATGGTGATTTTTTATAATGTTATGGGTCGGTTTATTCAAAGCTGAGTTTAGATAACTCCGAGTTCGTCGGTGCGAAATTTGATTTCAAATTTGAAAGCTTAAATTCAGTTTAGTTCTTTTTGCCTACAATTTAATGGTCTAAAAAGAATATAGAGAGTTTTACACTTTATACTTGACTTTTTTTTTTCTTGACTGTAAAAGTCAAGAATAAAATAGCCCCAGTTAATTTAAGAAACCTCTTTGAAGAAATATCAGATTTAAACTCGTTTTTACTGTATGATTTATGTTAATCCAATATGGAGTGTGACTATGAAGTGTCAGTTACCGGGAAGTATCTTGCAACTAGTGGGTAGGAAATCTTGACCCACCCCCAAAAGAAGCGCGTAATCTACCAGATTACTTGGAGCTAGCAGAAGTAGAACTGTGCAAATGTGTGCGTAATGTAGTGACAGGTCGCTGTCAATCTTTCCAGACCTTCATGGCCGTTAAGTAAACTGCAGTCTCTTACTACATTAACGCAGTAGGGGGAGTGGTAGAAATCCAGGTCCCAGTTCTTCGACGGACGATTAAATTTAAATCGGGGTTTCTTTTTCTTTTGTTTAAAAGAATTTTCTCAGAAAAAATTTCTATATACTTTTTAGAGTATCTAGAGTCATCCAATTGTAGGCAAAAAGAACTCAACTGAATTTAAGCTTTCAAATCTGAAATCAACTTTCGCACCGACGAACTAGGGGTTATCTAAACCCAGGTTTGAATATACCGGCCTATAACGTTATAAAGAATCACCGTTAAGGTCGGCATTCTACATTCACACGCTATGAATAATTTTTTTCATTCAACTAAACCTCCTTGTTCGCACTAACCGCGGGAACCACTGCTAGATAAAACAAAACAAATACAACTTCCATTCTTCTGTTAATTTTCATGAAAAGCTAGCACGTAAATAGCTGGCTTTTGAATTAATGAATTAACGGTGGCGTATTATTAACAAGGGTTATAAAACCAAATTGTGTGTATCATTTTCCCACTGAAGAAGCACCACAGTTACTTTAGGAACTAATCGGCTTAACGTTTCAGATTTGTTTAGCTCTTACCAACACAAACTCGATTTGGCGGGTTCAGTGGACTGCAGTCAGCGACAAATCCAGTTAAAACATTCAAATCTGTGTGATCCAACGGTGTTATTACGAACATAATTGGCTCCACAAGCATCCGAGGACAGGCATTCATCAACATCTGTAAACAAAAGAGGATGCTGTGCTGCGTTTTATGTAAAGATAAAAAACGTTTGTAAAAAGTACTTAGTTCAGTATCAGATGAACGCTTCGCGAATCATCCCTTAATCAGTTGTGAATAGTGTTACAGCTACTGCCAGGATCAAAAGGTATGCTAAACTCCCTTCTTATATATTTCATTTACAAAATGCGCGATCGACGTTGATATTGCCACCAGAGCCATTCTTACTTCTTGGTGTCAAGCTGCCCCGCGTCCTTCACTTGGGTGACTTCCGACACTCTAATATCACTGATATTGCCGTTCTGGTTTATGTGATCTATTCATATTTACAGCAGTACATTTACAGCAGTTATTTATGGCTTCTCTTTATTTCATGAATAATGCATGTTCTTTTTAATTTTTGTAGATTTAGATGAATGCCAGTCTCCAGATGCTTGTGGAGCCAATCATACCTGCAATAACACCGTTGGATCGTACAGGTGTGAAATATGTGCAATTGGATTTGTTGCTGATTCCGGTGCACAGGACCCATTGAATCCAGTTTGTATCGGTAAGAAGATGGATAGTAAAAAATGTCAGAAAAAAGAGGACAGTTCGAGATAGAGATTAAGTGTTAGTTGTAATATTAAAGTTCGTGAATTACTCATTTTAATGGCGAGCTGTACCTTTGGCTCTGCGTTATAAGCTTCATCAAATCGCCCTTGTTAGTTAGCTTGACTGGTCGTGAAGTTTCATTCTTGCGAAAGAAGATAACTGCATTTTTTGCCCAACAAAATTTATAGCCATATTATGGTTTGAAGTGGTTGGCGCTATGATGAAGCTCCTGAAGCTTTGGTGTTAATTAATCGTAAATTACAATACGTTCAAAAGTGATGTTATCTGGTAGGCCAATGCCATAAGAGCTAATGTTGTGGGATGCTCTTCTGGCAGCCTTTACTTTCTCCTTAGCAAGACGCCCAATGAACGTACAAATGATATACACGCTTTTAATAAGTCTGGGCGCCATCTTGAATTTTTAATTTATGACGTCATTCGCGGAAAGACTTCAGCCGCCATCTTTGAGTTTTGACTCGCGTGACAGTACCATGTCAGGACGAGAGGCAAAGTCAGGCCATTATGAATAGCTTCATTCCATTCCTTTCCTGTGTAAACATTAGCAAATATCAGCGAATCCTTTTCCCAGGCTAAAATAATCGTAGTTGTGCGGTTCGTCTTTGCAAGTCATACGAGGATATATCCAATACCAAACGCAAGACTAAGAAATGTGACATAAGATACCAAGCGATCAGCATGTATTAAAAGCATGCAACGAATTAAAAGGGAGGAGACTCGACATTAAAGGTGTGTAGCTTAGTCTTTTTGTGTGTGGGTTCTAACTTGTACCGTATTCATCTCTCAAATATTGCTTTTTTGTTAGGTGCAGCAACATACAATCGTCTGTTCTTTTCATTTTGGGGATGATGAATTCGGAAGCATTGTATCGTATTGTCTTTTAATAGTGGTAGACAGCTTTTGAAAACGTGCAGCCTCCCCTCGATCGGTGTTTAAATGCTCTGTACACAAACCATACCTTGTCCCTAAGATCTAAAATAACATGAAGTTGAACAGGAATCTGATTTGAGGAAAACCAAATACATATATGGTAAACACCGCAGGAGTTAGGTGTGTGTTGAGCCAATTGATGCTGAGCGACACAGCTTACACGAATCCGACGATGAAATTTCTGAACTAGAATCTGAAATTTTAGCACTAAATGTAGAAGGTAAGAAACTCCTAACATTAAGTGAAATGTAACCAGTCTTTTTTTTAAGAATATTGAAGACAGCACCACTTTAATCCTGTCCAAGCCAAATAACTCTAAAAAGGTGGTCCCTTTTGAGCTCAGGTTTACCATTACCTATATGTGACAACAAAACCTTGGATCAGAACATTCCTTCTCAGGTGTCAAGTTTCATAATGTAAAAGGGCATTTGATATTATTAGAAACATCATTCTGTGACACAAGAGTATTTTGAACAAACCTTGTTTGCAGTGACAGATGTTGGGTTTCCATTCACAAACATGCAATGCAAATTACAGCTAGATTCCTGGAACCTTTTACTTTGAAACCACAACGTACTTTTGCTCTGCTGACCTTTTGATTCTCAATTAATGAACAACTTATAAATTGGTCCTCCTGAAAAAAAGGGGCATTTGCAGTACCACTCAAGCTGATGTGTCAGTGTCAATTGGGAATTCAGGAAAGGAGCCATCAACTCTAGGAATCATCAGCTCTAGGTCTTGGCAAATTGGAAAAGTGGTCATAACACTGAAGTTTGCCTCCATTAGAGAGAGATGTTTAACTCACTACCCATGGAACCTTGTGTCCAGTTAATTTAGTTGAAACTATTGCAGGACAGTTATGAAAGAACTAATTTGCCCTCTCTTGATTTTGGACAGTATGTTGCCTAGCTGCATACAAGAGGTCTACAACGGGCACCTTAAAGCCCTCATTTCTCCCTGTAATAGGGATTGATGACACTTATGCCTTATATACATTATATTGAATTAGGGTTCGTACCCAAGGTCCTTGGTTTATGCTACTGTTGGGAGTTGTGCACATTCCAGTTCTTGGGAATTCAGTAAATCAAACACATAATGAAGACATGTGATTACAGTAACCTTTTCCCCCTGCTGTACAAGAGCATTTATCACAACTGTTAACATTGTGAGGCCTTTCATTCTTCCTCAGTGATGTAAAGCACTCCCCTCTACATGAAGTTATTGTGCATATAAGCCTACAATAATCGTCATGATAGTCATTTTGAAATAAAAATTTGTATGCCTTTTCTATTGTCACTCAGTCTTTGACATAGCCTTCAGATAGCTTTTTGCTTCTCCTCCGGATTTTTTTTTGTTGCTTGTTCAACAATGTAAATGTAACTAAAGTACTTTGGAAGAATTGATGCATCCCTGCCCCAGCTCTCTTTAGTGGTTACATCGCTACCCAGGATTCGAGCTGATAGCTTTCTGGATTAGTGAGCTACGCCTCCCCAGAGTGAAAAATTATTCTGTGCAAGGGTCGACTGGAGTATAAACGTTTTTATCCAATTTCTTTCTTACCCTAAAACCTATACATAATAACATAAAAGACTGATGATGAAAAGCATAAACTTTTTATCGAGATAGCATTATCGTACATTTTGAAAGCATCAGAATAGCAACATGAAAAATCCTTTCAATTAATACCTGATAGATAATCTAGGTATCCCACGAGCGGTAATCGTTTTCGGCTTTCTTAATAAAGGCCCGCATAAAAAAAAAGTATCAAAACCATTGGTCTATAAAAAAAGATTAATTAGAAAGAAGTTCAGCTCGTGTCTGTTGACGTAAGCCACGACGATAAGGAAAAACTTTAACTCGCATTTTGTTTTGGCATTTAACTGAGCTCTCGTTTGCCCTCGATATCATCGATCCAGGAATATCTTTGCACGAAGGCTTTAAAGTTGCGATAACATGCCCATAAAGACATAAAGAAAATATTCCTCTTGATATAAAGTGAAAACATTCCTTTTTACATGAACATACCGCAAAAATCAACGTCAACAGAGCTTTCATCTTTGGTAGCCATTTTGGCCACGTGTATTATCTTTCCGCGAATGACGTCATTCATCGAAAATTCAAGATGGCGCCCAGACTTATTAAAAGCGTGTATAGGTTTGGGTTTGTTACTAACAGCACTCGTTCTTCCTTGAACGCGATGGGTCATGTCAATGTCAGCTAACGTAACACTGTCGACGCCCAGGCAAGAGCATAGCTGAAGGCACAGTTTTGCCGTGTCTTCAGATGATTCAGCTGTAGCTGGTAGCTGTACTGTTGTAAAGTTTCCATAGCGTTGGATATCTACTCGATTTTTACGGACAGACCTGACAGCTCTTCACCGAGTTTGGACAATTTTTGCTTGACTGTGGTGTGAAAATTCTGTAAATCATCGTATTCGCCGCTACGAAACTGCAAGTTGCTTTCAATTTCTGGCGACGAAGGACCTACATCTTGTCACGCCGTCTGTTGAACCTTTCTTCTCTAGCGGCTCAGTGAAAATGTTTGGTTAGCAATAGAGTAGCCAGCCCATAGACCTGCAGGCCCGGGATTACAAATTTTTGGTTTCATCACTCTATCGATTGTAATAAATTATGCGCTAGTGGGGTGAGCTAAAAAGTTTAAGAGGTCAAAGTGTTGGTGAGTTCCGACTAGTCATGCGTGCAATTTTCAGGATATGTGGAAAAGAAAGTCAGACAGGCCTACAATGAAAAGCTGGCTAGGCCCTTGGTTAGGGCATCCAGTTTACTCTTCAGACCAAGACTTCAAGACTGAATGGTAGAGTTCGTCATTATCGTTGCTATTTTAACGATAGTTATAGTTAGACTTTGCGGCTCGAAAATTTCGTGCTTGTAACCTGGAGCACTCGCACGAACTACATTGTCTGTATTGTATTTAGGTACGAACATTTTAGGCGCGGATGTATTTATCTATTACGCGACAGAAGAAATTCACCCTAAGTTGGGAAAATGCAGGTTCTTCGTCGCGGTATTTTACTGTATGTGATGTATTGTTCTGGTTGCCTGCCCTCTAGCCGTGAGATTAATGGTGGTGATGGCGACCTTGCAGCAATTTTGTTCTCCATTTTGTTTCATGAGGAGTGTTTATTGTTAACCTCTTGCCTTCAGTATTTACTCCCATCTATTTCATGTAGAAGTTCTTTTTTATATGGTAGATTTAGATGAGTGCCAGTCCCCAGACGCTTGTCGAGCCAGTCATGTCTGTAATAACACCGTTGGCTCGTACAGGTGTGAATGTTTGACTGGATTTGCCACTGATTCTGGTGCACAGGACCCACTGGATCCAGTTTGTATCGGTAAGATCTACTTTTGCTGCTACGGCTAAGGCTACGATGTTGATGACGACACTATCTCTATCACTACCACTTCCATCACCACCACCATTATCACCTGATATGGTGCTTGAAAGGCATATTTGTTTGTCACTATCGAAGCCTTGATTTTGTCATATACAAGTATTTTTCTCTAAAAACAAAATGAACTACAACCGTACCACAGCATTCTCCAGAAAAGACAAATTAATAATCGAGTGAAAGTATTGTTAAGTTCAGAGCATGTGTGAAATATGACTAGAATTTTAGTCTCTGAGCTTTAGCACATATAAAGTGTTATGTCTCTACGTAATTGATAGACAACAGCTTCTCTGCGTTTAATGGAGTTTTTCTTTTTTTAACCTCTGCAGATGTCAATGAATGCCTGACTCCAGATGTTTGTGCAGCCAATTATATCTGTTTTAACACCGTCGGATCATACAGATGTGTATGTACCGTTCGAGCTGTTTCGGACTGCGGTCCAGAGAACCCACTAAATCCAGTTTGTGAAGGTGTGAAGGAAATAAGAGAAGATTCAGCACATTTATCTAGGCCAGCAAAACTGCGACCCATTTTCAGTTATTTTTCATTAACATTTCCCTTTGATCAATCTTGTGTCACGGCCGCCATCTTGTTAGGTGCAAAAAGAGATGTGCAATGCCAAACCAATTACCCTAACTTTGTCACTTCAGTCATGAAGGTGGAGCTACAAGAACGTTGATGGGGGGGGGGGGGGGGGGGGGAGGGTAAAAACTTTTATCTTGTTCCTTTGCCAACCTACTGAATTTGGGTTATCCTAACCCTCCCCCTCCCACTAAGCCGAAAAATAGAGTAAAGAAAAGGGTTTTATCGGAACACTCCCCCGCCCCTTTCGATGCCTGTCATAGGTGCTATTGTAGAACAATCCAACCACCGGCTGTAACGAGGGATTTTGGCCTACCAGCAATCTTTTTTCAGATCATGTTGTTTTTTTGTTGTTGTTGTTGCTTAAACTATCACGTTTTTATCAATTTTCATTGACTTTTGTGTGGCATTTAACAGGATGGTGCGAAAATAATGCAGTGGGGCTGGCTAATGGTGTAATCATGGACAACCAGTTGACAGCTTCTTCTGAAGCCGCTCAAGCAAGGAATGGTCGACTTAACTTCATAGCAGGATCATCATGGTGCGCTTCTACAAATGATAGCAATCCATATCTAGAGATTGACTTAGAGGCTGTTCATATTATCTGTGCTGTGTCCACTCAGGGGAACGCAGAAGGGAGTCAGTGGGTGGAGACTTATTCCCTACAATCATCCACGGATGGGATAACTTGGACTGATTACGAAGAGGATGGGCAAATAAAAGTAAAGCTACTTTAAATAAACTGTTTTGCATTATTTTTCTGCAGTTTCATCTCCGTTATTATTCACCAGCCTTAGCCAATCTAGTCAATTACGACTCGGGGAATTTTGCTGCGAAATTTGTTCCATGTGAGAAAGGTTGCTTGGGGAGAGTACTCCCCTATATAAGCCATAAACATTGTTGGTATGATCCGCCTTAAAGAGTGTAGGTATAATTGTTTAAAATCGTTTTTATTTTATCTCCAGGTTTTTCTTGGAAACTTCGACAATGGTACCACATCAAAGCGCCTGTTATTTTCTGTTATGACTGCTAGACATCTGCGTTTTGTTGCCCAAAGTTTCCATGGACGAGTTTGTATGAGAGTAGAGCTGTATGGTGCACGACAATTTCTAGGTAATTCTTTTTGCCTTAGAATTTGCTAAAATTACTTAATTCAAAGGTTCAAGGAGGTAGAAGGCTACCCAGCAAAAACTGCGATTTCACTAAAAATTGCGGAAACTTGGAGAAATCGCAGGATTGGCAAAAATAACTAAATTCAAGGGTTCGAGGAGGTAGAAGGCTACCTCGCAAAAACTGCGATTTCTCCAAAAATTGAGAAAAAATTGGACTCCCTCAAGCGGGGGCCCGCTACCCCAGGATTGTTAGAGAATGGCACTTCCCTGCAGCCATGGCAACCCATTCGCTCTCAGCCCGGTGGCGCGGCAACTTCCGGTCCAGCCTGTCGCTCGGCCTATCAACGCGGAAACAGGGGAAGATGTTTTTCTGAATCCTGCATGGGAGCCGCCTTTCAGGGAGTATCGGCCAAACCGGTCAAAACGAACTAGAAATCTTCGGAACACGAAACCTGCAAGTGGGGTGGAAAGATTTGATCCCTTTCACTCGATGCGCTATAATGCAGAAGAAGCCGAAGCAGCGCCATCAAAGTGATCGATCTGCTGAAAGAGCGCGTGGAGCCCGAACTTCCGAACCGGTACGACGCCCTGATTGCAGAATTTGCAGGGGAGGTCGACGAAGATAGGGGAAGAATATTCAAAAAATGGCGTTTTTTTTGGACAAAGATTTGACCACAAAGCACTATGAAATAGAAACCCATTCAAATCTTGTGAATGTTTTCATCGCATATTCACCGGATTTTCAAACGTTTGTCATGTAATTTTCATGGTTTTATCTCCCTAGTTTTTCTTGGGTTTTATATCATGAAAAATCTATTAAAAAAAGCCATGAAAACCCCCTTAATACTTTGCGTTTCAGGGTTCATGAAAACTCCTAACTTTCTATCCAGTCCATGAAATAACCATGAAAAGACCATTAAAGTTTGGTGGTGATTTTAATGGGTTCTTAATGATGGTGAAAATCCCACGAATTAACCAGCATAAGTTCGAGGTAAATTTCCTGGGTTTTCCATGGCATTACAAGGAATTCAGCGCCAAGAAGAACGCATGGTTTCTCCTTGAATTTGGGATTATCAATGGTCCATGAAAATGTTTTAAGCAAGTTCATGGACTTTTCATGGCATTGTAATGACCCGTGAAAAAAACTATGCTGATACGCTGTAAGTCGTTTCATGGGGGAAAGAAAGCGTGTACCCTGAATTAAATTATAAACGTATCTAAAGGACACATGTCTGGCTTGTTTAAACAGGGTACATCCTCTTTTGAGCTCTTTTCATGACCTTTTCCATGACCCAGTCCAGTTTTCCATGACCTTAAGTTTAGCTATTATAACTTTCCAAAATGTTCATTTGGTTTAGGGTATTTTTTTGAAATAACTCAGTTCAACAGTCACAACCACTGACGTCCACCAAAATGTGTGTCATTCATGGAGATAACATACAAATGCTTTCCAAAGTTTGTTGGAAATTGCGGTCATTCGCCATGAACTTGAACTTGTTTATCAATTTTTCATATAAATTTGAAGATGAAATTTCATGTCCTTTCATTTTAAGTTCCATTTGGCATCAATGACTTTCCACAAGATAGATTAAACTTTAAAATTATTATCAAATGGTTATTAAATTCAAAACTATCTTTATTCTGGCATCTTAAATCTGTTTCTATTCTTGATACAGTCGATATAACGAAGGGCCAAAGAACCCGTTACATAGAGGTTCGTTGTATCGAGGTTCCACTGTATAAGTTTACTTATTAGCTGAGGTGCAGTAGTCCTAGCATTATGGTAACCATCCATTGGTTGTATGAAAAAGCGCTCGTTTACCTCAGGCCTTGGTTGAAAATAAATGAACTGAATACTAAATGTTTTTACTTGTAGTTGACATGGCGTCTAAACATTTAATAAATTATTTCGTCTTTAAACATACATTTACATGTAAGCTTACAGGGTCTTGACAAGCCGGTGTCTGCCTGAATATGAAAGGTTATGTAGTCATGGAGGATTCCATTAACCATTTGCAACAAAGACTACAGAAAAAAGGAACCAATAAATAGTATTTCATTGCATCTCCCCTTAAAGTTTCCTGTTCACATCGGTAAGATTTAACTCAAATCTCCAGCTTTATCATCAGTAAGTGTCGAAAATTACCACCAGATG
This sequence comes from Porites divaricata, assembly GCA_038088405.1. Classification (NCBI taxonomy): domain Eukaryota; kingdom Metazoa; phylum Cnidaria; class Anthozoa; order Scleractinia; family Poritidae; genus Porites; species Porites divaricata. Next base: position 24,675,732 of record JBBMOI010000007.1, read on the forward strand.
AACCAAGTAACAACGAACCACGATCAAGAGGAACATACTGTAACAATTATTACCGGTGTATCAAGTCGGAGAACAAAAAAGCAAAATGAAGAGAGCACTCCAAGATTGCAGTTCAACAACAACTCTGTAATTCATGAAAAGGAGGCTAACAGGTCACCGTTTACAATGTTAGATTCTGAGTGGAAGATAACTAATATGACAATGGTAAATAAACTAGCAAATAACAATGACAATGCAAAACTAAGCTTATTTAACAAAAAGTATAATGAACGTGCGGTGTGTTCCTTTGTGATAGTGCTCAAGTCTCATTCTAGTTCTTGACATAGTCTTGGAGTCTAACTGGCTCTTTGATGACACGACCCAAGCGAGTGCGGACAGGTGATGATTTCTTTGCTTCCAGATGGCCCGTCTGGCTGTTCATAGCTTGTGTGGTTAGCAATCCAGATCCGGTGTCATGACTGTTGGCCTTCAGGTAATGGGTCTGGTACTGTTTGTTTGCCTATCTCATGCTGTGTATGTGCAGGAGGGCTCTTGACCAGTTGCTGTCTGTTGTGTCTATAGGTGGTCCCGTGGGACTGGACTTCATAGGACCTCTGATCTAATCGCCTTGTCACTTTTCTCCTGTTCCAATCATATTTGCCTAGCGCAAATGACTTTATTCTGACAGTGTAACCAATGTTCAGGGCTGGAAGATCATGGGCTGTCCGATTGTAATAGCTTTGCTGCCTGTTTTGGTTTAGCTGAAGTTGTTCCATCTCATTAAGGTTTGGGGTGTTTCTCTGTTCTGGGAGTGATCTTGTGAAAGGTAGTAGGCTTCTTGTCTCTCTTCCTAGTAGATGCCGTGATAAGCTACTGGCAACACCTTGAGTTGGCGTGTTTCGGATGTTGAGGAGAGCCAGGTACTGATCTTCTTCTGACTTTGATGTCTTCCACAACATTTTTTTGCAGTTTTCACAGCTGATTCAGCCTTACCATTTGCCTTGCGGTGGCTTGGTGATGTGGTGGTGTGTTCAATGGCCCATTTCTTTGTAAAGGACTTGAATTCACTGGATGTAAACTGTGGGCCATTATCGTTTACCAGTTGCTTGGAGATATCATAACGTGCCAGATGAGACTTCAACTCTTTTACCACAGTTGATGACTTGGTGTCGATGAGTCGATCCAACTCCCAGATGTTTGATTTGTAGGAAACGGTACTAAGATATTCTTTGTGATGATGGGTGAAGAGGTCTGCTCCTATTCTCTCTCTTGCTCCCTCAGGGATTTCATGCAGCATAACTGTCTCTTTGCAGGGTGTTAGTTCATTCTCTCTGTCAGTCTGACAGGTGCGAATCCGTGCTTTAAATTTCTTGTTCATGCCTTGCCAAAAAGCATGTTCCCTCCCGTGGCCCAGGCAGGCTTCAATTCCTTGATGTCCCTATGGATATCCTTCTTGACTGCTGTTCGCATTCCTTTAGGGATCACAGTTCGCTTTCCACAGAATTAATATCAAACCATCAGTAACTGCAAGTTCGTCGATGACGCTGAAAAAAGGAGTGACAAGGGGTGGAAGTGATGACTGGTCTGCTGGCCAACCCTCTTGTATTGTACTTCAGCTGTTGAAGCGAGGTATCTTCGCCGGTGTATCGGTGGATCTCATGAATCTTCTCTTCAGGCATGACCAGGAAGGCAAGGGCATTAATGGTTTCGAACTCTTCTTGTCCGCAATCAGAAGGTCTTTGCAGGTGAGCTCTGCTAAGCGTGTCTGCTAGATACATCTCTTTGCCATTTAGGTAAGTCACTTCGATGTCATACTGGCCAGGGCGTGCATTAGCATTCCCTACAAGCATTTGGGGGATCCGTCCAAGGGCTTTTTCGTGATGCCTTCCAGTAGTTTATGATCGGAGTGCACAGTCACGGGGCGACCAAAGGTGTATTGGTGCCACTTCTCCAGGGCGAATATAATCGCAAGTATTTCCTTCTAAATGGTTGCATATCTGGTTTCTGCTCCACTTAAGGCCCAGCTAGCATATGCTAGTGACTGGCCGTCTTGGAGGAGAGCGGCTCCTAGTCCTTGTCCACTTTCATCACACTGGATGGTTAAGCCTGTACATGGATCAAAGTAGCCTAGTACAGGTGCCTGTGTCAGTAGGCGCTTCATCTCTGCAAAAGGTTTCTCGTGTACAGCATCCCAGTCCACTCAGAGGTAGGGCGAGCTAGGTTATTGATTGGATGCATCACATCAGACAGGTTTGGAACAAATTTAGACAGGTAATTGACAGTTCCTCTAAGCCTTTCCATTGCTGCTTTGTCTTGTGGGGGCGACATGATTTGGATTGCCTCAACTTTCGAGGGGTCTGGCTTAATCACACAATAAATTTTTGTACCAGTATGTGTCATCATCAACTATGAACTTGACCTAAGTTTAAGATGGGGCAGGAGCTATTACGAATCAATAAATGTGTGCAACATTTCTCTAAGCATTGAGGTCTACGTTTGTGCTAGTGCGACTTTAGGCATTTTCATAGGTTTTTCATTGTGCCGCCATGGGAATTTCATGGTCGATTAGAAGTTTCATGACCCATAAAATACATGCTAGGCTGTAACAGCCTTTTCAGGGGTCATGAAATGTATCAGTTTAAAATATATGTGACTTTCATGACCCATGAAAATTCAAATTCATGGCTTTGTAAACTTTTCATGATTCATGAAAATAACGAGTTAAGAATTTCATGGAAATTTCATGACTCAAGTTAACATCATGAAATCTGAAATCCCCGTTTTCATGGCCACGGTTGATGGGTTTTTCAACACATTTTCATGGGATTTTCATGAAAAAAAGATTCATACTCAAGGGATTCTGGGAGATCGAAAAAAACTGTAAGAAACAGTTTTTTCATCAGACAAATCTATGCCTATCACATTCGGAACAACGAAACTGGGGACACAATGGCTTATTATCAAAACCGAAGAAGCATCTGGTTCGAACGACTGCCAGAAGCTAGGTGATGGCTTGAAGAACAGGAAGAAAACTGAATAACATAGATCGCCCCGACACAAAATGGCGGGGGAAGAGGTGGAACAGGTGGATATTGTCGCAGGATACGTACGCTGACGATTTTCCAATTTTTCAGCTCGCTCATGCTTAAGAATTGTAGCAGCCATTTGACTTGAAAGCTCTCTTGAACGCCTTTTCACAAAGGGTCTCCATTATTTCAATGAACATGAACAAGACTAAACTTCCGCTACAAAAGGGTTTACCATAGTGCACTGCAGGCTATGAAACATGGTTCACGGGAGCAACCTTAATTGAAATAGGTGTATATATAATAGTTGTGCTCACGACCGCTGCGCCTTCCAAGTACCATATCGTCAAGTTCAAACACCCGATCGAGAAAAAAACCTATACACCGAATGCAAATATGGCGGACTTCTCGGCCGGCCCGGGTCTAGTTGCGCGAAAGCGAGGCTAGTTAGGCCTCAAGAGGTTTGCTTTGACTACGCGTCTTAGCGATTGAGTCGATCGATATGGCTTGCTTCGAATTGTTGCGTGCCTGAGCGCCACCACAGAGAAGATTTTACACTAGCTGGAATAACCTTCTTCATCATCATTTATTAGCCTTTTTTAACAACAAATTTAACAGGATACAGCAGGTTGTTAGGCGAGGAGACCTCAATAAAACACCAGGCTTATAAAGAGAGGCCACCTCGACATTACAATATTATAAGAAATAACGGCTGCGAAGAAGTGCGGCTAAACTAGTTTAGTAACTATTTTAATAAAAACTCTAGCACTTTGTTCTTAAAGACAGAAAAGCTTGACAAGTTTGTAACAGATGCAGGAAGACATTTCCAGATTCTAGGTCCTTGGTAAAGAATTGTAAATTTCTTGATGTTCGTACGACAGGAATGCACTCGATAATTACTAGCTGTTTTTGTGTGATATCTATGGACTTGACTGTTACTTTACTTTCCCGAGACGTTACTTTACTTTCCCGAGATCTTTTCACAAAGAAAGTTAAGGATTCATGCGATTCGGCGCGGCGATGGGAAGCACTTTACACCAAAAGTGTTCTCGCTTTACTTGCTTTAGAAGAGAGGACTCACGAAAGTATTTGAATGAAAGAATTTTCGCAAGAGATTGTGCTGTTCCAAGATGTTTGCATCATCCGTTATTTATCCAACAAAAGGTAAACATTCTCGAGAACGGGAGCATCCACTGTGGACTTTAAGATCTTTTAGATTTCACGCTAGTAACAGCTGGATTAAAATATAACAATAGTGACGAGTGTGAATAAAACACAACAATAACAATCGCCTTTCAATCCTTCAAGCGTGGCCTGTGAAACTATGTAAGAACCAGAAGAAAGCGACGTATTTCAAAAACAGTCCTTGATCAAAGGGCACTGAAAAAACTAACACAGGAACCGTTGCGAACTAAGAAAGTAAGAAAGAGGAAAAAGATTCTAGCAGGGAAAGAGCGTGCAAGTATTCGAGCATTGTATTTAACTTGACCTTGCGCGTGATCTATTTTAGCAACTTGTCGAGTGGATTCGAGACAAACTAGCAGAGATTTTCCAAAAATTGCTTCTTTTATGGCACTGCTCAAACTCTTGAACAAAGGATCGTGAAGACTGTGAAAACATTCGGACTCGTTGTGAAATGTCCCTGAAAGCTCCTAAAGATTGGTAAGTCGCGACGGCGGATTCACTCGTTCTCGAGGATGTTTACCTTTCCTTAGCAAGAGAACGGACAAAGCAAACTTGAAAAAGAACCATCTCTCAATTATTCACCCTTTCTAATAGTTTCGTGAGTCTTCTATTCTGAAGTGAAGCGAGCACACTTTTGTTCTTTTAACTCCGTGATAGTAAAGTGCTTCCATTCGCCGCGCCGAATCGCTTAAATCCATTTCTTTCTTCCTAAAGAACCTTGGCAAAGCGAAGATGATGAACTTTCGTTTCTGCTGGAGTTAAATCTCCTCTTTGATGGCTCTTGAGCTCTTAACAACTAGAAGGAGTCAAAACAAAACTCTTGAGGCCTAACTAGCCTCGCTTTCGCGCAACTAGACCCAGGCCTACCCAGAGATCCGTCATATTTGCATTCGGTATATATCACGCTTCTTTTCTGCTGTCTTTACAATTCTTGGTATAATCTGAAAGTGGAACCAGTAAAGAGCCAAAATCAGGAAAATTGCCAGTAGGACAGTACACTCTTGATTTTCTGGAAAAACAGCTTAACATCTTGTTCATAAAAAATTGGGGGCGACAGTGAATGCTGAAAAAAACCAGTCCGTTCGAGCCCTGGTGATCTACAATCTGAAAGAAGAGGATGTAAGGGTCGATTTAGATAAGCAAAAATTTCTTGGAGTGGAGCAAAAACTTGGCGTTGGCCAAAAACCTGGGGTTGGCCTAAAACTTGGAGCCAGGACGTACATAAACGCTTGAACTCTCCCGCGAGTTATTTCATCCGTTGGGATTCGATGGCGGAAACGGAAAATCTTCCTCTCTCCTGGCGAAGCTTTCGATGCGGGGGAACGCCTAAGGACTTTGGGAATAAACATTTCCATAGTTTGACAATTTCTTTGAGAGATAAGAATGGCGAATTGTGTGATTTCAACTGTTTCCTTTGGAATTCGAGCTGGAAATCAACTGATAATATATAAAATGTCCCCTTCGAACGTGTTGCCAAGTGCACCGCCTGATCAACTCTATCCGAAGTTGCCGCCTGACAACTTTCGGTTGTCTCGAATTGGTGACATTCAAAACAAATTTCGGAAGAAAACGAAAACTATAGAAATGTCGCCAAAAAATACAAAAAAAGCTCAAACCGCAACGCATTATGTTGCCGTCGGTTTGGGCTCTCTCTCGGCTGCACTTTCGGCCTTTGCCATTGCCTTGAGTCTTACGGTCCCTGGAATTATTGTGGACGCCCCCTTTTGTGCGGTGGGCGCTTTTTGCGGAGCTGGGTATGCTGGGCTTACATTAGCCTCAGCAAGAAACTCGGCCTGAAAGTAACAAACCACAAAAAAATTCTTACTCATTGGCCACTGCCAAACAATTCCATTAATTCTCTTGTCTCCAAAAGTCTGAACGATAACGTTGTCACCAGCAGGGAATTTCAGATCATTAACGCTGAGCTGGAAAAATATTTTTGATCTGAAAAAGGCTGCACGGGCCGAACTCAAAGAAAAAACAAGCCCCGGTCCGTGACATCCAAGAAATAAAACATCAAAGATTATTATTTACTCCGAAGGGTCAAATATTTTTTCAACGGAAAGGTTTGAAATCTTGACTTGATGTTGATTTCACAGGTTGTTGTGGTTTACAGCGTTGTAAATGAATTTACCAATTCTGACAAAAAAAATAACATTTATTATATAGCTTTTACAATCCAATGATTATTTCCACGATTACGAAAGAATTTTTTTTGGTTTTGTTTGGTGACAATAACATTCTTGAAGGCTTAAGAGCCCATGACTGTAAATATCGAGAATCGCTGGCCAGGATAAAAAAAATGGAAAAATCTGATAATTTGTCAGAAAAACCCCTTTGGGGAAATATCTTCGAAACAAATATTTTCAACTTTCAAGAATCTATAGTTTTCGAGAAAATGAGGAAAAACGAAAATAGCGGTTTTTACCTAATTAATTATGCAAAAATTACAGTAAAAATGACCTACTTTATCCCGTCTGTACCGAGGCAAGATTCAAAGCTATAAAACAGAAATATTTTCTTTTAAAAGAATTCTATCTTTTCTTGCTATCCATGGTATGTTTTAAATCATAAACATGATTTGGAATTTTGTACGGTTTTTTAAACACTACCACGAAGCGCACTTTTTAAAATGGCTAAAAAATGAGCAACTTCAGAGGCAAAAAACTCACCTTGGTATGTGTGATACCTAGCCAAAATGTATACTAGGACAAAGCACAGCTCTTATATTAACAGAATATGAAATAAAAAATCTGGGTACCCCGGATTTGCCTTTGCAAAATAAAAAGTTTCGTGACCACCAGTGGCAAAATGTCACAAATTTGCATAAGTCAAATTTGTAGAGAAATGAGCCGCCTGATTTTTCTTTGTAGTTTCGGTACGTGGTATATTCGAAACGTAGGAGAAAGGATGAAAGCGACTTTAAATGAAGCTAAAATTAAGTAAAGGATCTGAAAATTGATATTCCTGATGCCGTGAAGGTTGGTGACACATTGTAGCAAATTTGCATACAAACACATATGCATATTCCTATCGTACACAAGGACGCATTTCAATACTGTTGGCATCACGCAATATTTGAGGTTTGAAATAGCATAACCAAGAGAATAGCTAATGTTAGATGTTTTGTAATTTGTATGTTAGCTCTTCTTAATTGTACATTATAAAATTAAGGTTGTTCAGCAATTGTTGTTGGGTGTTGGAGTACTGTATTCTGCAATTGCGTGACCGTTGTCAAATTCATCACAGTCAGACTTTATTTTTACCGGGTACGATAAAAAAAATGTGAGCTTATGAAGTAGTGTGTAAAGAAATACTATTCATGTCAGATAACTTAACTTTACTTTATTCACCTGAATGAATTTCACCGTCATACATCTTTCTTGGAGTGGGCACATGCTTTTATGGTACCGATAGTTCATTCGTCAAGGCATTTTGGGGGATTTGCCATTAATAACACTATCCATCATACCCTGTAAGTTTTCAATCAACAAAAATCCGAAATAGTTAATTTTCTCAGTAGTTTTTCAAAGTTATACTTTGGTGAAATTGCCACGTCTCGCATATTAAAAATAACGAAAGTAAAGACGAGATTAAAGTAATCATTGCCCCCTTTTCTCTCTTTTCTGAAATTCTTCCTCCTGCTCTTTCTGCCTCTTCACTGTTCCTGCGTTCAACACTTTTAAGTCCAGACACGATTTCGAACACCCAAAGATGGTCAGAGATCGCCAAGTGGACCGACCCGTAATTGTGCCATTGATTAGTTAAAACCTTCCTTGAACGAACCCTCACGGATCCTTGCAATTGTCCTCTCAATAGAAAAAGTAAATCAGATGGAGGGAGTACTGCCGACACTGGGGTCGTTTTGGTGTTTATTTTTTTTCTTAACAATGGATATCCTTCATGAACCCAGTTAGCTTTCCATTTATTCAACAAGGTTATAAACTGATCAAAATCAACAATTAAGGATGGATTTTTCCACTGGTACCTCATTTAGCAAATTTTCACCTATCTTCATGTATCTTGAGGGAGTCACACACAAAAAAGCAACATTTGGGATAAAAAAATCTACTTCCAATTTTTTTATTCACCATCTATTCGCTACAGATTAATTAAATGTCCCTTTCCTGAAAAGTTAGCCAGCCAAAATTCCTTGCAAAACAAAGACAGTGGGAAGACGATCAAGTGCTGAAGCAACAGAAGAAGAAAGGCAAAGGGAAAAAAGAGAGCGGGAGAGAAAGATCGATATAGGTTCGTAAGAGATGTCCAAATTTTGGCTTCTGTGAACGCGCCAAAAAGGCTTCTAAATTAGTGTACGTCCAATTGAGCAGTCTTGTATTGCAAATCTCTTTTTCAGCCATTCCCATATCAAGCTAACTGGCTAGCCTGCATAACAGGCGTGCATGCTTTTGCAGGCGAGCAAATGCAAGCGCGAAGCGAGTGAGGAGAGAGGGGTATGTCTGGGGCGGAATGCAAAAAAAAAACAATGTATGTGGACAGGCCGTTGTTTTTTCTGCGTCTTCTCCGTCGCGCTTGTCTGGCGCTTCTCACTCACTTCGCGCTTGCCTTTGCTCTCCTGCAAAAACGCGAAAAAAAGGAGGATTTAGTCAAAAGGCGGGGTTTTCTTCTACTAAAATTGGCCGTCAAAAAAGAGTTAAAGAGGCTATGCCAGGCTAATTGCTAGTTCATTTTAAAAAGCTGATATGGTCTTCATTTCGCATCAATTTAGTTCCAAAAATTATGGTCCAGTTTTTTTTTTTTTTTATGTAAGGATGATATTTTGGCACTGAAACTGTTTCCTGTCGCGTTCTCTTACTATTGATGGCCAGGATGGACATGGACTGAAAATTGGAAAAATTGGGCTATCTTTTTCAAGTTTAAACGCATCACCCAAAAAGATATTTTTGGCTAGTGCTCCCTGATAAAATGATAATACCCCACATGTAAATCTACACTGAACATTTTTTGACTGGGTAAAGGCAGTAAGTTATAGCACAGAATCAACCTAAAACAGCAAATATACTGATTTGGGGTCTTCTTGACAAGAACTGTCACAGGGAGCCCAGAACCCTCGCCTCACACATTGACAATCTGTAAAGAGCAGCTGTTGTCATGTTTCGCTCCGGCGGATACGTAATATTAGATACTGTCATTAATTGGAGGGCCTGCTGCTAAGAGCGAAATATCTAAATATTGGATTTTTTTTGCCTGGTATCACAAATGGCTAGAGCTAAAATTTTCATGGTCAAAATTCCAAACCAAGGAAAAAATGTTTTCCCGTAATTTTTTTGGTAACGGCACATGTTATTCAGCAATTACATAGTCCCCAGCCCCTCGCATAAGCCATAGCTAAACATCAATTTAAGAGCAGTTTTATCGCAATAACTCTTCTTCCCCTTTGTCTGAAGTTCTTTCCTTCTTTACTTTGGGAAACGGTTAGGCGCAAATAAGACCCTGAAGAAGGAAGGCCGTGCCTTCCGAAATATTGGTCAAAAGATAATGTATTCCCGACTGTAAAATCAGCCTAAGGCTTGCTTTTTTTGTCTTATATTTTCACTTATTGCTGATTAGATCCTTTATTAGGATCCGGTCCTTCTTTTTTGTAAGCTGGTCCTTGCTTTTTTAAAAAAATTGAGGCGTAAATAAAACCGCCGATGCCACTTACTTACCTCGCTCTGTTATTTAGCTCCTTGGTCGCTATCAACTACCCTGCGAGCAGGAGCAGAGGCCCTTCGATCTTCCTAGATAAGTCGGGAAGAGGAAGATAAGGGTAACTATCAACTAAACAATGATTCGATCGGACGTTCCGGTGTGAAGGCACGAGCTGGGACATTGTGGGTACTGAGCAAAAGGCAGGTATTTCTTTAAACAAAACTCGGGTCTGCTGTAAACTGAAAAACGTAGTCAAGTTACGCTTTTACTCTACGTCGCCTGACTGCCCGGTTAATAAACGGTACTTACGTCGATATAAGTTCGTTGCACATACTGCGATAGGCCAGGGGCGTCAAGGATGACCTTTTTGATACTTCTCTTTTCAAGATGATGCTACCTTTTGCAAGCACTCGACATGGATGGGAGTTGGTTAGAGTAGCTCAAAAGCGGTGAACAAGGAGTCTTATCTTCCATAGACAAATCCTGGTCGCATCGTCGTGAAAGGTGATTTATTTTGTTGTAGTACAGTTGAACCTCCATGTGCGACCACCTATCCAAAACACCAAAACCCACCCAGTTAAGTCTTACAGTTGGAATCTCTCCTGTAAGCGCCCGCGACCACTAATTGGTACTGACTGTTTAATGATTTTACATTGTTTTTAACCTTTTGTAAGCGACCACCTGACGAGTTTTCTGATCTCTTGTGGTAGGAACAACAACAACATGGAACTGCACATATCGTAACTTGGAAATTGCATGCAATAAATTATCTTCCTTGAAACGGATGTGTCCAGTTTTCTTGTCAAAGAAACCTCCTGTGGTTTGTGGTTTGTGGTTCGATTCTCGTAAGAGACCACCGCCCGTTAGCGACCATTAAGTCGGCGCATTTTGGGTGGTCGCTTTCGGGAGGTTCGACTGTAGACTCCTTTTCCAGTTCTTCGGTGGCGTCGGTTGGAACTTGTTTTGGTTCATGGGTTTCGCGTATAGATTTACACACTAAGGCGCGGCGCTGGCAGGTGGTACAACTCCGCGATGAACTTTCGGAGGAGAGAAACCGCTGGACCGTATGAACTACGATCACGTATAGCTGTTTCCTAGGGCCTTTGGTAGCTGCCTGATTATACCTCTATTTGTGAAAAAGCAAAAAAATTAACCAAGGGACGGTTTGTTGTTTGTAATACGCAGTAAAAAAATCAGATTTAACATCTCTGACAAGAAAATGCTAACATTTAGTGCGTGACTGACAGGCATGCAAAGTTAGTATCTCTTCTTTCTGAAAAAAAAAAAAAACTACTGAGAAACAAATGATGTTGCGAACAACGCATTGTCTGTTCAAAGCAAAGTTTCCATAAAATTTCATAAGGAGGAAAAAAAATCAGTAAAAGAAGGCGGAGCTGCACGAGAAGTCGTTGCGTGACATTGTTACTTTGACTGTTAGTTTATGACTTCCTCTCACGCAGTGTATCCCGTTCGCAAAAAACCTCCTTCAAAATAAAATTTCAAGGAAAATGTCCCTACCTATTTTAGATATACCGGAGGCGAATTTACGATGATACAGATGGATGCTGATACAAGGAGTTAGGAAAAGAAACGAGAGACATGGGATATAGTTTACATAATAATTCAGCGCTTTTATATAACGCTTCTTCGAGGTCGTTTTTTATTATTATTTTTTTTGAACGGTTAATTACTCTGATATTTTAACATAAACTTTATCAAAAAACGTTTTCTTGCTTCGTGATGTTTCCGAACATTACATACTGACCCTGAATTGAAACAAAACCGGCTGCCGCAACATTTCTCTACAAATTTGACTTATGCAAATTTGTGACATTTTCCACTAGTGGTCACGAAACTTTTTATTTTGTGGAAGCGAATCCGGAGTACCCAGATTTTTTATTTCATATTCTGTTAATATAAGAGCTGTGCTTTGTCCTAGTATGCATTTTGGCTAGGTATCACACATACCAAGGTGAGTTTTTTGCCTCTGAAGTTGCTCATTTCTTAGCCATTTTAAAAAGTGCGCTTCGTGGTAGTGTTTAAAAAACCATAAAAAATTCAAAATCAAGTTTATGGTTTAAAACATACCATGGATAGCAAGAAAAGATAGAATTCTTTTAAAAGAAAATATTTCTGTTTTATAGCTTTGAATCTTGCCTCGGTACAGACGGGATAAAGTAGGTCATTTTTACTCTAATTTTTGCATAATTAATTAGGTAAAAACCGCTATTTTCGTTTTTCCTCATTTTCTCGAAAACTATAGATTCTTGAAAGTTGAAAATATTTTTTTCGAAGATAGTTCCCCAAAGGGGTTTTCCTGACAAATCATCAGAATTTTCGATTTTTTTATCCTGGCCAGCGATTCTCGATATTTACAGTCATGGGCTCTTAACTATTAAAGTTCAAGTCTTCAGGAATGTAAGAACTCAGGAATTTAAGTCTTCAGAAAATAAAAAAATTTGGACGTTTCGGTGCTTCATACAGAACATCCCGTTCACTCGGCCCAATGCATCTCGAGAAATGGCTGCGATTTGTAAAAGCCGTTTTTGGTTCAAAAACTTTACAAAAACACATAATCCGGAATTCATATGAAAAATGTCGTGTATTTCTGCTGCACAGTTGCTTTTGACTTTGCTCACTATGATCACGCGTTGGTCACTCTCTTCGTCCAATTTTTATGCTGTGATTGGAGAAAATTTGACAGATGAGTTCATGCGTAAAATTTATGCAGCATCTTGAATCTTGTTTACTTTGACAGCTGAAGCTGACAAAGTTTTGCGTCAACTTGTGATGCTTTTAACTGTCTTTTTCCACTGGATGTAGAAAATGAATTTCAGCTGCTGTCAGAAGTCTTGGCTAGTTTGTTTATTGGGCAATAAGGAGACAGCCTTTATTTTCGGATGCCACAGAGAAATCCAGAGTGATATGAACGGGAGAACGGGAAAACTCAGAGGGTTTGGTTTGTTAAATCATCGATAGGGCTGTGAAGGTATGTGACCGGTCGGTATAAAATGCTAAAACCTGTCCTAATTAGTTCTAGGTAAGGTAAAATATAAAAGATCGCTAAATAGCACAACACGACTGAGTTTAAGTTATAAGTACTCCTAGAAATTCTTGGTGGAGGTGTGCCGCTCGGTCTTCCAAATCCTGGGTCTGACAAAAATGCTATTTCCACACCCATATTTATACCTTGTCTCGGTCTCCAACATCCATGACGTGGGTCACAAACGCGATGTACATGCTTACATAGGTGTAAAACATGTCATCATCAGTTAGAAGATATAACGTTGGATGATATATTTCAGTTATTTTTCACGTATAGGTGAGTAACCCCTCCCCCCAAATACAGCTTTTTTTTGCATCGCGGAATGCCTCTATACTGACCTTCTTTTCTGGTTTCTTCATTTTCTCATATCTCAAGGCTTTGAAATGGAAATGTGGAATCTAAAAGAAATTTTAGCCTTACTAAGGGGGTGTTTACATGAGAAAACTCGCACCGGCGCGAGTTTCATACCGACATGACTTTTTGATTTCGTACCGCGTTTACATGATGACTGGGTTATTTCACATATGATCTCGTTATTTGAAGGTACACTTCATTTTGATAAAATGCACGTATGATTGAAAATCGCGAACATTAGACCGATTTCACACCGAAACGGGTGGTCGTTTCGTGTTTACATGATACCGTTGCGAGATTTCGTACTGGAGTGAAATTCTCGCCCCGGTGCGACAACCGGAGTGAACTCACGCCGGGGCGACTCGCGCCGGCATGACTTTTTGTGGTGGTATCATGTAAACAAATGTAGAGCCATGAGAGGGAACCGGAGTGAACTCGTCGCGGCGCGAAAGTCGCCCCGGTGTCATGTAAACACCCCCTAATACCAATTATATTTTTCATTATACGGTGCCTCTCAATTTCACATCCTTTTTCAGGCTTTCATTTTCAGTTGTCCTGAGTATACAGCACCATTACCTTCCTTGCCCGTGTAGTAATTGCTCACCCTCTCCACATGACCCTCACGTTGGGGAGAATAGACTGCGTGACCAGCCAAAGGAATGTTTGTGTTTGAGCCAATGAGCTGGGACTACTGTTTTATGCTAGTCCGCTATCCCTCTCTCTCAGTTTCACACAGTCCGTAGTCCGCGTCTTATATCTAGTCCATGTTTTATACCCAGTCCGCGCGCAGTTCGTGGTCCGCAGTCCACGTTTTATACTGACCGGTATGTGATATAGTATACAACCCCATTTCTCCCCCGGCCATCATTCGCCGTGAAGATGGGGAAGTTTTCAACTCGCACTCCTTCGAAAAGTAATTTAACAAATCGATAACTCCATCTTTTGATATGTTTTCCGGAACCTTTCCAGTGCTCGGCGAACGCTTCAATCTCGCCTTCTCCAGATTTCTTGTAGCTCTTGAAGTGATTTGTGCTTAAGAAATTCGAGATGGTTATTGAGCGCCATCGCTTTATGCAGACTGTGTGCCAATGTCTAACCGGTGTTTTCTCTCTCTGTTGGCAATGATTCGGGCTTGCTAACGTCACGGCATAGCTGTTGACATCGCTGCAGGAGAGTGGCATTCTCTAATAAGCTTGGTTCGGCGGGCCCCGCTCAAGGGGTTTCTCACGGCCGGGTGCAGCTGGTTGCGGCCGGTTTGCCGCTCTGCGGTGCTTCGCTCACCCCCAAGTAGTAGAGTTAAAGTCACGAATCTGTTTCGCTTTCGTGGCCAGAGGGCGAGCTTGTGAGCACGGAGGAGGCAAACTCGCAAAAACAGTCTACAGACTTGTGACTCTGACTCAATTACTGCTTTTCTTGACTAATTTTTTTTCTCTTTTGCTGGGCATTTAGCAGGCTTCATTTTGGTGGGAAAACTTTTTGGAAAGCTTTTAGGATCTTAGGATTAGGTGAAAGGAAAGGTAGGTGGGTAGTGGAACAAGATTTTCATGGAAATTTCCAGGTCTATGTTACATGGTGTTTTCTTTTTTCTCCGGTGTCCTTGATTGAATCGTGCTCATTCTGGTATGGTTTGAAATATATTTTTACTCTGCATCAGTTAGCGGACAAAGTGTCCTTGACCATTAAGCAGATGACGTCACAGGCGGCAGAAGAGACGTGGATCCGAGCGGTTCAGTAGCGAATGGGTTTAGAAAAAAGGAAAGACCGTTTTTCGCTTTTTCTATTTTAATTAAGGAAACATTGCCCTTTTCAAGTCTACACAACTATCAAGTACCGAAGACACTTATATATCAAGCCAAGCGGTGGATGGAGGAAAGGACAGTAATTACAAACGTTGTGCGCATGGTAAAATGGAAACTAATCCTTGGTGGAGAGTGGACATGGGAAGAGTGGAGCCTGTAGCGGTGGTGAATATTCTCAACAGAGGAGACTGCTGTGAATGGAGAATAGATAATTCTGAGATTAGAGTGGGTAGGTGCAGGTACCTGTTTCAGCTATTTGACTGTTTTGACTACTCAAATGTCACCAAATTTGCGAGTTATCACCAAGTCATTCATACGTATGAAGTGGTTAACCCAACCAGTTGCTTTTCAGAGGGTTGTTTTATCCTGGCTTCATATAGCGGAATCTCAAATAATTAATAAGTATAACAAAGCCAAGATAACGATACATGTTGGTGAATGACAAAAAATAAAGAACGGAACTGATTAGCAATATAG
Organism: Porites divaricata; assembly: GCA_038088405.1. Classification (NCBI taxonomy): domain Eukaryota; kingdom Metazoa; phylum Cnidaria; class Anthozoa; order Scleractinia; family Poritidae; genus Porites; species Porites divaricata. The sequence goes on from JBBMOI010000007.1 coordinate 24,691,250, forward strand.
ATTAAAAACAGTGGATTCCGGTATATGAAAGTGTACCCTTTGTCAGACTTCAAACCGGCATTTCCAGGTTCGAATTGCCAGCCTGACTATTAAGTCAGGGACCGAGAAACGATGTTCTCACAACTTCCAAAGCGGTCACCTTGTGTGGTGGTCAGCGGATAATTGCAAAAAATCTATTTGGGGCCCAAACTATATGTGAACCCCCACAGGATTTTAATGCTAAAGGTGAAAGCACGCGCACGACACGTTTGCAATTTGCAATCTTGCATCATTAGCAATTTCTTTTGTTTCAGTGGAAACGGTTGAGACAATTTAGCGTGAGCAAGTCGAACAAAAGTGCGTGTTCAAGTTTTCAAACAAAAGCCCCTTGCGAAAAAGCACAACAAGCTTTCAGTGTGCGCAAAAGCACGCAAGGCGTGTTAGGCTATGAGCTAAATAAATTTCCTCTACAAAAAGGAACCGTAAATAGTTATGAACCGCACCCTTTTTCGGTAACTATCGAGAACGAAAAGTTCTACCTCAGCGATCGCAGCGATAGTATTTTATTGAAAAAACGTTGTCGCTTGGGACCTACTGGATTTAGGGGTAGAACTTTATTAGCATTGCAAAATCAAAGTTCTTTCCACAAAATTGTTTACTGACGAAACTTTTGCGAAGATTATCTTAAGTTTCCTTAATTTAGAACACATTTGCACTTATCTCAGAAACAGTGATCTTTGCGCATATCCGTGATCTACGGCACGCTAAGCGTGTTGTGCAAGCGTGTCGTGAGCGCTCTTTCACCTTTAGCATCAAATTCCTACGGAGGGTCACATATTTTTCCCAAAGTACTATATTAGAAGCGAGAAGAGAACCGGCAGAGGAAATAATTCATTAATTTTAAAAACTTATATATATCATGCCTCTTTGTTTATTTTTGCATGACCTTATTTGTCCTTTGGTACTGAAATTGCGAGGGAAACCAAACGCAAACAACAGTCACTGCAACTGTGTAAATTCTCAACCGACAACAACACGTCTGTCGATCGTTACATCGTTTTCGCCGGCGCGCGCGAGGACATCAGAAAATTACGGAAGTTATGATGGTGATAAAAATTACTGTATAAATTGTCAAATTCATCGGAAGTAAAAGTTTCTAAGACAGCTTTATAGATATGAGCTTACATACCTGATTAAACAGATTCACACTTCATATATAATGCCTGGTTGTTTAAAAGAAAAAGAAAAGCACATACTATGTCTGAAAAACGACATAGAATCAATATATTTTGGAATTACCAAAATAAAATAGTGAGAAACAGTCCCGCCTTCGACAGCCATGATTTCCATCCCCGATCGACACTGACTAAAAGGATCGAAGCTCTTGGAAAGAGAGTGCATTTATCCTTGGTTTTTGACGTAACCCGCATTATGAGTACACAAATCCGTTGTCAAGACCTTTGATAATCGCTTTGCAAGTTGTGAGAACATCGTTTGGATTTCATTTAAGAGAATGTATGGGAAGTAGCTCCCCCCACTAGTTTTGTTCGTCTCATGAGGCCTAAAAATAAGACAATCACCCTATTCAATCTCGGGGAATAGTGGCTGTAGGAATGGTTACATGTACCTCGCCGCTTCGCGGTTAGGTAAATTTTTGCCACTTGCAACTTTGAAAGAATATAATTGTTAAGCAGTACATATTACCATTACTAATACCATGTAATACTGCTAATTATTTTGGCTGGAAATGAAAACAGTAGTGAGTACGTACAAGTATCATGATGCCGTCGTCCAATATGTTACCGTATTTCGTCTCATTTTGGCTAAACGGGTGAAACACTGATCTCGGGCTTGAGACGGAAAGGCATCATATTGCGAGCTTTGATGTAGGCGGTGACGAGTCTCTGGCCTCAAAAAGTAGCCTTTAGGAATCAAAACTATTCGGCGAAAGCAAAATTGATGTTGATTTCTGACCAGCTTGTAGGGATAAAAGTTTAGTTTTTTTCTGTTTTTCAATATACAGGGTGCCCCAAAATATCGTTCCTCTAATTTTATGCACTATAACTTTTGATCAAAACTTTATTTTTGTATGAAATTTCTAGAAGGTGTTTATTTCTCTATCAAGTACATGTATTCAGAATTTCAGTAACTGGCATGCCCTTTTTGTTTTTTGAGGCATGATCTGGGATACAGCGTGTAGCCCCACAAATGATCCATTTTGAACTTTTTTTATCACCTGGTGCGAAGGATCCAGTTCAACCCCCAAACAATATTTGTTTAGGCAGCTGAAAAATAAAATATATTTTGGGCATTCATCCAAAAATGATAATCATCCCGGCCCCCTTCCACGGCAAGGCTTTTGTATTTCTTTACAAATTTGAAACGAGTTGGGCGTTAATTGGCAGACTAAGCAGAGGTTTTTTGCCAACTCAGGGGCCTCTAATTTTAAAACATTTTAGCTTTTCATGACCCTTTTATTTGGCTTGCTAACTATGTGAGACTGAGCTTCCTTGTCGAGTCTCCTATTTTGTATCCAGCCTTCTTTAAAAGTAATTTAGCTATTTCATTCAGGGCTTTTGGTGTTGCCCTTAGTTTCTTGCCTTGAAAACCTCCATTTCTCCATGATCATTCTACCACCCAACCTTCGGATTTTTCCAGTGTTTTAGCAATTTCTACAACAGATAAGCCAGTAGATCAAAATATACAGGCTTATGCTCTCACGCAGCTGAACGTTTTTGTGTTAAGGGGGTTTATCTTTCGTGATATTCACAACAAAACAAGCAAGAAGTTGGAACAATTCGGGCTATGAAATACAGAAAATATGTGGCTGGAAAATATACTCGTGCACGAGCACCTTTGGCGCGAAAGTACACAAATCGAATCTTCGAGTCAAAAGATGGCACAACAAGTATGAAAATAGCGAATTATATTGAAAGACACAACTTTTGTTGAAATGATTTGCTTACCAAGTCCAATCGTACTGAAATACAGACTTATAAAGTGGAGGATCTGTATATATAAATTATATACTTTGTTTTTCTCAATTGACAAGGAAATGAAACAGCAAATGGGGGAGCAACGAATCAGCTTTGCTCAAATATACCAACTATTCCGAAAGGCCGGTACAAGAATTTCCTCTGTAACCCAACGATATTTGGAAGATACGTGTTCATTATATTACCTGGCAATGGAAGGGTTATAAATTTCTGTGAGGTCGAAGTTTTTTCGAGCTATAGCCAACGAAATACAAGTAAGTGTTCTTGTTTTTTTTTTTGTCGTATTATAGAAGACTTGCATATGCAGTCGAAGCTCTCATAAGAGATCACCTCGTAAATTCGAATTGCGAAAAAGTGGTCGTAACTAGAGCTAAGGCAATGGTCGCTTACGAGCCGGGTGAGCTCTCGTAAGCGACCGCGTGTTAAAACAATAGAGGGCGTGGTCGCTTATGAGAGGTTCAGAAACTGTTAATTAACAATTAGTCGCCGAAGGTGACGTGAATATCGGCGAATAGTCACCGAGACGAAGTTTTAGTATAATTACATTGATGATTATTCGAGAAAATAAAATTATTGATCAATTTCCGACCCCGAAACATCAAAAAATCTGGCTGCCATTTTGAAAACTGCTAGCCTTCAATGTTATAATCACCGCGCCGTGATTATAGCGGGATAAAGCAAAGCTGCTAGCAAATCACAACGCTCTACATCATCAATTTAATTATACTAATAATTTATAAAGAGAAAACAAAAGATATTAATGTTTAACGAGTGTCCTTATACATGTATCTGATATTGACACGGCTAGACCTTTCCACTCTTTTAGACCAAAATAACCCCAAATCTAAATATTAGAACCATTGGCGCAATGTTCAGTTTCATTAAAGTATTGTATGAATAAGACTCTGAGTAGTCGCTTACGAGACCTTAAAAAAAAGGACAAGTCCATTTGGGTAATCCCAAAAGTGGGCGAGGGTCGCTTAGAGGAGCGGTCGCTTACGAGAGCTTTTCATTACACAGTTCAAACGGGGTTTCACAAAGGTGGTCGTAACTAGAGCTGGTCGCTCACGAAAGTGGTCGCAAGGAGAGCTTTGACCGTATATTGAAAGTCAGTTAACTGACGTCAATGAAGTAACAGTTACAATGAAGAGAATTTCAATAAAACATGGTCTCAAGTTGCTGAGAAAAGATAACGAAAAACATTGATCTTAGATGGGACGATTAAACAAATCAATTTTCATTTAAATACTGCAGTACACTCCGACGAAAGCTAAGGGTGCACATGTTTTTATTATTATTATTAATATATAGATTTAGCCAGGGCTAAAAGCGAAGCTCCTATTAACTCGAATTTATAATTTAAGTCAAACAATAAACTATAATTTAAATCAAACAATAAACTTGTATTCCACAAATCAGTTAACTTTCGACCACATTCATGTGACTTTTCAGGGAAAGGCTAAGTGATTTTAGAGGAAAATAATTTGCAAACAGTCCATCTAAGAGTGAACTTAATCTTACATCGAGTTGATAGCCTCATATGTACACCCAAAAAATAGCAATCATCTTCGATCACATTTAAGAGCCATAGTGGCTCTTGATCACAGTAGATTAGCCCTCAAAACAAATCAGGCCGAATTTTTTGGGTTCAATAAGTTTACTTTACAAAATGTTGCGAACAAGTCTGGGGACGTGTAAACCAACCTTTTATACTTTTTATACATCACATCTGAGGTGAAACAGTACCATGAGGCGCTGTTTTTATCACACAGACCTCGGTGCAGTATGCAGTCCATGATTTCACAATAGGGCCATTTATACGAGAAAAAAATAAGACGACGCGTCTTAAATAAGACGCGAACTGGCTCATTTATACGAGCATGTCTTATTTAAGACGAAAACAGCTCGTATAAATGGTTCGCGTCTTATTTCTGTTCTTGACTCGTTTCATGTGAATGTTGCCCGTAGCAACGGCAATAAAACAGCAATCCAGAATTTCCCCCAAAAAATTAGCGCATGCGTACTATGCGTTCGCGTCTTATGTAAGACGCGAAGGTCATTTGTACGAAGTTTTTCTTGTCTTAGCTAAGACGCGTTTTATCTAAGAACAGGTGTTAAGGGCTGTTCTAAAATAAGACGCGTCCTAGCTAAGTCGCGTCTTATTTTAGACGAAATGTGCCGTTTATACGGAAAGTTCACGTCTTATTTTTTCTGGTATAAATGGCCCTAATTTTGCAATACGAATTGCACTCATTCAATATTCAGGGTGATCGAAGCACGCGTGGGCTTTTAGAGAAACCGTTAAAAAATTTCGAAAATCACCCATACGGCTAGCTGGTTCTCACTTTTGACGAGCGCCAAAGTCGACTGCTTAAATTAAGATTAATAGAGTTATACGCTTCAACATAGTAAAGACTTTATTATGTTTATTTTTTATTTAATGGTTTTATAACGATGTGTAATCTTCAAAAGCGTTTGATACGCGCGGCATTTTGACTACTCCTGCAAGCGATGTTCATGAGCGACTGAAAACAAACGGCACAGCGATTAAAATTGCAAAAGAGACTACTAACAATCAATAAAAGGAAATAATTCAGTGAAACATATACAGAAACAACAATTTTCATTCACAAAGACAAGTATTAAAGTGTCTCTGAAAATCCTTGTTGATGTTTTAAGCCGACTTCCCGGTGTTTGCTTTTTTTAAAGATGAACTCGAGGCAAGAAAATCACTCAAAGCTTTCTTTTACAGCCAGAATTATAACTAAATATTCTTTGGAACGTTTTCTTTCTATTTGCGGTGAGAAAATGTCTAAAGACTTTTTAAAGTTCTATAAGCTTATATCAAACCTGATACTCGGTCAGATCATTGTCTCAAATATTACAAACGTGCATAAACCAAATAGCTGCATAAACTACACTCGACTTCATTAAGTTAAAAAATTAACAAACATCAAATACAATAATGACTCAGGCTTACCATTCGAGATGCACTGAAAACTATCAAGTAAGGCCAGAATCGCCTCAGACTTCAAATACCGTCTTACCATGCCATCCGTAATTGAATTTCCGACTTTGCCAAAGCGACGTGTTTCTCAACCAAAAACCCAATAAAAAAACTAGCCATGAATAACAGAAGACTCCTGATAGCTGCTGAATTTCCTTTTGTAAATTCAGTGGAAAACGACAGTTAAAAACATCACAAGTTGGTATAAAACTCTGTCAGCTTCAGCTGTCAAAGTAAACAAGATTTAAGATGCTGCATAAATTTTCCGCATAAACTCACCTGTCAAATTTTGACCAATCAGAGTATATAAATTGGACGTAGAGCGTGACCAAGGCATGACCTTGGTGAGAAAAGCCAGAAGGAACTGGCATGTCTTCTCTGCCTGTAAAAACGGGCTGAATTTTAGCTTCCGAGGTCAGTTTGAAATCAAACTTTTAATTGTGCGGCACATATAAAACACAACATATTTCATATGAATTAAAAAAATTAAACTTGAGCCTGCGATCATTTGAAAACTAGAAACTTGTCAGCGGATAACTTCAAAAAGATACTCGGCCTTGATGGGTCGATACCTGAGCTCGCGATATGGTCACGTGATACTGGTCAGCGGATACCCTGTTTTGACAGCCGTCATTTGATCACAACATTGATGTGTAATATGTGTGCAATGTCAGTCTCTCTGTGCTCCCAAACTAGCTAGAAAGTGTGAGATTGAACATTGGTTTCCCTGTGGTGCGCAGGGGCGGGCTGTGTACGGTCACGTGATTACCAAATTTTCTCGGATGGGCAGATTTACTTACCCATGGTGCTCCGCTGCGCGCGCTTCGCGCGCGAGAGCTCCGCTACTATTATTATTATTAGTCCGCACCACAGGGAAACCAATGTTCAATCTCACACTTTCTAGCTAGTTTGGGAGCACAGGAAGACTGATATTGCACACATCAGGGGGGGGGGGGGAGAGACGAGGTCTGAGACAGAGAAACGATGTTCTCACAACTTGCAAAGCGATCACCCTGCGTGATGGTCAGGGGATAATTGCAGCATTTTTCCCACAGTAAATATTTTTAGACTTTTTGGAAGCAAGGAGCAAACCGGCAGAGGAAATCAGAAATGTTAAAAATTGATAAAAATAATATCATTCATCTTTGTTTTTCTTGCATATCGTATTTGTCTTTCAGTACTGAAATTGCGGGGGAAACTAACACGCAACCGCGTTAGAACTTAACCAACAACAACGCGCTCGATCGATTCATATCGAATTTATAGGTTACGTCGTTGTTGCCCTGCAAGGATACTGATAAAAATTACGGAAGAAAGTGTCAAATTTATCGGAAGCAAGTATACTCAGAAAGCTTTATAAATATGAGCTTACAGCTCTACATCTCATAACTGAATAAACATCAGATAAACATTCACACTTCATAACATTTCACTTCGTTTATTACGATCAGTCAACACCTTGAATCCAAAGTTAAAATTCAAAACGACCGTAATAAACAAATCACAACTACTACTGAACGCTCTATACCTTGAAGCGACTTTAACTTTCCTAAGGTTTGCTGCAAAACACTACTCGATAGCTCAACTCTTCGGCGGTTCTTATCAGTACGGAGCTGTATGTTGCATATTCCAAACTCTGCAGAGGGAAATTGTTTAACAGAAAAAGAAAACCACACAACTGAAAAGCGACTTCAAATCAATAAATTTGTGAATTACCAAAATATAATAGTGAGAAACAGTCCCGCCTTCGACCGCCATGTTTTTGTTTCTTCTCAAGACCGTTATCTATGGATTTTGACGTAATGCGCATGATCAGTACCAAATCCGCTGGCAAGACCTTGCTGATCGCTTTGCAAGTTGTAAGAACATCGTTTGGATTTCATTTAAGAGAATGTATGGGAAGTAGCTCCCCCCTGGCAAACATATTGCACATCAATGTTGTGATCAAATGACGGCTGTCAAAACAGGGTATTCACTGACCAGTATCACCTGACCGTATCGCAGGCTCAGGTGTCGACCCATCGAGGTCGAGTATCTTTTTGAAAATATCCGCTGACAAGTTACTAGTTTTCAAATGATCGCAGGCTCAAATTTATTTTTTTAATTCATATGAAATATGTTGTGTTTTATATGTGCCGCACAATTAAAAGTTTGATTTCAAACTGACCTCCGAAGCTAAAATTCAGCCAGGTTTAACAGGCAGGGAAGACATGCCAGTTGCTTTTGACTTTTCTCACCAAGGTCACGCGTTGGTCACGCTCTTCGTCCAATTTATATACTCTGATTGGTCAAAATTTGACAGGTGAGTTCATGCGGAAAATTTATGCAGCATCTTAAATCTTGTTTACTTTGACAGCTGAAGCTGACAGAGTTTTGTGCCAACTTGTGATGTTTTTAACTATCGTTTTCCACTGAATGTACAAAAGGAAATTCAGCTGCTATCAAGAGTCTTCTGTTATTCATGGCTAGTTTATTTATTGGGTTTTTGGTTGAGAAACACGTCGCTTGGCAAAGTCGGAAATCCAATTACGGATGGCATGGTAAGACGGTTGTTGAAGTCTGAGGCGATTCTGGCCTTACTTGATAGTTTTCAGTGCATCTCGAATGGTAAGCCTGAGTCATTATTGTATTTGATGTTTGTTAATTTTTTAACTTAATGAAGTCGAGTGTAGTTTATGCAGCTATTTGGTTTATGCACGTTTGTAAGATTTAAGACAATGATCTGACCGAGTATCAGGCTTGATATAAGCTTTTAGTAAAATCCAACTAGTGGTCTATCATCAATGCTGCGTTCTGATTGGTTGAGCTACTACTAGGCTATATGTTATAGTCCACTAGTAGCGAAAAGCGCGGGCGTTTTAGCGGCAAAAAAGGATTAAAGTCTAGCTTTAACTAGCTAAAGTTTTTTTATTCTCGATATTTTTGACCAACTAGTTGGATTTTACTAAAACATTTATTCCTCGAGCCCGAATGGGCTCGAGTCAATAGCCCATTCGGCCTTCGGCCTCATGAGCTATTGACTCAGAGCCCATTCGGGCTCGAGGAATAATTGTTAAATAGACATTTTAGACATTTAGACATTTTCTCACCGCAAATAGAAAGAAAACGTTCCAAAGAATATTTAGTTATAATTCTGGCTGTAAAAGAAAGCTTTGAGTGATTTTCTTGACTCGAGTTCATCGTTGAAAAAAGCAAACACTGGGAAGCCGGCTTAAAACATCAACAAGGATTTTCAGAGACACTTTAATACTTGTCTTTGTGAATGAAAATTGTTGTCTCTGTATATGTTTCACTGAATTATTTCCTTTTATTGATTGTTAGTAGTCTCGTTTGCAATTTTAACCGCTGTGCCGTTTGTTTTCAGTCGCTCATGAACATCGCTTGCAGGAGTAGTCAAAATGCCGCGCGTATCAAACGCCTTTGAAGATTACACATCGTTATAAAACCATTAAATAAAAAATAAACAAAATAAATTATTTACTATGTTGAAGCGTATAACTCTATTAATCTTAATTTAAACAGTCGACTTTGGCGCTTGTAAAAAGTGAGAACCGGCTGGCCGTATGGGTGATTTTGGAAAATTTTCAACGGTTTCTCTAAAAGCCCACGCGTGCTTCGATCACCCTGAATATTAAATGAGTGCAATTTGTATTGCAAAATTGTGAAATCATGGACTGCATACTGCACCGAGGTCTGTATGATAAAAACAGCGCCTCATGGTACTGTTTCACCTCAGATGTGATGTATAAAAAGTATAAAAGGTTGGTTTACTGTTTGATTTAAATTATAAATTCGAATAATAGGAACTTCGCTTTCAGCCCTGGCTAAATCTATATATTACCAAGATATTTTGCAATACACTATCAAATTCTGGCGATTTTCAGTTTGCCCAACTTAATCATTGTGAACCCTTACCCCAACCTACATTTTATTTTTTTAATCAGACTTAGCTCTTTACCAACCTACTACGCAGAGTTCTCATTTTGGATGGGGTTATCCAGAAAGAGCTGTCGATGCAAATCCTTCTGTAGATTATTATCGCATGCATGGCTGTTCCCATACAGCTCTCGAGGAGGGCCCTTGGTGGATGGTGGACTTGGAGTTTTCTTATCCTGTTGCTAAAGTCTCTATTGTTAGCAGGTCTTGTGGTAATCTCTGTGGACAATTCTTGAAAGCATTTCGAATTATGATAGGTACAGTAAACTCTAATCGTAAAATTAACAAATACTTAATAGAATTTTGAGAAATGCTCATTTACATAGATAGAGGATATTACATGACCGCGCGGAGATACGCAATTTCTCTTCGAGTGTTGAAAAATATTTCAGTCGTTCGCTGCGCTCACTCGTGATACATTTTCAACACAATACAGTCCTCACAATACAACAAAAGATGCTTTCTTCTTTATTTCAAAATAGAGGTTTGAAATTGACTACATAAGCTCACAGTCAGTTGTATATTTGTATCAATCGTAAACAATTAAGGCCGAGTTATTTCAAGACAAAGAAAGATTTTTATCGGAGCCCCAATGCTAAGATAAATTGGTAACCTATGAAAGCAAGAAAAGTTGGTTATGACGTAGTGTACGAACGCCGACCGTCCGTACATCCAGTTCATGTAAGCCTATGACAAATGTCAGGTTATTTTGGCGGGAAAGCGTATGACCGCCCGCTTCTTGTGAGGCACAGACGACTAAAGAGTCAATAAAGACGAAAACGGAAAGCGGAAATTGTTTCTGTATCCTGTTGTCTAAAGTATTAAGTTTAGATTAATTGTCATGTCCACAAATTTGCAAAATAAAGGAAGAGAAAGAGAGGGAAAAAGAGAAAGTAATGCGACGGGCCAGCGAAGCTCAAAGAGAAAAAGAGCTTGTGCGAGATAGAAAAAAAAGGAGACATTTTTTGTTGGAGGAACTACATGAAGTTTAGTAACGGCAGTGAGAAAATGAGAAATGCTAGCGGCTACCTGGGTGAAAATGAGCGACAGTGGAAAAAAAGTGAACAAGAGAACGTACGACATTTCCTCCATAAAACGACTGCGACCAGGAAGCTTCTGGAAGTCTCACGTTGTAGTCGTGCAAAACAACGTCAAAGACATGCACAAAGAAAGTGTGCTGCACGTGCAAAGTTGCTTTTTTGCTAATTAGACCTATTTTTGTTTTTTCACCGTTCTCGTTGCCTTCGCCGCCTAGCATTGCATGATTCTACATTTTGTTTGAGCAAGCTATTTATATTATATCGGGAGCTTCGCTTTTAGTCGTGGCTAAATCTATATATTAATTAGACGAAAAGGCCACCTACCCTAGGGATTTGGAAGCATACAGTTTTTCAATTTCCTCGTCTGTTAGGCTATCCAATGTCCTAGGCTTATTTCCCAATCCCACAGCCTTTACTTCCTTTTTTTGCGATTTGAGAGTAGCCATTGTAGTTATAAACACACCGTCAGTAAAAATTGTGAAGCCGTAATTCGGTTTGTCCAGATATCTCTGGATGCTTGAAAGAAAACCTGTCAATCTTGTGGATCTATGGTCAGCACTTTTTAACACCTGTCGAAAGGCCCTTGGACACCTTATGAAGTTTACACAACGTAGTACTCCTTATCGTTTTGGATTAGCCGGTTAAGCACTGCGTTTTACAGATTAGGGTTAAGCACTACCTTTACTGATTAGGGTTAAGCGCTTCCTTTACTGATTAGTGTTAAGCACTGCCTTTACTGATTAGGGTTAAGCGCTTCCTTTACTGATTAGTATTAAGCACTGCCTTTACTGATTAGGGTTAAGCGCTTCCTTTACTGATTAGGGTTAAGCACTGTTTCGAAACTGGTTAGGTTCCTTTTTTGGGTTGGGGTTGATGCTATGTGTACATTAATCTATCTTGTGTAAACTTCATAAGGTGTCCAAGGGCCTTTCGACGGATGAATTTCGAAAGGCAATCGTTCAGAACTTGTGGTGGAAGCTCATGAAGAGATGTTGAACCAAGCAAGTGAGGGTTTGATGTCTGAATGAAATTCTTAAATAACTCGACGTCGTACGCGGTTTTTATCTTTGTATTCGTATTTTCTTGTTCCTCTATGAATTCGATCATTGCCTCATCTGTGATCTTGACAAACCTGCTTAAAAGACCAACACAAAAACTCCAAAAAGACCAAATCACAAGTGCTTGACACCGTGCGGAAATACCCTGAGGTCAAAAATGTTATCACTTATGTTTGGATAGAAATGATATCATCACTGGCGGGATAGCGCATTTTTCGGTTGCTACCACTCCGTATACCGCTAAGTTTTGTGATATATAGATTTATTCAGGGATAAAAGCGAAGCTCTCGATAATATTTACAGTTTGCTCAAACAAAATATAAAATCGTGTAATAGTAATGCGTCATTTTCACTTGCACATAAGCATAAGCATAAGGACAAACGCACGCGGAGAATGGCATATTTGATTCAATTCTCGATACCAGCTGTCCTCAACCCGATGATAAATACGATGGCGCACGCAAAAAGAGTTTTTGGGACCACTTTTGAAAAAGCTTGCTAACAAGCGCACGAAGCGTCCGCCATATTGCTTTTGATATGTTCGCATGAGGTCTGGGTCAAAGTGACCTGTGATTGGTCCAGGCCTGTGCTTATGTCGACCCCGTTCTCACTAGTCAAAGCTACGACATATAAGCATAAGCACAAGAACAACGAACATGTCAGTTTTTTCTTGTGCTAAATGCTTATGCTTATGTCGCTGCCGTTTTCACTTGCTTACACATCCTAGGAGACCCAGGGGCAGTCAGTCGGGTCGGGAGAAAAGGCGGGACAAACGTTTCAGGTACGGGCAAAAGAACCCCTGGGTACCAACTATCACCGAACTATTTCCAAAAATTCAAGCAGATACCGGCTCCTGATTGGGCACAAAACATTCTTTGTATTATTGTGCCCAATCGGCGAATAGTTTCTCCTGAGTTATAAAAATTATATGTAAAATAAAATTCAAATAATAATGATAATAATAATAATGATTTTAAAATAAAAGAATTCATTATTTAACAAGTCATTTCATTCAAAAACACACTAAAATCAAAATCTATCGTCCTGAAAGTCCTCTTTCGATGTCAAAATCCATCTCTTGAGTTCTTTTGAGTTTTGAGTTTCTCCTGAGTTCTTTTCGTGAGTTCGTACACGACGGCTATTATCTCGATCACGGTTTGTCTGGCTCATGCACCAAAGAAATGCACGCAGTTAGCAAACTTTCAGTTTGATATAAAATCCCCATCTGATTTCAAAATATTGTCTTCCCGAAAACTAAAGACGTTTTTCCAAAAATACAAGCTAAAATGAGCTTACAACAGGTATTCACACTTGCATCGGTCACGCGTCTTGCGTAAATATTAGGGAGTTTTTAAAAGATACCACGACGGCTGACAGCCGCGAAAACGTCGCATGGTAAAGTGAATTCACATTTTTTTAGTCTATATCGTGATTATTCGAACTCGCTTACTTTGTCAAATGCAAGCGAATTCTTCTGGAGCTGAATTTCTATTAACAATATCCAAGTACCTGAAGAGAATGAATTTTGTCATTGGTTGTTTACGTCCTTCACAAAACGTGAAATTAGGCATTTTCACGGGTATTCGTGCAGTTGACTGCGAAGAAATGTACAAAGAAGCGTTATAAACGTGCAAAGTTGTTGTATTACCTTGTGAAGCTATTGCTAATTTGTCTTCTCGTCGCCGCCGCATCTTAAACTTCCTATTATTTACGATACATTGTGATCCGTCAAAAACAGAATATTCTCGGGGCAAATTGAACTGCTCCTGCCAATAGCATCCCAAACGTTTTTTCGACTCATCGGTAGTTCCTTCGTTTCTGGTTAGGAAAGTAGAAAATAAAACTTCTCCTCGCACGCACAAGCTTTGTGAACAAACCGGGCAAGTGTGGCGAGACAATAGTCGTCGTGTACGAACTCAAGGAAAGAACTCAGGAGAAACTGTTCGCTGATTGGGCACAATAATACAAAGCATTTTTTGTACCCAATCAGGAGCCGGCATCCGCTTGAATTTTAGGAAATAGTTCGGTGAGAGTGGGTACCCAGGGGCTCTTTCGCCCGTACTTGAAAACTTTAGTCCTGCCTTTTCTCCTGACTCGACTGACTGCCCCTGGGTCTCCTAGGATGTGTAAGCAAGTGAAAACGGCAGCGACATAAGCGTAAGCATCAATAGGTCTTAATATAAAAACAGCAACTTTGCACATGGAGCACACAGTTTTTTGTGCATTTATTTGCCGTAGTTTTGCACGACTACATCGTGAAACTTCCAGAAACTTCCTAGTTACACGTTGTATGGAGGAAGTGTCGTAAGTGTTCTTGTTCACATTGTTTTTTCACTGCCGCTCATTTTCACCTTGAAGGCCGCTAGCATTTTTCATTTTATCCCCGCCGCAACAAAATTTTCATGTTGTTCTTCCAACACAAAATGGCTCCTTTGTTTCTTATCTCTCGCTGTAGCTCTCTGTCGCTCTTTTTCTTGTTGAGCTTCACTGGCCTGTCGCCTACTTTCTCTTTTTCGGATCTTTCTTTCTCTTTCTCTATATTCCAAATTTGTAGACGTGACTGACACATTTAATCTACGCTTAATGCATTAGGCAATACCGATACGGAAACAATTTCCGCTTTCCTTTTTCGTCCTTATTGACTCTTTAGTTGTCTCTGCTTCAGAAGACGCGGGTGGCTATGCGGTTTCCCGCCAAAATAGCTTCGAGTTGAATTTGGGCTGCCGACAACAAACAGCAACAACAACACACTTCATTAAGAAAAATATTGAGTTCTTTTACATTGGTATGCCTGTGGTGCGGGCGGACGGCGGACGGACGGCCGTACGGTCACGTGATTACCAAAATTTCTCGGACTGGTAGATTACCACATTTTCTTAGATCTGGGGCTACGCTCGCGCGCGCGTGGAACTCCGCTGTGATAAAAAGTAATACTCTAAGTCCAGGAATAAAAATTTCTCTATCGTGATTGTAGGTGATAATGACCAAAATGGAGGTGTTACAAATCCGAGATGTGGAGGAGAACATAGTATAGACCCAGGAACAAAAAAGTTATTTTACTGTTTGCCTCGACTTTATGGTCGATATGTCACTATACAGATTCCTGGTAAAGACAAGTCTCTACAACTTTGTGACGTGAAAGTATTCTCCTCATTAATAAGTACAGGTATCTCAGTTTTACATGTTTATTGAAGTTAGGTTAACCATGATCTATAATTTTATTTATTAAGCCCCACA
Organism: Porites divaricata; assembly: GCA_038088405.1. Classification (NCBI taxonomy): domain Eukaryota; kingdom Metazoa; phylum Cnidaria; class Anthozoa; order Scleractinia; family Poritidae; genus Porites; species Porites divaricata. The sequence goes on from JBBMOI010000007.1 coordinate 24,706,503, forward strand.
ATATTAGAACAAATTTGTTTTTACAGTTTTACGTAATAGGATATTTTGCCGGCAGATCATCGGAAACCATGAGGCGTTTTGAAAGGTAGTCTGCTACGAGCGTCCAGTTTTCGTCTGTCAGTTGAATTGCCTCGTTTCAAACCGAGCAAGGCAAGGTACGAGTCCGTTTATTATGGGATAAACAACACGAGACCCACATAGTCAGAAAGAACACATTGAGGTTAGAAAGCATCTCAATTTTGGTGTCAGTCGGCCCAATGTTGAACAAGATACAACTACTTAAACACTTGAAAATTTAAGAGAGGAGTTATCAGACACATCGTCCGGACGTCGTTATTTTGGAGGTTTTGAATAGCTGTATCTTGTTCAATATAGGCCTGATAAATACCAAACTTAAGAATGTTCCTAAACTTAATGTGCTCTCTCTAACTATGTGTGGTTCTCGTGTTGTTTGATCTGATAATAAACGGACTCGACCCAGCCCCTCTCGGTTTGAAATTAGGCAATGAGTTGATTCCCGGTTCGGTACGTATGCTCACCCCTTCCTTCCTGGGATTCAGCATGTTCCAACGCAAGTTTATTCTTTGTCCTTCTAGGACTAGAGTAAGCTATTCAAAGTCGGGCAGAGCTGCAAATACTGTATATGGCGGCCATTGGACAATGTCCAAATGACATTTAGCCATGTCTGACGCGATCATACCTGCGGTCTCACATGATGACCAGACAGACTAATTGCTCATTCAATTCCAAGCGTCCCATCCCCCTCCTGGGCATTTGTCGGGCGTCTGTTATCTTTTCGGTCCCGGTGGTGGGGGATTTGTCAGAAAACCTCTACTCATGGGTGGCCGGTGGGCCATTTCTCAATCCTTTTAGACGCGATTGATATCGTTCTTTTTGTTCAATATTTCGTTTAAAAATATGCCTATTTAAATAGCTAAAGAATATTTTAATACATATGCTTTAAAAAGACACGGGCGGTTTTCATCCACTACTCTACCCCACAGTATTTTTTGCATCCGTCTAAGAAATATTGCTTCGCGCCATCGCGATCAGTTTGCACATGAAACAAAAACAATCAGTGCATCGTTGGAATAATTTAAAGGAAACGACACTTTCTTTGTGAGCGAATGGTTGAGGCAGAAAGGCCTAGAAAAACTCTGCTAGTTAATTGAAAACTGATATAACTTCGTGTTTAGTGTGATCAATGCGACACGTTGGAGTTTTTGATGGATCAACAGTCCTTTCGTGTTGTTTTGAATGGCGCATAGACATACCCTGGCAGATATCACAGGAGAAGTCCAAGAAAATTCTTTTTTCCTTTCCTTTCTTTCTTTTTTTTTTCAAAAAGACTACCTCTGATTTTGTTTATTACTACCCAAACGGCATTTGTGCAGGAGTCACTTCTTTTAAATATGCGTAATGCCTTGTTCTAGGATGCAACTATAACCCGGTTGGACTAGAACACAGTTCTAAAATTCTTGACAACCAGTTTACTGCCTCGTCATCTGCAGACAACAAAGTCCCATCAATGGGCCGCCTAAGAGGAAAAGCGTCATGGTTACCCAACAACACGCTTAGTGACGATGACTTTTTGCAAATTGACCTGGGTTCTGTTTACTCTCTCTGCGGTGCAGCCACTCAAGGTTCTCCAAACGCGGATGAGTGGACAAAAACGTACAAGATTATGACATCATTGGATAACTCGACATGGACATCATATGCTGAGAACAACAGCGTGAAGGTTTTAGTACTTCAGTAAATATTCATATTATTAGACGCTGTAGTATAGACCTCTTTTATAATGGTGGTCTAAATGTGTAAAGAGTTTTTAATAATTTCATAAATTCATCCATCGGGTCAATTCCATCATTTTTGAATTATATAACTTACATTATAATTTCTTTGTATTTGTGAAGCAAAAATGCAAATATTTCGAACAGTAAATGTACTGTGGGCAGTGATGGGTCCAGACCTAATGGATAGAGGGTGGTGGGTTGTGATAATAGCGAGTTTACGCATCAGGACGGCAGGAAGAAGACGACGGCAAAACGCTTGTGCGTGACGAACGTGACAAGGCTATAACTTGGGTGTTTTGTAGTGATCTTCACTGACATCAATGTTTTCTGGTCTTTTACAGAAAAGATAATAATAATAATAATAATGAAACATTTATAATGCGCAAATTCCATAAAATGTTCAAATGCGCATGACAAGATTAAAAAACGAAATAAAAAGGTTAAAAAGCAAAAATAACAATTAAGAGTAAACTTACAACGATTTAAAAGCAAATAAAAAATTACAATATTAAAAGTAGACTCACAATAATAAAAACAACTACTGTCACGATAACAGCATGACGGAAAAGGTGAGTTTTTAGCTTGGCTTTAAAAATATTAACTGTGCTGGCGCTTCTTATGTCATAGTTTCGGTGCAGCACAGGTAAAAGAACGATCACCTAGTGTAGCTTTAGATTTAAAACGCGGATAGCTAAGTAAAAGGTTATCACTAGAATTCCTCAGATTATATTTAGATGGAAGCCTAAGAGAAATGAGAGAAGATAAATAAGTAGGCGCTAACAAATTAAGAATCTTAAAAGTAATTAAAAGTATTTTAAACTCGATTCTGTATTTAATCGGTAACCAGTGTAATTCATAAATAAGAGGCGTTACATGACAGAATTTCTGTTCTCTAAAAATCAGTCTGGCGCAAGCGTTCTGTACTCGTTGCAGTTTATTTAACAAGTAGTCCGGTAGTCCATATAAAAGACCATTCCAATAGTCAAGGCGACTTGTTATGAATGCATGGACAAGTACCTCAGTTGACTGCCGTGAAAGATACTTTCTGATCCGACGAATGTTATAAATATAGTAAAATGAAGAGGCACAGAGTTTTGTGATGTGTGATGCCATGGACAGCCTAGAATCAAACCAGCAAGCAAGATTTCTCGCGAGTTGCACGGGATGAATTTGAGTCACCTACACGTATACTGATATTATCCAGCTTATCCAGCTGTTGTGACGAAGCAATGATGAGGAATTCAGTCTTGTCGTCATTAAATTTAAGATCATTATTCAACATCCAAAACCGAATGTCTCTGATGCAGTCTTCCATATTCCTCACCACAGCAAGTTGTTCAGCTCTGTCGTTCGGACTAAATGAGATGTAAACTTGTGAATCATCGGCGTAACAGTGAATCATGGGCAGATGATATTTAATTATCTCGAAAAGCTCACTCGTGTACAACGTGAACAATAGCGGACTTAGATAGTGACTCGTTGATCATTATCCGCTGAGTTCTTCCAGACAAATAGGATGGAAACCAGGAGAGGGCCTTCCCCTGTATACCAAATGAGTATTCAAGTCGACGTAACATGGTGTCGTGATTAACTGTATCAAAGGCAGCACTCAAGTCGAGCAGAATTAGCAAAGTAACACACTGATTGTTCATGTTCAAGAGAATGTCATTCATAACCTTAAGCAGTGCAGTTTCTGTGCTGTGATTTTGTCGATAAGCTGATTGGAACACGGGGAACAGATTGTTACAATTTAAATGATGTTGTAGTTGCTTGACAACCACAGTCTCAACCAGCTTTGAGATAAATGCCAAATTACTCACTGGTGTGAAGTTCTTAAAGACAGGGGGTAATCCATCCTTTTTCAGCAGCGGCCGCACCAGTGCACACTTCCAGGTGCGCGGAAAATAACCAGAATCAAGCGAAAGATTAATTATCTTGGTGATCGGAGGCAGTAGCACATGGACGCACTCATTAAGAAGCTTGGTTGGAATAGGATCAAGAGGACAAGACTTCTTAGACGAAGCTGTGATTAGATCAAACACCTCTGATTCGGACAACAGATTAAATTCTGAGAAACAGGAAGCAGCCACAGTACTAGTTGCGTTGATAGGAAGGCAGATCTGGTTTGTATTAACAGACCTGATATCAGACCTGATATCAGCAATTTTTTGGGCGAAGAATTTTCCAAAATTATTAGCCAAGTGATAATCATTGGTAGATAATGGAAGGCCAGAACCTTTCGATAAATTTAGCAAGGACTTGCTTGCTCTAAATAACTTCCTCTGGTCTGTGCTGTTCTCAGTTATGAAGTTTGTATAATAGTCACTACGAGCCTTGTTACTCAGAAATGTCACACGATTTCTCATACTACGGTAAGACAGTAAATCGATGTGTGCTTTAGAAGCTCTCCATTTCCTTTCAGCTTTCCTCCTTTGTCGTTTAGCCAATTTAATTTCGTCGTTCATCCATGGAACACATGGTCGACTAGTAGTATTCTTATGCTTAACGGGAGCATGACGATCCAGCAGGGAACGCAATGTATTGTCAAATAAGGCAGAAAGCTCATCAGGATCATCAGTATCCATTTGGAAAAGTGTGCTGTTACGAATTTCATCCATGAATGCATCCCTATCAATTGATCGCAGCTGCCTAAATGAGACACGGCCAACTTTGAGGGATGGTCGAGCTGTTTTCAATTTAAATAGTAGTGCTAGATGGTCTGAAAATAAGATGTCAGGTGCGGGTCGACCGCAAATAAGGTTGTCTGACTCTCGAGTAATTACCAGATCTAGTGTATGGCCATGTTCATGCGTTGGGTCCGCCACATGTTGAGTTAACGACATTGACTCCAATAAATCCAAGAAACGACAAGCAGCTGGATCATTGTGATCATCAACATGGATGTTAAAATATGTTTAAAAGAAAGTGAAGTTTGGTGAAAAGTTATTTCAAAAAAATTATCGTCACGCTTGTCACACAAGGTTTGCCGTCTTCTTTCCTCTCTCGTCCTGTTGAGTAAGTTCACTAATTAAGTGGAGAGCACGGTCTTGCAAATAGTTTTTTTGGTCCTGCGGGGCTTCATTTGGTTGTGGTATGGGGGGGGGGGGGGGGGAGGGGGGCGGGACAAAAGTGGTGTTGGCCTCCCCTGGATACACCTCTGGAAATATGGATACAATCACAATTTTTTGGGATCAAACGTCAATAACATGAACAGTGACAATAATGGTATAGTTTTGTTCTTCTGCTAAGTGCGTCGATTAAAGTTCCAAGTGACTTTTCTTATATTAAACTTCTCAGATACCGGTTTCGGTTACTGAAGACAACGGACAATAACAGTTATTGTGACCTTTTCTTTCAATACGACATTCTACTTTCGATTGTTTTTTTTTGCTAGCAATTACACGTACAGAACAATATCAATAATAATAAATTTGAAATGTAAAGTAATGCAACCCTAAGGAAATTAAAAAATAGGAAACTCCTTGCAACGGCTTAACAATAATAATAAAAAAACTGTCATTTAAAAAAAACTGATATCGTGAATGGATACAGACACAGTTTTTTTGCAATTTGATGCTAAGAATAACAGAAACAGTAAAAGGATTTTGAACATCAAGCTAAGGTAACTAAATGAAATTAATAGCGGAGCTCTAGCGCGCGAACGGAGCACCATGGGTAAGAAAATTTGGTAACCTATCCATCCGAGAGATTTTGGTGGTCGCTTGTCCGCACGACCGCCCGACCGCCCGTCCGCCCATCCTTCCGCACCACAGATAAACCAATATAAAATAACTCAATCAAGAGGTGTGGCAACCCAAATGCAACTCAAGGTTTTATTTGGAAGGAAATCGTATGGCTGCCCGGACTTTAAGAGAGAAAAAAAGAAAACAACAACAATGTCGTGTCTTTTTCGGCGGTATTTTTTATGTTTACACTCACGTGGTTAACAGAGAAAGGGCTAAAGCGAGTGATTGAAAACAAAGGAGAAGAATTTTGTTGGAAGAAAAACATGAAAATTTCATAGCGGCGGTGAGAAAATGAGATATGCTAGCGGCCAGCAAGATGAAAATGAGCGGCAGTGAAAACATAAAAGCGTACATGAACACAGGAAACGAAATCTTTGGTAAGCACATACGACGATTCGTCCAATAAAATAATGCGTAACTAGGAAGTTTGACTTTTTAGCCTTACAAAACGGCACTGTAGTCGTACAAAAGAATGGCAAAGAAAGACAAGGAAGCGTGCTACACGTTCAAATTCGAGTTTTTGCAAATTAGAAAAAAGAAAGCCTGCTGCACGTGCAAATTTGCTTTTTTGCTAATTAGATCTGTTGATCTTGATGCCATTTTCATTACCGTCCCCGTTTAACATTACACGATGAAATTTTTTTTGTTTATGAGTAATATTAACCAGCGCTTCGCTTTTAGTATTGGCTAAATCTATGTATTAGACTGAGAGAGAGATTAGTATCGTCTTCTTGCTGTAAATGGCTAAGAACACGTCTCGTAGAGCTAATTTCCTTTTTCAAGAATCTGATCTACGTTGGAGGCGGTCCGTTGTTCAATCGGTAAACTCTGAGCACGTAACAACGCTGAAAAACGCATAAAAGAACATTGTCTTTCTGGTGAAATGTTACCAATTCGTTCGAGACCCTGATGAATGCTTCCAGAAACACACTCACCTTGACATTGAAGAAGCGAAGCGAGAGAACAGAGCACGTGGTATGGACGACAAAACATCCATCCAGATCCAGGCGCATATAAGTTATGATGATACCGCTGGACGTACGCTTTCAAAATCATCGTAACACACAAAAATCGAGACTGTTCACATAAGACTGAAGGGGGGGGGGACCCAAGAAACCACAGGCCCACGAAAGATTAGTGTGCTGTTCGCCTGGGTCCTCGCAGCTACAAGCATGATTATTGTAGTGAGAATGCGTAACAAACTGAAAATTCTGAGGGTGGTTGGGGGTGCTGGGTTTAATTCAGGTTTTGGGGGGAATACAGGGTGAAACAACAGTAAAGAATATAAAGAGTCATTCAAAGAATACCGATGAACATGAACTTTTCGAAAAACCGTCTAGCAGGTTCAGAAATTATTTTGAAATGAAATTAGGCGATTATTTTACTCGAGAAATTATCAAAAAGAATCCATTTTAAGAAAGGGCACCAAGCGAGGAGGAAGTTACAAGTCTGATTTGCAATTCCGTGAAAATAATCAATGCCCGTATCATGTTGCGTTGCATTAGATTTAGCGACACTTTTCACGAGCAATTTTTTCCCTCTTGCACGGTTATTGATAAGTGCACATTGTATTTACACAACTAGACTTTACCAACCAGTGTTATTTTGGCTGCTTTTTATAACAAGAGAAATACAGTAATTAACAATTAGTCGCCGAAGGCGACGTGAATATCGGCGAATAGTCGATATTCAAGTCGCCTGAGGCGACTAATTGTTTTAGTATAATTACATTGATGATTATTCGAGAAAATAATCAATTTCCGACCCCGAAACATCAAAAAATCTGACTGCCATTTTGAAGACTGCTAGTCTTCAATGCCATAATCACCACGCGGTGATTATAGCGGGATAGTGCGAAGCTCCTAGCCAATCACAGCGCTCTATTTTCGATAGTCATCGATGTAATTATACTAATTAGCAATATTGGTGCCCTAAAACAATGAAACAGCGGCCATATGATCATGTTGGTGCCTCAAACTAATCCTGCATGAGAGAGAGTAACCTTTTTTATGTAAAACTTTCTTAAAGACTCTTAGAAAGTGTTTCTTTTTATTGCAATTCGTGCTGGAAATTTTAACATAAAACACTCTTGTTCGTGTTTAGAACATTACGTTTATTTTTTTTGTTTGTTTGTATTTTTTAGATCTTCAACGGCAATGATGACAGATCATCGATTATTAAAAACGACTTTTATCAACCATTTCTGGCAAAGTTCATTCGCGTATACCCTTTGTTGTATGAAACTCATAAGGCGTTAAGAGTTGAAGTTTACGGCTACGAAAGAGGTAGGATGTGAATTAAGTTAGGGTCCGTTTACATGGAGATGGGGTAACCAAGATAGGTGGGGTAACATGTGGCGGATCACCCCACCTAACATGTAAACGTTATCAAATGAAAATGAGAGATTTTATGGACAGGCGGGTTATCCCACCTAAGCGGGTTACCTCACCTACCTGGGGTAACCCACCTTCATCATGTAAACATGCCCTTAGATAACATACATCGCCGGCCCTATGTTAGGGAATCTAGGAGAGGCATCGGATTCCTAGCCTGCTTCACAAACGTAATTTAACCTCTGTAAGTAACGTCTGCGAAGCATCGCCGAGCTCCTTGTTCTGGGTCCCCAACAGATTCAACGAATACCGGAAGTGCGTTTCGAATTTCCTTTCAACCTGATTGGCAAATCGACAATGGCTATTTAACAGGCCAATCATGGCGCCTGCTCAAATCCTGGTTCACAAATGGGGGCCCAAAACAAAGATTTCGGCACAGTTTCGCAGGCGGACTTAACCAGAGTTTAGTTTCGTCTGTGGCGCAGGCTACGGATTCCCTGAGCTGTATTTCGGATTCCAAAGCCCAGGATTTACATTTTCACAAGCAAAAACTTCCCGGGTTCCGTTTGAAAAACAGGCAGCCACCAACACACCAAGCTAAGCGGGTTAGTAGCCTGCGTAGCTGGCGGGATAAGCGGGTAAATTATGTATTGTTTTGGCGGCGGAGCCTCGAGAAGAGTGGGTATTCAAGTCAATTTTCCATCGAGGCTTCCTCGCCTCGCGTGGCGTCTCCGCCGCCAAAAAAGTACCCGGGGCAAAAGAATACCGCCAGCTACGCAGGCTAGCGGGTTAGACGATGTGTGATAATATACAAAGTTATTGCTCTAAATTATTTTCTCTGAAAAGGGTGTAATCCAACCATGTACCTGCCACTGCCGCTTTTGGAAAATATTTCATTTATTTCCCAACGCTTTGTTAAGAGCTGCTTTCGGTTTGAAGTATAACTGTACCTTGGAGAACAGTTCTTATAAATAAAGATCACTGCCAAAACGATGCAGAAAAAAATCCACTGGGCTCTTTAAAAGTGCTCCTGTTGCCGGTGATACCGAGGTATCGACAATCCGCAGACATCGAAAGAAAATAATTGTCAAAAGTTTTTTTCTTTTTTTTTTGAAGGATCATACAAAACTGAATGTGCCACTGGATTTGAAGCTGAGTGCGTTCCACATGACCCCCCTTAATCCAGATTGTAATGGTAAGAAGTAAACAAACTGTATTTAAATATAAGAAAATAAATAACTAGCTATCATAGAGACATTTGCGAGCTAGTGTTCCATTTGTTAGACTTTTGTCATAGGAACCATGTTTCCGCAGGGCGAAAGCATGACGGATATAAGCATTTCTATGTTTCCATCGAGTTTACAAAAATACGGAAACACGTTATTTCGTGCCGTGCCGTGTCAAATGCTTTTGACAATCAAATGATATTATATGTCTGCTGTATACTCATAGGTTTTCAATAAGGTCAGTTAACTTATTTTATTATTATATAATCTGAATCATTTCTATGGAACTCACATTGTTCCTTGCCAGAGTCTATGTTTAACAATATACTATGAATTTAAATGGAACGAATCTAAGTTTTCTGTCCTTTATATACTGAAGTAGACTTTTCTAAATATCCTTAGTTTTTCCTGATTTATAATGCCATTAGACTGCGAGCAGTCCCTACTTCAGTCAGTCGAGTCTAAGCTCGGCAGGAATGGAGAGGGCGAAATGGCCGAGAGGGAAACTGGAGAGAGGCGGGAAGAAGAGGGACCGCATTCTCACAACAGGATGCAGTCTTCAGGGCGGAAAAACGTTCTGCGCAAGCTTCTGCGCATCCCTTATTGCAGGCTCATGGCGGACTTTTCTGTGACTGCACAGAGTCACAAAGTCACTGACTGTCGTCATTGACCAAGACTGAATGAAATGCACAAGGTGTGAACGTTTGCTTATCGAAAAGCCTGTATACTTTTAAATGGTTTTTGTTTTTCGTCACTTGAAAATTACTTTGGACTCGGAACAACCAATGTTAAAGGAAAAACGGATCATCCCGTCAATCTGAAGTCAGGAATAAAAAGTTTTGAACATTTCCCAAGAGGCGAATATTTTGATTGCGCATTCGATTTATTTGTGAATTGTTTTCGCCGTCTTTCACCGGGCGGAATTAAAACCCGCTTGTATTCTGTTGTTAGTAAATACTTTTTCACATGCCCAGATTTATTCCCTTTGCAGAACCAGCTTTATCCATCTCTTCAGTCAAAGAACTATTTGTGCGCCGTAAAACTTGCTCGGAAATAGAAGGCCAGTAGGCTTACTCGAGAAGAAAAGACTACTTCGATCATTTTTCTGTTGCTCAAGTAATTAATAGCAGTCAGAGTTTTCTTCACTTTTAATTACACAGTGCACTGTGAAAGTTTCTGTTCTTTATTAGAAATAATTTTCTGTACGCAAATTTTCCTTTTCACTCGCTGCGAAGTTGAGAACGTGACAACTGCCGGCAGTTAATTACTTTAAAACAATTGATTCTGCCCGTAAACAATTGCTGGAGCTGGATTTGTATGAGGCGAGCAAACAAATACCCTCATGTGCAGTTTTCTGTATTTTCTAACGATTGGCTGAGTTTAATTTGCTTGAATGAAGACCCTCACATGGACCAGCCATTAATATATTCACTGAGTTATGAAAAATAGCTACATGGTGAATCATGGTTTAGCTGCGAAGCTCACTGAAACTGATCTTTTGCTTTTAAGATCTTTAGGTAGGTTGTTTTCGTACAAAAAAAATCATTTCTTCATTGTCAGCAAGAAGTTTTTGCAATGTAATTTTAACTTTGTTTGAAGATGTTATGCATGTTCAACTTGACAACACAAAGCATAATTTATAGTTATCTCTTAGTACGCGAAACGATCAAGTTTAAAAATAAGCTACAAGTTGCTTTGAAACCGAATTTTGGGAAGATTTTACTAGATGAAGATTGACCTTTTTTCTGCCCACATATCAACTCAATAACTTTTACATTGAGGATTTTGTTTATATTTTAGTGATCTACAAAGCCAAGAGTGTCCGATCGAGAGTGTTTTAAAATATCAGCTCACAGTGCGACAAATTTCAGTGACTTAAAACACATCGTGGGCAAGCGTTAATTTTTTTGGGCAAATCACTGTACAAAGATATGTTGTTTTTGTGTCCACAGTGGAGCTCCCGACCTTATATATCCAGGAACTTCCTTATATGAACACATTTTGTGAGTACATCTTGAAAAAAATAGGACCTACGCATGCACATTTCCAGTACAGCGCAAGGAAATTAATGTCGTTAAAGTCCCTTTTACTATGAGGTATTCTTCGAGAAAATTGAGTAATGATAAGGTTATAACCACAGCTTGCAACCTTTGAAGACAAATTGCTTGTTCTTTCCAGGTTATGAGTGGAAACATTATATTTTTAGGCAAAAAAATATTTGAAAACCTGCAATTTTTTCGGACTCGGCCAAGGAATCTGGGCAGAAAAGTTCACGCATGCTCATTACGTTTTTCCGCCCTGAAGATGCAGTCCCTCCCTCCTTTCCCGCCTCCTCCCCAGCTTCCCCTCGGCTTCTTGTTTTTTGTCGTTTCGCTCGCTTCGCTCGGTTTCCTCCCTCGGGTGACCATCCTGAGGGACTGCTAGCAGTCTATTATGCCATTTGAAAGGGCATTTCATATAATACCTGTTTGGCGCGAAATTCACCAGTGGAAAATTCCACCGGCGACTTCATGAACCAATAGGGGAGTGAGTGGCATTGATGCCGCTCCCGACACAGCGTATGTCAATCAGTTTCCCCTCTTGAATTTGTGATGTGATTAAAAACCATTCAGGCAAGTCGACTTCGTGATATTGTCGCTCGCTCGGTCTCTGCGCGACCTCATTGAAGCTCGCTTTTAAGATGCGTGGTCGACATATGGCAAGATAATACTGTATGTATCAAATGGTACAGCTACGCAATTTGCTGAAACATGGCTACCTAAAAAAAAAAAAAAACGGGGATAAATAGTTGAAGGAAAAACGTGTATTGTTTTCTTGGTGACAAAGAGTGTCTAATTTAAAGGTCTATTTTTTGTCGTAGATTCTTGAATAGAAATCACAAGTGATTTACTCCAATTCATGTAGAATTTCTTCTGTAAACGTCATAGATGTAGACGAATGTCAGTCCCAAAACTCATGTGGAGCCAATCATGTTTGTAATAACACCGTTGGATCGTACAGGTGTGAATGTTCAATTGGATTTACGGCTGATTCTGGTGCACAGGACCCACTGAATCCAGTTTGTGTAGGTAAGTAGAAGTGCAGAAATTATGAGGAGGTAAAATGCTATTTCTTGTTATACCAAAAAATTAAAAGAAAACAGATGAATCTTGACCAATTAAAGGTCTATTTTTTGTCGTAGATTCTTGAATAGAAATCACAAGTGATTTACTCCAATTCATGTAGAATTTCTTCTGTAAACGTCATAGATGTAGACGAATGTCAGTCCCAAAACTCATGTGGAGCCAATCATGTTTGTAATAACACCGTTGGATCGCACAGGTGAGAATGTCCAATAGGATTTACGGCTGATTCTGGTGCACAGGACCCACTGAATCCAGTTTGTGTAGGTAAGTAGAAGTGCAGAAATTATGAGGAGGTAAAATGCTATTTCTTGTTATACCAAAAAATTAAAAGAAAACAGATGAATCTTGACCAAAGCCGGGTTAAAATCTTCTTGTAAAGACAAAACAGTACATGTCCGAAGCTTTAGAGTTACACGACCAGCTGCAGTTAAAAAGGGTCATACTTAATAGACGCAAAATAGATTTCTAATTCTGAAACATTTCCGGTTTCGGTTAAACCAGGTACTAAATGAAATTTACCACCAGTCAGTAACTTTTCGCCAGAATCTACGGTGCGGAATTTTGTGAAAATGCAACGGCAAACGTTTCGGTTTTCCCGGCAAAAACTAACACTTCCAAATTGCAATTCGATCTGGAACGCACGGACACGATTAAACGATTTCTCAAGAACTCCTGAGTGCTTTGTTGGTAAAGAAACTAAATTTTTTAAAGTAAAATTTTTCCATGTTGAGATTTTCTTCTTTTTTGCTCTTTTCTTCTCCTTCTTGTTCTTTATTTCTTTTTAAATTTTTTCATCTTCATTTTTTTTAATGAAGCATGCACAGTGTATGATATGTGGGTTATAACCTTTGTTCTAACTACTTATTTGTAGTATTATTGCTTTACCTTGGCACATATATATTTAACAATTATTCCTAGAGCCTGAATGGGCTCTGAGTCAATAGCCCATGCATGAGGCCGAAGGCCGAATGGGCTATTGAGTCAGAGGCCATGAGGGCGAGAGGAATAATTGTTTTAGTAAAATCCAACTAGTTGGTCAAAAATATCGAGAATAAACAAAGTTTAGCTAGTTAAAGCTAGTCTTAAATCCTTTTTTGCCGCCAAAAAGCCCGCGCTTTTCGATACTAGTGGGCTATAACATATAGCCTAGTAGTAGCTCAACCAATCAGAATGCAGCATTGATTATAGACCACTAGTTGGATTTTACTAAATATATATATTAGCTTTGTCTGTTAATGGATAATTTTTTAACCTCTACAGATGTTAATGAATGTCTGTTCCAAGATGCTTGTGGAGCTAATTTTTTGTGTAATAACACCGTGGGATCGTACAGATGTGAAAAATACGAAAATGTAGATGGTAGGTATCCCAGCTGGTCCATCCCTTCTTGCTTCATTAAGGGGATTTTTGTGTACTTTTGCGATTACATTGCGCGCTGGGCCGTACGGTCAGATCATCTAATGAATTTATACCAATCCATTCTTCGAAGCTTGATGGACGATGGCCCGTCCTCATTGCCGCAGGGGCTGTTTCTGGTGAATTTTCTTTGAAGCGTTCGTAGATTTAGTCGAATGCCAGCCGCCCTATGCCAGCCCCCAGGTGCTCATATTTTTGTTGTGGATTCTTGAATCTATAAATTAAAGCAGTACAAAGGGATGAAATTATCCGGAGGAATATCATTAACTTACGGAAGAATACATGGATTCTAAATAAGTTAACGTCTCGTGCTATTTTTAAAACTTGTTTGACAGGTTTAAGATGGATGACGTCATCGCTTTTTGTCTAAATCAAATGACTAAAATGTGGAGGATTCTCATCACCTTCCCTTTTGAATATTTCTAGTACAAAGAAACAACAGACACACTTAGCCTTGACCGGTTTTCATTTGTTTGTCATGTTCTAGTTTTATTTAATTGGTCTGACAGGTTTTCTAGTTATTTTAAGGTTGATGAACGGCTTGGTTTTCGATTAGTTGACTAGAAGTTTTGTAATTTTCACATGTAGATATTTCAAATTAAGCTGAAATACCACTGCTCTAAGCCAATCAAATTGCAGAAATTTCTCCTGTAGTAGTATACATTGGTTAATTTATGGTGTGCACTGATATTTAGATGTTGATGAGTGCCAGTCCCCAGATGCTTGTGGAGCCAATCTAGTTTGCAATAACACCGTTGGCTCGTACAGGTGTGAATGTCCCTTCGGATTTGTTGCTGATTCCGGCGCACAGGATCCGCTAAATCCAGTTTGTATCGGTAAGGAGGAAAGTAATGATAAGTGCTGAAGATAAAAACGAAATGAATTTGAAAGTTTTTGCGTGCATGAGGAGACTTGTCCGTATTCCAAACAAACGTTAGGAGAATATGACACCGTAGCATTGAATATTGACAACCCTTGGGGCTGTAGAACTGGTAGGCTAGGCTGTTTACAGCCACCTCCTTCCAAACAAACTCTCTCCCCTTCAATTTTGTTTGAGGGGAGGGTGTGCCTAACATTTATTCATAATGAAAGAAATCTGAACAAAATTAAATCTGGAAGTTTTCTAAATATCAGTCTCCAAAACCCAGCCTCCAAAGAAAGTACTGTTCGATAGCCCGGGGCTAGTGGATTTTGCTCTCGGGCTAGTGAATTTTGTTCTTAGCTTGCCCGATGGGCAAGTGAAGTTTTTGGAGAATTCAAATTACAGAAGAACTGTGTAATCAAACCTGCTCATCAAAAACCTTTTGGGGCTAGTTAAAGAAATGTTTGGGGTAGTACATGCTAGCTACAGCTAGCCCGAATGGCAAGCTGTAAAACTGACTTTCTCTGCACCCTGAAAACCTCGCATACTGCAATATTGAAAAGCTGAATTAGTGACGTAGAATTTAGTTCTTTTCTGGTGCATGTTTAATGTTTGATATATTTAACATGTTCAAGAGTATTATTTTTATAATTTCTGCAGATGTTAATGAATGCCAGTCTCCAGATGCTTGTGGAGCCAATTCTGTCTGTAATAACACCGTTGGCTCGTACAGGTGTGAATGTCCAATCGGATTTGTTGCTAATTCTAGCGCACAGGATCCACTAAATCCAGTTTGTATCGGTAAGGAGAAAATTAATGATCAAGTGCCTAGGATAAAATCGAAAGGAATTTGGAAGTTTTTACGTTCATGAGGAGACGTGTCCGTATTCCAAACAGATTTAGGAGAATATGGCACCATAGCATTGAATATTGATAACCCTTGGTGGTGTAAAACTGGTAGGCTAGGCTGTTTACAGCCGCCTCCCCCCAAACAAAATCTCTCTCCCCAATTTTGTTTGAGGGGAGGGTGTGGCTTAATACAGGCCCGGATGGCCCCAATAATTATTCATAATGAAAGAAATCTGAACAAAGTTAAATCTGGAAGTTGTCTGGTGCATGCATATTTAATGCTTGATATATTTAACACGTTCAAGAGTATTATTTTTGTAACTTCTGCAGATGTTAATGAGTGCCAGTCTCCAGATGCCTGTGGAGCCAATTCTGTCTGTAATAACACCGTAGGGTCATACAGATGTGATTGTGCAAATGGTTTCGTTGCTGACTGCGGTCTACAGAATTCAGTTTGTGTTGGTGAGAACTAAATAAACTGTCAGATTCAGAAAATGACTTAGCTATTGCAAAGAGATACAAAGCCGTGGATTGTAGCTTGTATCTGCCCCTCCCCTCGGGGGGTTCATTTCCTTATTTGGCCTAAATGGTTATGTGCCGCTGAACAGGGTGTACGGATTTCAAGGGGGTAGTAGACAGCTCCAAGGTCTTGAGCTTAAAACAGTGTATACAAGATTACTATTTAGAGTCTTATTGTACATCTCGGTTGAGCTAAACTGCGTACCGGTTGGAAAAAAAGATGATCACTTGAAAAATAAGAAAGAAATTTTACTGTGAAGGGTTTGAACCTAAGAATCATTTCGTAAGTAGGTTGAGTATTATCAATGTCAATAACAACAGAACCAGGTGATCTGTGATGTCATTGCGGGGGCCTGGGGAGAGAAATTTTAATGCCGTATCCCATAAACCAACGCGCGCACCAATTCAATTCAATTCAATCTGTTCCCGTCAGCCTTGGTTTATGGGATACGGCATTAAAATTTCTTTCCCCAGGCCCCCACAGTGACGTCACAGATCACCTAGAGTCCTATTGAGGACTACGTTCACCCGGAAGATCATGCTCAACTTACTTATGAAAGATATATTAAGGAAACTCTTCTTTGAAAATTTTCACACTTCCCTGGTGCCTTGAAGTAAAGAGGGAGAGAGGGTGTACAGATTGCGAAATAAATGACACCTTTTCCACATTAAGGCAACATAGAAACCGTAAACATTTCTCACATCAATCATGATATTTTATAATTTATGTCAATTTTTGATTCTCTTTTGATTCATGTGCAGTCTGCTTTGCTCTACCCTCACGGCTTAAAAAAAGTCATAGCATCTCTCGTATCATGTTACTTTCGTAGATTTAGACGAATGCCAGTCTCCAGATGCTTGTGGAGCCAATCACGTTTGTAATAACACCGTTGGCTCGTACAGGTGTGAGTGTTCAATCGGATTTGTTGCTGATTCTGGTGCACAGCAGGACCCACTGAATCCAGTCTGTGTCGGTAAGAAGTTTAATCTGAAATATATGAAAGTTTCTTAACCGTACAAAAGACAACAGAAGAACCCTAGCTAGAACTTTTTCCAAAGAAAAATATCTGTAGATGCAGGAGGGGGCGAGCAACTTCCATGCGCTCGTGTCACGTCGTTGCGGGAAAAAGTGCGCTAAAATACGTCTAAAAATATACTGGTGCGTAAAAACGCCGTGACGTGGGGGCGGTCATCCAGACCCTGGGATAAGGGGGAGCGGGGACTGGTCTAAAAAAAAACAGTTTTTTTTCGGCCCTTTGGACCTCGGTTTCGTCTAAAAATAAGGGACTCCAATGGATCCGCCCCTGGATCCACCACTGGCTCTTTCGCCGACACAAAAACCGTATATATCGGATAGAGGCTCTATTCACATGTGAGAATATTGCGAAAAGAAGCTTCCCATGGCCAATCTTCAAAGTGGATCGTCACATATCAGATGAGGTTACTGTTCCACCGCTATATCCAATACGTTTTCTTTCAGACATTTAAAACTATCCAGTGTAGAAATAGCCTGAATCTGCTAGTCGCCGACGCAGCTAGTGTACCTCATCAATTTCAAATTAATTAATCTGCATTCCTACTTACTTAACGAGCAGTGATGGGTTAACTACTGCAACTTCCTAGCTTGCCCTCGATTGACTTGACTTGTTCTATTATGTTGTGAGACTAGCTAGATCTGGTTTGTTTTTTAGTTGTTTTAGATTGATGATGACATAGTTACCTTAAAGTTTTTCTGTAATTATAATTTGTTAATATCATAGATCTGCAGGCAAGATAAGCACATGGCCTGTCAAACCACAGGTGTCTGTTCATTTCGCCCGCGAAAGCGTTGATAATCGAAACAGATTCTCTCTGTTTATAAATACCTTACCTCCTTTCTCTTTTCCCTCTTTAGATTTTGATGAATGCCTGTCTCCAGATGCTTGTGGAGCTAATTATACCTGTAACAACACCGCTGGCTCGTACAGATGTGAATGCACAACTGGATTTGTTGCTGCTTGTAGTCCACAGGTCCCACTTAATCCAGTTTGTATTGGTAAGAAGTTCATTGAGCGTGTTTGAAAATTTTAAGAGTTACCAGCTGTGAACAGAATCGAATGCGAACGTCCCGTCTGCTAACTTAGAAGACGGATAGTTGTTCGTTCTCCCCCCCACTCCATTCTTTCCTGATGGGGCTAACTGTTTGGAAAACATTGTCACATGAGGATCAACTAGTTCAAGCATAAACGTCGTTTGATTTTACGGTGGCGGAGAGTGTTGATTTGAAAGTAATTCTTTGTAGTAGGTTTTCACGATTTTGCCGGTAAATGCCTTGATGTAAGGAGCAGCCTCAGATTCTGGTGTCAGTTGAAATATAAATTAGGTTTGATAATCTCTATTTTATTCGCAGTTTTAAGACAAGTGATAGACGAAAAATAAAAGGTTCTTTCCATTTTATGCGGAATTTCCCTTGTAATCTTCTTAGATTTAGATGAATGCCAGTCCCCAGATGCTTGTGGAGCTAATCATGTATGTAATAACACCGTCGGATCATACAGATGTGAATGTCCAGTCGGATTTGCTGCTGGTTCCGGTGAAGAGAACCAACAGAATCCAGTTTGTGTCGGTAGGAATTTAACTTGTGTTGAAGAAGTAGACTTGTTTCATACAGAAAAACAAGTCGTCTTTTTGCGCGAGAAACCAGAGGAACTAAGGCTGTATTCACACTACACCGGATGGCCCTTGCGCCAGCACGAAAACCATACGAGATGGTCGGTGATTTCGGCGCGATTTCTGTATCAAAGAGGAAGTAGAGCTTCCGTGATATTGGATAAGCTCTGCGCAACACTTTGGTGCAGTGTGAACAAGTATTGGGATTGAAGCAGAACTAAAAAGTAGGAGCGGGGACCGTAATCCACGGAGCCGGAAGTAAATTGTGAACATAGCTTTAAATATAATACAGTGAAATGGTATCCACCTGGAGGTACCACCTGAAAAGGTTGACGTTAACTGTTCACTGCAGGATAAGAAAACAGCAAGTTGAAGGGCTATACAAGTTTACTAAATATGTAAATTTGTTTTGACAAGTTCACGACAAACATGTCACTGACAAAGTACTGAAAATAAGTGAATAGATAGTATTGGCAACAGTTATAAAAATAAATATATATTATAGGCTGGTATAAAACTAAAGACTCTAGGTAAAAGAGCCTTGAATTATGCTGAATATTGAGAAATAGCAGTTTCAGATTAACCTCAGAAATAGCAATGTTAAGAAGCTGGAATAATTGAAAATTTAAGTGTTCTCTTCTGTATTATATGAATCTCCTGTCCTATATGATAGCTTATCTGATATCGTGTCTTCGTTCGTTAACGGGGAAAATGTCTCGTAACCATTACAGATGTAAATGAATGCCAGTCCTCAGATGCTTGTGGAGTCAATCATGTCTGTAATAACACCTTTGGATCGTACAGGTGTGAATGCTCAACTGGATTTGTTGCTGACCACTGCGGGCCGCAAAACCCACAATATTCAGTCTGTGTCGGTAAGAAGTTAATAAACTGTGTTTACTCAAATTCTGTCAGAGGAAATGGAAGGATGGTGTGATGACTGTGGTTTAAGCTAATATTTCGCGCCACGTAAGGGAGTCCACGACTGTCTTGGATTCTGGATCTCATTCCATGGATTCCGGAATCCAGGTAATGAATTCCGGATTCCAATCATTAATTGAATCAGGTCCAAAGCTGGGCATTCGGCGGATTTCACAGGCAAAAATTTCCCGGATTCCCTAATCCAGATGCCCTTGCAAGGGCCGAAATTTTGCAGCGACGCCATTGTTGATAGCATGCGTTATATGAAAAACACAGATAGGTCAGTGAAATGAAAACCATTCATTTTTCCAAGGCGACAAAGAGTAGGGCTTTGAAAGGTAATTTCATGTTGTAGATTTGTACTGCATTGCGTGCTGCCTCCGCTGAGTCAGGCCGGAGATTGGTTGTGTCGATCGACTTAATGAAAGCTGTAAACATCTTAAGTATGAATCGCGTGTGACATATGTATATTATGCTTTCATCATCTTGCATGGATAATAGGTTATTCATTTATTTTTGCAACTTTCCAGATTTAGATGAATGCCAGTCATCAGATGCTTGTGGAGCCAATCATACCTGCAATAACACCGTTGGGTCGTACATGTGTGAATGTTTAAATGGATTTGTTGTTGATTCTGGTCAACTGGACCCACTGAATCCAGTTTGTATCGGTAAGAAGAAACATGATCTAAGAATAGGTGAAATTGTCTTATGCAAACAAAAGAAATTAGCCGAAAGTTAAACAACACATCATTTTTGTCCTCATTACAAAGGAACCTTAAGGTGGATATCTTGACTATTTTGCTATTAACTCAGTCCCCCAAACCGTACCAGATCGAGTAACCAAAAGGAAGCCTATAGTTAATTTCACCATTTGCGAATGGTTTGAACACAGGAGTCTTTTCATAAGT
The DNA here is from genome assembly GCA_038088405.1 of Porites divaricata. Classification (NCBI taxonomy): domain Eukaryota; kingdom Metazoa; phylum Cnidaria; class Anthozoa; order Scleractinia; family Poritidae; genus Porites; species Porites divaricata. The sequence continues at coordinate 24,726,856 of JBBMOI010000007.1, forward strand.
ATTCGGAATATGATCGTTCGTCTCAGTGAAGTCATGCCTGAATAGGACTGTTTCTTATTGACAATGACTGACGTTTCGACCACCTGTGCGGTTGTCATCTTCAGAGTCAAAATGAGTTGAATCACGTCAGTTGCTGGTATTGAACTCTAGTTTTTTACCTGAATGATCAATTGTTAACCTTTTAATTTTTCTTGAAGAATTTTATTGAGCTCGTTCTACACTTTGTCAACGTTATTGCAGTATACGATGAATTGGGAGACTAAATATGATGTCGATAAAACGTTTTTGCCAATATAACGTATACTAATTGGTTATTTTCCTTAAAAGTAATAAGCTCGGCAGATTATCAGCAGTATACAGGAGGGCATTTTATATAGACGAAATAAAAACTGAAATTTCCTTCAATTTTCCGTAAAACATCAGAATCTCCTGTTGTTAAGCTGGAATGCTTCAAATTGAAGTATTCCATTGTGTGAATGCAATAGGCCATTTCCGAGTTCCCCCGGGCCTCTGTATCAAAACGAGGTTAGGTGCTCAACCTTTGATATGGAAATGATTTTTCATTCTCATGCAAATAAAACTCATTTCCACAAGAAAAGTTGAGCACCTAACCTCGTTTTGATACAGAGGCCCGGGGGAAATCGGAAATGGCCTATTAATGTTACATGACATATTGTATGAATGAATATTATTCAATTCTCTATTTTAAGAAACGTCAAAGTACCCTTTTTGTTCTTTTTTTGGTATATTTAACAATTATCCCACGAGGGCGCGTTGGATATGAGTTGGCTATAATCATCTCATATCCAACAGTTGCGAGTGGAATAATTGTTTTATTAAAAATGCCCACAAAATCTCGTTGAACAAACCGGAAAAGACAAGGGACTTTCGCTGTTCACATGTCACACGTCTATCAAAACTGTCAACGCGCGAACGGCGAACGGACTCGCTTGGACTGGATGAATGAAAAATCAAAACTTTGAAGCGATGAACACTTTTAAAAACTCATCAGGATTCTAGGATTTTACACAGCAGGACAGCTAAAAGAACCTGGCAGATAATGTGAAGAAAAAGAATTTTTAAGTGACGGCCGTCGAATTACTGTGAATTTGGATTTTCGGAGCAGTTACAAAAGTAAGAGCAATGGAGAAAAACTGTTACCTCGGTCGCTTGTCATGAAGTTGTTTGAAGCCACCAGCTGGTTTTGCTGAACGAGAAAAGAAGCTATACTGACGTCTCGATTGCTGTAGTGAATGGCTGCATAGCCTGTAGTTGTAGCTGGTTGCTTGTGATTTATATTCTTCATGTCGGATAAACAAGCCGCAGTTATCTATACGGCGAGTGACTCGGCGAGTGGCTTCGCAATCATGAAGAAACAACACTTGTCTTCTTTCGTAGCTGGTCAAGGTACTTTAGTTCCATGTATTTTCATGCGTTTTTCGATAAACTTTCAAACAAGCTCCTGTGGCTTTTTCGTTTGTTTGTTTTTTTTCCCGATGAAATTGCATTTTCTAGTTTTCTAAGAAATTAATTAAAACGATTTGCTTCGGGCGCCATTCTATCCTTCGCGAAAAAAAATCTCAGCTAGCTTCCAATTTTAAACTGACACGTACACCGACCATATATGAAGGGCATGGTATAATGGCTCATATACCATAATGGCTAAGCCAATCAAAACACTAGAATTGCATTATCCAATGATTCAGTTTTTAATAAAATAGCTTAGCCTATTCCAGTTTCTCAGATATCGGGGAAGGCGATAGAGAATTAAAGCCGCGCGAAAAGGGGGGCGGTTGCTTTCTCGATTCTGCAGACCCGACTCATCTCGGAGCCTGGAAGAGGCTAATAATAGCCTTTCTGCGTTTTATGGATAACTTTCTCGTTACCCTCTATAGATGTTGATGAATGCCTTTCATCTGATGCTTGTGGAGCACATTCTGTCTGTAATAACACCGTCGGATCATACAGATGTGAATGTTCAACTGGATTTGTTGCTAACTGCAGTACACAAAACCCTCTAAATCCAGTTTGTGTCGGTAAGCTAGCTATGTAAAATGATTCAAAAGCTATTCCGTTTTGCGTGCTAGCCTTTTGTCAGAAGGAAAGGAAGGGTTGTTGGTTGTGTGTGGTTTATATGATTATACAAAGCGAGCTATACACTGCTGACTGCAACGTGGGAACGTGAAAAACAATGATAAGTTTGTAAAAAGACACCATTAAGACGACATCATAATGGGATTTTATGGCAAGGCATTGTTTAGATAATGGTCTGCAGGCTCAGGTGGCAGGTTATGAGCATGTCGTATTTCCAGCCAATCTTCTCTTAGTGGGTGTCGGTTTGTCCCCCACCTTGTACATTGGGAGATCTTGAAAATAAAGTTCGTCACCTTTGGTGACCAAATCTTCTCCAGCCTAATTCGATTGTGTTTAATAACTGGTCTCAGCAAAAAGTGGTCAAGCAAAGTTTTCAGCATCCTCCTTATTGTAAATCCAAAATGCCTTTTATAATATGAAGCTATAGTGTTTAGTATTCATATACTGGATTGCTTTACGTGCTGACATAAAAGGTTATTTGGTTTAGCATGAATGGCAACAGCACAGAACTAAAAGGATGTTGCTAAAATAAAACGAGAAAATGAAAAATGGGAACTCAGCAGAGAATTAGAAATGAAATTACAGTTAGCGCCGGGGTTCAAGTTAAGTTTTGTTCCCAATTTCGTTTTCTCGTTCCTCGTGCTCGTTATCCGCTCCCCGTTCCCGTTCTAGTAACATTAGGGACCTTACGATCCGACAACGGCGACGTCCATGGCCGTCGCTGAAAAACAGACTTCGTATCATTTTAAACTTTTGCGCGATTATCCCAATTCGTCCTGTTACGTAAAAGGAGGGGATTTTTGCCGAAGCTGAAGAGAGGGGAACGCGCTCAAGTTCGGACAGAGATGGTAGAATTTATGGCCTTGCCGTTTCCGTTCCCAAGTAAACTTAAAATTTGGACATTTCACGTCGTAGTTGTGCAGTGAAGGCAAAGAAATGTACAAAAAAGCGTGATGCACGTGCAGAGCTGTTGTTTTGCTCATTAAACCTATTGTTTTTTTAAGTTCCCGTTGCCGTCATCGTCGTGGTTTCGTAAGGTCCCTATTCCAACTGGAACAACACATTGTATCAGAGTGATTGGTGCACTTAATCATAATCTATACTTTTTTAAAGGTCTTCAGGGTTTTTATTATTTGTTTGACCAAAAATACATGCTAAACTACTGAAATTACAATTCGCAAAATCAGAATAAATAGATAAATAAAAAGCTAAAAGAATAAAACAACAAAAAAAGCATCTTTTCGTGCGAATTTGTTTTTAATTAAGAAATATGCAACATAAAGTGTAATGAGCATAATGTCAGACTTCCCTTTGCTCCTACAAGATGGCATAAACATTTATCACGTGAGCAAAAACGGTTCATTTATTGCATGCTCGATCTTTTAAGTACGGATTGTTAAATTGCAGCTTTCCTACATGTAGCACAATTTTCTTTGTACCCTTCGTAGATTTAGACGAATGCCAATCCCCAGATGCTTGTGGAGACAATCATGTTTGTAATAACACCGTTGGCTCGTACAGGTGTGAATGTTCAATCGGATTTGTTCAATCGGATTATGATGCACAGGACCCACTGAATCCTGTTTGTATCGGTAAGAAGTAAAGTAATCGAGTTGACGGAAAGTTTTTTTTTTAGACAAATGAAAACAAGTCGAACGTTTTACATAAGGAATATCTATATTTCAAGTATACTTTACAGACACGTTACAGCCAAATCAGTACATGAATACAGGTGTATGTGCGCATTCATAAACCATAAGGATTGGTTTAAACCTGTCGCTCAGGTAATCTCGTATTCCGTAATCCGAGAAATTTTTGCTTGTGGAATCCGGAATCTGGAGAAATTATTCGTTTGGAATCCTGGCCCGGTTCCTGAAAGGCCGATTAGCGGTAACCCAGGATTAATGTTGTATTTACCTTCCTATGCATTGCTTAGAGTAACATTTTGTGTTATCATAGTTGTATCTAAGAGTAAAGGCTCAACAGTACTTTTTAGCTTTTGTTAGATCTTCGTAGACAAGAAGTATTAATCCTGGGCTAAAGTTAACCATCTTGCGAGGTTCAAACGGGTCCCGGGCGCTAGAATCCAGAATTACGCGCAAGGAATCCGGAATCCCGCTAACGATTTCAATCCAGAGCCCAAGTTCCATGGTGATCTGGAATCCGGAATCAACGGCATGGAATCCACAATCCAATACTGTCTTGAATTACCTTACATTGAGCGATATCTGGAAATTGACGAGTTTTAGTTCTTGCGCTCGGTTTATGGAGAATTTGTACTCTCTGCAGATCAAGATGAATGCAAGTCCCCGGATGCTTGTGGAGTCAATTATGTCTGTAATAACACCGTTGGATCATACAGATGTGAATGTTTGACTGGATTTGTTGCTGACTGTGGTGCACAGAATCCACTTAATCCAGTTTGTGTCGGTAAGAAGTTAACTACTATCTTCACTGTTAAATAAAGATAGTTAGCTATTTTAAAGAAATTCCAAAGCTAACTTTTTGTGTGCTAGCCCTCCTTCATTGGGAAGGGATCAATAAGTTGGTCGTTTGTATTTGGAACGTTGGAGCCACATTGCTGGTTTCAACACGTCCAGGTGAAAACAATGACAATAGTTAAATGACTAGCGTTCCGCTTTTGATACTTTTGGGATAAATTTCTTTACCCAAACGGGTTGTTAAATAACGATTTCTCTCCACTTGATGAACCCTTGTTTTGTCATTTTGGCAGATTTAGATGAATGCCATTCCCCAGATGCTTGTAGAGCCAATCATACCTGCAATAACACCTTTGGATCGTACAGGTGTGAATGCTCAAACGGATTTGTTGCTGATTCTGGTAAACTGGACCCAATGAATCCAGTTTGTAAAGGTAAAAACTAAAACAATCTAGAACATCGGCAAAACTCTCTCACACAAACTTAACTATAATACTCAGAGGTTTTAAATTAGTATTATTATATGGCTACAATAGTATTCGCGCTTTGATTGGCTGCTGAGCGGTTAAAACATTCTTGTAATGACAGGGAATTACTGGCAAGCTGTCTACGGTAGGTACAATCCGTGTGTTAACTTGATAGTGGACATCCATGTTTTGGCCAATTGGCAGCTGTCAAATAAGTATTCCCGGATCAATGTCACATGACCGTATCACGGGGTCAAGTGTACAACTCATTGAGGAGACGTGTTTTTTCTTTTTAGTTATCCACTAACCAGTTATTGGTTTTAATTGATCGAAGGTTCAGGACAAAAATGGTGTCATTGTCAAAAAAACTGTGTCTTGTGGTTTTAATCACATCGCCAGGTTCGCTTCTGTTCAGTGAACACAACCTCAAATGACCTCTTGCGCGCGGAAGCTGATGATGAAAATTACTTCCAGTGTGTTTTCTTTCATTCTTTCTGAGAATATAAAAGCGCTAAAAAGGCCAGATAATAAATAACTTATTAACCTCGTCTCTTCGGTCATTACATGTAGGGAAATCTCAGTCTTGATGTATTGACCTTCCTATCGCTCGCGCGGTCAATCAACAAGGCCTTGGTCTGAGATTTTGCTGTATAGACCTCACACAAGGTTAATAAGTGGTTTATAATGTTCATTGAACGTACATTTGTGCACAGATTTTGATGAATGCCAGTCTCCAGATGCTTGTGGAGCCAGTCATGTCTGTAACAACACCGTTGGATCCTACAGGTGCGAGTGCTCCAATGGATTTATTGCAGCCTGTGGTCCACAGAACCCACTAAATCCAGTTTGTGTCGGTAAGAACTGTGATAATTAAGTAAGTTAACAGCTCCCGTAAAGGGTTTTAAAAACCAACGTTTCGTTTGCTAGCCGCCGGATCGTCGATGTCATGGAAGAAAAGGGGTTGTTTGTGGTTATATATCCAAGGGTAGGGCCACGCTACTGATAGGAACATGGTCACGAATACCTAAGATAAAAAATGAAATAATTTATTGATTCCGTTGGTACTCAGCGTTTTTAAGGTGAAGTTTTTCCGTATGTCAGGACGGCTTGCGGTGTTGCGTTAATGCTAGGAAAGGTTGCAGTTCCCATGTGTCGCAAGAATAAATGTGTGCAGACCTTTCCCCGCACCAAGGCATTACATGGAAAGCCGAAGAAAGTGTAGAGTATAAATTGTATGTGTTTTACTCACTAAGTCGTCCACCCGATCATGTTAGTGGATGTGAAATGGCACACTTACTAGTTAGGAGTCCAAGGCATATACTGTCTGTGTTTAACTTGGTATTGGACATCCTGTTATGGTCAATTGACAGCTGTCAGAAAAGGGTATTCGCTATTCAGTGTCACCTGACTGTATCTTTGAAGTGACTTTTTTAAGTTCTCCGCAAACCTTTTTTGGTTTTGATTTGATCGGGGGCTCATGTCCATTTTTTAAGGTGGAATTCAGTTTGTTTTCTGCGTAATGTATCGGTCAAATCGAATCTTCAACATGCCCCCCCCCCCCCCCGGGCATACCCCGGGCATTTGACACCTTTGCCATCCCGGGGACGAGGGAATTTGATTATCAGAGTCTTCCAGGGGGTGGGGAATTTGATCCCCATGCGTGAGGGGTGGGGAATTTGAACTGCACCCTCGATTTCATGTAAAATCTTTGGCGTGGCGAGCTATAATTGGGGACCCGGTGTTAGAGGATTTTCGTGGAAAAGATTGTGCCTTTGTGGCCAGTTGGTTGCGAGGAAAGGGCTTAAACAAGCTTTGTGCCGTATTTGAAGTATTTAAGTTTTCAAATTTTAATATTGGATTCAGGCTTTGAATGTATGAATGTATTTTATTATTGTGTTTACAATGAAATACAATACCTATATCGGCGATTCAATACAACAACATAAAATAAAATAAAAAGCTCCGGTCGACTACTTTAACCTAACAGGAGGGCATTTTGCATGCGCATGCGTGCATCCGCTGAACGACAATAGCGTGGACGCATCAAATCTGATGGCGGGAAATCGAAAACTCGCGTAAAGGTACGATCCTTTTAAAAGCCATTTCGTTGGTGCTTTGAATACCGTACTTTCCAGCAAAAAATATTCTCCATGACAAAAATCGGACGCTTTCTACCCGGGTTTTTCACTTGTAGATTTTTCAGCAGCAGGTTTTCTTGGCCCTTTAAAGAGTTTCAAGACTCAACGCCAACTGAAAAGTCATGTTCCTGTATAGGTCTGATTTTCACTGGCAAAGCAATGCATTTCTATGGTTTCATTTCCAAACTCGTGGTTTTACTTATCAAGGAGGAAATGCATCGTAGCAATGTTCAGCTGCTTTAAGACTAAACGGCGAAAAAAAATTACCACGCGAGGTTTATTTATTAGCGCGATGTCTCATGTTAAACTGATCACGGAGACACATGTTTATATATGCCACAAAAGCATGAAATCTATAGCTTTTTTTTACAGTTTTTCGAGATTTTTGGAGGAAAATTTTATAAATAGTATTCTACAGGAAATGAAGAATGGATTGACTTTGAGACGGCAACAATTACAAGTGATTATGTACTACATATAATCACTTGAGCATTTCATAAGCTCAGTTGCAGACAAAACGAATGCACATATATACCCCGAAAAAACGAACAATACTTTTATTTTTCTTTAACTCTAAAAGATACAGAGATTTTTCCTAAGCTACTATTTTAAAGCGACTCTTGAGTAACAACTCCTGCGTTCCACAATCGATTTCTTGTTATTATTTTATATTTGATGACAGCTATATTGAGAAGAATTAAGTATCTATAGGATAATTGTTTAACAAAAAATTATCATACCGACCTTTTCCTCCTGCTCAAAAAATGTGCGCGAAATGTTAGGTCGTAAGAACATTCAGCCGCCATCTTGTCTTCGATGTACTGTTTTACGAAAGGAAAGACTGTCCTCTCAAGGGCAACAGCGAGGCGACAATAAACTCACTTTCATCGTAGAAATACCACGATACGTTGAAGAACACGTTTGTGGAACGTAGCACCCAATACACGTCATTCAGTTCTAGAAAACAGCCTGCAAATTCTGGTACTGAACGTAAACAATAGGCTCTTTGCAGGTCGCCATTCACGTGGTACAAAACCGCCGTGCTGGTGAGCAAAAGTCGCGCTGGGACAAGACATACAAAGAAAATTACAGTTTAAAATGATGTATGTCTTTTGTTTGTCTTGCCCCAGTGTGACTTTTGCTCACCAGCACGGCGGTTTTGTACCACGTGAATGGCTACCTGCAAAGAGCCTATTCAAAGAAAATGCCTCTGTGGCACTTCAACAGCTCATATTGACGCATGCGCGCACAAAATGCCCTCCTGTTCTTTGACCTACTGCGAGTGCAACCTCGTTCCCAGGGTTCTCTCCTATCCATCCCCACGGAGCGAGAGAGAGACCCTGGTTGAGTCTGGTCACGTGGTCCGAGAACAAAATTAATTCCGAGGGAGGAGTCCTTTGTTTCTCAATTTTTTTGTCTGGTTCGTTTTCACCGTTCACGCAATGATCGAAAGAGCAAGACAGATTTGCTAAGCCTCCAACTATAACTGAAATTCGGGAAATTTCTGCCTAAACAGAGCTATCACCAGATAAACAAGTGAATTAGCAGCGGAGAAATAAAAAACTCGTGTTATCGTAGTTAAACCGATGACAACAATTAGATACTAAAATCTACGATCCTGAGGAAGACACAAGCGCGTGTTTATCCGCAGTGAAGGGAAAATCCCTGTTCGTTGAACTTGCATTGAAAGAATCAACGTTTGTCGGTGACAGCGGCTAGTAATCGGCCCGAATCAGTACATGCAAAACCTAAACCATTAGCGGTGACAAAACATAGCAGTTACGTTGAGAGCAGAGGATTCATTTTACATCCACGGTCAAACGACAACAAAAATACAACACAGAGCCGTTGGATAAAAATATACTCTTCTATGATTCAGTTTACCTCTTTTCATTTGAACAATCAAACTGATCAGTCCGGGCGGCGTATTCTCTCTTCCTGTTGCTTCTGTTTGATTTTAATATTTTCGAGGTCGGTGAGGACGGCAACGCTTGATACATCTTTTCGGCCCCCCTTCGAACTGCATAATCATAGTTTTCAAAATACATACGTTTGCTTTCTACAGGTGACCTCCATAACATAGAAATGGCAATTCAAGTCTACTGCGTTTCGGTATGAATACAACCGCCTAAAATATTTTTGACTGCACAAGTGGTGAATCCGTGATTTCCTTTGCAACATCCGATAAACATCTAGATATTCTGCAGGAAGTTACGCTTTCGCTGTCAAAGGATTCGGCGTTCGAGGTTTTGTCTTGACTGGTCCGGGAACTATAAAAAACAGGACCCTTTAGACAAGGTCGGATACGCAGTTTCCACTGATCTCGAGGTCTACGCTTTGTAGAGACAAATCTCACACTTATCCGCCCCTCCCCCAAGTCGTTTGTTTGTAATCTCCCAGATTCTGGGAGACACGTGACCAGACCCAACCAGGATCTCTCGACGGGTAGGAGAGAGAACCTGGGAACGAGGTTGCTGCAAGTGTGTTTATTAATAAGGTAAACGATGATGCATGTCAGTGAAATGGTCATAATGTAGTAATCTCAATAGGTGGGATCTTTTTTTATAGAACGCTTTGTATGTTGCATGACGAAAAAAAGCTGAGCATTCAGTGACCTTGTAGCAGCGATTTCCGCCGCTTTGCACGAGACTTTTGTTCTTAGTAAATACGCTAACAGTGTGTCTCAGTTTTTGTTATATTTATAAAGATTTTGTTCGACAACTGAAGGCGTTTCCGCCGTCCTTTTGTCGTTTTTGTTCCTGTGAAATGTCCCCGGGTTGGGGGCATTTGATCACCTGAATGGACCCTAGTGTGGGGCATTTGAACGGCATAATTTGGCCCGGGTAGGGAGGAATTTGAACAATAATTTTCAAAAAAGTCAAATGCCCGGGGGGTCGCCCGGAGGGGGGCATGTTGAAGCTTCGATTTGACCGATACATAAGGCATATAAATTACTTGAAAAAGACTTTTCTTAAAATATCCCTCCATAACTATATATTATCAATTAATTCCATTTTCCATTTGACGCGTGCATGGTGTACTATCTATTGCTGTACCTTTTCCATTTGATTAATAATTGCTTCCAAGCTATCCATTTCATGAACATTTTTTGTCGCAACTTTCGTAGATTTAGATGAATGCCAGTCCCCAGATGCTTGTGGAGCCAATCACGTTTGTAATAACACCGTTGGATCATACCGATGTGAATGTCCAATCGGATTTGTTGCTGATTCTGGTGAACTGAACCCACTAGCTCCAGTTTGTATTGGTACGGAGTCTAGTAATCTTGAAAAATCTTCCAACACAGAGAAGTACACCGTTTCATTCCTTTTCTGTGAACATTAAAGGCTGTAGGAAAATTGAGTTTGAAGAAAAATTATCAGTGGCTGAATTTTTCATTTTTTTAAACTGTTATTCTCCGTTGCTGTAAATTAGCGTATTCTAGTATCTCTTTCTTTTCTCGCTTGGATAAAATGAAGATGCTATGTTTAACAATACTAAAGAGTTTCTGGGGTGTAAGTGGGTGATTAAACATAAGTAAGCCTTGACATATGTTACGCAATGATAAAATCAACAAAAGAAAACCTGGAATTTTTCTAAGTAACGGTCTTAAAGACTCAAAACTGCAATGTTGAAAAGCTTAAATGATTTTTAATTTAAGAATTCCGCTAATATGCATGTTTTGCGGATTACACTCTTTAATTTGCCTAATCTACCTTAGTATAATTTTTAAATTATACTATGGATACTTTTTGTTTTTAACTCCGCAGATTTTGATGAATGCCAGTCCTCGGATGCTTGTGAAGTAAATCATGTCTGTAATAACACCGTTGGATTATACAGATGTGAATGTCCCACTGGATTTGTTGATAACTGCCGTACACAGAACCCGCTAAATCCAGTTTGCGTCGGTAAGTAAAGAGAAAAAAATTCTGCAAAAGTCTAACCCAACAACAATTTTAAAACTTGTTAGAAAGCAGTGGCGGATCTAGGGGAGGGGCCCGGGGGTCCCTCCTTATTTTTAGATTCTACTGAGGCCCGAAGACCGCCCCCCCCCTAACTAACCCTAACCCTACCCCCCACCCCCCCCCCCCCCCCCCCTTATCTGAAGGTCTGGATCCGCCACTGGAAAGTATGATTAAAGAGATTCAGAAGGTAACCGTATGTGTGCTATTCAGTCGTTATAAGGAATTGAAAGATTTCTGGTTGTGTCTTGTTGTGGCGAGAGCTTAACGCTGATGAATTTATTTCACTTCGAATACAGTCGAATACTCAAGCTTTTTCTTTGTCCGACGCTCACGACATGCTGATTATCACATCTTTCGTGTTTATTAATTACCATGCGCGAAATTTACCATCTTTCTTTATTTGGAGGATAAATTAGCTCATTTAAAGGTGTTCATTTATCCGGGGAGAGGATTAAAGGTATTAATTTGAAAGGTAAACTTGAGCTGCTTAAGCTGTAGATTTTCTCGGCCATACGTGTTACCTAAGTGTAGCACGACATTGTTTATTGCATCTGTCTGCTCTTCTTACATCAAGCCAATTAACACGAATAGCTTAAAAATTTAGAATATTAATCAAACGTGATATATTGATTTTATTCTCCAGTTTGATATATTTAACAGTGTTTCTATTTATTGCTCTACCTTCATGGCTGGTAATCTGGGGCTGAAAATTAACGAATAATGGAACACTGGGCTGGGCTAACCAAAATAATTCAGTTTGAACAGTGGAATAATCGGACCTTTTAGGAGCGGAATAACGAAGAATTTTGAGCTGGAGTAATAGAATACTATGTCCTTTTAGGGGTAATAATGGAATGAGGAAACAGATTTTGTGAAGAGATAATGAAATACTGAACACCTCATTATTCCTCTTCTACCCAATCATTTCAAATTGTAAATAAAAATGCATTATACGTTTCTCGGAAGCTGGCCACCTACCCCTCCCCTATGCTAAAATTTTGCCTAAAATGAGAATTAAGTGTTGATGTTGGCTTCAGGGAGGGGTAGGTGGGCAGTTTCCCAGAAACGTATAATGATCCACAAAAATTAGCTTCTCTCCATCTCATGCTGAGCATTTGTTTTGTGGCCGCCATAGATTTAGATGAATGCCAATCCCCAGATGCTTGTGTAGCCAATCATACCTGCAATAACACCATTGGCTCGTACAGGTGTGAATGTCCAATCGGATTTGTTGTTGATTCTGGTGCACAGAACCCATTGAATCCAGTGTGTATCGGTAAGAAATATAGAAAATTGTTCTATGCAGACACATATTAAGAACTAAACAGTGCGAAAGTTTCTTTTCCAGATTACAAAGTAATTTAAAGAAAATAATTCATAATCGGAATCTGAAGATATTGGTTACCCTCGGGGGAAAAAACTTGGTGACCGTCATTTAAAACAGGAGATTTAATGTACTCCATGGGGCTTAATTGTATAATCAAAAAACAATTAAATTGCGTATCGACTAAAATTTTATTTGAACATACAAGAAGGCAAGCGACCTCTATGCAGGCAATCTAAGCGTTGGTTAAACTTGATAACTTGTCACTAAAATGGTTCAATGAGCGAAACCTTACGTAAAGGTACCCTCTACTAGAAGTAGTAGAAATGTTTTAGACCCGTTTTGTATGGAACAGACTATCCCAATGACTTCATTTCCAGGCGTGTTGTAAGTTAGAGGTTGTTGCTAAGTTCTATTGCTCTGCTGTGGGTCGTAAAACCAGGTTTTTTAGTTATTTTCAGACGGACAATGTCAACTTTCACGTATACAAATACGTATACAAAACGTTGGCCAGTCGAATACTTCCCATTGCAGCGTCCACGCCTCCTGCTCTATAATTTAAGCATCATGTGCATTCTCTACAAAGCAACATTTTGCAATGAGATCCAAGGCGAATTTCCATATCATTTTGGTACAATATCATAACATATGCACTAATGATTTTTGCTCATTTTCTGACCTATAGAGTATTTCGACTTTATGAAGAAGTGTTTGAAGACATTTTTGTATAGAGTGTTTTCACATGACGTCACGGCGGCCATATTGGTGTCTCAAAACAATAAAACGGCGGCCATGTTGGTGTCCCAAACTAATCCTGTGGGAGTTAAACTCTTTTTTTATGCCAACGCTTTCTTTTGTTCCAATAAATTTGCATAGATGCTGGCCACGTGAGTGAAAACACTCTATAGTCTCAGTATGTTACTAACAGGAACGCCGGGAGGTCAAAAAAAAATAAAACATAGCAGTCTTGGGTATAAACCAGAGACTACATGTAGACATAAGTAAAGCTTTAACTTTCTTGTAAATAATGATTAGTTTAATTAAGCAGAAACAAAATCTGGTGTTTCCCTAAATATCAGTTTTGAAGCCTCAAAAACTGCAATAAAGAAAAGCTGGAAGAGTTTTGTGTTATTCTCGAATTGCAATCGCTATTTAAGGTAATGTGCAGAGTCCGTATTGCTCTATACCTTGGTTTGTTATAGCATTCCTACATTTCATGGAAGATTTTCTTTGTAACTTCTACAGATGTTGATGAATGCCTGTCCTCAGATGCTTGTGAAGCCAATTCTGTTTGTAATAACACCGTCGGATCATATATATGTGAATGCTCCACTGGATTTTCTGCCTGCGCTGCACAGAACCCACTTAATCCAGTTTGTGCTGGTAAGAAGTAAATAAACTGTGTTGAGAAATACATTCAGGAGGAAACATTTCATGTGGTACCCTCTTGACAGATAAGGTCTGTAAACCTAATGAAAGAGCTAAACTATTGCTAGTAATTCAAAGTGAGCACCTGTAAAACTAGGGTAAAATTAGTTAAATGAAAAGAGTGCAGTGATTCCGTGGGAATTCTTACTTATCTCAAGGTCTGGGTCCTGATCCAGCACCGCCGATATGTAAGGAAAACTTTTGTCCTATAATTGTGCAGCTCAGTTTACGTTGCGCCTTAATTGAGAGAAAGGTCTACACCGTGTGAGTCAATTCCATATCTCTATACATGAGACCAATGCAGGAACTTTTTATAAACCACCTGTACATGTTTAATTACTTTGTTCTTTATTAATTATTCTAATAAATGAGCATTAGTTATTGCCTTTAGGCTTTAACGCTGTTCTTAAATTCATGGAGACATACTCTTGCAACTTTCGTAGATGTAGATGAATGCCAGTCCCCAGATACTTGTGGAGCCAATCATGTTTGTAATAACACCGTTGGATCGTACAGGTGTGAATGTTTGACTGGGTTTTTTCCTGATTCTGGTGATCAAGACCCACTGAATCCAGTTTGTATTGGTAAGAAGTTAAGTTTTTTTTTATATAGGCAAACGAAAAAAAATTATGTCGAGGAATCTTTTTTTTTTATTCCGAGGCTTGGCCGGTTCATACAGCATTATTTATCAAAAAAGCTTATTACCAAAAGGGCTTAATTCAATGTGCTAGGGTATCGGACATCCCTTAGTTCGAGTAAACAAGAGGGCAATTTTTGAGAAACCTCTTTTACTAGGCGGTCTTATCCCTCAATAAAAGTCTTGCTTGTATTATTTGTTACTTCGCAACGGTGCAACAAACGAAATGTGATGTAAAGGTGCAAGCAAACGTCCTTTGCTCTATTGACCACCACGGAAAATACCATAACATACCATTATACTCTCTGTTGGCCACTCCAAAGTTTTGCATAAGCATTGTCTCCAGTTTCTCCTGGGAGTTAAAATGGCCCCAACAGAAACTGAAAACAATGCTTATGCAAAGTTTTTGAGTGACCAACAAGTGTATTATGGTATGTTATGGTATTTTCTGTAGTGGTCAACTGTAGAATGTTTTCACATGACTTCACGTCCGCCATGTTGGTTTCCGCACCACTACTGTGGGAGTTGAATCTTTTTCTTATGCTTATGTTTCTATGAAACTTTCTTTAGCTCCAATAAATTTGTAGAAGTCCAGGCCACGTCAGTGAAAAGGCTCTATGAAAAATGTGTGGCTGGAAAATATACTCGCGCACGCACACCTTTGGCGCGAAAGTACACAAATGGAATATTCGAGTCAGAAGATGGCACAACAAGTGTGAAAATAGCGAATTATATTGAAAGACACAACTTTTGTTGAAATGATTTGCTTACCAAGTCCAATCGTACTGAAATACAGACTTATAAAGTAGAGGAACAAACTTTTGAGACAGCCTGTTGTTATGATTAGTTTGATGTCGTGGTTTCTCTTTGTTAACTCTGCAGATTTGGATGAATGCCAGTCCTCAAATGCTTGTGGAGCCGACTGTGTTTGCAATAACACCGTTGGATCGTACAGATGTAAATGTTGTGCTCCACAGGACCCACTAAATCCAGTTTGTGTTGGTAAGAAGTAAAATAACCCAGAAAAGTAAAGTTGTAAGTTTTTGAAGAAATTATGGAGCTTGGAGAAATTATGGAGAAATTATGGAGAAATTATGGAGAAATTATGAATTGTGAAACACGCAATTCGTTTTTATAAGCTTGTCAGGTAGGTAAATGCGTCAATAAATAAAATAGATAAATTTCACAATTCGTGTAGAAGACCTTCGGTAAGGGAAAAGGATGTATTGTTGGTTGACTGAGGTTTATTGTATATACGATAGTGAAGCCACGCCTTTGGTAGAAAGATCATGGCCAGAAATTCCGGACAACGCAACGTCGCACGCGCGGAGTTACTTGGCAATATGGCCGCCAAACACTCAAAGGAAATGTATGGCAGAAATAAAACAAAATAAAATAGAGCAAGTTCTGGCTTACCGGGAAGAAGTGCCGCGATGCGGTCGAGTTCTTGAAAGTTTCCTCTGCTATTCTGATTAATTGCTTTTCATCAACAAATGTTACTGGCCCTGCTTTTCATCGATGTTTATTTTCGAAGCTTGGCTCATACAACGCTCTATATGGTAGAGGCTTGAAATCCAATATTTGCATCCCAAACAGATTTTGATCCGCTATAGCAGACAACATAATCGAGATATCCCAAGTGCCGCGATCGCTTGAGGAAAAGCACCGTATGATGTACTATTTGACCAATTTTCACCTTCGAGGCTGATTTCATCGCCCTGCTAATTGCCTTCAAAAACAGTTCAGAGTACCACAAATCAGTTCTACCAAAAGAGAAGGTATCAAATGTCACGCGAGCGTCTTGTTTGTGTTGATCCGAGAACCACATGCCATATTTTTCGGCAAAAAACTCGAAACCTTTGCCATGTTTGGTATCAAAATTTTCAGTGAAAAACAAGCTTTCTAATGCTGTAGAGAATTGTGGGATACAAGGACAATGGAGAGTACTTTTGGCCAGTAAACATCCCCATTGACGCGTCACATTTTCGCGGGAATATTAAAATAGTTCACGCAACCACTAGACCGGATCGGTGTTTGATTTGTAAAAATGTCGAATAACTTAGATTTAATTCAAATTGACTAGTTTAAGAAATCTGTAAGTGTTAGCGATGATCAGTGCTTGCAATATGTTCGTAAACAATGTGCATCATCAGAAGACATAATTTTCACTGTACACATCGGATACGATTGTTTGCGATGTTTGCAATGAGCAAAGCAAGAACGCCTATTACAAGAGCCATGTTGCAGGTATGTCTTCTTTGTTTTGGATGTGTTGTAAAGAACGACAGAAGAAAGGGCGTTTAGCTCTGAATAATCAAGAACATTTCTTGGTCGAAGGCAACTCGTATTTTCTGCCATCTTTGTTTTAGTGGTAAGACCGCAGATAGAATGCGGGCTCAAATGTCCGGAATTTCTGGCCATGTGATCACTGGACAAAACTAGGGAAAATTAGTTAAATGAAAAGCGTTAATTGTTTCCGTAGGGCTTACTGCGCTTTTCACAAACATGCCAATTCTGAAGTTCAAAAGCCAACTGACGATTGCGCTTTTCGCTGCCGTCAATCATCTTAACGGACCTCTTAGGAAAGAAAACTTTACTTTAACAGGTTCAAAAGGTCATGGTTTCTGATTTGTGATCGGTAGATTTCGATCCGTTTTGTGTGTTTCTGTGTTTCAAGGTTCGTTGCTTGTGATAGTAATTATGATTGACGGCAGCGAAAAACGCAATCTTGAAGGCGGCTTTTGAACTTTATAGTTTGCATGTTTGTGAAAAGCGCAGTAAGATGGCCAGGATTTGACCGGTAATTTTTTCCCGTTTTTAACTGCTTCGCATGCGCTTCAATTTAGAGAGAAGCTGCAGGTTGAATTTGTTGATTGGAATAAAAGCGAACTTTTCTCACATCAACCAACACGAAAGCCGTAAACATCTAAAACATGACGCATGTGTGGTATTTTAACTTTACCTTCTTTTTTTAAAATGATAAACATTTTTTAACCCTTTTTCAAAATGTAAATCTGAATGATGCTCATCTTTTCCCCTACACACATTTCAGTTATAAAAAAAGTAATAGGGGCAAGTTTATGTGATCATGTCCTTTATTTTAGTGACCATCTTTGGTAGATGAATCTTTGTTATTACCAGGAGAAATATGATGCTGATCACCATCAGGCGCCAGTTGTTCAAAAGGTGAATAGCATTTATCCGGTGGATAGTGCTATCCAGCTTTTGAACAACCGGGACCAGGGGGTTAATGAGGATCAAGGCAGGCACAGTATTGGATTGATAAACAATATTGAAGAATTTTCTTTGTAACTGTCGAAGATTTGGATGAATGTCAGTCCCCAGATGCTTGTGGAGCCAGTCATGTTTGTAATAACACATTTGGCTCCTACCGATGTGAATGTACAATCGGATTTGTTGCTGATTCTGGTGCACAGGATCCAAGGCATACCGTTTGTGTCGGTAAGATGTTAAGTAGTGAAGAGAACGTTATAACCTTGGCACTCTTGTTTTGGAGAACCTTTATTTTCTTTGTCTTAGTCGCCTGTGTCGCTTATCGCTTATTTCTCAGTCAAGTTTCTCAGTAGTTACGTGGCCATCAATCACTCTCACAAGTCCCACGCATATAGTATATACAATGCTTGAATTATTGGAAGGCCGCAAGTGGCTATCGTACACATAGAAAAAGAATCACCACAACCGTCGCTAAAATAATAATTTGCGTCCTTTCAAACTTTATGGCGTCTATTTTGACCCGCTCAGTTTTTTAAATGCAGGCGATTTTGGGGAGTTGAATTCTTAAGGACTTTATCCAGCTTTAAAAAGAGAATGGAAAATTCGTCGTCTTATGTTTACTTCCTCCAAGAAACGTCCCATTAGGAGGTTTTACGTCTCACGTTCCACCGGATAGCGCAATTGGTTTCCCTAATACGTATATGATAAAATGCGATTTATCCGATGGATTGCCCTATCCATTTTTTGAACAACCGGGGCCAATGGCTTAATGAGGATCAAGGCATGCGCAGTATTTATTAAACCACCTTGAGGGATTGATAAACAATATTGAAGAATTTTCTTTGTAACTGTCCTAGATTTTGATGAATGCCAGTCCCCAGATGCTTGTGGAGACAATCATGTTTGTAATAACACCGTTGGATCATACCGATGTGAATGTCCAATCGGATTTGTGGCTGATTCTGGTGAACAGGACCAATTGAATCCAGTCTGTGTCGGTACGATTTTAAGTAGTGTAGAGAATGTCATAACCTTGGCACTCCTGTTTTGGAGAACCTTTATTTTCTTTCTCTTAGTCGCCTGTGTCGCTTATCGCTTATTTCTCAGTCAAGTTTCTCAGTAGTTGCGTGGCCATCAATCACTCTCACAAGTCCCACGCATATAGTATATACAATGCTTGAATCATTGGAAGGCCGCAAGTGGCTATCTTATACATAGAAAAAGAATCACCACAACCGTCGCTAAATAATAATTTGCGTCCTTTCAAACTTTATGGCGTCTATTTTGACCCGCTCAGTTTTTTAAATGCAGGCGATTTTGGGGAGTTGAATTCTTAAGGACTTTATCCAGCTTTAAAAAGAGAATGGAAAATTCGTCGTCTTATGTTTACTTCCTCCAAGAAACGTCCCATTAGGAGGTTTTACGTCTCACGTTCCACCGGATAGCGCAATTGGTTTCCCTAATACGTATATGATAAAATGCGATTTATCCGATGGATTGCCCTATCCATTTTTTGAACAACCGGGGCCAATAGCTTAATGAGGATCAAGGCATGCGCAGTATTTATTAAACCACCTTGAGGGATTGATAAACAATATTGAAGAATTTTCTTTGTAACTGTCCTAGATTTTGATGAATGCCAGTCCCCAGATGCTTGTGGAGACAATCATGTTTGTAATAACACCGTTGGATCATACCGATGTGAATGTCCAATCGGATTTGTGGCTGATTCTGGTGAACAGGACCCATTGAATCCAGTCTGTGTCGGTATGATTTTAAGTAGTGTAGAGAATGTCATAACCTTCGCACTCCTGTTTTGGAGAACCTTTATTTTCTTTCTCTTAGTCGCCTGTGTCGCTTATCGCTTATTTCTCAGGCAAGTTTCTCAGTAGTTACGTGGCCATCAATCACTATCTCAAGTCCCACGCATATAGTATATACAATGCTTCAATTGTTGGAAGGCCGCAAGTGGCTATCGTAAACGTAGAAAAAGAATCACCACAATCAACCATCGTCGAGTCATTTGAAGAGGATCGTATTTGGGGCATGCGAGCCGATTCAAATCTGCCAATCACCATGCACCGTATCCGGCTGCCACTGATTAATAGCCCACCACTGTCATATACCACACATGCCGAGCAATTGATAAGGTATATTACAGGATGATACTTGTTGTGCTTGCGTAATGCACAAACTGTCCACGTGGTGTAAAGCCCACCGCAATTTCACACTCACTGGTACCTTTTCCGGTACGGATAGGGTTTCCAATTTTCTGGCTCGAGTTAAAAGTCCGTTCTCTACCCCCGCTCAGTGGCCGATCCGGGGGGACCCTGGGCCCCCCTTATTTTTAGACCACAATGAGGCCCGAAGGGCCGAAAAAAAATTTTTTTGGAGACCCCACCTTATCTAAGGGTCTGGATGACCGCCCCCCCTCCTTATCTCAAAGTCTGGATCCGGCACTGCCTCCCTCCTCCCTCGACCCGCTGCCTTGTGTAATGCCTCTAAATGAAGAAGCTTTTCTTCTTTGTGGTTGTCCTTCACAAGGTTTAGCCAGAAGGGTGTCCAACCGTCCTACGGACGCCCATTTTTGGAAGAAATACAAGGAAAATTCACCTAATCTCTCATAAAATTATAGGAAAACATGCCCAAACATGTCGAGTGTTGTCAAAAATCACAACAGGTCTAATTCGCCAACAGAACGCCATTCCTTGGGTTTTGGTTCTCGAAAGTTGAAAAGTACAAACAGAGGACGCTCAAACTGATTCCAAGACGGATTTAGTTTCGATTGCCAGCCGCTGTTCGGAATTTGAGCTTGCGCTGAGGAATTCGGTTACGGCTTATTATTCCAGAACGATATGACAAAAGCGAATCCAGCGGTTGTTTTGAAGAAATAAATGCTGTGGGAGTTGAAATTTTTTTATGTAAATGCTTTCTTTTGTTCCAATAAATTTGCATAGATTCTAACCTCATGAGTTAACATTAAGCTCTCTATTGACGGGCGAAATACGAAATGGCTGGTTATTAAAGCGAGCGTTATCTCTCCCCTTCTTCCTTTGGGTGTTGCTTATCATCATAATCCTTACCTTTTATTTTGACAGTTGATTATTTTCCCATGGTTTTTGAAAATCTTTTATAAGGGATAGGGTTTTTTTATTCATATCTCTGTTCTGTTTTAGCAAAACAAGTTATGATGGAGAGGGTGTGTGCAGACCGTGGTGGATTGGTAGGGCCTTGTGACGACAATGGGCCTTGTAGATGCAAGTGTGCGTTTGGATATTTTTATGACAGCGTAAATAATAAATGCCTGCGGAATAATTAAACTTTTTTTTAATCCACAGCACTTATTTACCGGGCACGTTAGTGCTTAATAGGATCCTTAAGATCTGAGGACGGCGACGGTAGCGAAAGCGTCGCTTAAAAAGTGAAATAGGACCTTTGCGGCTAGCCATTCGCGTGGTACAAAACCGCCGTGCTGGAGACGGACGGCAGCGAGAACGTCGCTTAAAAACTGAATTGCGTTCTTTTAGTCCTTACAGCGATTTTTCCTACCCACTTACTTTGTCAAATGTAGGCGAACCCCCCTGAAGCTGAATTTCAAGGGACCAGATTCAAGCTCAGAAAGAGAAATAAGATTTCGTCGTTGCTTGTTTATGTCCTCCTTAAAACGCCAAATTAGGCATTTTCACGTCGAAGTCGTGCAAAAACAGGAAAGAAATGTTCAAAAAAGCGTGATGCACGTGCAAAGTTGTTGTTTTGCTTATTAAACGCTTTGTTTTTTTTTTTGACGTTCACGTTGCCGTCCGCGTCGTTGGATCTTAAAGTCCCTAAAGTCTCCAGCACGGCGGTTTTGTATCACGTGAATGGCTAGCTGCAAAGGGCCTATTGGGCACTCCTAATCTTTATCGTCTCTTGTATTCCTACTCACTCACTTTATTTGTCTCTTGGAGTTCAATTCCTAAGAACCATTTGCAAGTTCAGGAAAAGAAATAAAATTTCGTCGTGGCTTGTTTTATGTCCTCCAAAAACGTGAAATTAGGTATTTAATTTTCTCGTCGTAGTTGTGCATTATAACGGCAAAGAAATGTGCAAATGACAGTGTCATGAACGTGTTTCGCCTATTGATTGAAGTTATTGTGTTTTTAAAGGTCCTCGTTGCTGTCGCCGTCATCGAGTATTAAGGTCCCCAAAGTGTTTTGCGATTACGTAGTTCTTTTTATTATTACTTTTTCCTCCGACAATTGTAATCAGTCTCTGGCTTCAGAAGTTAAAGAAGAAGTGTCATAAATTTTGACAACTTTCCAACGAGACAAAAATGGATTTCGTTTTATTGCTCTTAAGACTCAAGGTGTCAGTTTGTTGAGCTGCTTGTTCTTCATATCGAATCGATACAAATAGTAACACCCTGTCAGTAGAGCCTTTCTTTCGCTTGCTTGAAGAAAGGCTCTGCATGAATCGAGTAAGATCTTTGTTGAGCATGTCCAGCATGTTGCTAGGATATAGTTTCGAACCCAGCCCTAATAGCCATGCGCTTGCAACAGCGGGCTCAATTATGATCATGGGTCATATCAATTAATGGATACTCGCACTCGAAAAAAAACCAGTTTGAAGAGAAAGAGAGCAAGATTGACTAGTCCAGAAGTTTAGGCTCCGGCGACTTCAAAGGTTTGACGTGTTTCAGGTAGAGCCCCCTTTTCTATTCATCTCACAAGAAGACAAATGGAGGCTCACTCGCAGGATGCACAAATAAATGTTGAAAAAAAATCATTCTTAACTTAAGAATTTAACCCAAGAGAATTCACTTACTTTAAGAGTTCATACTTCCCTTTTACTTCTCATTCAAGAGGGTAATCATGAAACGCACATCGTTCCTTTATCAAATGATAACGATTTTGTGTATATTTATCAAGTGCACTTGTAAATAACGTTAATGTTTCATTTAAAAATCATGATTTCAAATATCGTACTTCAAACGAAATTGAAGATTTCTCACTCTACTTTCGCCAGTCACATCTCATTCCAGAAGGTAATCATGAAATCATGTGTTAATAGTTTTTCCTTCGCATTTATAGTGTGCAATTTAATTCAAATAAACTGCTTATTTTTCTAATTAAAAATTTTGGTTACAAACGCCGACTGTTTTGCTCCATTTGTGGGCTGAGAAGTAGGGCGAAAGGCCCGGGTTCAACTCCTCGTCAACTGCCAAAAATTCCGGGTCTTTTGCGCCGTTTTCCGATAATATCGAGAATCGTATCAGACTAAAAGTTGATAAAATTGTTTGATGAGGATACTATGTTGCATTATAAATCCTTGGTTATTTCCTACACTGTATTTTCCAAGAAATTCTTTTACCGAGTTTATTCCAAAAAAATGTCGGCTGTAGCGATTTTTGGCGAAATTTTGCCAAAAAAAATTGACATAGGGCCGGTTTTTCGTACTCCAAAACGGCGAAAGCATATCACAACTTGGAGAATACCCTGAACAGGTGACAAAAGTCTCTGTAAGTTGAAACTCAAGAAAAACATCCTTGTATTTTTACTCCTTAAAAATGTAAGACAGACTTTTTTTGAACCAGTGCGTCCAATGCGCAAAAAGTCCTTGGAACTAGTCATTACCACCTCCTTGGTACACTGACCTATTGTTTGGGGCTGTTGCAAGGAGAAATTCTGAAGTTATAATTTAGACTCCCTTCGTGATAGATTGGTCATTTTACAGCACAGTACTTGTTAGTGAGATACAAATGTAAAAAAGACGATATCGGACCACACCCATGATCACGTGACCAGAAACGACAATGTCTATAATCTTGACGTGTAGCATTTCAATCGGTGTTTTATTTTTTCATGGATATTTTATTATTATTTCAATTCACATAAAATAATAAGCCGCTGTACGTTACAAAACAATACTGCTCTGTCGGGGGAAGGAGGTGGGTTGCTGGGTGGCTCCTTGGCCAGACAATAACCGGAAGGAAAACGGTTTTCCTTAGCAGAGCGCGAAAGATAGGTCAAGGGGGCACTAAAAAATGTCTAGCAGTCCTTCCTATATATGCACCTACTCACCCTATATAATGTTGAAAGTCCGGAAAATTGTGGATACGCATGTGTAGTTTTAAAAAATGCGCCACGGATGCAAATTTGTCCCAAGACGTTAGTCAATGACTATAGCTACAATTCTGGACAAAATAAAATGGAACAGCAAATCCCCACTCCAAATCAAGGATGAAGCCGAGCGAAGGGCAAAAACGCGCCATTTTCCCATCCCTGATTTGGTGGGGAGGGGGGATCTAGGTTTTCCATTTATTTTGTCCAAGATTGTCGCCACTCGCTAACATCACACACTTGGTAAAATTTAAAACTTTTAAATTGAGGATATGGTGTACAAGACTAAAAAAGCAAACTATCTAATTAAAACTTTTTTTCTACCTTGTAATTTTATCGTGCAGTTCAACTATTTTACAGGAACCACAGGACCGATGAGTGAATAGCTAGGAGCGGTTGCACGTCACTGTGTGGCCGTGTGTAACAGGCGTGTCACGACACCTGAGACTTGTGTTTCGTGCATCCTGTCAGTTACCCGTAAAAATCAAAATCCTCATCATCGTCTTGATCAAATCCACCGGTGCTCAGTTGTAGGTCAACTTCAGATTCTGTGTCCGGGTTATTCCAAAAATCTACGATGATTAAAAAAAAACATCATCAGTACAGCCGAGGCGAAAATTTTTTGGGGGTTACCGTATGGTGTTTTAGGTCAAAGATAGCCTGCGTCATAGACGTAACCTAACTCCGTTAAGTAACAACTGCGAAGCAGCCGCGAGACCCATTTTCTAGCCCCCAACAGACTCAATAATTAATTTCCCTTCTCAAGCTCATTAATAATTCATAAAGAAAATACAAAGGAAATTAATGTTTAATCAGATGAAAAACAGCTCATTTTAGCAACCTAAATTTTTCCTTCTAAAATTATTTCGTTTGAGAAGTAATATCAAGCATTCGACACAGTGCTTCTTCACCAGATGAAACACCTTGAAGTTGGTCAAAAATACACCGCTGTGCGTCGTATTTTCAACTCTCTTCTCGGTGTTTCATCTGGTGATGAAATACTGCGTGTCATGCTTGATATATTACTCAGGTAAATTAGGGCATGGGCCCCCAATTATTCAGTCAAAAACTGATGGGGGTGGTCTATCTCTGAGTACTTAAGCATTAGAAAAATGAGACTCTGCCTAATACATACATGGGTGGTTTCTGTCAATATGGTGTCTTTCAATTATGCAAATGATGTCACGTGACTCCACGCGGCCAGAAAATAAAAAAAAGTGTTTAAACAAAAATGGCAACACTTTTTGTTGCTAGTTATTAAACCGGACTGGTTTAGGACAATGTGTAATGTAAGCATCTACAAAACTGTCCTTGGTCTTTTTTGAATTTGTTATTGTTTTAGAAAATAAATGGTTTTTTCAACTAGACCCAGTCCCCCAATGCAATTTTATCCCATGTAAACGCCTTCGCTTTTAAATATCTAAAAAAGGCCTGGCACAGAAGTGATATATTAAACGGCCTTAACATTATGCAACCCGTAAAATAATTGAGAACACACGAGAAAGTGTTGCCAATTCAAGAACAGGTTTTTCCAGCCGATGGAGGTCACGTGACCTAATTTACATAATTTTAAAGAACGAAATTGGCGCAAACTAAAAATGTGTACAGCTGGCAAAGTTTTATGTGTCTACATCTAAAGCTCTTAGATATAGACCACCCCCTTACTTTCGAAGTGAGCAAATTGAGGCAAATTGAGGCCCATGAGTACTTCAACCTGATTGGCAAATCGAATAGGGCATTTTTAACAACAGGCCAATCATGGCACGTAGTCAAATCCTGGTACACAGGTGGGGGCCCATAAACAAAGAGTTCGGCGCTGTTTTAACCAGAAGTTTAGATTCGTCTGTGGCGCAGGCCACTAAAAGAAAACTTACATGGAACTCAGCTCAAGAGTTCTAAGTTGGCCCCTCATTAGGAACCCATTGAGCACAATTTTTATCTAGATGCTACTTCATTTCAACCCTCATGTGCAAATCTTCAAAGGACAGGCCTGATTTTGGGCCCAATGTAAATTGCCGAACTACCTTGTAAAGTACGTAACGACACAGCCCTGATTTCCGGGTAACTGTTTCACTGACAACCGCGATGCATGAGGTTTGCGTGGATTGACCGCAAGATAACTTTGCATTCGTTGTTACTCACCTGACTAGACTTCAACGCTTCCAAAAGAAGAGCCTGTACAAAAGGCAAGGAAGCTATGCCAGCGAGTCAGGATATTTTTATTGAAGATTTTGTCACCAGGACACAGACGCTAGTATGACCCAACACTTCGTCCACACGGGGTTGTTCAATATTTGCCTGCGTGGTAGGCGCAGAAAGCGGAAGGGGAGGGAGAAAAGCGCGAAAGTGGGGGAATAGGGAAGGGAGCGCCGGCTTTAAGAGCCGGTGTTTTTTAATTCCGCCCACCATTTTCTCAACTAATCCGATAATGTCAACTCTCAATACGTGACCAATCAAAAGTAATTAAGTTCAGACCATGCTGAGAGGCCCCCTACTTTGTTTACCGGAAATTGTCAAGTTGAGACAATTTTTTCAAGTGATATTATAATCAAGCGAAATACAACATTTTTACTGTTCTTCTCCCGCAGAAAACACGACAATCATAGACTACAAGCAGTCTCTCTTTTTTTACTGCTCGCAGTCTACGACAAACAATGATCCGTTTCGTGTGAATACAGAAGACCTTTGGTCTTACCTCATCAAACAAAATGGTCACAAAGAACAGAACAATCGCCAGCCCCCGATTGCCAGCCTGATACGCGAATAATGAAAGAAGAATTATAAACAATTGTCAAAAAGCTCAACTGATAGTTTTTACCAAAGCTTCAGCTCTCTCTTTACAAACCATTTAGAAGTTCATTCAAGACGGTTTATGTTTTTGCGGAAAAGGCGGTTTTGTGAATATCGGCATTGCAGATGTTTGGCAAGAATCGCAATCGCCTTGCCACTCGGTGTTTCGACAAGTCCAGTATACAAAACCACATGAACATGTCTGCCTGCCTGGCACTAGTTCGGGTTTTAACTTGAAGTTGATACATGATTGAAGTAATTTTGATCTTCCAACGCTTATGCCAGTACTAGAATGCATTTCCTTTGATACCTGCATCATGTTTGTCTCTCACTATTTATACACGCCAAGATATACGCCGATAAGTTACTCATTAGGACTCAGCCAATCAGAGAATTGCGGACGCCAGCCGCAGAAATGAACAAAAGGGGGTTCTTATAGCAGGCGTCCCTTGCCCTCTCTCCCCAATCCCCTTCCCTTTTTCCCTTCCTTCCTATCCCCTACCCCCTTTCGACGCCTGCTACGCAGGCTACTCTGCTCTGTTCAGACGGAGCTTTGAACGCCTAGGCATTTAAATTTTCGTACGGTTAAGGTGAATCCGTGTGAACGGAACACTCAGCTGGTTGAAAGTCGTCTGGTACCGTGTGAACCTAGCCTGAGTCACACCCTAGGTCACATTTTTCCCTTCCCCTCTTGTTTAAAAGGCGTTCAATTTCATCTCAGAGGAGTCGATGCCGAGTTTGTACCCACTTTACCTGTTTTTCTTTTTGCTTTGGAATCATTGACTGACTTCTCACTTTTCTCATTGTCTCTATCTTCCTTCTTTTCCGCCTGTTGCTTTTCCCTGCTCTCTAACGCAGTAGGTGTATACCCAAATCCTCCGGCATCGGGAGATAACGGCGGGGATAACACGGACTCCGAGTCTGAGATGCCAGATTTGACAGACTTCATCGACGACCCGCCCCAGCTATCGGCTAAGTTCTTGCTGTCAGCTTTTTCATTAGCAGTAGAAGCTCCGTTATCAAACAAAGACAATTTTGGTTTCTGCCTTCCGCTCTTAAAATTACTCGGGGATTTTGTACGCGGTGAAGTAATTGGCGGTGACATACTCCGCGCAAGTTCTCTTTCAACGTCTTCGTCAGCTTCGCTTTCCTCCTTCAGAGGTCCAGAATTTCCTAGGGGATCGCTGATGTCATCTTCTGGCTCTGAGCGGGCACTGCTCACCATTTTAAGGTAAGCAGCCGATTCTGTTAGTGGTATATCGTCTTCAAAGTCATCTTCGTACGACGCCAACGGTTCGGGTGTAGGCTTGCGGTCTTCTTCACTTGGTTTGCTATAGAAAAAAATATTGGCGCATGTTTATCACGTAGTTGTCGCCTAAACCACTACATAAGAATATTAAGTTTGTTAAGAGTGTTGTCGCCAATTTCTGACAAAGCAGATTAAATCTGATGCTATCTCTACTTTTTTAACAAATCTCAATGCAATACGGGATATCTTCAACCATCGCTGACATAACCGTTTTAGATAAACCTACTGGAAGACAATGTTTGAGAATACAGCGACTACAGCCTACGGGCTACGGTTGAGCTTATGTCACTAAATTGCCAACGAGATTAATACATGAACTGTTCATCTAAGAGCGTTCTGTTTCAAAATATTTGTTACAAAAAGCGATTGTTTATGGATCCATCGTTTCTTCGTGTGCGCAGCTCGTAAGATGCCCGCCCGTAGACCGAGATCATCTTATCTGGTCGTCAGTTCTGTGCTACAGTCATTACTTAGTGCTTTTACCCATACACAAAATGTTCCGTTACAAATATCAGGAAACACTAACCATAATAATTTTTTGGCGATTTTTGCAGGCACAGCATTCAGTTAAACCTGAAAAAGCTGGCCCAGTTTTTTTTTTTTTCCAATCCATGTCTATCCTTGCCATCCTTTGCAACGAGCGACAGGAAAAAGGTTAGAGTGACAAAACCAGGCGGTTTATTTTGAATTCAATTGATCTAAGGACACGTTCAAGTTTTAATAGAGAGTTTAAGCTTCACGTATACGGCAAACGTCAGATTCAAGTTGAGATTTTCTTAAAATAGAAAATGAGCAGATAAAAACAGCTCAAAACAATTCTTATGGATAAAAAATTACGTGAAACTACTAATTTATGTGTAGAAATAATGAACAGTCAACGACAAGTAAAGGGGAAACTTGGTCACGTGGTACGAATTCGCGTTTGCCGTTTGACGTAAACGTGATGTTTAACCTCTCTATTAGCAAATAGCCTGAAGTAGCCTGTTTAAATAAACGTATTGTTGTTTCTGTTGATGAACTATTAATTGACCTATAGAGTCTCAGACGAGTGTTTTTTTGCTTGTAACCTACACGGGTTGAACTTTAGGAGGTGTAGATCCCAGGGTACTGCTGGAACCCTCACTTGCGATGTGGAAATTATAGTGACTTTAATTTCATTACCATGGCAACCTCGACGGAAGGTACTGGGCATGTTTTTTTCAAATTGTTATTGTTGACAAGTTTTGATTTCTTGGTGTGTGATGATGTCAGATTCCTATTTGAAATCTCTCCTACACACTCTCTGACATACGTTGCTCTCTCGTTACACTTCGATTTAGTTAAAGGATAGAGAGTTTTAACCGCGGCAGGATTAGTTCAGTCGGTAGAGCGCTTGACTGCAGAGCGTGTGGTCGCGGGCTCGATCCCTAGTGCCAGACCAATACACAGGGCCTCAAAACAACTGAGAAATGAGGGTATTTCCTTTACCCTGCAAACGGTTAGAACTTCGTGTGGTAAGGAGAAAAAATAAACTGTATATACAAGTATAGAAGAGTTTTGAATGACTGAATTGTCCCTAGTGCACTGCTGACTTTGGGTAATATCTTTCGTTATTTTTTGACACATTTAGGTCAACCACAGAGTCTCCTGAAATCGCTGGAGGATATTCACAACATCGAGTGTCCAGACATGTGCAAAGAGCATGTCTCACAGCTGGACTGGATTATTAAGATAGATAGAGGAAATTACATGGCCGCGTGGAGATACGAAATTTCTCTTCGAGAGTTGAAAAATATTTCACAAGTGAGCGCAGCGAACGAGTGAAATATTTTTTCAACACGAGAAGAGAAATTATGTATCTCCAAGTGACCATGCAATGTTCTATTTATTATATAAACACTAATGAAATATCATACCATTTTACTTCAATAGTTTTTTGGTCTGAAAGGTGCGGTTTATTATGAAGCCATAGCAATGTTGATATTTTCACATGTGAAGATATCAAGTTTTCGCGCCAAAGCTCACTTGGTATTTCATTCGGTGATATTTGTGTTTATATAATAAAAAGAGCTAATGAATGGCGCCAGGCCTGGTTCCAGTTGTTAAAAAGGTGGATAGTGCTATCCACTGGATAAATCTAACAAATTTGGCGCCAGTTTCTCAATCAAACTCCAATAAAAAAAAACCGTGGCTTATCCTTATGTGTTTTCTCACGCTACCATCGGCTGTGTATTTGGTTTGAGTTCTTATTGGATAATTGACTTCCCTGCGCTTGGTGTCCGCTACGTGTCTTTACTTTGGGTACTAAATGGTTAATTGGAATTTCCCGCGCTTGGTGTCCGCTACGTGTGTGAGTTCTGATTGGTTCATTAGACTATCTTTATCAGTTTTGGTTCGCTGAAGTTTTGCTTTTGCAGCACTGAACTCGAAACCTGCTTAATATGGATGCTTAAAATAAGTGACGGTCCCCTTTTAATTATATTTCCGTAGACGTTTCACAAAGAGCTCGCTGCAAGAGACGTAAGGCCCCGAGGGGTAGACGCTGCGCGCCCCTCCCTGGCGAGGAGTGTTTCACAGGAGGAGGAAAAAGCAAGAAGGGCGAAGCTTGCACAAGAGAGACGCGCTAAAGTCATGGCTCAGATGTCTGCTTTACAGAAAGTGTTTATCAAGGAAAATGCCCAGTTACTGGCGTCAATGGAGGCAGAAGAGTTCGATTCGATTCTCTAAACCTTTTCTCCCCACAGTCAATTATATAGACATGAACTGCAGTTCTTACTGGTGTTTTTTCAAATCTCAAGTTTTTGGTTGTTTGAAATTTGCCAAAACTATTGTCCAAATCTTGCCGTACCTACAGATCTGTATCAAAACTTATACTGAGTTTTTAAAATGAAATCATACATTCTTATTGTAATTTCAAGTGAAGTTTAAGTTTAAAGTTTTTTGTTAACCTCTATTGCCTTAGTTTCAATACTTCTGAGCCTCACGTGGAAACCAGTGAACCCAGCCTAGAAGAGCCAGTTGTGCTTGGTGTTCAGCGGTGTCTGCAAGATCTACGAGCACCTCGCAATGTAACCGAACCTTGTATTCTCTGTCAAGAACAACAAGAGGTACGTTGCAAAGAAGAGAAACTTGGGGATGCGTGTTTGATTATTTTAAGTGACCCATGTAACATTTCAGTCTTCCACAAGACCGCCTGTTATTTAAACTGTTATCGCTAGAAATTCTACAATCGTACCCGACTTAAGATCAAAATTTACTTCTTGTTTGGCTTACTTGCAGGTCAACAGCGATGGTCGCGCGGTTGTCATGGCTTCTTTTGTCCAGCGGTCGACTGTTATGTCTCGCTCCCGCGGGAAGATGTTTGAGACTGGGGACGAAGTCGACCCGCTGCACACCCCGAGGGACCTCTACTGGGGCGTTCATGTCACCAGCTGTGGTCACATGATGCATAGTGATTGTTGGCAGGGATTCTACAAGTCTGTTATGGTGAAAGAACGAAGAGCTTTTCGCATGGGGCAGCATTTTACTGTGGATATCACCAAGGGGGAGTATTTGTGTCCGCTTTGCGGATGTATCAGCAACACAGTCCTACCAGTCCTGCCTTCCCTGTTTAACGGACAGGGAGAGGGGTAAGGAAATATTTGTATCAAGGAGACAAGTACTTTGCCTGATTATATCTTTGTAAACTCCACCTGTAAGGGAAACTGCCCACCTACCCCTCCCCCAACTCAACCTTAACACTTACTTCTAACTTAGGGCAAATTGTTGACTTAGGGGAGGGTAGGTGTTTAGTTTCCCAGAGACCTAAACTGATCCGACAGATTATTTGTTACAATTTTCAGCTGTGTCGAAGAGGTCACCGTCGCAGAATTTCTTAGCAGCATGCAGGACGTTGTCTCTTCAAATTTCAGCTTGTTTTCAGAAGAAGATGAAACGAAAGGGAAGAAAGGTGCATTAAACTTTGTTTTAAAGCTCTATGAATCGTTACTAAAGCTTGCGTCACTTTCCTTTAGAGCTACTCGAAAAACTGGCCTTTCGGCCCATAAGAAATTGTCTACGCGATCAATGTGAGATTAACCTCAAGACGAGGCTTTTGAGTTAGGAGTTGCAGTTTAGGGTGGTTAGCGATTGCAGAATGTCATCTCGTCGTCCACGAGTGCTCGGGAAGTGGTCAAAGAGATTTTAGAATGCTCGAATGCTCAATTACAATTAAAAATTTTGAGGCTAGCCGCGTCCTCATTTTTTGTTTCTTTTTTTTTTTATTTCCCAGCTGTACGTCCAGTTACAGAAAGGTTCCAAGCTATATTCCAAACTCTCCTGAAAAATGGGTAAGTTTAGCACTGTCCTGTTTTTTTCAGTTTTGTCCTCTTGTGTTCTCTCATGCCTTGTTATTGCTCTGTTTTTAGAACAAAATTTTCCGACGGTCTCAAAGAGATGATGAAAGTTTTCTCTCAGTCTTGCTTCATGGTAGGTGAATATTTTTAAAACGCGGTTCAACGCAGTTTACAACAAAAAGCGCCATCTCAAGTTATCGGTCAGCGGTAGTTTTAGTGGTGCAGGCTCAAGTAGAGACAGTCTTTTTTGTAGCCGCTCCATTAGCCGCGTTTGTGGCGCGTTTTGGTTTCGTTTCGTTTAGCCTTCACTCCTTGCGTTTACCCCCAAACCTCCCTCCCTCCCTTTTATTTATTCCCCCCCTTACTAATCAGTGCGACGGGTGCCTGGTTCTGTTGGCCTAGGGGTTCATGGCTGGGGGGCGGGGCGAATTTCCCACCGTGCGGGTGCATTGACAAGGCGTAGCATTACCAACCCATGCAACCGCTAAATTATATGTGACAGTTCTCTGTCATTTGACTGCTGACTCTTGCCCGTTACACTGGTTGGTTAAATTCATATTTCCATGGCATATACTGACTTGTTTTTCATTAGATTGGCTTGGGTGTTGACCCAAATGATGACGACAAGCGTGTTCCAGTTCTGGTGTGGGAAGCCTGTAGTTACACGATACAGAGTGGAGGTACTTGTCATTTCTCAAGTCTTTGACTCGTTAGTGTCAAAATCACAATTTAAAGAAAAGAGCAACTTTGTCACGTACAAACAGCTAGTATTTCTTATGAAGGTACTACTAAAGCGGTTTCACTTGAACTGTGAGATCATAGGTTTTCGTCCAGAGATTTATAGATAAAACTTGTATGTAGAGCATTGCCATTAGTACGTTGATAAGGTACTTCTGACTATGTTTCACACGTATAATTTCACCCACAGACTCAATAGTTCGACCCTGTTTATACAGCGTCATAAATAAGGCATGTGAAAGTACTGCTCAAGCGGTCACTTGAATGGTCATATCACAGAGTTTCGCCCACGTTGTCCTAATCGATTTTAAAAGGGAAATCTTTAACTAAATATAACCTTCATCTTTTGTCGTTTTTAGAAAGCGCTTTGAGGTCAGAGGGCAAAACTCCTTTCTCCGTCGTCGATGCTAAAGCTCCCTAGTGAGTTTACGCAGCAGGACGGCAGAAAGAGGAGGACGGCAAAACGGTTGTGTGTGACAAACGTTACAAGGCAATTACGTGCGTGTCCTGTCGTGATCTGTTATAAATATCCTGTTTAGGAGATTAGTGAGTTTACGCAGCAGGACGGCAGAAAGAGGAGAACGGTGTGACAAACGTTACAAGGCAATTACGTGCGTGTCCTGTCGTGATCTGTTATAAATATCCGAAATATTATTCCAGGAGTCTTCAGGACCTGTGTCAAGCAGAATTTATCAAGCTATATAGGGTGAATTCACTCTAGAAAGTATCTAGGTGCAGAGCCATGATAAATTCATGTTCTCGGTCACCACTTAAGGTCGAGCCTTGACATGAAACTTTCTGTGCTCTATCTGTTCTCTCTCTCAGATTGTTATCTTCCCTTGTGATAATAACTTGTTCAGTTAAATTCATTCAGCACTTGACAAAGTGCGGTGACCAGGGTTTTTTTTAAATCGGAGCGGACTTTGGATTCAACAAAGCGATAAACATTATTTTCGTCCTTTTCAATTGGATTCTCTTTATTTGTGGTGTTTGCTTTTAGGCGCGGCATATCCTCTGTACTTCTGTCCCAGTCGCTACCAAAAGCTGGAGAAACTGTGGCTGACTCATTCGGTGGCGGAAGAGGTGGCTCATAGCTTGGAATCGAACAGAAACTTGCTCTCAATCGACTGGATAAATCTTTAAAGCGAAATTGCTGTTCTCTATTTTAAAAAAACGGCTTGCACAACAAAATATTGTGATCCATGATTTATATAAAAGTGGTCCGTTACGTTAGTGAGCGTGCTTATGTTAGGCATGCACAACGAAACGGATGAAAAGTTGTGAAGCTACCAGTCGTAACAAAATGGAAGAAAGGTCTGTAATTGGCTGTATTTTTTAAAGCCATTTATTTAGCATAACGGGGTTCAAATGGAGGTATTTATTGGTGTTGCGGGGAACTATGCTTGGTTTGGTGTTGTGCTGTGTTGAAAGTATTGTTTAATGTCATTTCAGCATTTTATATAACGTCATTTGGTGAACGCCATTATTCGTGAAACCGAGAATTTGCATTCGGAATATTATGTGAAGTAGTCTGTCCAATAGTGTGTGCAATTGTAACTGATTGATCAATTTTTAAGCACTTGTCTTTAGTCGCTGTTCTTGATGGCCAAGGAGCAGCGAATACATTAGTATTGGCTTATATTAGCTACAGATGTCCGGGAACTACAGCACAACAACGCGATAGGATGTTTTGCGCGTAAACTGTTTTGTTCTTTGCCCTTAATGATCATTCTCCCGATCACAAGGAATTTGTTGAGCAGGAAAGATGAAAAAAGGGGACAACTGACAAGGATGTGGGATTTATATCAAATCTATGTTAACTTAATGCTGACAAGGAGGTGGGATTTATATCAGATCTATGTTAACTTAATACTGACAAGGAGATGGGGTTTATATCAAATCTTAGTACACTTAAATCGAGAAAATCGTCACATGGGGCAGCGGTTTTAGGTTTTAACCACTTGTTCATATGGCATGTGGAAAATTCTTTCAGTCGTGTCGGTGAATGAGTTCGATATCTGGGGGCCGGTTATTTGAATCAAGTCTAATTTATACCACGGTTGACAACCGGTAGAAATGACGATCTGTATATACGTGGCTCATTCTTAGTTGACTTTTTTCTCTTGTCTGTACTGTATGCCTTCTTTACATTATTTCACTAAACAACATGCACTGTTGTGTTAAACACCAGCTAAACTCCGTTTCATTAACCGGCCGTAAATGATATCAGCGGTAGCTTAGTACCCTTCAAGAGAAACTACTATGTGGTTGGCTTGGATATTTATTATTGAATAATAAACTGTAGGGTTGGGGATAGGCAAAAATTAATTTCCTTTGAAATTTGGTTTGCACTTTTCTCCCAAATCTGTTTACTTCCGTAGCAGCTGCTTGAATATTATGGGGCGTTGGTGAGTCTTAAAGGCATAACGTCACAGAATCTCGGGTTGTGAAAGAGAGAATTTGCTGCAAAATGTGGAAAGATCACGATGAAAATCTCTACTTACCAGAAATCAGGTTTCGGATGAGTAATGTGCAATGTTTTTCTCTGTTAAGTCAGTACAAAGTTGACTTCGTTCATAACGTTGTTTACAAGGTCAATCAAGTTAAGAAGGATTTGTATGACGTTAGTGTAACAGAGGAGTACTTAAATCCGTCAAAATGCTCTTTCCGAAAATCTCATCAAATCCTATGATTTTGCGGTCATATTATTGCGCTTCAACTTACTACCACTTCTTAGTGCGCGCAGCCGAGAGAACCACTCCGTTTGCGTCCTCCGAGTCCGTCGTTTCTTTGATTCACTCATTTGTTACCAATGTAGGCGAGTGGCTCTGTGGACGAGAGTGGTACCGCTCATTCGCCTCATTCTTTTCATGCGCCTGCTACATTGGCTATAGATCTATAAATGCTTTTTTTACTCAGTGATTTCTTTGTTTGTTTTACAGAGTGAAACATTTATGCATGGGATGTACCTAGGGAGTGTAAATAATATGCAATTTATTAAAAGTTTTCAAGAAACTCGTTTTTGCTTCTTTTGTTCAAAAGAAGCTTGGAAGTTCAACTTGCTCTTCTAATTAATTAGTTTCCTGCTTGGTGATGGGCGATAGCTGTCAGGTGGAGGTTTGTTGAAAGACCAGGTTGTGTCTTTATCAAGTGGGCTTTCGCTACATGTGAAAAGCTCGTGACTTACCGTTTATCTGCTGGTCTGGCGAACAGCGATAACGCGCTGACTTAATGTACCAACCAAAAGCGTATTGGTTCTTGAAACAAAAAATTCTATTGTTTCACTCGTTGCAAATTTGAATAACAAAAGCAATGTTTGTATAGAATGTCTCCTACAGCTGTTGTTGTTTTATTTGTCGTGTTTTGGTTTAAAGGATGGTGTGAACTGCACGTGATATGCTCTTGTCAACTGCAGTGTTTGCACGTAAGGGTAGTATCAACTGCTCGTGAATTGCTGTATCTTGTGATTGTCATGCGTTGAACAGTGCGAACTAGACGTTACGCGTTCTTTTCTGGTCGTTTGTCATTAACAATATGTGTGAAGGGTACTGTACAATGCCAGTTAAGAACTCTTGTCTAGATGCAAACTCGTGTCTTGATGCACGTGATCACCCTCATGCCTTGACGAATGTCAAGTTAGACTCATGAATAGTATGCCTTGCACGTGAAGAGCACGTGTCTCGTCTCTTGTCAGATCGGGTTGATGAGTGATATGCATGTGGGTGAGGAGCTTGTGTCTTGGGATATGTAAAGAGTGGTGAGCACTGCATGTAAAAACTGCGTGTATTGCTATCTGTAAGGTTCTATCAAAGGAATAATGTTCTGCGCGTGACGTACTCGTGTCTTTACTTGACATCGTCACTTGTAAAAAAAGCTAGCGTCTTGTCATCTGTCCGGTTTTGGTCTGTCGCAGCAGTTACAGAATTGTAGAAGACTGGATCCACTGTTCAAGTTGTTAGCTGTTATTTTGTACTGGATGACGACCCCTAAAGCCGTACTTACGCCCCAGCAAACAAACATTGGGATCGCTAGAGGAAGAAAAAAAAAAGGAGAACTTGCTCAAAAACTCAAATGAACCATTGAAAGACGAAATGCGTTCAAATACGCTGGTAATTTTCCAACTGCCAATAGTGATTGTCAGAAATGAAAAGATCTAAAATATCTTATGGCGTTGAATTCGTCATTTAAAATCGAAAGGGAACTGGGGCCGAAATGTGTCCCTCAGTTGTTTCTGGGATCTTTACTAAGGACGCGCCGGTCAACTATTGGCCATTTTTTCCCTGTCCCTTAGTAACAGTCCCAGATGTCTTTGCGGAAGTTAACTAGGCCCAGTTTCTTTCTCATTTCGTGGCGATGGTGACCAGATCGAAACCTGTACTATAATACATTCCAAACAATTACATGGGAGGTTGCTTTTATGACAAATCGTTGTACCATTTCACTTTTTGCTTCCCTAAAAACCCCTCTACTTACAGTTGGCTGTAAAATGAACTGCCAGATGTGCAGGCGCCTTAGCTCTGTAACTCCAGTTTGACAATTCTGACTTTAACCCATCCCAAACAACGTCCTTGATTCGCAAGAGGAAACTTTCTATTGTGATAGAAAAACTTGTCCGCAAGAAATAATCAACCCCTGAGGAAAAAAAGCAGACAAAGCCAAGTTCAGTATACACTGATACGTTCTAAGCTATAATTCATGAACTGTCTCCAAGTTAAATTATGCTTACAGCCTGAGTTTCGGGCGCAGCGGTGAGAAAGAAGGAAGAGAGGGATCCTTCCCCCTCCCCCTCCTCCTCCCCCTTCCCCCTCTAAAATCGCCTCTCCCCTCACTCCTAAGGAAGGCCTGGTACTCAAACTACACTCTTACCGTATAACACGGCTAATGTTCCAGCACATGATGTTGCTATAACAACAACTGGTTTCTCATAGAAATGAGCCAGTGATCCGAACATGAGAGAGGTTGCTGCCATAAGTCCAGCGTATGCAATATTACTGTTAGGAGAGGGAATAAGCATACTTCAGTTAAACTGCCTTTTTTCACTTATGACTTACTCTGGGGGAAACGAGGTAGGTGCTCTCAACTTGCCTGAGTTGTCCATTTGTCACGTGAAACTTCCGCAAAGCACAACGACGGAGCGTGTTGACCTACGATCGTTGTCGCCCGCACTTCGTAACCTTTGGTTATTACTAGTAAAGATATGTTATCTGGTCCTATTCACTGCTACCAATTATAGGTAGGAAGTGACCCCAAAATGTACTCAACAACCACCTCCAGAGCGTGTTGACCTACGATCGTTGTCGCCCGCACTCCGTAACCTTTGGTTATTACTAGTAAAGATATGTTATCTGGTCCTACTCACTGCTACCAATTATAGCTAGGAAGTGACCCCAAAATGTACTCAACAACCACCTCCAACATGACTGATGTAACCCTGCTAAGAGGCTACGTGCGGACTGTGGCTCAGCTTGTGATTACAATCGGAAAGGGCGAACTAATAAATCAGTTGATAAGACTCGAATGAAAAGATTATCGGATGCTGATCCGTCCTTGGACTTGCTGGTTTCAATGTAGTGATGTCATCCTACTGTTCGTGTAAGTACCTGTGAAAATACTCGTAGAGAGGGCTGCTAAGTATGGCCAGTCCAACAATCTAAAATGCAAAGTGAAAACAATATTTTCCGTTAACACTGAAACTCTCTGTGGGAATATCAACTAACTGGACATAATGTAACCCTGGATTTCAGTACCCGGACAGGGGCGGATCCAGAAAATTTAAGCAGACCCGGGGGCTAAGAGTCTTGGCAGCTATTACAGATACTAAGACCTCTCTTCTATGTCCAAACTTTTTTTTTTCTTAAAAGACCTTAGAAGACCTTAGAAGACATATTTTTTCTTATAATTGTGACAAAGTTTCAGACAAAAGAGGGAGGTGGTCGTGGCCTAATTTCCCTGTGTTTGGCTTTTTAGGGACTGCCTTCGATCCAATCGAATAGGGGTTTATAGTAAATAACATACTACATATAATATGAGTTTATGCTAAAGTGACAGATTCCAGGTATGATCTGGATAATTGTGGTATTTCTTCTGCGGTGAATGACTTTCACTTACCAGTCCCAAGCACTCTCCTATTGTGAAAACACCAAGTCTGTACAAGCGACATCCTAAAAACCCACCGAACACGCCTGCTAATGCACTGAACAAAATATGAGCTGTGAAAAAAAAAATCACATCAATAATTGATTCAAAAACTGGGAGCCGTTATTGATTGAAAAGCTCTCTTGGTCAAAAATTCTCAAAAAGGTATTGGTGTTATCTGGCATTTTTCAACACTTGCTTCCATAAAATTCATGACAACAAACGTCAAGGGACGATATAGAAAACTTCCATTCAACAATACTGACCTATCGCCTTCCCATGTGGTCCACAGCAAATCTGTGTCTTAAAAACCAATGGACTAAATACGTAAAATATCAGAAAACCAAGAGCGAAACCCGCGAGGAACATGCACGGCTGAAAATAAAAGATAGGTTTAAAAATAAAGATATATACATGTAATTTCGAGTTGCTTACCATAAATCAGAAGCGGCTGGCTAGACTAGTCCAGTCGTAAAGAAAATTCGTCCTGTTATTCAGCCAGATCAGTTAATTTCGAAATTACATGCGCTACACCCCAGTGATAGGCTTTAGTTGAAAATTTCTAGAAAATACTTATTAAAAACTGCTATCAGATTGTTCTTTTAATAATAAATCATCTCTAAAATGGCTTTCTTTGATGACAAAATTTGTGGAGGGGCAATTCGCGCGCGTTTGACTCTAATTTTGCAATATTAGTCCTTGCTTGACTGGTGACGTCAAATCCAATCTCGCCGAGGACGCCTTGGAACAAGCCCGCGATCCTCCTTCTTTTTACAGAAGGGAAATTGAATTATTCAATGAGAATGGCTGTTTTAAGTGGAGCGTAAAATGGTTAAAATGGCTCAATTCTTACTCTAATAAGGCGATATCCTGCAGCCCATATCGCAACACCAACAACTGCTAGGATCTCTATTATGGTAACCGCGGCGGGATGTCTAATTAAAACGAGTAAAGTCAGGGTAAAGCGTAGGTGAATGGATCTTAATGGGCTATTGCATTTGATATCCGTACTCCCCCTCCCCCCTCCCTCCCGATTGAGGATCAATGGAATTCTTCAGGGGTAAGCTATAAAAATTGAGGATTGTTGTTTAGGGGAAGAGTGAAAACATATTAAGACTCTGTCGGAGTGAAGCTTTCATTTTCATGAAATTGCTTCAGGGGGGTAAAGCCATATTTTATTGAATTCCAAAGGGATTAATGAAATTTTCTTTGATCTTTAGGGGTACGAAGACAAAATAAGTCCTCAACCGAGGGGGGTGGGGGGTAAGCCAAATCAAAAAAGAAATTTGAACATAGCTAATTATCTTATTATAGTTGATATGCGAAGATTAGTCTTTGAACAAGGGAAACGCGAATCATAGTTCATTCGACAAAGTCGCTTTCTTGAGGGTAAAGGTAAAAGAAGCAACTTAGCCTAAAGTAAATTGTATCACAGGGGAGTAGTATAATTGTCCGGTCGGAGATTTCTATAGCCTTCAGGGCAGCCCTCGGGTGAAACAAGAGCCGAAAATGACGCTAAGAAGTGTCTGTTGTAGTTACATCTGAAAAGAAAAACGAGTACTAAGACCCCTTAGTTGAATTTATTTGAAGTGTTTCAAGTACGCAACAGGTGGTTTCTTGATAATCTCACTTTAAAACTGGTGGCTTACTACACAGTTCATTTGCTTCGGAGCCAATTTTTAAGCAGTCTTTCAGAGGGGAGAATAATCTCCTCTCTTCGCAATGTATGAATCTCGTTAAACATGAACAGGAAACGGTACAATTTATCGATACTTAGTAATGACCTACTTACTTGCTGTAGACCAACTTGTCCAATAGTTTTTGTGTGGCTTCTTTCGTTATATTAAGCCCTTCATCGAAATCCATGTTTTTGCGACGAAGAAACTACCCACTTGTATCGTGTTCAAGGCATATCTCTATCATTTTCGTCTCTCCTTCAACCGTTCGAAATGTCCATTTAATTGTCTATTTACTGGTAACACGAGGTTAATCGCAGGCCTGATAAATCTTAATCGTCCATATTCGAGAACACGAAATCCACATAGCTCCACCTCTTCCAGTACAAGTCATATGCTATTTTTACTAAAACCTGTCACGCTGATAACCTGATCGCTTTAATTCACGTACTCGTGTTCCCACTGAAATATTGGCGTACTTTCCTAAGTATCCTATAATTGCCACTTCTGGCTTCACCCATCCCGTTTTGTGAGGTTCTATATTGAAAGTAAAGTGCTGCCCCCTATATAATAGAAAGATGAAGTGTATCTCGGGTGTAGGTATCACATGGTCTATTTATTTACTTAATCACTTACACCATATGGTGCGCAATACACCACAGAGCGGGGCTCCAATTTAAGTGTGTCCTTACAGATAACCCACCCAGCCAGGAAAGGTTGACTACACCACCGGGGTCTGGGGTCTAGGCTCTTTCACGTCCCACAAGAACAAATCAGTAAAAGTGCTGTGAGACGGAACCTGCGGTTTTCCGTCTTTCTCCCAATCTATAACCAGGTTATCTGGTCTTAACGAGAAAGTAAAATTTATGATATATATACACTGTATGGGTGTCCCCGCCTATATTCGTGCCTATAGAGTATTCATGTATTTTTTTGTTCTTTGCGTATTTCAAAAGAATTATATTCCTTTCACCTTTTACCATTAATGCTAAAGTTAAAGTTTTTGTAGTTTCACTCATCTTATTTTTTGGCGAAAACGTTAATTAACAGGAAAATAAATCAGTTTGCTCTGGAAAATTTCCGGACAAACATCCGAACAAAATTAATTTTCGGAAAAACTTCCGCCCAAATGTGTACACAAATTTTCGAATAAAATTTCCCACACATTTTAAGACAAATGTCCAGACAAATTTTGGTAGAAATTACTTGAAGGTTTTTCTTGTCTCAGTTATCCCAGTTCTCTCGGTTCAGGTTATCCCGGATGTCCCAGTCCAACTTGTCCTGTTAGTGCCAGTTGTCCTGGTTGCCCCAGTTCTCCTGCTTTTCCCAGTTGTCCTTTTTGTACTGGTTGTCGCTTCTGTCGCTGTTGTCAATGTTGTCATTGTTGTTCCCGTTGTCTCTGTTCTCACTGTTGTTCTTGGATTCCCTGATGTCCTTTTTGCCTTTCTTCTTGTTGTCTCTGTTGTCCTTCTTAAAGCTGTTGTCACTATTATCCCTGTTGCTGCTGTTGTCCATGTTGAACCTATTGTCGTTGTTATAACGGTTGTACCTGTTGTGATCACTGTTGTCGTTGTTGTCACAGTTGTCGTTATCACTGTTGTCGTCGTTGTCACTATTGTCGTTATTGTAACTGTTGTCATTGTTGTCGTTCTTCTCATTGTTGTAACTGTTGTTGCTGTTGTCTTCATAGTCTGTTGTAACTGCTGTCACTGTTGTAACTGTTTTCGTCGTTCTCACAGTTGTCACTATTGTCATTGTTGTTGTTCTTGTCACTGTTGTAACTGTTGTTGCTGTTGTCAATATTGCCGTTGCTGTCACTGTTCTAACTGTTGTCATTGTTGTCACTGTTCCCGTCGATGTCACAGTTGTCACTGTTGTTACTGTTGTCATTCTTATCGCTGTTCTCACTGTTGTTACTGTTGTCAGTGTTGTCGATGTTCTCACTGTTGTTGTTGTTGTCACTGTTGTCACTGTTGTCGTTCTTGTCACTGTTGTCGTTGTTGTCACCGTTGTCGTTGTTCACTGTTGTAGTTGTCATTGTTGTCGCTGTTGTCACAGTTGTAGCTGTTGTCACTATTGTCGTGGTTGTCACTGTTTTTGTTGTTGTCGCTGTTGTCACTTTTGCCGTTGTTTTCACTGTTGTTCCTGTTTCTCTTTTGTCTTTGTTCTCCCTGCTTTTCCCTTTTGCACCTGTTTTTCGCAAAAAATCTTTGGACGAATTTTGGGATGAACGTCGAGACAAATTTGCGGAAGAATTTTTCGACAAATTACAAGACAAATTTTCGGAAAAATTTGTATAGGTAATAGCATGATTTGTAGTGATATTTGGCATAAATACCACGAGTGATATTTCAAAATTGTTATACGTAATTTCACGAGCCGTTAGGCGAGTGAAATTTGAGACAATTTTGAAATATCACAAGTGGTATTTATGCCAAATATCACGTACAAATCATGCTATTATTTGTTTA
Organism: Porites divaricata; assembly: GCA_038088405.1. Classification (NCBI taxonomy): domain Eukaryota; kingdom Metazoa; phylum Cnidaria; class Anthozoa; order Scleractinia; family Poritidae; genus Porites; species Porites divaricata. Next base: position 24,770,117 of record JBBMOI010000007.1, read on the forward strand.
TACTACTACCCGCAAAAGGTTGTAATTTTCACATGTAGGTATTTCAAATTAAGCTGAAATACCACTGCTCTAAGCCAATCAAATTGCAGAAATTTCTCATGTAGTAGTATAAACTGAGAAATTTCGGAGAAACTACCGGACCAATTCTTGGACAATCTTCTTGACAGTTTGTACAATTTTTCGAACAATCTTTCGGACACATTTTAGGAAAATCTTCCGGACAGATCGACTTCTTGCTCTTCTTAAGTCCTTTAAACTTAGTCGGCTTTTTTAAAGAACGTTTCTAAGTTTCCATGTTGCAAATTTATAGAGCCAAGGTGTTGAACTTCTCAAGAAGAAAGCAGAATTCGTTATATTCTTTCCATAATAAACCACCCTCCTAGAATTTTTTACGTAAAGTCCTTTTCTTGGAACTGGAGTGAAGAATTTATGGCTTAAAAACGGCTGGTACAATAGGGAACAAATACAACTCACTTTTAAAATGTTTGTTAGTATTCTTCTAGTGGTCTATAGGAATGTGTATGTTTCTTTTTTTCTAGGGTGACAAAAAGTATGCAAATAAAAATATAATAATCAGTAAAATGCAATACCTTCAAAATACAATATCTTCTAAACATTTTACTCGTATGACATAATAAACCAAACAACATTTCAAAGCATACAAATACAATAACTTTTTAATACAAAAAGTAGTATTTTATGAACCGTTTACATCAACAGTTATTCCCAGTCTGTCATTTTTTAAATAATGTCCTGACTTGTAACCATATTTCAGTATTTAGAAGTATTAGTGAAAGACCACTCACTCACTAGCCTTTTAGAGCACTGACTGTCAAAAGGATTGCAACTTGAAAATAGTTTTAACAACGCCTAATTAACCAAACAGCAAATAAAACCCACATACCACGGCACTTTTAGAAATCTGTTATGGGGGACAAGATGGGTCATGAGGCATCAAACCCTGACTCCACTGCCCTGCACCACAGAGCATAGAGTAAGCTATTGATGCAGCTTTTATTCAGTCTGTAGTCACAAAAGCCAGTGACTAAATAGACAGTTAACTATCCCGTCAAATTATTATCCCAGGTGTCCGTCATTAGTTCTTTTCTACTTGTCTGATGTAGTAACATGGCCTTCAGTTTAGGTGGTGGCAGGACAACATATCTGACTCCTTTATCGTCGGAAACAGCATTGTCTCTCGAACCACATGCACAGCTTTTAATGAACAGATCTGTGTCGATCTCCTGCGCAGTGTACATGAACTGTAACATGGCGCCGACTGCTGACATTAATAACCATCCAAGGAACATTGCTAGTGCTGCAAAAAGTGTGTGATATAAATGCTCTTAAAATCCTCACTTTCAAAATGGATCGAGCCAAATGGAACACCTCTCTTTTGAACATGAGTTCTAACTGTACGTGAATATAAGTCACCACTTTTTACACAGCCGTCTTTCAAAATGTAGGCTTACGACTCCTCGGAAACGGCCTTAATTTCTAGGCTCTGAATAATTACTTATAAGGCCCCAATTCGGCCGCTCTCTCGGTCTGTTAAGGGGAGAAGTGGGGAGTCATTTCCTAACCTACGGTTAGTAATCGGGCCTAACTCACAATAGAGAGATAATAAAACAAGGAATATATTATTCAGTACACAATAATGATGCATATTGAGAGGAAAACTTGCATGTATGAATACAAATTACGTCTAGTGTGAAAAGTCTTGGACTTTACTTTTGACCATGCGAGCTTAACATATTCTCGGGAGTGGTCGTGTCTCAGGGGTCTTACCTTGATCAGTAAACTCTTCACGAGCCTCCTGAAACTCCAGTTTAACTGTAGAGGGTGTGAGGGCTGCCTGACTGAGTACATCCTTTGTTTTGAACAGAATTTGTTGGATCAAATTTGTAAAAGCAGTCCTGCAATAGTGATCCAGACCTAGGAAAGTTATTGAACCAAATTTTTTAGTGCATCCCAGATAATCAAGGGAAAAAACACCTTAAGGAGGGTCATTGGAGGGCATCTTGAAGGTCAAAATATGCCAAGGAAAGACTGAATCTAAACTCTAATTTCCACTGAGAGGGCTGGTGGGGTGGAAAGGGGGGGGGGGGGGGGTGAGGTGTCAAAGCAATAACTCTCTCTTCAAGGAAGTATGAATATTTTATGAAGCAACACAATGTCATTACTAACCAAGAAGAAACATCAGTGATCCAATTAATGAGGTGGCAATAACAACAAACACCTTCTCAAGCTAAACAGCAACCACTCCAAATGCAAGACTAGTGCCAAAATATATACCATAAAATGCCAGGTCACTGAAAATATAATCATACTATTAAACAGTACAGTGTAAACACTGACGAGTGAAGTGAAAATTATTTCTTTATTCTGTTATGTTGTTATGTCGTAGCTACAACCCTACCTTGACAAGTGTTTTGATATTCCGAGAGTGACCACTACAACAGAAAGAGCCTGTGGGTGTAGATAACAACAGTAAACTCTGGATTAGTGTTATGTCAGAACAGTAAATGGCTTTCTATAATTTATACACCCAATTGCAAAACCGTTGTCATAGGAAAATGAAAGAAGGAAAAAGCCAAATAGCAATTAATTCGGCTAATTTAGCCAAATTCTCATGGTGGATTCATTTGCAGCCGTTGCATTTCCCAGGTGGAATATTCAGTTTTATTGTCTTTCACCTTTAAAACAATAGCAAATTCCAACAGGTAAATACGACGTCAATGTGCGAATGCTGCAAATGAATTCATTAGGCCTAATTAATTTCTATTTGGCTTTTTCCTTTCTTTCATTTTTCTCAGACAAAGTTATTGCAAACAGCAGCAAGTGCTCCATGATTCTCACAGTGTAGACTGAGTAACGCTGCACATCAGCGAGGTGACGGCAGTTTACCTGTCTGTACCAAGGTATGGAAAATTATTGTTATTATTGGTATTGCCTATAACCCATTGTGCAAAGGAAACAGATTTTAATTTCGGTTTTTAGCACCAAAAGATACAAGTAACTAACCCGAACCTCCTTCTGAAATTGTATGTTCAACTGAAATCAGACATCAGAAGTCTACATCACATGTCTGACATCAGAAAACAAACATCACACATCTGACATCAGTCTCTCTGACATCAGACAACAAACATCAGACATCTACATCAGACATTCAACATTAGACAACAGACATCAGACGTCTGACATGAGAACCAGACGTCCCATAACAGACAAAAAACATCATCTGACTTCGACTGAAGACGTCTGACATCAAACATCCGAAAACAAACAAGTCACACGTCTGACAACAGACAACATCAGACGTCTAACATGAGACATCCGATGTCTGATATCCGACGTCTCACATCAGACGTCTGTCGTCATACATCAGATGTCTGATATCAGACAAGATCGTACGTCTGACATCACAAAACAAATATAAGACATCCGACAACAAACATGTCACGCGTCTGACAACAGACAACATAAGACGTCTAATATGAGACATCATGTGTGATATCAGACATATACCAAAAGAAATCAGATATCGAAAAACAAACATCAGACGTCTGATATCAGATGTCTGCCATCATACATCACACACCTAATATCAGTCAACAAACATAGGACGGCTGACATCATACATCACACGTCTGATATCAGACAACAAACATCAGACGTCTGATATTAGAAAACAAACAGCAGACATCTGATATCAAGCAAAAATCATCAGACGTCTAAAACGAAACACCAGACGACTAATATCAGACAACAAACATCAGACGTCTGATAATAGACAACAAACATCAGACGTCTGATAATAGACAACAAACATCAGACGTCTGATAACAGACAACAAAGATCAGACGTCTGATAACAGACAAAAAACATCAGACGTCTCATCACAGACAACAAACATCCGACGTCTGATAACAGACAACAAACATCAGACGTCTGATAACAGACAACAAACATCAGATGACTGATAACAGACAAGAAACATCAGACGTCTGATAACAGACAACAAAGATCTGACGTCTAATAACAGACAACAAACATCAGACATCTGATAACAGACAACAAACATCAGATGACTGATAACAGACAAGAAACATCAGACGTCTGATAACAGACAACAAAGATCAGACGTCTGCTATCAGAAAACAACATCAGACGTCTGATAACAGACAACAAACATCAGATGACTGATAACAGACAAGAAACATCAGACGTCTGATAACAGACAAAAAAATAACACATCTGATAACAGACATCAAACATCAAACGTCTGATAAAAGACACCAAACATCAGACGTCTGATAACAGACAACAAACTTCAGACGTCTGATAACAGACAACAAACATCAGACGTCTGATAACAGACAACAAAGATCAGACGTCTGATAACAGAAAACAAACATCACACGTCTGATAACAGACAACAAAAATCAGACATCTAATAACAGACAACAAACATCAGACGTCTGATAACAGACAACAAACATCAGACGTCTGAATACAGACAACAAAAATCAGACGTCTGATATCAAGCAAAAATCACCTGACGTCTAAAACGAAACCCCAGACGACTAATATCAAACAACAAACATCAACTGATATCACACAAAAAACATCAGACGTCTGATATCAAACAACCAACATCAGACATCCAATATCAAACAACAAACATCAACTGATATCACACAACAAACATCAGACGTCTGATAACAGACAACAAACATCAGACGTCTAATAACAGACAACAAACATCTAACGCCAGATAACAGACAACAAACATCAAACGTCTGATAACAGACAACAAACATCAGACGTCTGATAACAGACAACAAACATCAGACGTCTGATAACAGACAACAAACATCAGACGTCTGATAACAGACAACAAACATCAGACGTCTGAAAACAGACAACAAACATCAAACGTCTGATAACAGACAACAAACATCAGACGTCTGAAAACAGACAACAAATTAAACATCAGACGTCTGAAAACAGACAAAAAACATCAGACGTCTGATAACAGACAACAAACATCAGACGTCGGATAACAGAAAACAAACATCAGACGTCTGATAACAGACAACAAAAATCAGACGTCTGATAACAGACAACAAACATCAGACATCTGATAACAGACAACAAACATCAGACGTTTGATAACAGACAAAAAACATAAGACGTCTGATAACAGACAACAAACATCAGACGTCTCATAACAGACAACAAACATCAGACGTCTGATAACAGACAACAAACATCAGACGTCTGATAACAGACAAAAAACATCAGACGTCTGATAACAGAAAACAAACATCAGACGTCTGATAACAGACAAAAAACATCAGACGTTTGATAACAGACAAAAAAAATCAGACGTCTGATAACAGACAACAAACATCAGAGGTCTCATAACAGACAACAAACATCAGACGTCTGATAACAGACAACAAACATCAGACGTCTGATAACAGACAAAAAACATCAGACGTCTGATAACAGAAAACAAACATCAGACGTCTGATAACAGACAACAAACATCAGACGTCTGAAAACAGACAACAAACATCAGACGTCTGATAACAGAAAAAAAACATCAGACGTCTGATAACAGACAACAAACATCAGACGTCTGAAAACAGACAACAAACATCAGACGTCTGATAACAGAAAAAAAACATCAGACGTCTGATAACAGACAACAAACATCAGACGTCTGATAACAGACAAAAAACATCAGACGTCTGATAACAGAAAACAAACATCAGACGTCTGATAAGAGACAACAAACATCAGACGTCTGAAAACAGACAACAAACATCAGACGTCTGATAACAGACAACAAACATCAGACGTCTGAAAACAGACAACAAACATCAGACGTCTGATAACAGACAACAAACATCAGACGTCTGATAACAGACAACAAACATCACACGTCTGAAAACAGACAACAAACATCAGACGTCTGATAACAGAAAACAAACATCAGACGTCTGATACCAGACAACAAACATCAGACGTCTGAAAACAGACAACAAACATCAGACGTCTGATAACAGACAACAAACATCAGACGTCTGATAACAGACAACAAAGATCTGACGTCTCATAACAGACAACACACATCAGACATCTGATAACAGACAACAAACATCAGATGACTGACAACAGACAAGAAACATCAGACGTCTGATAACAGACAACAAAGATCAGACGTCTGCTATCAGAAAACAAACATCAGACGTCTGATAACAGACAACAAACATCAGATGACTGATAACAGACAAGAAACATCAGACGTCTGATAACAGACAAAAAACATCAGACGTCTGATAACAGACAACAAACATCAGACATCTGATAACAGAAAACAAACATCAGACGTCTGATAACAGACAACAAACATCAGACGTCTGATAACAGACAACAAACATCAGACGTCTGAAAACAGACAACAAACATCAGACGTCTGATAACAGACAACAAACATCAGACGTCTGATAACAGACAAAAAACATCAGACGTCTGATAACAGACAAAAAACATCAGACGTCTGATAACAGACAACAAACATCAGACGTCTGATAAAAGACAACAAACATCAGACGTCTGATAACAGACAAAAAACATCAGACGTCTGATAGCAGACAACAAACATCAGACGTCTGATAACAGACAACAAACATCAGACGTCTGATAACAGACAAAAAACATCAGACGTCTGATAACAGACAAAAAACATCAGACGTCTGATAACAGACAACAAACATCAGACGTCTGATAACAGACAACAAACATCAGACGTCTGATAACAGACAAAAAACATCAGACGTCTGATAACAGACAACAAACATCAGATGTCTGATAACAGACAACAAACATCAGACGTCTGATAACAGACAACAAACATCAGATGTCTGATAAGAGACAACAAACATCAGACGTCTGAAAACAGACAACAAACATCAGACGTCTGATAACAGAAAACAAACATCAGACGTCTGATAACAGACAACAAACATCAGACGTCTGAAAACAGACAAAAAACATCAGACGTCTGATAACAGACAACAAACATCAGACGTCTGATAACAGACAACAAACATCAGACGTCTGATAACAGAAAACAAACATCAGACGTCTGATAACAGACAAAAAACATCAGACGTCTGATAACAGACAACAAACATCAGACGTCTGATAACAGACAACAAACATCAGACGTCTGATAACAGACAACAAACATCAGACGTCTGAAAACAGACAACAAACATCAGACGTCTGAAAACAGACAACAAACATCACACGTCTGATAACAGACAACAAAGATCTGACGTCTGAAAACAGACAACAAACATCAGACGTCTGATAACAGACAACAAACATCAGATGACTGATAACAGACGAGAAACATCAGACGTCTGATAACAGACAACAAACATCAGACGTCTGATAACAGACAACAAACATCAGACGTCTGATAACAGAAAAAAAACATCAGACGTCTGATAACAGACAACAAACATCAGACGTCTGCAAACAGACAACAAACATCACACGTCTGATAACAGACAACAAACATCAGACGTCTGATAACAGACAACAAACATCAGACGTCTGATAACAGACAACAAACATCAGATGACTGATAACAGACGAGAAACATCAGACGTCTGATAACAGACAACAAACATCAGACGTCTGAAAACAGACAACAAACATCAGACGTCTGATAACAGACAACAAACATCAGACGTCTGATAACAGACAACAAACATCACACGTCTGAAAACAGACAACAAACATCAGACGTCTGATAACAGAAAACAAACATCAGACGTCTGATACCAGACAACAAACATCAGACGTCTGAAAACAGACAACAAACATCAGACGTCTGATAACAGACAACAAACATCAGACGTCTGATAACAGACAACAAAGATCTGACGTCTCATAACAGACAACAAACATCAGACATCTGATAACAGACAACAAACATCAGATGACTGATAACAGACAAGAAACATCAGACGTCTGATAACAGACAACAAAGATCAGACGTCTGCTATCAGAAAACAAACATCAGACGTCTGATAACAGACAACAAACATCAGATGACTGATAACAGACAAGAAACATCAGACGTCTGGTAACAGACAAAAAACATCAGACGTCTGATAACAGACAACAAACATCAGACGTCTGATAACAGAAAACAAACATCAGACGTCTGATAACAGACAACAAACATCAGACAACTGATAACAGACAACAAACATCAGACGTCTGAAAACAGACAACAAACATCAGACGTCTGATAACAGACAACAAACATCAGACGTCTGATAACAGACAAAAAACATCAGACGTCTGATAACAGACAAAAAACATCAGACGTCTGATAACAGACAACAAACATCAGACGTCTGATAACAGACAACAAACATCAGACGTCTGATAACAGACAAAAAACATCAGACGTCTGATAACAGACAACAAACATCAGACGTCTGATAACAGACAACAAACATCAGACGTCTGAAAACGGACAACAAACATCAGACGTCTGATAACAGACAACAAACATCAGACGTCTGATAACAGACAACAAACATCAGACGTCTGATAACAGACAAAAAACATCAGACGTCTGATAACAGACAACAAACATCAGATGTCTGATAACAGACAACAAACATCAGACGTCCGAAAACAGACAACAAACATCAGACGTCTGATAACAGAAAACAAACATAAGACGTCTGATAACAGACAACAAACATCAGACGTCTGAAAACAGACAAAAAACATCAGACGTCTGATAACAGACAACAAACATCAGACGTCTGATAACAGACAACAAACATCAGACGTCTGATAACAGAAAACAAACATCAGACGTCTGATAACAGACAAAACATCAGACGTCTGATAACAGACAACAAACATCAGAAGTCTGATAACAGACAACAAACATCAGATGACTGATAACAGCCGAGAAACATCAGACGTCTGATAACAGAAAACAAACATCAGACGTCTGATAACAGACAACAAACATCAGACGTCTGAAAACAGACAACAAACATCAGACGTCTGAAAACAGACAACAAACATCACACGTCTGATAACAGACAACAAAGATCTGACGTCTGAAAACAGACAACAAACATCAGACGTCTGATAACAGACAACAAACATCAGATGACTGATAACAGACGAGAAACATCAGACGTCTGATAACAGACAACAAACATCAGACGTCTGATAACAGACAACAAACATCAGACGTCTGATAACAGACAACAAACATCAGACGTTTGATAACAGACAAAAAACATCAGACGTCTGATAACAGACAACAAACAACAGGCGTCTGATAACAGACAACAAACATCAGACGTCTGATAACAGACAAAAAACATCAAACGTCTGATAACAGACAACAAAGATCAGATGTCTTATAACAGACAACAAACATCAGACGTCTGATAACAGACAACAAACATCAGACGTCTGATAACAGACAACAAAGATCAGACGCGTACGACTGATAACAGACAACAAAAATCAGACGTCTGATAACAGACAACAAACATCAGACGTCTGATAACAAACAACAAACATCAGACGTTTGATAACAGACAAAAAACATCCGACATCTGATAACAGACAACAAACATCAGACGTCTCATAACAGACAACAAACATCAGACGTCTGATAACAGAGAACAAAGATCAGACGTCTGATAACAGACAACAAACATCAGACGTCCGATAAAAGACGACAAACATCAGACGTCTGATAAGAGACAACAAACATCTGACGTCTGATAACAGACAACAAACATCAGACGTCTGATAACAAACAACAAACATCAGACGTCTCATAACAGACAACAAACATCCGACGTCTGATAACAGACAACAAACATCAGACGTCTGATAACAGACAACAAACATCTGACGTCTGATAACAGACAACAAACACCAGACGTCTGATAACAGACAACAAACATCTGACGTCTGATAACAGACAACAAACATCAGACGTCTGATAACAGACAACAAACATCAAACATCTGATAACAGACAACAAACATCAGATGACTGATAACAGACAAGAAACATCAGACGTCTGATAACAGACAACAAAGATCAGACGTCTGATATCAGAAAACAAATATCAGACGTCTGATAACAGACAACAAACATCAGATAACTGATAACAGACGAGAAACATCAGACGTCTGATAACAGACAACAAAGATCTGACGTCTGATAACAGACAACAAACATCAGAAGTCTGATAACAGACAACAAAGATCAGACGTCTGATAACAGAAAACAAACATCAGACGTCTGATAACAGAAAACAAACATCAGACGTCTGATAACAGACAACAAACATCTGACGTCTGATAACAGACAACAAACATCAGACGTCTGATAACAAACAACAAACATCAGACGTCTCATAACAGACAACAAACATCCGACGTCTGATAACAGAAAACAAACATCAGACGTCTGATAACAGACAAAAAACATCAGACGTCTGATAACAGAAAACAAACATCAGACGTCTGATAACAGACAACAAACATCAGACGTCTGAAAACAGACAACAAACATCAGACGTCTGATAACAGAAAACAAACATCAGACGTCTGATAACAGACAACAAAGATCTGACGTCTGATAACAGACAACAAACATCAGAAGTCTGATAACAGACAACAAACATCAGACGTCTGATAACAGACAAAAAACATCAGACGTCTGATAACAGACAACAAACATCAGATGTCTGATAACAGAGAACAAACATCAGACGTCTGATAACAGACAACAAACATCAGACGTCTGATAAGAGACAAAAAACATCAGACGTCTGATAACAGACAACAAACATCAGATGTCTGATAACAGACAACAAACATCAGACGTCCGAAAACAGACAACAAACATCAGACGTCTGATAACAGAAAACAAACATAAGACGTCTGATAACAGACAACAAACATCAGACGTCTGAAAACAGACAAAAAACATCAGACGTCTGATAACAGACAACAAACATCAGACGTCTGATAACAGACAACAAACATCAGACGTCTGATAACAGAAAACAAACATCAGACGTCTGATAACAGACAAAAAACATCAGACGTCTGATAACAGACAACAAACATCAGAAGTCTGATAACAGACAACAAACATCAGATGACTGATAACAGACGAGAAACATCAGACGTCTGATAACAGAAAACAAACATCAGACGTCTCATAACAGACAACAAACATCAGACGTCTGAAAACAGACAACAAACATCAGACGTCTGAAAACAGACAACAAACATCACACGTCTGATAACAGACAACAAAGATCTGACGTCTGAAAACAGACAACAAACATCAGACGTCTGATAACAGACAACAAACATCAGATGACTGATAACAGACGAGAAACATCAGACGTCTGATAACAGACAACAAACATCAGACGTCTGATAACAGACAACAAACATCAGACGTCTGATAACAGACAACAAACATCAGACGTTTGATAACAGACAAAAAACATCAGACGTCTGATAACAGACAACAAACAACAGGCGTCTGATAACAGACAACAAACATCAGACGTCTGATAACAGAAAACAAACATCAGACGTCTGATAACAGACAAAAAACATCAGACGTCTGATAACAGACAACAAACATCAGAAGTCTGATAACAGACAACAAACATCAGATGACTGATAACAGACGAGAAACATCAGACGTCTGATAACAGAAAACAAACATCAGACGTCTGATAACAGACAACAAACATCAGACGTCTGAAAACAGACAACAAACATCAGACGTCTGAAAACAGACAACAAACATCACACGTCTGATAACAGACAACAAACAACAGGCATCTGATAACAGACAACAAACATCAGACGTCTGATAACAGACAAAAAACATCAAACGTCTGATAACAGACAACAAAGATCAGATCTCTTATAACAGACAACAAACATCAGACGTCTGATAACAGACAACAAACATCAGACGTCTGATAACAGACAACAAAGATCAGACGCGTACGACTGAAAACAGACAACAAAAATCAGACGTCTGATAACAGACAACAAACATCAGACGTCTGATAACAAACAACAAACATCAGACGTTTGATAACAGACAAAAAACATCCGACGTCTGATAACAGACAACAAACATCAGACGTCTGATAACAGACAACAAACATCAGACGTCTGAAAACAGACAACAAACATCAGACGTCTGAAAACAGACAACAAACATCACACGTCTGATAACAGACAACAAAGATCTGACGTCTGAAAACAGACAACAAACATCAGACGTCTGATAACAGACAACAAACATCAGATGACTGATAACAGACGAGAAACATCAGACGTCTGATAACAGACAACAAACATCAGACGTCTGATAACAGACAACAAACATCAGACGTCTGATAACAGACAACAAACATCAGACGTTTGATAACAGACAAAAAACATCAGACGTCTGATAACAGACAACAAACAACAGGCGTCTGATAACAGACAACAAACATCAGACGTCTGATAACAGACAAAAAACATCAAACGTCTGATAACAGACAACAAAGATCAGATCTCTTATAACAGACAACAAACATCAGACGTCTGATAACAGACAACAAACATCAGACGTCTGATAACAGACAACAAAGATCAGACGCGTACGACTGAAAACAGACAACAAAAATCAGACGTCTGATAACAGACAACAAACATCAGACGTCTGATAACAAACAACAAACATCAGACGTTTGATAACAGACAAAAAACATCCGACGTCTGATAACAGACAACAAACATCAGACGTCTCATAACAGACAACAAACATCAGACGTCTGATAACAGAGAACAAAGATCAGACGTCTGATAACAGACAACAAACATCAGACGTCCGATAAAAGCGACAAACATCAGACGTCTGATAAGAGACAACAACCATCTGACGTCTGATAACAGACAACAAACATCAGACGTCTGATAACAAACAACAAACATCAGACGTCTCATAACAGACAACAAACATCCGACGTCTGATAACAGACAACAAACATCAGACGTCTGATAACAGACAACAAACATCTGACGTCTGATAACAGACAACAAACATCAGACGTCTGATAACAGACAACAAACATCTGACGTCTGATAACAGACAACAAACATCAGACGTCTGATAACAGACAACAAACATCAAACGTCTGATAACAGACAACAAACATCAGATGACTGATAACAGACAAGAAACATCAGACGTCTGATAACAGACAACAAAGATCAGACGTCTGATATCAGAAAACAAATATCAGACGTCTGATAACAGACAACAAACATCAGATGACTGATAACAGACGAGAAACATCAGACGTCTGATAACAGACAACAAAGATCTGACGTCTGATAACAGACAACAAACATCAGAAGTCTGATAACAGACAACAAAGATCAGACGTCTGATAACAGAAAACAAACATCAGACGTCTGATAACAGAAAACAAACATCAGACGTCTGATAACAGACAACAAACATCTGACGTCTGATAACAGACAACAAACATCAGACGTCTGATAACAAACAACAAACATCAGACGTCTCATAACAGACAACAAACATCCGACGTCTGATAACAGAAAACAAACATCAGACGTCTGATAACAGACAAAAAACATCAGACGTCTGATAACAGAAAACAAACATCAGACGTCTGATAACAGACAACAAACATCAGACGTCTGAAAACAGACAACAAACATCAGACGTCTGATAACAGAAAACAAACATCAGACGTCTCATAACAGACAACAAATATCAGACGACTGAAAACAGACAACAAACATCAGACGTCTGAAAACAGACAACAAACATCACACGTCTGATAACAGACAACAAAGATCTGACGTCTGAAAACAGACAACAAACATCAGACGTCTAATAACAGACAACAAACATCAGATGACTGATAACAGACGAGAAACATCAGACGTCTGATAACAGACAACAAACATCAGACGTCTGATAAGAGACAACAAACATCAGACGTCTGATAACAGACAACAAACATCAGACGTCTGATAACAGACAAAAAACATCAAACGTCTGATAACAGACAACAAAGATCAGATCTCTTATAACAGACAACAAACATCAGACGTCTGATAACAGACAACAAACATCAGATGACTGATAACAGACGAGAAACATCAGACGTCTGATAACAGACAACAAACATCAGACGTCTGATAACAGACAACAAACATCAGACGTCTGATAACAGACAACAAACATCAGACGTTTGATAACAGACAAAAAACATCAGACGTCTGATAACAGACAACAAACAACAGGCGTCTGATAACAGACAACAAACATCAGACGTCTGATAACAGACAAAAAACATCAAACGTCTGATAACAGACAACAAAGATCAGATCTCTTATAACAGACAACAAACATCAGACGTCTGATAACAGACAACAAACATCAGACGTCTGATAACAGACAACAAAGATCAGACGCGTACGACTGAAAACAGACAACAAAAATCAGACGTCTGATAACAGACAACAAACATCAGACGTCTGATAACAAACAACAAACATCAGACGTTTGATAACAGACAAAAAACATCCGACGTCTGATAACAGACAACAAACATCAGACGTCTCATAACAGACAACAAACATCAGACGTCTGATAACAGAGAACAAAGATCAGACGTCTGATAACAGACAACAAACATCAGACGTCCGATAAAAGCGACAAACATCAGACGTCTGATAAGAGACAACAACCATCTGACGTCTGATAACAGACAACAAACATCAGACGTCTGATAACAAACAACAAACATCAGACGTCTCATAACAGACAACAAACATCCGACGTCTGATAACAGACAACAAACATCAGACGTCTGATAACAGACAACAAACATCTGACGTCTGATAACAGACAACAAACATCAGACGTCTGATAACAGACAACAAACATCTGACGTCTGATAACAGACAACAAACATCAGACGTCTGATAACAGACAACAAACATCAAACGTCTGATAACAGACAACAAACATCAGATGACTGATAACAGACAAGAAACATCAGACGTCTGATAACAGACAACAAAGATCAGACGTCTGATATCAGAAAACAAATATCAGACGTCTGATAACAGACAACAAACATCAGATGACTGATAACAGACGAGAAACATCAGACGTCTGATAACAGACAACAAAGATCTGACGTCTGATAACAGACAACAAACATCAGAAGTCTGATAACAGACAACAAAGATCAGACGTCTGATAACAGAAAACAAACATCAGACGTCTGATAACAGAAAACAAACATCAGACGTCTGATAACAGACAACAAACATCTGACGTCTGATAACAGACAACAAACATCAGACGTCTGATAACAAACAACAAACATCAGACGTCTCATAACAGACAACAAACATCCGACGTCTGATAACAGAAAACAAACATCAGACGTCTGATAACAGACAAAAAACATCAGACGTCTGATAACAGAAAACAAACATCAGACGTCTGATAACAGACAACAAACATCAGACGTCTGAAAACAGACAACAAACATCAGACGTCTGATAACAGAAAACAAACATCAGACGTCTGATAACAGACAACAAAGATCTGACGTCTGATAACAGACAACAAACATCAGAAGTCTGATAACAGACAACAAACATCAGATGACTGATAACAGACGAGAAACATCAGACGTCTGATAACAGAAAACAAACATCAGACGTCTCATAACAGACAACAAATATCAGACGTCTGAAAACAGACAACAAACATCAGACGTCTGAAAACAGACAACAAACATCAGACGTCTGATAACAGACAACAAAGATCTGACGTCTGAAAAGAGACAACAAACATCAGACGTCTGATAACAGACAACAAACATCAGATGACTGATAACAGACGAGAAACATCAGACGTCTGATAACAGACAACAAACATCAGACGTCTGATAACAGACAACAAACATCAGACGTCTGATAACAGACAACAAACATCAGACGTTTGATAACAGACAAAAAACATCAGACGTCTGATAACAGACAACAAACATCAGACGTCTGATAACAGACAACAAACATCGGACGTCTGATAACAGACAAAAAAGATCAAACGTCTGATAACAGACAACAAAGATCAGACGTCTGATAACAGACAACAAAGATCAGACGCATACGTATGATAACAGACAACAAACATCAGATGTCTGATAACAGAAAACAAACATCAGACGTCTGATAACAGACAACAAACATCTGACGTCTGATAACAGACAACAAACATCAGACGTCTGATAACAGACAAAAAAGATCAAACGTCTGATAACAGACAACAAAGATCAGACGTCTGATAACAGACAACAAAGATCAGACGCATACGTATGATAACAGACAACAAACATCAGATGTCTGATAACAGAAAACAAACATCAGACGTCTGATAACAGACAACAAACATCTGACGTCTGATAACAGACAACAAACATCAGACGTCTGATAACAAACAACAAACATCAGACGTCTCATAAGAGACAACAAACATCCGACGTCTGATAACAGAAAACAAACATCAGACATCTGATAACAGACAAAAAACATCAGACGTCTGATAACAGAAAACAAACATCAGACGTCTGATAACAGACAACAAACATCAGACGTCTGAAAACAGACAACAAACAGCAGATGACTGATAACAGACGAGAAACATCAGACGTCTGATAACAGAAAACAAACATCAGACGTCTCATAACAGACAACAAATATCAGACGTCTGATAACAGACAACAAACATCAGACGTCTGATAACAGACAACAAAGATCAGACGTCTGATAACAGACAACAAAGATCAGACGCATACGTCTGATAACAGACAACAAACATCAGATGTCTGATAACAGAAAACAAACATCAGACGTCTGATAACAGACAACAAACATCTGACGTCTGAAAACAGACAACAAACATCAGACGTCTGATAACAGAAAACAAACATCAGACGTCTGATAACAGACAACAAAGATCTGACGTCTGATAACAGACAACAAACATCAGAAGTCTGATAACAGACAACAAACATCAGATGACTGATAACAGACGAGAAACATCAGACGTCTGATAACAGAAAACAAACATCAGACGTCTCATAACAGACAACAAATATCAGACGACTGAAAACAGACAACAAACATCAGACGTCTGAAAACAGACAACAAACATCACACGTCTGATAACAGACAACAAAGATCTGACGTCTGAAAACAGACAACAAACATCAGACGTCTAATAACAGACAACAAACATCAGATGACTGATAACAGACGAGAAACATCAGACGTCTGATAACAGACAACAAACATCAGACGTCTGATAAGAGACAACAAACATCAGACGTCTGATAACAGACAACAAACATCAGACGTCTGATAACAGACAACAAACATCAGACGTTTGATAACAGACAAAAAACACCAGACGTCTGATAACAGACACAAAACATCAAACGTCTGATAACAGACAACAAAGATCAGACGTCTGATAACAGACAACAAAGATCAGACGCATACGTCTGATAACAGACAACAAAAATCAGACGTCTGATAACAGACAACAAACATCAGACGTCTGATAACAGACAACAAACATCAGACGTTTGATAACAGACAAAAAACATCAAACGTCTGATAACAGACAACAAAGATCAGACGTCTGATAACAGACAACAAAGATCAGACGCATACGTCTGATAACAGACAACAAACATCAGATGTCTGATAACAGAAAACAAACATCAGACGTCTGATAACAGAAAACAAACATCAGACGTCTCATAACAGACAACAAACATCTGACGTCTGATAACAGACAACAAACATCAGACGTCTGATAACAGACAACAAAGATCAGACGTCTGATAACAGACAACAAAGATTAGATGTCTGATAACAGAAAACAAACATCAGACGTCTGATAACAGACAACAAACACCTGACGTCTGATAACAGACAACAAACATCAGACGTCTGATAACAAACAACAAACATCAGACGTCTCATAACAGACAAAAAACATCCGACGTCTAATAACAGAAAACAAACATCAGACGTCTGATAACAGACAAAAAACATCAGACGTCTGATAACAGAAAACAAACATCAGACGTCTTATAACAGACAACAAACACCTGACGTCTGATAACAGACAACAAACATCAGACTTCTGATAACAAACAACAAACATCAGACGTCTCATAACAGACAACAAACATCCGACGTCTAATAACAGAAAACAAACATCAGACGTCTGATAACAGACAAAAAACATCAGACGTCTGATAACAGAAAACAAACATCAGACGTCTGATAACAGACAACAAACATCAGACGTCTGAAAACAGACAACAAACATCAGACGTTTGATAACAGACAAAAAACACCAGACGTCTGATAACAGACACAAAACATCAAACGTCTGATAACAGACAACAAAGATCAGACGTCTGATAACAGACAACAAAGATCAGACGCATACGTCTGATAACAGACAACAAAAATCAGACGTCTGATAACAGACAACAAACATCAGACGTCTGATAACAGACAACAAACATCAGACGTTTGATAACAGACAAAAAACATCAAACGTCTGATAACAGACAACAAAGATCAGACGTCTGATAACAGACAACAAAGATCAGACGCATACGTCTGATAACAGACAACAAACATCAGATGTCTGATAACAGAAAACAAACATCAGACGTCTGATAACAGAAAACAAACATCAGACGTCTCATAACAGACAACAAACATCTGACGTCTGATAACAGACAACAAACATCAGACGTCTGATAACAGACAACAAAGATCAGACGTCTGATAACAGACAACAAAGATTAGATGTCTGATAACAGAAAACAAACATCAGACGTCTGATAACAGACAACAAACACCTGACGTCTGATAACAGACAACAAACATCAGACGTCTGATAACAAACAACAAACATCAGACGTCTCATAACAGACAACAAACATCCGACGTCTAATAACAGAAAACAAACATCAGACGTCTGATAACAGACAAAAAACATCAGACGTCTGATAACAGAAAACAAACATCAGACGTCTTATAACAGACAACAAACACCTGACGTCTGATAACAGACAACAAACATCAGACGTCTGATAACAAACAACAAACATCAGACGTCTCATAACAGACAACAAACATCCGACGTCTAATAACAGAAAACAAACATCAGACGTCTGATAACAGACAAAAAACATCAGACGTCTGATAACAGAAAACAAACATCAGACGTCTGATAACAGACAACAAACATCAGACGTCTGAAAACAGACAACAAACATCAGACGTCTGATAACAGAAAACAAACATCAGACGTCTGATAACAGACAACAAAGATCTGACGTCTGATAACAGACAACAAACATCAGAAGTCTGATAACAGACAACAAACATCAGATGACTGATAACAGACGAGAAACATCAGACGTCTGATAACAGAAAAAAAACATCAGACGTCTCATAACAGAAAACAAATATCAGACGTCTGAAAACAGACAACAAACATCAGACGTCTGAAAACAGACAACAAACATCACACGTCTGTTAACAGACAACAAAGATCTGACGTCTGAAAACAGACAACAAACATGAGACGTCTGATAACAGACAACAAACATCAGATGACTGATAACAGACGAGAAACATCAGACGTCTGATAACAGACAACAAACATCAGACGTCTGATAACAGACAACAAACATCAGACGTCTGATAACAGACAACAAACATCAGACGTTTGATAACAGACAAAAAACATCAGACGTCTGATAACAGACAACAAACATCAGACGTCTGATAACAGACAACAAACATCAGACGTCTGATAACAGACAAAAAACATCAGACGTCTGATAACAGACAACAAACATCACATGTCTGATAACAGACAACAAACATCAGACGTCTGAAAACAGACAACAAACATCAGACGTCTGATAACAGAAAACAAACATCAGACGTCTGATAACAGACAACAAACATCAGACGTCTGAAAACAGACAAAAAACATCAGACGTCTGATAACAGACAACAAACATCAGACGTCTGATAACAGACAAACATCAGACGTCTGATAACAGAAAACATACATCAGACGTCTGATAACAGACAAAAAACATCAGACGTCTGATAACAGACAACAAACATCAGAAGTCTGATAACACACAACAAACATCAGATGACTTAAAACAGACGAGAAACATCAGACGTCTGATAACAGAAAACAAACATCAGACGTCTGATAACAGACAACAAACATCAGACGTCTGAAAACAGACAACAAACATCACACGTCTGATAACAGACAACAAAGTCCTGACGTCTGAAAACAGACAACAAACATCAGACGTCTGATAAGAAACAACAAACATCAGATGACTGATAACAGACGAGAAACATCAGACGTCTGATAACAGACAACAAACATCAGACGTCTGATAACAGACAACAAACATCAGACGTCTGATAACAGACAACAAACATCAGACGTTTGATAACAGACAAAAAACATCAGACGTCTGATAACAGACAACAAACAACAGACGTCTGATAACAGACAACAAACATCAGACGTCTGATAACAAACAACAAACATCAAACGTCTGATAACAGACAACAAAGATCAGATGTCTTATAACAGACAACAAACATCAGACGTCTGATAACAGACAACAAACATCAGACGTCTGATAACAGACAACAAAGATCAGACGCGTACGTCTGAGAACAGACAACAAAAATCAGACGTGTGATAACAGACAACAAACATCAGACGTCTGATAACAGAGAACAAAGATCAGACGTCTGATAACAGACAACAAACATCAGACGTCCGATAAAAGACGACAAACATCAGACGTCTGATAAGAGACAACAAACATCTGACGTCTGATAACAGACAACAAACATCAGACGTCTGATAACAAACAACAAACATCAGACGTCTCATAACAGACAACAAACATCCGACGTCTGATAACAGAGAACAAAGATCAGACGTCTGATAACAGACAACAAACATCAGACGTCCGATAAAAGACGACAAACATCAGACGTCTGATAAGAGACAACAAACATCTGACGTCTGATAACAGACAACAAACATCAGACGTCTGATAACAAACAACAAACATCAGACGTCTCATAACAGACAACAAACATCCGACGTCTGATAACAGACAACAAACATCAGACGTCTGATAACAGACAACAAACATCTGACGTCTGATAACAGACAACAAACATCAGAAGTCTGATAACAGACAACAAACATCAAACGTCTGATAACAGACAACAAACATCACATGACTGATAACAGACAAGAAACATCAGACGTCTGATAACAGACAACAAAGATCAGACGTCTGATATCAGAAAACAAATATCAGACGTCTGATAACAGACAACAAACATCAGATGACTGATAACAGACGAGAAACATCAGACGTCTGATAACAGACAACAAAGATCTCACGTCTGATAACAGACAACAAACATCAGAAGTCTGATAACAGACAACAAAGATCAGACGTCTGATAACAGAAAACAAACATCAGACGTCTGATAAGAGACAAAAAACATCAGACGTCTGATAACAGAAAACAAACATCAGACGTCTGATAACAGACAACAAACATCTGACGTCTGATAACAGACAACAAACATCAGACGTCTGATAACAAACAACAAACATCAGACGTCTCATAACAGACAACAAACATCCGACGTCTGATAACAGAAAACAAACATCAGACGTCTGATAACAGACAAAAAACATCAGACGTCTGATAACAGAAAACAATCATCAGACGTCTGATAACAGACAACAAACATCAGACGTCTGATAACAGAAAACAAACATCAGACGTCTGATAACAGACAACAAAGATCTGACGTCTGATAACAGACAACAAACATCAGAAGTCTGATAACAGACAACAAACATCAGATGACTGATAACAGACGAGAAACATCAGACGTCTGATAACAGAAAACAAACATCAGACGTCTCATAACAGACAACAAATATCAGACGTCTGAAAACAGACAACAAACATCAGACGTCTGAAAACAGACAACAAACATCACACGTCTCATAACAGACAACAAAGATCTGACGTCTGAAAACAGACAAAAAACATCACACGTCTGATAACAGACAACAAACATCAGACGTCTGATAACAGACAACAAACATCAGACGTCTGATAACAGACAACAAACATCAGACGTTTGATAACAGACAAAAAACATCACACGTCTGATAACAGACAACAAACATCAGACGTCTGATAACAGACAACAAAGATCAGACGTCTGATAACAGACAACAAAGATCAGACGCATACGTCTGATAACAGACAACAAACATCAGATGTCTGATAACAGAAAACAAACATCAGACGTCTGATAACAGACAACAAACATCTGACGTCTGATAACAGACAACAAACATCAGACGTCTGATAACAAACAACAAACATCAGACGTCTCATAACAGACAACAAACATCCGACGTCTGATAACAGAAAACAAACATCAGACGTCTGATAACAGACAAAAAACATCAGACGTCTGATAACAAAAAACAAACATCAGACGTCTGATAACAGACAACAAACATCAGATGACTGATAACAGACAAGAAACATCAGACGTCTGATAACAGACAACAAAGATCAGACGTCTGATATCAGAAAACAAATATCAGACGTCTGATAACAGAGAAAAAACATCAGACGTCTGATAACAGAAAACAAACATCAGACGTCTGATAACAGACAACAAACATCAGACGTCTGAAAACAGAAAACAAACATCAGACGTCTGATAACAGAAAACAAACATCAGACGTCTGATAACAGACAACAAAGATCTGACGTCTGATAACAGACAACAAACATCAGAAGTCTGATAACAGACAACAAACATCAGATGACTGATAACAGACGAGAAACATCAGACGTCTGATAACAGAAAACAAACATCAGACGTCTCATAACAGACAACAAATATCAGACGTCTGATA
The DNA here is from genome assembly GCA_038088405.1 of Porites divaricata. Taxonomy (NCBI): domain Eukaryota; kingdom Metazoa; phylum Cnidaria; class Anthozoa; order Scleractinia; family Poritidae; genus Porites; species Porites divaricata. The sequence goes on from JBBMOI010000007.1 coordinate 24,793,400, forward strand.
ACAGACAACAAACATCAGACGTCTGATAACAGACAACAAAGATCAGACGTCTGATAACAGACAACAAAGATCAGACGCATACGTCTGATAACAGACAACAAACATCAGATGTCTGATAACAGAAAACAAACATCAGACGTCTGATAACAGACAACAAACATCTGACGTCTGATAACAGACAACAAACATCAGACGTCTGATAACAAACAACAAACATCAGACGTCTCATAACAGACAACAAACATCCGACGTCTGATAACAGAAAACAAACATCAGACGTCTGATAACAGACAAAAAACATCAGACGTCTGATAACAGAAAACAAACATCAGACGTCTGATAACAGACAACAAACATCAGACGTCTGAAAACAGACAACAAACATCAGATGTCTGATAACAGAAAACAAACATCAGACGTCTGATAACAGACAACAAAGATCTGACGTCTGATAACAGACAACAAACATCAGACGTCTGATAACAAACAACAAACATCAGACGTCTGATAACAGACAAAAAACATCAGACGTCTGATAACAGAAAACAAACATCAGACGTCTGATAACAGACAACAAACATCAGATGACTGATAACAGACAAGAAACATCAGACGTCTGATAACAGACAACAAAGATCAGACGTCTGATATCAGAAAACAAATATCAGACATCTGATAAAAGACAAAAAACATCAGACGTCTGATAACAGAAAACAAACATCAGACGTCTGATAACAGACAACAAACATCAGACGTCTGAAAACAGAAAACAAACATCAGACGTCTGATAACAGAAAACAAACATCAGACGTCTGATAACAGACAACAAAGATCTGACGTCTGATAACAGACAACAAACATCAGAAGTCTGATAACAGACAACAAACATCAGATGACTGATAACAGACGAGAAACATCAGACGTCTGATAACAGAAAACAAACATCAGACGTCTCATAACAGACAACAAATATCAGACGTCTGATAACAGACAACAAACATCAGACGTCTGATAACAGACAACAAAGATCAGACGTCTGATAACAGACAACAAAGATCAGACGCATACGTCTGATAACAGACAACAAACATCAGATGTCTGATAACAGAAAACAAACATCAGACGTCTGATAACAGACAACAAACATCTGACGTCTGATAACAGACAACAAACATCAGACGTCTGATAACAAACAACAAACATCAGACGTCTCATAACAGACAACAAACATCCGACGTCTGATAACAGAAAACAAACATCAGACGTCTGATAACAGACAAAAAACATCAGACGTCTGATAACAGAAAACAAACATCAGACGTCTGATAACAGACAACAAACATCAGACGTCTGAAAACAGAAAACAAACATCAGACGTCTGATAACAGAAAACAAACATCAGACGTCTGATAACAGACAACAAAGATCTGACGTCTGATAACAGACAACAAACATCAGTAGTCTGATAACAGACAACAAACATCAGATGACTGATAACAGACGAGAAACATCAGACGTCTGATAACAGAAAACAAACAGACGTCTCATAACAGACAACAAATATCAGACGTCTGATAACAGACAACAAACATCAGACGTCTGATAACAGACAACAAAGATCAGACGTCTGATAACAGACAACAAAGATCAGACGCATACGTCTGATAACAGACAACAAACATCAGATGTCTGATAACAGAAAACAAACATCAGACGTCTGATAACAGACAACAAACATCTGACGTCTGATAACAGACAACAAACATCAGACGTCTGATAACAAACAACAAACATCAGACGTCTCATAACAGACAACAAACATCCGACGTCTGATAACAGAAAACAAACATCAGACGTCTGATAACAGACAAAAAACATCAGACGTCTGATAACAGAAAACAACATCAGACGTCTGATAACAGACAACAAACATCAGACGTCTGAAAACAGACAACAAACATCAGATGTCTGATAACAGAAAACAAACATCAGACGTCTGATAACAGACAACAAAGATCTGACGTCTGATAACAGACAACAAACATCAGACGTCTGATAACAAACAACAAACATCAGACGTCTCATAACAGACAACAAACATCCGACGTCTGATAACAGAAAACAAACATCAGACGTCTGATAACAGACAAAAAACATCAGACGTCTGATAACAGAAAACAAACATCAGACGTCTGATAACAGACAACAAACATCAGACGTCTGAAAACAGACAACAAACATCAGACGTCTGATAACAGAAAACAAACATCAGACGTCTGATAACAGACAACAAAGATCTGACGTCTGATAACAGACAACAAACATCAGAAGTCTGATAACAGACAACAAACATCAGATGACTGATAACAGACGAGAAACATCAGACGTCTGATAACAGAAAACAAACATCAGACGTCTCATAACAGACAACAAATATCAGACGTCTGAAAACAGACAACAAACATCAGACGTCTGAAAACAGACAACAAACATCAGACGTCTGATAACAGACAACAAAGATCTGACGTCTGAAAACAGACAACAAACATCAGACGTCTGATAACAGACAACAAACATCAGATGACTGATAACAGACGAGAAACATCAGACGTCTGATAACAGACAACAAACATCAGACGTCTGATAACAGACAACAAACATCAGATGACTGATAACAGACGAGAAACATCAGACGTCTGATAACAGACAACAAACATCAGACGTCTGATAACAGACAACAAACATCAGACGTCTGATAACAGACAACAAACATCAGACGTCTGATAACAGACAAAAAACATCAGACGTTTGATAACAGACAAAAAACATCAGACGTCTGATAACAGACAACAAACATCAGACGTCTGATAACAGACAACAAACATCAGACGTCTGATAACAGACAAAAAACATCAAACGTCTGATAACAGACAACAAAGATCAGACGTCTGATAACAGACAACAAAGACCAGACGCATACGTCTGATAACAGACAACAAAAATCAGACGTCTGATAACAGACAACAAACATCAGACGTCTGATAACAGACAACAAACATCAGACGTTTGATAACAGACAAAAAACATCGGACGTCTGATAACAGACAACAAAGATCTGACGTCTGAAAACAGACAACAAACATCAGACGTCTGATAACAGACAACAAACATCAGATGACTGATAACAGACGAGAAACATCAGACGTCTGATAACAGACAACAAACATCAGACGTTTGATAACAGACAAAAGACATCAAACGTCTGATAACAGACAACAAAGATCAGACGTCTTATAGCAGACAACAAACATCAGACGTCTGATAACAGACAACAAACATCAGACGTCTGAAAACAGACAACAAACATCAGACGTCTGATAACAGACAACAAACATCAGATGACTGATAACAGACGAGAAACATCAGACGTCTGATAACAGACAACAAACATCAGACGTTTGATAACAGACAAAAGACATCAAACGTCTGATAACAGACAACAAAGATCAGACGTCTTATAGCAGACAACAAACATCAGACGTCTGATAACAGACAACAAACATCAGACGTCTGAAAACAGAAAACAAACATCAGACGTCTGATAAGAGACAACAAACATCAGACATCTGATAACAGACAACAAAGATCTGACGTCTGATAACAGACAACAAACATCAGAAGTCTGATAACAGACAACAAACATCAGATGACTGATAACAGACGAGAAACATCAGACGTCTGATAACAGAAAACAAACATCAGACGTCTCATAACAGACAACAAATATCAGACGTCTGAAAACAGACAACAAACATCAGACGTCTGAAAACAGACAACAAACATCAGACGTCTGATAACAGACAACAAAGATCTGACGTCTGAAAACAGACAACAAACATCAGACGTCTGATAACAGACAACAAACATCAGATGACTGATAACAGACGAGAAACATCAGACGTCTGATAACAGACAACAAACATCAGACGTCTGATAACAGACAACAAACATCAGACGTCTGATAACAGACAACAAACATCAGACGTCTGATAACAGACAAAAAACATCAGACGTTTGATAACAGACAAAAAACATCAGACGTCTGATACCAGACAACAAACATCAGACGTCTGATAACAGACAACAAACATCAGACGTCTGATAACAAACAAAAAACATCAAACGTCTGATAACAGACAACAAAGATCAGACGTCTGATAACAGACAACAAAGACCAGACGCATACGTCTGATAACAGACAACAAAAATCAGACGTCTGATAACAGACAACAAACATCAGACGTCTGATAACAGACAACAAACATCAGACGTTTGATAACAGACAAAAAACATCGGACGTCTGATAACAGACAACAAAGATCTGACGTCTGAAAACAGACAACAAACATCAGACGTCTGATACCAGACAACAAACATCAGATGACTGATAACAGACGAGAAACATCAGACGTCTGATAACAGACAACAAACATCAGACGTTTGATAACAGACAAAAGACATCAAACGTCTGATAACAGACAACAAAGATCAGACGTCTTATAGCAGACAACAAACATCAGACGTCTGATAACAGACAACAAACATCAGACGTCTGAAAACAGAAAACAAACATCAGACGTCTGATAAGAGACAACAAACATCAGACATCTGATAACAGACAACAAAGATCAGACGTCTCATAACAGACAACAAACATCAGAAGTCTGATAACAGACAACAAACATCAGATGACTGATAACAGACGAGAAACATCAGACGTCTGATAACAGAAAACAAACATCAGACGTCTCATAACAGACAACAAATATCAGACGTCTGAAAACAGACAACAAACATCAGACGTCTGAAAACAGACAAACATCAGACGTCTGATAATAGACAACAAAGATCTGACGTCTGAAAACAGACAACAAACATCAGACGTCTGATAACAGACAACAAACATCAGATGACTGATAACAGACGAGAAACATCAGACGTCTGATAACAGACAACAAAGATCAGACGTCTGATAACAGACAACAAACATCAGACGTCTGATAACAGACAACAAACATCAGACGTCTGATAACAGACAAAAAACATCAGACGTTTGATAACAGACAAAAAACATCAGACGTCTGATAACAGACAACAAACATCAGACGTCTGATAACAGACAACAAACATCAGACGTCTGATAACAGACAAAAAACATCAAACGTCTGATAACAGACAACAAAGATCAGACGTCTGATAACAGACAACAAAGACCAGACGCATACGTCTGATAACAGACAACAAAAATCAGACGTGTGATAACAGACAACAAACATCAGACGTCTGATAACAGACAACAAACATCAGACGTTTGATAACAGACAAAAAACATCGGACGTCTGATAACAGACAACAAAGATCTGACGTCTGAAAACAGACAACAAACATCAGACGTCTGATAACAGACAACAAACATCAGATGACTGATAACAGACGAGAAACATCAGACGTCTGATAACAGACAACAAACATCAGACGTTTGATAACAGACAAAAGACATCAAACGTCTGATAACAGACAACAAAGATCAGACGTCTTATAGCAGACAACAAACATCAGACGTCTGATAACAGACAACAAACATCAGACGTCTGAAAACAGAAAACAAACATCAGACGTCTGATAAGAGACAACAAACATCAGACATCTGATAACAGACAACAAAGATCAGACGTCTCATAACAGACAACAAACATCAGACGTCTGATAACAGACAACAAACATCAGACGTTTGATAAGAGACAAAAAACATCAGACGTCTGATAACAGACAAGAAACATCAGACGTCTCATAACAGACAACAAACATCAGACGTTTGATAACAGACAACAAACATCAGATGACTGATAACAGACAACAAAGATCAGACATCTGATAACAGACAACAAAGATCAGACGTCTGATAACAGACAAAAAACATCAGACGTCTGATAACACACAACAAACATCAGACGTTTAATAACAGACAACAAACATCAGACGTCTGATAACAGACAACAAACATCAGACGTCTGATAACAGACAACAAAGATCAGACGTCTGATAACAGACAACAAACATCAGATGTCTCATAACAGGCAACAAACATCAGACGTCTGATACCAGACAACAAACATCAGACGTTCGATAACAGACAAAAAACTTCAGACGTCTGATAACAGACAACAAAGATCAGACGTCTGATAACAGAAAACAAACATCAGACGTCTGATAACAGACAACAAAAATCAGACATCTGATAACAGACAACAAACATCAGAAGTCTGATAACAGACAACAAACATCAGACGTCTGATAACAGACAACAAACATCAGACGTCTGATAACAGACAACAAACATCAGACGTCTGAAAACAGACAACAAACATCAGACGTCTTATAACAGACAACAAACATCAGACGTCTGATAACAGACAAGAAACATCAGACGTCTCATAACAGACAACAAACATAAGACGTCTGATAACAGACAACAAACATCAGACGTCTGATAACAGACAACAAACATCAGACGTTTGATAACAGACAAAAAACATCCGACGTCTGATAACAGACAACAAAGATCTGACGTCTGAAAACAGACAACAAACATCAGACGTCTGATAACAGACAACAAACATCAGATGACTGATAACAGACGAGAAACATCAGACGTCTGATAACAGACAACAAACATCAGACGTTTGATAACAGACAAAAGACATCAAACGTCTGTTAACAGACAACAAAGATCAGACGTCTTATAGCAGACAACAAACATCAGACGTCTGATAACAGACAACAAACATCAGACGTCTGAAAACAGATAACAAACATCAGACGTCTGATAAGAGACAACAAACATCAGACATCTGATAACAGACAACAAACATCAGACCTCTGAAAACAGACAACAAACATCAGATCACTGATAACAGACAACAAAGATCAGACATCTGATAACAGACAACAAAGATCAGACGTCTCATAACAGACAACAAACATCAGACGTCTGATAACAGACAACAAACATCAGACGTTTGATAAGAGACAAAAAACATCAGACGTCTGATAACAGACAAGAAACATCAGACGTCTCATAACAGACAACAAACATCAGACGTTTGATAACAGACAACAAACATCAGATGACTGATAACAGACAACAAAGATCAGACATCTGATAACAGACAACAAAGATCAGACGTCTCATAACAGACAACAAACATCAGACGTCTGATAACAGACAACAAACATCAGACGTTTGATAAGAGACAAACAACATCAGACGTCTGATAACAGACAAGAAACATCAGACGTCTCATAACAGACAACAAACATCAGACCTCTGATAACAGACAACAAACATCAGACGTCTGATAACAGACAAAAAACATCAGACGTCTGATAACACACAACAAACATCAGACGTTTAATAACAGACAACAAACATCAGACGTCTGATAACAGACAACAAACATCAGACGTCTGATAACAGACAACAAAGATCAGACGTCTGATAACAGACAACAAACATCAGATGTCTCATAACAGGCAACAAACATCAGACGTCTGATACCAGACAACAAACATCAGACGTTCGATAACAGACAAAAAACTTCAGACGTCTGATAACAGACAACAAAGATCAGACATCTGATAACAGAAAACAAACATCAGACGTCTGATAACAGACAACAAAAATCAGACATCTGATAACAGACAACAAACATCAGAAGTCTGATAACAGACAACAAACATCAGACGTCTGATAACAGACAACAAACATCAGACGTCTGATAACAGACAACAAACATCAGACGTCTGAAAACAGACAACAAACATCAGACGTCTTATAACAGACAACAAACATCAGACGTCTGATAACAGACAAGAAACATCAGACGTCTCATAACAGACAACAAACATCAGACGTCTGATAACAGACAACAAACATCAGACGTCTGATAACAGACAACAAACATCAGACGTTTGATAACAGACAAAAAACATCCGACGTCTGATAACAGACAACAAAGATCTGACGTCTGAAAACAGACAACAAACATCAGACGTCTGATAACAGACAACAAACATCAGATGACTGATAACAGACGAGAAACATCAGACGTCTGATAACAGACAACAAACATCAGACGTTTGATAACAGACAAAAGACATCAAACGTCTGTTAACAGACAACAAAGATCAGACGTCTTATAGCAGACAACAAACATCAGACGTCTGATAACAGACAACAAACATCAGACGTCTGAAAACAGATAACAAACATCAGACGTCTGATAAGAGACAACAAACATCAGACATCTGATAACAGACAACAAACATCAGACCTCTGAAAACAGACAACAAACATCAGATCACTGATAACAGACAACAAAGATCAGACATCTGATAACAGACAACAAAGATCAGACGTCTCATAACAGACAACAAACATCAGACGTCTGATAACAGACAACAAACATCAGACGTTTGATAAGAGACAAAAAACATCAGACGTCTGATAACAGACAAGAAACATCAGACGTCTCATAACAGACAACAAACATCAGACGTCTGATAACAGACAACAAACATCAGACGTCTGATAACAGACAACAAACATCAGACGTCTGATAACAGACAACAAACATCAGACGTCTGATAACAGACAAAAAACATCAGACGTCTGATAACACACAACAAACATCAGACGTTTAATAACAGACAACAAACATCAGACGTCTGATAACAGACAACAAACATCAGACGTCTGATAACAGACAACAAACATCAGATGACTGATAACAGACGAGAAACATCAGACGTCTGATAACAGACAACAAACATCAGACGTTTGATAACAGACAAAAGACATCAAACGTCTGATAACAGACAACAAAGATCAGACGTCTTATAGCAGACAACAAACATCAGACGTCTGATAACAGACAACAAACATCAGACGTCTGAAAACAGATAACAAACATCAGACGTCTGATAAGAGACAACAAACATCAGACATCTGATAACAGACAACAAACATCAGACCTCTGAAAACAGACAACAAACATCAGATCACTGATAACAGACAACAAAGATCAGACATCTGATAACAGACAACAAAGATCAGACGTCTCATAACAGACAACAAACATCAGACGTCTGATAACAGACAACAAACATCAGACGTTTGATAAGAGACAAAAAACATCAGACGTCTGATAACAGACAAGAAACATCAGACGTCTCATAACAGACAACAAACATCAGACGTCTGATAACAGACAACAAACATCAGATGTCTGATAACAGACAACAAACATCAGACGTCTGATAACAGACAACAAACATCAGACGTCTGATAACAGACAAAAAACATCAGACGTCTGATAACACACAACAAACATCAGACGTTTAATAACAGACAACAAACATCAGACGTCTGATAACAGACAACAAACATCAGACGTCTGATAACAGACAACAAACATCAGACGTCTGATAACAGACAACAAAGATCAGACGTCTGATAACAGACAACAAACATCAGATGTCTCATAACAGGCAACAAACATCAGACGTCTGATACCAGACAACAAACATCAGACGTTCGATAACAGACAAAAAACTTCAGACGTCTGATAACAGACAACAAAGATCAGACGTCTGATAACAGAAAACAAACATCAGACGTCTGATAACAGACAACAAAAATCAGACATCTGATAACAGACAACAAACATCAGAAGTCTGATAACAGACAACAAACATCAGACGTCTGATAACAGACAACAAACATCAGACGTCTGATAACAGAAAACAAACATCAGACGTCTGAAAACAGACAACAAACATCAGACGTCTTATAACAGACAACAAACATCAGACGTCTGATAACAGACAACAAAGATCTGACGTCTGAAAACAGACAACAAACATCAGACGTCTGATAACAGACAACAAACATCAGATGACTGATAACAGACGAGAAACATCAGACGTCTGATAACAGACAACAAACATCAGACGTCTGATAACAGACAACAAACATCAGATGACTGATAACAGACGAGAAACATCAGACGTCTGATAACAGACAACAAACATCAGACGTCTGATAACAGACAACAAACATCAGACGTCTGATAACAGACAACAAACATCAGACGTCTGATAACAGACAAAAAACATCAGACGTTTGATAACAGACAAAAAACATCAGACGTCTGATAACAGACAACAAACATCAGACGTCTGATAACAGACAACAAACATCAGACGTCTGATAACAGACAAAAAACATCAAACGTCTGATAACAGACAACAAAGATCAGACGTCTGATAACAGACAACAAAGACCAGACGCATACGTCTGATAACAGACAACAAAAATCAGACGTCTGATAACAGACAACAAACATCAGACGTCTGATAACAGACAACAAACATCAGACGTTTGATAACAGACAAAAAACATCGGACGTCTGATAACAGACAACAAAGATCTGACGTCTGAAAACAGACAACAAACATCAGACGTCTGATAACAGACAACAAACATCAGATGACTGATAACAGACGAGAAACATCAGACGTCTGATAACAGACAACAAACATCAGACGTTTGATAACAGACAAAAGACATCAAACGTCTGATAACAGACAACAAAGATCAGACGTCTTATAGCAGACAACAAACATCAGACGTCTGATAACAGACAACAAACATCAGACGTCTGAAAACAGACAACAAACATCAGACGTCTGATAACAGACAACAAACATCAGATGACTGATAACAGACGAGAAACATCAGACGTCTGATAACAGACAACAAACATCAGACGTTTGATAACAGACAAAAGACATCAAACGTCTGATAACAGACAACAAAGATCAGACGTCTTATAGCAGACAACAAACATCAGACGTCTGATAACAGACAACAAACATCAGACGTCTGAAAACAGAAAACAAACATCAGACGTCTGATAAGAGACAACAAACATCAGACATCTGATAACAGACAACAAAGATCTGACGTCTGATAACAGACAACAAACATCAGAAGTCTGATAACAGACAACAAACATCAGATGACTGATAACAGACGAGAAACATCAGACGTCTGATAACAGAAAACAAACATCAGACGTCTCATAACAGACAACAAATATCAGACGTCTGAAAACAGACAACAAACATCAGACGTCTGAAAACAGACAACAAACATCAGACGTCTGATAACAGACAACAAAGATCTGACGTCTGAAAACAGACAACAAACATCAGACGTCTGATAACAGACAACAAACATCAGATGACTGATAACAGACGAGAAACATCAGACGTCTGATAACAGACAACAAACATCAGACGTCTGATAACAGACAACAAACATCAGACGTCTGATAACAGACAACAAACATCAGACGTCTGATAACAGACAAAAAACATCAGACGTTTGATAACAGACAAAAAACATCAGACGTCTGATACCAGACAACAAACATCAGACGTCTGATAACAGACAACAAACATCAGACGTCTGATAACAAACAAAAAACATCAAACGTCTGATAACAGACAACAAAGATCAGACGTCTGATAACAGACAACAAAGACCAGACGCATACGTCTGATAACAGACAACAAAAATCAGACGTCTGATAACAGACAACAAACATCAGACGTCTGATAACAGACAACAAACATCAGACGTTTGATAACAGACAAAAAACATCGGACGTCTGATAACAGACAACAAAGATCTGACGTCTGAAAACAGACAACAAACATCAGACGTCTGATACCAGACAACAAACATCAGATGACTGATAACAGACGAGAAACATCAGACGTCTGATAACAGACAACAAACATCAGACGTTTGATAACAGACAAAAGACATCAAACGTCTGATAACAGACAACAAAGATCAGACGTCTTATAGCAGACAACAAACATCAGACGTCTGATAACAGACAACAAACATCAGACGTCTGAAAACAGAAAACAAACATCAGACGTCTGATAAGAGACAACAAACATCAGACATCTGATAACAGACAACAAAGATCAGACGTCTCATAACAGACAACAAACATCAGAAGTCTGATAACAGACAACAAACATCAGATGACTGATAACAGACGAGAAACATCAGACGTCTGATAACAGAAAACAAACATCAGACGTCTCATAACAGACAACAAATATCAGACGTCTGAAAACAGACAACAAACATCAGACGTCTGAAAACAGACAAACATCAGACGTCTGATAATAGACAACAAAGATCTGACGTCTGAAAACAGACAACAAACATCAGACGTCTGATAACAGACAACAAACATCAGATGACTGATAACAGACGAGAAACATCAGACGTCTGATAACAGACAACAAAGATCAGACGTCTGATAACAGACAACAAACATCAGACGTCTGATAACAGACAACAAACATCAGACGTCTGATAACAGACAAAAAACATCAGACGTTTGATAACAGACAAAAAACATCAGACGTCTGATAACAGACAACAAACATCAGACGTCTGATAACAGACAACAAACATCAGACGTCTGATAACAGACAAAAAACATCAAACGTCTGATAACAGACAACAAAGATCAGACGTCTGATAACAGACAACAAAGACCAGACGCATACGTCTGATAACAGACAACAAAAATCAGACGTGTGATAACAGACAACAAACATCAGACGTCTGATAACAGACAACAAACATCAGACGTTTGATAACAGACAAAAAACATCGGACGTCTGATAACAGACAACAAAGATCTGACGTCTGAAAACAGACAACAAACATCAGACGTCTGATAACAGACAACAAACATCAGATGACTGATAACAGACGAGAAACATCAGACGTCTGATAACAGACAACAAACATCAGACGTTTGATAACAGACAAAAGACATCAAACGTCTGATAACAGACAACAAAGATCAGACGTCTTATAGCAGACAACAAACATCAGACGTCTGATAACAGACAACAAACATCAGACGTCTGAAAACAGAAAACAAACATCAGACGTCTGATAAGAGACAACAAACATCAGACATCTGATAACAGACAACAAAGATCAGACGTCTCATAACAGACAACAAACATCAGACGTCTGATAACAGACAACAAACATCAGACGTTTGATAAGAGACAAAAAACATCAGACGTCTGATAACAGACAAGAAACATCAGACGTCTCATAACAGACAACAAACATCAGACGTTTGATAACAGACAACAAACATCAGATGACTGATAACAGACAACAAAGATCAGACATCTGATAACAGACAACAAAGATCAGACGTCTGATAACAGACAAAAAACATCAGACGTCTGATAACACACAACAAACATCAGACGTTTAATAACAGACAACAAACATCAGACGTCTGATAACAGACAACAAACATCAGACGTCTGATAACAGACAACAAAGATCAGACGTCTGATAACAGACAACAAACATCAGATGTCTCATAACAGGCAACAAACATCAGACGTCTGATACCAGACAACAAACATCAGACGTTCGATAACAGACAAAAAACTTCAGACGTCTGATAACAGACAACAAAGATCAGACGTCTGATAACAGAAAACAAACATCAGACGTCTGATAACAGACAACAAAAATCAGACATCTGATAACAGACAACAAACATCAGAAGTCTGATAACAGACAACAAACATCAGACGTCTGATAACAGACAACAAACATCAGACGTCTGATAACAGACAACAAACATCAGACGTCTGAAAACAGACAACAAACATCAGACGTCTTATAACAGACAACAAACATCAGACGTCTGATAACAGACAAGAAACATCAGACGTCTCATAACAGACAACAAACATCAGACGTCTGATAACAGACAACAAACATCAGACGTCTGATAACAGACAACAAACATCAGACGTTTGATAACAGACAAAAAACATCCGACGTCTGATAACAGACAACAAAGATCTGACGTCTGAAAACAGACAACAAACATCAGACGTCTGATAACAGACAACAAACATCAGATGACTGATAACAGACGAGAAACATCAGACGTCTGATAACAGACAACAAACATCAGACGTTTGATAACAGACAAAAGACATCAAACGTCTGTTAACAGACAACAAAGATCAGACGTCTTATAGCAGACAACAAACATCAGACGTCTGATAACAGACAACAAACATCAGACGTCTGAAAACAGATAACAAACATCAGACGTCTGATAAGAGACAACAAACATCAGACATCTGATAACAGACAACAAACATCAGACCTCTGAAAACAGACAACAAACATCAGATCACTGATAACAGACAACAAAGATCAGACATCTGATAACAGACAACAAAGATCAGACGTCTCATAACAGACAACAAACATCAGACGTCTGATAACAGACAACAAACATCAGACGTTTGATAAGAGACAAAAAACATCAGACGTCTGATAACAGACAAGAAACATCAGACGTCTCATAACAGACAACAAACATCAGACGTTTGATAACAGACAACAAACATCAGATGACTGATAACAGACAACAAAGATCAGACATCTGATAACAGACAACAAAGATCAGACGTCTCATAACAGACAACAAACATCAGACGTCTGATAACAGACAACAAACATCAGACGTTTGATAAGAGACAAACAACATCAGACGTCTGATAACAGACAAGAAACATCAGACGTCTCATAACAGACAACAAACATCAGACCTCTGATAACAGACAACAAACATCAGACGTCTGATAACAGACAAAAAACATCAGACGTCTGATAACACACAACAAACATCAGACGTTTAATAACAGACAACAAACATCAGACGTCTGATAACAGACAACAAACATCAGACGTCTGATAACAGACAACAAAGATCAGACGTCTGATAACAGACAACAAACATCAGATGTCTCATAACAGGCAACAAACATCAGACGTCTGATACCAGACAACAAACATCAGACGTTCGATAACAGACAAAAAACTTCAGACGTCTGATAACAGACAACAAAGATCAGACATCTGATAACAGAAAACAAACATCAGACGTCTGATAACAGACAACAAAAATCAGACATCTGATAACAGACAACAAACATCAGAAGTCTGATAACAGACAACAAACATCAGACGTCTGATAACAGACAACAAACATCAGACGTCTGATAACAGACAACAAACATCAGACGTCTGAAAACAGACAACAAACATCAGACGTCTTATAACAGACAACAAACATCAGACGTCTGATAACAGACAAGAAACATCAGACGTCTCATAACAGACAACAAACATCAGACGTCTGATAACAGACAACAAACATCAGACGTCTGATAACAGACAACAAACATCAGACGTTTGATAACAGACAAAAAACATCCGACGTCTGATAACAGACAACAAAGATCTGACGTCTGAAAACAGACAACAAACATCAGACGTCTGATAACAGACAACAAACATCAGATGACTGATAACAGACGAGAAACATCAGACGTCTGATAACAGACAACAAACATCAGACGTTTGATAACAGACAAAAGACATCAAACGTCTGTTAACAGACAACAAAGATCAGACGTCTTATAGCAGACAACAAACATCAGACGTCTGATAACAGACAACAAACATCAGACGTCTGAAAACAGATAACAAACATCAGACGTCTGATAAGAGACAACAAACATCAGACATCTGATAACAGACAACAAACATCAGACCTCTGAAAACAGACAACAAACATCAGATCACTGATAACAGACAACAAAGATCAGACATCTGATAACAGACAACAAAGATCAGACGTCTCATAACAGACAACAAACATCAGACGTCTGATAACAGACAACAAACATCAGACGTTTGATAAGAGACAAAAAACATCAGACGTCTGATAACAGACAAGAAACATCAGACGTCTCATAACAGACAACAAACATCAGACGTCTGATAACAGACAACAAACATCAGACGTCTGATAACAGACAACAAACATCAGACGTCTGATAACAGACAACAAACATCAGACGTCTGATAACAGACAAAAAACATCAGACGTCTGATAACACACAACAAACATCAGACGTTTAATAACAGACAACAAACATCAGACGTCTGATAACAGACAACAAACATCAGACGTCTGATAACAGACAACAAACATCAGATGACTGATAACAGACGAGAAACATCAGACGTCTGATAACAGACAACAAACATCAGACGTTTGATAACAGACAAAAGACATCAAACGTCTGATAACAGACAACAAAGATCAGACGTCTTATAGCAGACAACAAACATCAGACGTCTGATAACAGACAACAAACATCAGACGTCTGAAAACAGATAACAAACATCAGACGTCTGATAAGAGACAACAAACATCAGACATCTGATAACAGACAACAAACATCAGACCTCTGAAAACAGACAACAAACATCAGATCACTGATAACAGACAACAAAGATCAGACATCTGATAACAGACAACAAAGATCAGACGTCTCATAACAGACAACAAACATCAGACGTCTGATAACAGACAACAAACATCAGACGTTTGATAAGAGACAAAAAACATCAGACGTCTGATAACAGACAAGAAACATCAGACGTCTCATAACAGACAACAAACATCAGACGTCTGATAACAGACAACAAACATCAGATGTCTGATAACAGACAACAAACATCAGACGTCTGATAACAGACAACAAACATCAGACGTCTGATAACAGACAAAAAACATCAGACGTCTGATAACACACAACAAACATCAGACGTTTAATAACAGACAACAAACATCAGACGTCTGATAACAGACAACAAACATCAGACGTCTGATAACAGACAACAAACATCAGACGTCTGATAACAGACAACAAAGATCAGACGTCTGATAACAGACAACAAACATCAGATGTCTCATAACAGGCAACAAACATCAGACGTCTGATACCAGACAACAAACATCAGACGTTCGATAACAGACAAAAAACTTCAGACGTCTGATAACAGACAACAAAGATCAGACGTCTGATAACAGAAAACAAACATCAGACGTCTGATAACAGACAACAAAAATCAGACATCTGATAACAGACAACAAACATCAGAAGTCTGATAACAGACAACAAACATCAGACGTCTGATAACAGACAACAAACATCAGACGTCTGATAACAGAAAACAAACATCAGACGTCTGAAAACAGACAACAAACATCAGACGTCTTATAACAGACAACAAACATCAGACGTCTGATAACAGACAAGAAACATCAGACGTCTCATAACAGACAACAAACATCAGACGTCTGATAACAGACAACAAACATCAGACGTCTGATAACAGACAACAAACATCAGACGTTTGATAACAGACAAAAAACATCCGACGTCTGATAACAGACAACAAAGATCTGACGTCTGAAAACAGACAACAAACATCAGACGTCTGATAACAGACAACAAACATCAGATGACTGATAACAGACGAGAAACATCAGACGTCTGATAACAGACAACAAACATCAGACGTTTGATAACAGACAAAAGACATCAAACGTCTGATAACAGACAACAAAGATCAGACGTCTTATAGCAGACAACAAACATCAGACGTCTGATAACAGACAACAAACATCAGACGTCTGAAAACAGATAACAAACATCAGACGTCTGATAAGAGACAACAAACATCAGACATCTGATAACAGACAACAAACATCAGACCTCTGAAAACAGACAACAAACATCAGATGACTGATAACAGACAACAAAGATCAGACATCTGATAACAGACAACAAAGATCAGACGTCTCATAACAGACAACAAACATCAGACGTCTGATAACAGACAACAAACATCAGACGTTTGATAAGAGACAAAAAACATCAGACGTCTGATAACAGACAAGAAACATCAGACGTCTCATAACAGACAACAAACATCAGACGTCTGATAACAGACAACAAACATCAGACGTCTGATAACAGACAACAAACATCAGACGTCTGATAACACACAACAAACATCAGACGTTTAATAACAGACAACAAACAGCAGATGTCTGATAACAGACAACAAACATCAGACGTCTGATAACAGACAACAAACATCAGACGTCTGATAACAGTTAACAAAGATCAGACGTCTGATAACAGACAACAAACATCAGATGTCTCATAACAGGCAACAAACATCAGACGTCTGATACCAGACAACAAACATCAGACGTTCGATAACAGACAAAAAACTTCAGACGTCTGATAACAGACAACAAAGATCAGACGTCTGATAACAGAAAACAAACATCAGACTCTGATAACAGACAACAAAAATCAGACATCTGATAACAGACAACAAACATCAGAAGTCTGATAACAGACAACAAACATCAGACATCTGATAACAGACAACAAACATCAGACGTCTGATAACAGACAACAAACATCAGACGTCTGAAAACAGACAACAAACATCAGACGTCTTATAACAGACAACAAACATCAGACGTCTGATAACAGACAAGAAACATCAGACGTCTCATAACAGACAACAACATCAGACGTCTGATAACAGACAACAAACATCAGACGTTTGATAACAGACAAAAAACATGAGACGTCTGATAACAGAGAACAAACATCAGACGTCTCATAACAGACAACAAATATCCGACGTCTGATAACAGACAACAAACATCAGACGTTTGATAACAGACAAAAAACATCAAACGTCTGATAACAGACAACAAACATGAGACGTCTGATCACAGACAACAAACATCAGACGTCTCATAACAGACAACAAACATCCGACGTCTGATAACAGACAACAAAAATCAGACGTCTGATAACAGACAACAAACATCAGACGTCTGATAACAGACAACAAACATCTGACGTCTGATAACAGACAACAAACATCAGACGTCTGATAACAGACAACAAAAATCTGACGTCTGATAACAGACAACAAACATCAGACGTCTGATAACAGACAACAGAGATCAGACGTCTGATAACAGACAACAAACATCAGACGTCTTATAACAGACAACAAGCATCAGACGTCTCATAACAGACAACAAACATCCGACGTCTGATAACAGACAACAAACATCAGACGTCTGATAACAGACAACAAACATCAGACGTCGGATAACAGACAACAAACATCAGACGTCTGAAAACAGATAACACACATTAGACGTCTGATAAGAGACAACAAACATCAGACGTCTGATAACAGACATTAAACATCAGACGTCTGATAACAGACAACAAACATCAGACGTCTGAAAACAGACAAGAAACATCAGACGTCTGATAACAGACAACAAACATCAGACGTCTGATAACAGACAACAAACATCAATCGTCTGATAACATGTACAGACAACAAACATCAGACGTCTGATAACAGACAACAAAGATCAGACGTCTCATAACAGACAACAAACATTAGACGTTTGATAACAGACAAAAAACATCAGACGTCTGATAACAGACAAGAAACATCAGACGTCTCATAACAGACAACAAACATCAGACGTCTGATAACAGACAACAAAGATCAGACGTCTGATAACAGACAACAAAAATCAGACATCTTATAACAGACAAGAAACATCAGAAGTCTGATAACAGACAACAAACATCAGACGTCTGATAACAGACAACAAACATCATACGTCTCATAACAGACAACAAACATCAGACGTTTGATAACAGACAAAAAACATCAGACGTCTGATAACAGACAAGAAACATCAGACATCTCATAACAGACAACAAACATCAGACGTCTGATAACAGAAAACAAACATCAGACGTCTGATAACAGACAACAAACATCAGACGTCTGAAAACAGACAACAAACATCAGACGTCTGATAACAGACAACAAAGATCAGACGTCTGATAACAGACAACAAACATCAGACGTCTGATAACAGACAACAAACATCAGACGTCTGATAACAGACAACAAAAATCAGACGTCTGAAAACAGACAACAAACATCAGACGTCTTATAACAGACAACAAACATCAGACGTCTGATAACAGACAGCAAACATCAGACGTCTCATAACAGACAACAAACATCAGACGTCTGATAACAGACAACAAACATCAGACGTTTGATAACAGACAAAAAACATGAGATGACTGATAACAGAGATCAAACATCAGACGTCTGATAACAGACAACAAACATCAGACATCTGATAACAGACAACAAACTACAGACGTCTGATAACAGACATCAAACATCAGACGTCTCATAACAGATAACAAACATCAGACATCTGATAACAGACAACAAACATCAGACATCTGATAACAGACAACAAACATCAGACGTCTGATAACAGACAACAAACATCAGACGTCTGATAACAGACAACAAACATCAGACGTCTGATAACAGACAACAAAGATCGGACGTCTGATAACAGACAACAAACATCAGACATCTGATAACAGACAAGAAAGAGCAGACGTCTGATATTTGTAACTGAATAAGATCGATGAAGCTTGAAACAGTGCGAATGTACGTTTTAAGAGAATTTTGGCTTTGACGGTCATCCAAAAATTTTGCTATCATGGCAACGTGACGTAACGAATTCTCTCTATTGCTCAAGCCAGGATAATATTACGACTGGAAGGGTTGTGTCATTAGTAACTTCTACGCACATTACACGTACAAGATACGTCCATCAAGTTACGGCATCCTCGTTGTAGATACTTCAACAGAGGCCCTACAAGAATTACTACGCAAACTTCGCACAGGACGCTTCTCCATTCCCCGAATGGTGCAAAGATCACGCCAGCAAGATCCCACAGTTCCAATTCTGGAATTTGACCCTCACGTTTGAGTTACTTATTCTCATTCTCGAGCGCTCCTTTCGACAATCGGACTTCAGACAGTACACAGCTGCTTTGATGGCAATTACCCCTTGGATGCTCGCTCTAGATCGCACTAATCATTAGCGGTGGCTACCTGTACATATTAGGACATGGTAGAACTATCAAATAAACACCCGCATTTCTACAAAGAGTTCTCGACAAGTGGTGGAAAATTTAGAGTGGAGAAGACGACCAATACTTTTTCTTCTATACCAGGCTCATGAACAGAATAACGAGTTCATCAATGGGAACGGCGGGATTATTGGAATCCCTGAGAATCCTGGTGCGCTTTTAAGATGGATAGTGGCTGGACCGGAGCTGGCAAAAGTGGTAAAAGAGTTTTAGAGTACAGTACAGTAGAGGACGACAACACCGACCAGACTTGCACACCTTATCATGAGCAATCCAGGGCTTGTCAAGCGGGCTTCATAAGCGATGTTCAATCTCTGGTTTCTACTGTAGAAAAGCTTGGCAACCCATTTGAAGAGGGAAGCACAGACCTGATCTCTTGTATCGAAAGACGTATAGCTGATCCAGCAATAAAAGCTTCTTTGAACAACATTCAGTCAATTGGAAAGGGGCAGTATGAACTCTTCATGAAAGAAAGGCTTACGGAGAGATCTAAGCCAATCGACGACAGCATTTCAAGAAATAATCTTCCTTTGTGGAAACCAGGGTCTAAGAGTTCAACATCAAAAGAGAAAATGAAGCTAAAATCTGTAGAAACGGATTGCCACCTTTTTTCGAAGCTATACATCGGATGTCAAAGTCAAGATGGCGACCTCGATGATTTTCTTTCTCTGGAAAATCAAGGCTCTCCTCCTTCATTATCGGACTGTGGGAGAATTAGGTCAGGTAGCGAATGTGACTTAATACAATGCCCATCAGTAACACCCGTCGGTTATTGTATTAGACGGTGCATTCTACGTTCAGATGCTCAAGCCACAATTCTGTAAATCTTACATGGAATCACGCCAGCGAGGTCGTGAGAACAGCGATCGAGACCAAACAAATCATAGTTACACAAGGAAAAGAGGTACTCTGCTCTCCACCTGCGACAAGAAGGAATAGATTGTCACCCTGTTCGTTGTGTTAGTTGTTGCAGCTGTTGCAACTTTAGACCTAAAGGAATTATGGGTGTGCTATGGAACCAGAAAAAACCACAGGATCCTACTGGCACATCTCTTTGTAAAGGCGCTTGGTCCATCTAAGTCAAAGTGTCTCCCCATCTTCAATGCCCTGACAGGGTGCGACACAACATCCTTCTTCGCTGGGTATGGAAAAAGAACAGCCTGGGCAGCGTGGGAGAACTTTTAAGAACTGATGTTACTAAGACATTTCTCCAGCTGACAGGGACCCCCTGTAATATTTCTGAGGAGAATCTGTGTACCATAGAACGATTCGTGATTCTGATTTACGACAGGACTATCCACTTCAGCAAGGTGGGAGTTAATTTTTAAAAAAATCGGTTTCTTCTTGAGAACTTGTGGTCGTGTAATGTGTGCATTTATTTATAGTTACTATTTGGTATTTGTTTCAGGTCAATGATGCCCGAAAGTACTTGTTCGTAAAGAAAGAGAGAGGGTTGGAAGGACTCCTACCCACTCGTGACGTTCTGGAACAACACGTGAAGCGCGCCGTATCTCAAGGAGGATACGTGTGGGGACAGGCAACGGCCCTCAAGCCTGTTCTCCCTGAACTTACAAATTGGGGCTGGACCCTTGGAAGAGAAGAGCAGCCGCAACCAAAATGGGTTACGGTACTACCAGCGGCTGTCATCTGTAAAGAGCTCGTGCATTGTGGTTGTAAAAAGAGTTGCAGCAGAATATGCAAAGTGTAAAAGCAGACCTTTCATGTACTCGCGGCTTTCTATATGTGATGGACAGTGCATTCGTGACTAATTTGTATTATATTGAATATTTTCTGAGCAACTAAAAGGGCTATGTCATGAGGATATTGTTGTTTTGTGCCAATTCTGTGCTGAAGCTTAGTGCTTTCAGCCATACAAAACAATGCTCCAGTAGAGTTAGGGAAAAGGAAGCATCACGGAGCACAAACCATTGTATATTTTTTGGTGATTTTAGCAGGCACGGCATTAAAACTTGAAAATGTTGGCCCAACGTTTCCATGTTTTGCTTCAGGTCCTAGCAACCGACGACAGGAAAATAAAGTCGTTAATAACAAAATTAGGCCATTATTGTTAGAATTCAATTGCAACAAAGACACATTTTTGGTTTTTCAAAAAGAAAGTAAATGGTATGACATAGCCCCTTAAATTTTTATTTTTCCATTGTCATGGCAACACATCGTTAAGTGGCATGTAATAAAGAAGACGTACGTGCAAAATAGATTAATACTAATGATTAAAATGATAGTATTTCAGGATAACTAGGACAAGTTTTCATGAATTTTAATTAATTGCGGTTTCAATGGAAAATGACGTATTTAGTGCTTGGCACTATATCTGAAAATGTTTGTATTGGCGGACTTCTATAAGTGTGCCAAATTTCATTCTTGTATCAAAAAATGCACAATTCACCTGAAATTTGAAGCTAAGCCGCCGGACTAAAAATCGCATAAAGGTCAAAACGATGTCCGAAAATATGCAGCATGCGCATAGAGTTCAACTTACGTCACAACGTGCAATTGTATCGTTTTCGAATGTTTTAGTGTGGACAGACGAAAAAGCATCAGAACGGTAGTGTGGACGCGAATCGATGGCTGCGTTTTCGATGACAACCAAGACGCATACTTTTGAAAACGCATTTGAGTGTTTACGGAGCCAAAAATAGTTTAAGGGGCCTTTAAAACCCAGACAGTGAGGCAGTGAAACGGTTATGTAACGGAATCGGTTATGCAAAACACTTAAAACATGAGATTGTTAGCAATTTTCGGAAGGAAAAATAACAAGGACCCACATGTACGCCATAGCCAACCGTCATTAAAAGTTGATACTTAAACATGAAAATTTGCGTTTTTAACTGAATAAAATTATTCTGTATTTCTTTTTGTCGCTTACAGGGTCTTTGTTAGCCATTATCTTTGGTGCATGGGTTCTGGCTTCATTCGCTGGATCGATGGTGGAGTTTCCTCTACAGAATGGTGTGCGAGGTTTGATAATAACAGTGACATTCCTCTTCGTTCCACTTATCGCTATTTTGGCAGCTTATGGCAAGATTTTTCGCATAGCTAGAGCGCATGCTCGTGGTAGAGGCACGAGGTCCTTAAAAAAGGTACCACTGTTCAAGCCCTGTTGACATGGATTGACAATGTTGGTTCAACGTCCAGCATTGCTGGATGTAACGTTTGAGATCCTTTTGAAAACCTTGTTGGGCGGTGTTGGGTGCTAGATGATGCTAGACCGTGCTTAAACGAGTTCAAACGTTTCATCGATCATTACCTAACACTTAGTTTCTTTTCGTTACCAAATACACAATATTTTTCCATCATATATTTATAAAAAATAATAATAATTTTTATTGAGACAAATTTTTTATATAAAATATGGTTTTCAAAAAGGATCTCATAAAATTAAAAAAAATGCAAAATACACACAATTCGCGAAGACGTTAAAAAGCTAAAATATGTAAAAACGTTTAAAATGTACAAGATATTAACTCAAATTCAGTTAAATTATAAATTTAAAAACATTACGTTAAATAAAACGACAACAACTCTCCATCGTTTCCATCGTCCAACGTGTACAAACCAAAGAAATGATGTCAGATTTTCAAAACTAAATGTAGTGGTGTTACTGCAAAGTAAGGGGACTTAAAAAATCCCTGACACCACTGTCGAAGGGAGTATAGGACTGTTGGTCTAAAAATTTTTGTATATTACTTTATAAGGCTTTTAATTGTCCGAGGGACAGAGTAACCGCAATAGCGTTTAGCCAGCTACTGGAGGCCCCGAACACTCTACTACCCCCCTTCCCCAGGAAAGTTAAGCCACATCTCTAGGGGTTCATTAACGGCACCACCCCCCCCCCCCCCCCCCTTTAAAAAATCCTAGCCTCTGGTAACTTTGCTGCGCATTTTCTTCCTATCGCCCCTCCCCGCCCCACCTCCCAGGTGTTTACATGTTAAATGGTACCAAGAACAATAAAGATCTTTCCACGCTCAAGTTTAATGGCTGGCTGTGTTTTGGTTTCAGGATTTGCGTATTGCTACAACGGTGGCAGTAGTGACAGGTCTTTTTATCATTTGTTGGACGCCGTTTTTTGGCATCAACTTTGTAGTCGGACTTTGTTCGTCCGCAAGCGTCGGGTGTGTCGTGCTAACCAAAATACCACTAACGTTTATAGTACGGATAAGTAAATGGCTTCAGTACGGGAACTCGGTGTGTAATCCCATCGTTTATGGCCTCCGCAACCGCGAATTTCGGCAAACGTTCCACAAGATTTTACTGGGATTGTGTGGTAAAAAGGCGCCATTGTGTGACAACAGGAATAATGCAAACGGAAATCCTCATTTACAGCAACAAACACCCAATAGGCTTGTACTGCCTGCTTTGATTGACAGGCGAGAAAGCAATCGGAGAGTTGAGTTCGGGATCCAAAGCAGACGCATACAGCCAGTTAGTTTGCAATTCGTAGATGCACTAAATGGTGTTTTCCCCGCAAATGATTTTTCTACTTGCCAAGTGGAGCTGTGTAGGCCTGCTTTCGAAGACGACCAAAAGGAGATTGTTATCTACCGTCATGATGCAGAATTTTTAGACACAAGATTTTAAAAAAGAACAAAGTAAACTTTTTTGTTGCAAAGGAATAATCCCCCACACCAACAATTTTTTGAAAGTTGCGCAGCACGCGGATTCCATTATCAGTGACGTTTGTTGTTATTCCCAGCCTTGTTTTGATGAGGCTGCAAAATTGTTCCATAAATTGGGGGGAGGTGGTAGCCCTGATCACGGTTCATTGCCGGTCGCCGGGTATGAATGTTTATGGCCTCGCCAATCTTGCGTCAAAGCAGATGGCCTTCTCCCTTCTTCCTTCCCGTCATTCCCTTCGTTAAGGAGCCCGTTCTATATAGTATTCCACGCCAGAGACGACTGGGGACGAGTCAGGGCCTAAAGGCCTAAATGCGTGTGTGAAGGCCTAAGTAAAATCTCAAGTAACTTTAATTTGCATCTTATTAAAGTCGAAAGTTAAAACGATTCAAGAAAGTTTCAAGTGACTAGAAAACCATCCTTAAAACCGACGTAGCGAACTTGCCGTTTCTAAGCTTTGAGAAAGGCGAAGCATGTCAATCAGTCTTTGTTATGTTGCGTGAGAAAATAGGCTTAAGTAAACCTGAAGTAAAAAAGATTGGTTTTGTGTGAAGCTTTTTTTCACTTGAAGAATTTAAATTTACCTGTCTTGAATTATTTCTTAGCTTTTTTAGGCTCTAGTGTAAAGACTACCATTGTATGGAAAGTCACGCGTATACGTTTAAGTTGAGCTTCGCTCAACTTTTATGTTTACTTAAGTAAAGTATGAACTTAAAAGTTCATACATTACTTAGCTTCACACTAGAAACTAAGTTAGTTTCAACTAAGCACTTGACTCAAGTGCACTTGGAAATCTTCAGTCGCTCTGAAGAAAACATGTGGTCACACTTGTTGACAAAGTCTATTACTTGAAGTAAAGGCTAGTAAGAATCTTTGAACCACTGCACGTGCACTTCGTGCACTTGGCTTCCATTTCTTATTGGTCAAGTGTGGTGTAGCCCATGCACACTTAGCGGCGAACTTCGGCTTCTTTGAACTACGAACGTTTCTGTAGAGTATTAACGGCCACAAAGGCAAATAAAACCGAACACTTTATTCGTTCATCTGCTCTGCTCGACACTAAGTCAATTCACTCCCTCTACGCCCGCTCACACTGTTCAGTTCCCGTACGTCCTGTGCGTACAACTGCAGTACGCTATGTGCCCTTGCTCATTCAACCGCTGTACACTACAGTTTCCATGGTCACCAAGTAAAGTTTAAGTAGGTACATTTTACCCCTTCACACTCAAAGTAGGTTCCAAGTACACTTACATTATACTTGGAGCTCTAGTGTGAAGCCAACAAATTGCCTCTGTTTCATTTACGCACGTAAATTTTACGTGCGTTCTCACGGAATAATTACGCGACAGTGGAAATCAACCCTTAGAGGTTCTCCTTTTATTTGCTTGGTCTTTGATAATGTGTTTGCATTAATGATTAAGCCTAGGTCGCAATTACCTACTTATCAACATAATAATTCTTTAGTCCTGGAACAAGGCAATGACTAACTAAAACTACCAATTGAAAGTAAAGTTCAATAAAATGAGCACACGTTTCCACAGTTACTTTCTAAATTGCTCAAATCTTTGGGACTAGAAGAGTAAAA
The DNA here is from genome assembly GCA_038088405.1 of Porites divaricata. NCBI lineage: Eukaryota > Metazoa > Cnidaria > Anthozoa > Scleractinia > Poritidae > Porites > Porites divaricata. The sequence continues at coordinate 24,820,779 of JBBMOI010000007.1, forward strand.
CTTAGAGATACAAACGTCGTATATTGTAAACAAAGAACAATAAATCCCTTAAACCGGAGAACTTCAGTCAACAAAAATAGATAGTAAGTCGTAAATTTTCTAAGTTTAATTGCTGAAGGGTTAAAGCGCTCATTTAAAAGATAAATGTTTTCCGAGTAATTAACGTCTAGTTTGGAGACAAGATGTCTCACTATGTCCCCATTGAATAGCTTATTACTGAGTAAACACTTAGAATATTCCAGAATCTTTAAAGCCCATAGACCAGAGATTTATCGAACTTTCATCAACTTGTCACCTTTAAAATCGGGGAGATATAGTCTTGTGATAAGGTTAACAAACTACAAACTGAAACTCAAAAAGGCCAACGACTACTGAACTAGCATTAATGATAGGCGGCACCGTAACAACGTTTTATTAAAATATGGAGCAGCATGGAAGCTCTTAAGACAGCTGACATTATTGCATCTGCCAGTGCAGAATTGAACTTAATCAGTTATATACAGCTATTTCGAGAAAGGTTGTCGGACAAAATGTGCACGCGACAATCCCGAAAGGTAATATGGGATACGATCAACACTGTTCCCAACGACTGCAGCCGTCGAACCTACTTTTGTTGCTTTCCTTTAACACTCGCAAACATATGTTCGTGGCCTCCCGTGCCATTCTTTCAAATTTCTTTCAAGAATATTGCACTCAAAATCACCCACAATGCCCTTCGGGATTGTCGCGTGCACTTTTTCCGACAACCTTTCTCGAAATAGCTGTATATTCTAAAATTCTAATTTTGTGTTACAGAATCTTGTTGATGTCACTGCGTTGTGAAAACACCAACAATAATCAGCGAGACTGCCTTATCTGAAAACTGAAAAATATTGACACTCCTATAGTTTGATACCCTGCTAGCAGAGGCTTTTCCCTTGTGTTTCTCAGCGTTGTACTGCCATTCTCTTCGCGGTTTTGGCTGCTCGCGTTTGTTTTGGTTGTTTCTGTGCCACGGAAAAGACCTCTGCAGACAGCCGTTTGGGATTCCTGTTGAGCATGCGTATTAGATACCTCCAAGATCTAGGAGGTAATCACATGACTAAACCGGTTGTGGAACCGGTTTTATCGACTCGCGCATCTTTTTTGTACTAGTTTGCTGTGCAAAAGTGAGCCCGCTATATCAACATGGCGAGTGCGAGTCTTTCCGGTGAAAGTTTCAACGACGCGTTGAAAAGGCTTTAGAAGCCCTTAAAGACAGTTCAATCGAGTCTTTGACTAAATATAAATCCAAAGCTTTGTTTCATGTTTTGAATGGCGAAGATACGTTCGTCAGTTTACCAACGGGTCATGGGAAATCGTTTATATATTAACTAGCTCCATTGGTCTCCAAGCATCTTGGCCTCCTCAGTGAAGTGCCGATTGACATTGTACTCGTTATTTTCCCGCTGAACGCTCTGATAGATGATCAGATAGCCTCAGTTACCAAGCTAGGAATTACAGCCTGTAAGCTCGATGCCTCATCTCTTGAAGATACTGTCAGTTTGGCTGGTCATGAAATCCTCTTCACCAGCCCAGAAGTGCTAGAAACCGGAGGTGCGAGAAAGTGAAACTGACGGGCAAACTCCGGCGGCGGCATCGTATTACCGACACGTGACCCAGAAATTCCATGTTAACCGCATTTTCATCTCGCGCATGCTCAACAGGAATCCCAAACGGCTGTCTGCAGAGGTCTTTTCCTCGGCACAGAAACAACCAAAACAAAACGCGAGCAGCCAAAACCGCGAAGAGAATGGCAGTACAACGCTGAGAAACACAAGGGAAAAGAGTCTGCTAGCAGGGTAATAGTTTGATCCCTAAAACAGATTCGATTATATTAAGCTTTCCCGGCCAGTTACTAACGCATGATCAAAGTTATGACTTCCGTGTTTGGTTGTATTGACTGTGTTTTAGTTACCTTTGCTGCTGTCTTCAAGACTAACCAAGAGTAGTTGGCGGGTATCAAGAAGCAGAAAAGGCCATCAATCAGGTAGTTTTATGATAATTTCGCTTAAATTATACCATTCCAAACTATGTTAACAAGATCGCGACTTTTTGAAACATACACTTACTGCTAGTCTTCGTACGTTGGAGTTAAGTTATCCACATTTTTAATAAAATGTCAAACAAAAGCAACCAAAGTATTAAATGTTGCTCGGATATAGTCATGCAAACACATTGGTCTACAACTGAAGTCTGAAGTACACATTAAAAGCGTCCACAGTCGCCTATGCATTACGGCTATCTAAATGAAAGAAACTTTCACTAAAGTTAATAACCACACTTGAGGAACAAATGAGTCGCGAATTACTGATAGGTTTTCAGTGTAAGGGCTCGTGTAAGGGCCCTTACACCCTTACAACCTGGCACTCACACATAAAAGGAGCCTGGGCCCAAGTATTCGGAGACTAATCCTAAAATGTCTAACTTCATCGTTTCTCGATAAAGAGAGGGGCGTAAGGGGGGTACGAATATCGCAATACCGCACGTGGTAGCGCGAGAATACCGCAATACCGCACATGGTAGAGAGAGAAAACCGCAATACCGCATCAAAATTTACCCAAATACCGAAATCGAGACAAATGGAGAAAAGTTGCCGTTCTGAAGACTAACAGTTCCGCCTTTTAAATAGCAGTAATATTTTTATGTCAGTGTTTCCAAATCAAGGTGCGTCGATGGTAAGCGTGAGATAAACATACGACCGTCGCACTCGTTTTGGTTCATTAAACGTTTATACGTAAATGATACAACAGGCATATTACTATTACTAACCTTATTTCTAACCTAGATCATAAACTCTGACGGAAAACAGTTGACTCTTATGAGGCTGTTTCATGTTCATAATTGACACTGTTTTGTGTTGAAAGGTTTTCAAGACGTCGACCCAATCTACGACCCATCTACGGCGTTTCTGTGGTTAGTAGAGCAGACGATTGTTAAATCTAACAACTCTCCCGAATCGAGTCTTCTCTCCCAGGAGAAACGTGGCCGAGCTTCCGATCTCTCCTTGAAGAAGCGATTCTTCCCGACCACGATCTTCAACATCTTCATCGCTGCTTTCATCAAACTCGGCATCACTCTCGTCTTCTTCCGAATTATTTTCGTTGGCATCTTCTACCCTGTTAACGCGTTCATCAAAGGCAATAGATACAGGATTCTCTGAGATGTTACATTGTCTTTGGTACATAAACTCAGGGAGCGTACCATGCTTTGCCATGGTAGTCTCTTGGCGTACCGTTCGTTGTCTTACGGCAGCTCGATAGGAGGATGCCCAGTCCCTGAGTGCGTTGCAGTCGGCTGAGCTCATACTGACACTAGGTAGAGGTTTCATGATAGGAACCTGCGATAGTTGCAAAGAACCCTCTGGTTTGGGGTACCAAGATCGCCTGCTTGTGTGGTAGTATGCAGCCCAAGAGGTCACCTGTTTCACTGCCTCCTTCATTGCCAAGCCAAATGACCTGCAGTATTCTGCCATTGACGTCTTTGCTTGCTTTACATGTACGGTGGCGTGACAGTTTTCCACATCTAGTGTCATACAGCTCAAAAGATTTAGTGTATTTCTCGTAATCAAAATTTTCAAGGTTATTGTACAATCTCTGGAGCCCTTTTTCTATCATGGAAACCGACGCTACTGTCCTGGCCGACACATGTCCTTGAGGTCCATTGAGACTTCTTGTAATCCCAGTGGTTTCTTAAATATCATAGGTATTCTCGTCTTCTACATTGCTTAACAAGACCAATAGCTTCCTCTCCTGTCTTAACAGTATACTGTGCACCTTTGTGATGCACAGAGAAAGCTTCATACAAACAGCCAATTGCATTAAGAAAGTGGGCACACTCTTTTAATTTGGTGCAGATATTTATTGAGTTCGTTTTTACAAAGCAAAAAAAGATGAAAAAAAATAAGTGAAAAGTCATATTACAGTCTCTTTGTTTAGACCGTTGAATTTGGTTGAAAAATTTCATTGTCTCTAAAAAATGTAAAAGCTGAAGATGCTAGCTAGAGAGATGTTCAAGTGGATATTTCTTATAGATCTTTAGTTGATTTAAGATAAAAAGGGCAAAGTTAATAATTAAAAATCGACAGTAACACTGAGATGTGGATAGATGTGCAATGGCGTGGTAATCTCAATAGCTTCATTTCGTTATTATATTATGACCTATATTGAAACAGTCAAGGACGCCAAGCAGTTTTTCGTTTTTCGCGGTTAGTAGTAAAAATAAATTTCCCACTATTTACCACAGGATTAGATCATTGCAGACATTATACCACCAAAGTCAAGCTCGTTGGTCGTCGATGATCCAACAAAATATTTGGGTCTTTGGGTCATGCTGGTCATTTGAAGAAGTTGAAGCGTTTTGGTGGCCCCTTTCAGTGAAGCTCATAAACGATAAGGTCCGATAACTATCAGTTTTTTTTTTAAGTGGACTGAAGAACAGGATAATGTCGATAATCGATGCACTTTTAAGGTAGGATAGGATTAAGTATAAGAAGATATTACTTACCAAACGGTTTCCCAGAATTTACCAGCCTCTTCTCTCCTCGCTTTACCAAACAACGAAACTTGTTTTTTTCCTTTAATCCCTTTTCCTTCTCCGTAGAAAAATGCTACGCAATTTATAACCACCTCGCTATTTGCTGGATTAATTGACTGATCGCTCGCCATTCGCGACTGGCATGAAAGAACCGGTAAGGTCGAAATGAGATCATAAAATAATGCGACATGTTACCGATCACTGGATAAAAAGGTTAATGTCGTTAGTCATATAAAGTATTAACTGAAATTACAAGCCATACGATTTGTCTGGACTGCTTCCGCAATACGGTCCCCGACTGCGCAAATGGGAAGACACGCAGGTCACGCAGGCTAGCTAGGGAGACCTTTCAGGACCTTTTAGGACTCCTTTTAGGATTGTATAGTTGTCATGCCTTAAAAAGAAAGGACTCAGGAAGCAGATCACCGCGAGACAATAATTTTTTCACCGATTACCGCTACATAAAATTTAAAATTACCGCATACCGCTTGGACTTCGAAAACCGCAATACCGTACTTTGAAATAAAAATTACCGCAAAACCGCACCAAAAATAACCCAATACCGCAATACCGCAAACCCTTACGCCCCCCCTCGATAAACATGACTACTTTTCACCCTGTTTCAAGGTTAGTTTAAAGTGTGGCTAACGTGCTTAACGGTACTCTTAACAGTTAAGTTAAGTCTGCTGGTTTTTTCCATGTTTCCATAAGCCGGTTAGCTTCGGTTCGATTCGTAAACAAGAAAAACATATATATCATATCACTTGCGTTGATTATTATAATTCCTCTTTCCATATAAAGCCAAACCGCGATGAACTATGAGTGAACACAATATTTTTTTGGTTATTGAACAAGATGTAAATAAGTGGCCGGGTATTGTGAGGTTTAGCCGAGCCAACTGCGCGAAATTATTTACACGGGGAAGTAGTGAATCAACTTGAAAATGACTGTTTAATACGATCGACAGGACCGGTAATTACGCGTTTTGCGTCAATTGTTCCGTGAAGCGGCTTAGCATCTAATATTAAGACCCAAAATTTAAAAGGTTATAAATTAAACAGGTTTTCGTTTCATTCAGGGAACCCTCGCTCCATCTAAACAAATCCAGTAAGTTCAACAGCAAAGTGTCTCCATCTTACACAATAATATGCCGCCATACTGAAACTGTAACTTTCGATTCGAGTCGAGAGTTCAACATCAAAATTCAAATGTCACGTATCCACATGCAACTTCGGCCGTAACGACTATTAAATTGGTCCCTTTTTTAGCAAAACTGTATAACATTCTAGGCCAACATAAACAATGTTGAGTTGCACTGCGTACCACTTCCGCCAAAACAACATGAAACGATGGAAGAAAGGAATCATGGAATAGTGGAATGGCGGAGTGGCGGAATGTTGCCCCAGGTGTTAATATAAAGTTCGATAAAAAATCAGTAAAAAAATAAATGTCTTTACAACAGGTTAAACATGTCAGTGGTGAGTTCCTGGGTGTTTTGCGCCTTTTTAGTCTGAAAACGGGTACAGATTTTGCCCATTTTGGTCTGGAATCGGGTATGGTTTTCTAGGGAACTACGGGAGTATATGAACGTATTTATCGTTTAAATTCCAAATGAGAGGGGAAGAAAGACGGAGAAATATGCCAATTCTAAATAGATTTGAAAAATTTTTTTGTTTGCGGTCTAATCTAAGTAATGATGACATTACTTCTGCCTACAGGCCAGGCCATTTTTGCCCCCACCATGAATTCCCAGGTGTACACACCCCGGGGGAGGAAGTTGCTTTCTGTCACACAACATGTCTAGTGAGTGTCTTTTCCTTTAACTCCATTTTTTTCGTATGTTGACCTCTTTAACATCTGGCCTCGGATCTGGACAAATGTCTTAATTAAACTTTAATTTGCGTTAGCAATCATAAAAGTGGTGAAATAGTCACATTTATTTGAACTTAAAGTAAAAATAAGTAATTAACAAAATGAAAATTATCCAAGCTGTGCTGTTGTCTCTGATGTTGTCATAATTCTCAGTTGAGGAGGTCTGGGAATATGACTTTCTATCAACAAGAAGTATTAAATGTTGGAGGTAAATATGTTTCAATTCCTTTAAATAGACGAGTTTTTTACTTTCAAATAGGCATCAGATCAACAAAATTACTCTGGCAAGTCCATATCTCGTAATTTTCAAACATTTAGAATTTTTTTTAGTAACACTCCAAAATGTCCAGTCAATACCAAACTTTAAACAGTCCAGTCCTTTTTTTTTTCGCCTTTTTAATTCTGCAAGTGGCGACCACCCTGCGATTTTTGAGCGATTCCAGTTACCACACTATTTTATAAGCTAGGTTTTATGTATCCCATTATTATTGTTTTTAAATTCTATGTTGTCTGTCATTTTTATTTTATTTTTTTCTTTCAAAATTAAGCGAGACATTCCGTCTTTTAGTATTTGGGGCTATTTTCTGCCTTTCAATCATTTCATGTTGTACGGTCGCTCCCAAGAATGCATGATTCTGTAAAAACAATAAACGGACGGCGAATAAATTTATAAGACAGGTATATAAGATAGATAAACAAATAAGGCAAATTAATAAAAAGATAAGAAATTAAAATATTAAAAATCGATGTTGGTTCCAACTCGTAGCCTAAAGGAGAAAAGATCTGCAGTTTCTGTTGTTTCAGTTTCTGAAATTATTTTGCGGTAAGGTCCGTGCCTATGTCGCAGAGAATGTACAAGAGAAACTACGCTGATGTATTGTATTTGGCCGGCTGGTACCCTAGTATGTTAAATTTTGCAATATCCATAATTTTTTTGTTTGCCGCAGCTTATGTCCACTGCCTTAGATTTTTTCCAGGTCAACTGACTTCGATAACAAAAATACAAACAAAACTTTAAAACAGAGCGGGCTTGACATCTCCGCCTAGATTCAAGCCCTTTTAAGAGGGGTGAGAGGAGAGAGCTAAAAAAGATAGAGTAAGCTGAACTTTAAAAGATTATTTAGGTCTCAACGTTCAAGGTGTATATACATTTTTTCCAGAAACCCTACGACAGATTTTTCTCTCACTTCAGCAAATAAGCCTCAGAGCTCGTTTGTTTTATAACTGTAAGATTGAAGTCAATCGTGACCGTAGAACTTGGCGCACAAATAGCTGGTCAAATTTAAAGTTCAACTATTCTTTATTAAGGATGCCAAAAATCATAGAAATCGGTTCAATTGATCGTTCCTACCGAAAAACGCGATTCAAAAACATAACCAACGCGCATATAAATAGGTTCGGGCCACCTTAAAATTTCTTCAATGAGTAACTTGTCAATCTGCAAAGCGGTTTTTGTTTTATACTTGATTAAAAAATTTACGAGTTTATCTTTAAAAGTGGAAGAAATTCTGTCTCTCGTGGCCAGAAGCCTGCTGAACACCTTGTGCAAGCCTTGCTGCTGATCTTTCTTTGAATGCTCTGATATCCTCTTCGCTGAAAATTAACGAGAAAGAGTTCTTACTAACACCTTTTTCAGTACAAAGATTGACATATTTCAATACTGATTTTTTTCAATATAAAACTGAATTTAGTAGATTTTCCTTACCTCTTAACCAAAAAGACCGGTTTCACATCATCATCATCATCATCCGGCATCAACTCCTAATCGTAAGTCTTATTCTTCTTGCATCTGACAGCCCGGTAGGGAGTATCAAGCGTGCCATCATTTTTTGACAAATTCTCCCAGGGTTGGAACATTCTTCGGGGTGTCTGTAAAAGCCAGAACAGGCCCGGAACACCCCCAGAAAACCCTCGGACACCCCGGAATAAGGGTCGGACCCCCCAGAACACCCTTAATTCAAACATTGGGCAAAAAATTACTTTACCAAAAAAACTAAAATATCATCAATGAATCAATAAATATGTCTTACCAAGAGAAAATTTTTTTACCTGTAACTGGAAAATGGAGATTGGGTCAAACTGGCGAATTCACGCTACTTAACGACTTCTGAAGATTTTAAGAGAGTAATCCCATTGTAGTCCGTCGCCTTTATACGAATACTTCCTAGCTTTTTGTCTGAAATATAGCTGAAAGAGCCCTTATTGATTGAAGTAAAAAAAAAAAATCAAATAGAACAGTTAGATAAGACAGATTAGACCCAAGCAGATGGCCCATGAGGGATTTACAATATTTCCACTAAATGATCTTCTTATCACTCAATTTGAAGTCTACCGTGTTCGCGGAGTATCACTCACAGGCACGTAACCAGGTTTTTTACGGGAAGGTGCCATCGAAGGAGTAGCTAATCGAGGTGAACGAAACAAGACCGGAGAAGCAAGTCTCTGGGGGGCGACTAGGTTGTCTCACATTAAGGAATGTACAATACCTCATTGTTAACCCATTATAATGCCGCATCTATCAGACCACGGCTGCTTATCATTTGTGGTAAAGGCAAGCTTATTTTCCTTTGATCCTCCAGGCGGATCTATCTTGACCGAACATAAAAGACTATTTTAGGACATAAACTCAAAAGACAGACTGAAAGATTGCATGCCTAGAATCACAAAGTCCACAAACAGTCCATATGTAGTTTAGAAGCCGCCACAAATCATGATAATATTGATACTGCGTCCGAATTACTAAAAGCGAAACTTTAGTGAAAGCAATTGCAATGAAGCCGGATTGAAAATCTAAAACAGCAAAACCAAAAGCAAAACACAAAATATATGGATCGATCTGGAAAGCAGAATAGATAAAGAAAATTACTTTAAAATCCCTTTGGGAGCAAATTTCATATATAATTCCCAGCTAAGACACCGACTGAAAGATAAAGGGAAGAGGTTTACCAAACTTGTAGGTGGAAGAAACAAGAACATATCAGAGGTATTTCAAATATCGATCTCCAGAACAGCCAGAACCCGAACGTACGAGACAGCTGGAGGCAAATAGGTAGAATTTTTAACGACCTATGAAAAAGAAAAACACAAGGAGCTGAAGCATTGAACACAGCCAGAAACTCATAAGGGGTTTTCAATTGAAAACCCCTTATGGGTTTCTGACACAGCGCAATTAGCACAACGCGATTTCTCAGCAAGATACAGAGACTGATGTGAAAACCTCTGGCAACGTAGTGATCGCGGGTCCACTTGACTATCCAGTCAGTTACAGGTAATGAAGAGTTCGAGACGGAAGTTAACAAACTGAAGACAAACAAAGCTCCAGGTATTGATAATATATTAAATGAAGTTCCAAAAATCGGAAAAAATATATTCATTAAAAGACACTTACTTAATCTATTCAATCTCATCTTCAATACTGGCAAAAACCCTATTCGCTGGAGTTTTGGCCTCATTGTACTCATATACAAAAAAGATGATCAATCTAACGTAGAAAATTATCGGGACACTCCTTAATAACAGATTGTACTCCTACATGATCGAAAAGCAGATCAAGGCGACTTCTGAAAAATGCATGGCACAGTTGATTGCATCTTTTAGTTTAAAACCGTTTGAGGACGTTTCTTAGAAGTATTGATTTTTAAACTCGAAATATAGATCGGCAGTCAAAATTGACAATTCTTTTCTTGCCACTCCCGCGGGGTAAAGCAAGTTTGCATGTTATATCACCCACTCTCTTTAACTTTTATCTAAGTGATCTACCCAAACTGCTGTATTCTACAGCGAGTTCAGAGGACATAACTTTGGAAAACAATCTATAAATTGCCTCTTATATCCTGACGGCCTAAAATAGTGATGTTTTCTAGATCAGCAAAAGGCCTGCAAAATATTTTGAGTAAACTGGAATCTTTCTGTGATTTTGCTGATTTAGATGCCAACTTGTATAAAACAAAAGTTATTATTTTTCATAACTGTGGCACTCAAATTCTTAACAGCTGTTCGTTGACATGTGGCGCAAATAAATTAGAAAACCTCAAATCGTACAAAAACCTCGGACAATATTGAGCCCATACGGAAATTTTAATTTCGCTGCCCAGGAGCCGCAAAAAATTGCAATCAATGCTCCGTATAAATTGCGAAAAGAGATGGGAGACCGCTACAGAGAAAATATTAAATTAACAATAAAGTTATTTGACACCGCTTGTATCCCCGAAAGTGAAAATATGGGGCATCAGTTGGCTGTAAAGAATCCCGCAAAACTAGTGCACAACAAATTCTTAAAATGGCTACTGGGTGTGACTACAGACTGTAATAATAATGCGTGCAGGCTGGAGACGAGAAGGTTCCCAATAAAAATTGACGCCCAGTGTAAGAATTTAAAGTTCTGGCTATCTCTGACAAAGAAAGAAAATAAATTCTAGCAAATAACAAACGATGATATAAAATGGAATAAAAATAAAGCTTTCTGGAGCAAAAAAAATCATGAGCACATAAAGACTGATATGATATATAGGACTAGGAGAATTTTGGATAAAAGCACATTATATATGGACTCAACATTAATAATCATTGGCATAACAAGGCGAATGTTTAATTAAGGATATAGAATTGCAACAATTAATGAATGAGTGAAATGAATAACGACATATTTAGAAGAGATGTTGACCATAATAACAAAATGAGCTGCCAAAGAATAACGTTAGCGAAAAAAATGCGATCAAACAACCACAAACTCGCCATGAAAACTCCAAACGGGGCTATACTTAAGACCTTAAGGTGATGTTACACGAGACGATTCGCAACGACGATCTTTAGCGCAACACAGCGTTGCAATATTGCTGCGACATTGTTTCGAATTGTTAGAACATTCTCCAACATTGCAACGCTGCGTTGCACTACTGAAAAATTGTCGTTGCGAATCGTCCTTAATAAAAAACCTGAATAAATAATATTATGTTCAATTTGTAAACTTGAGTACTTCCGAGCGCCTGCTATGCAGGCTAGAATTTCTTTAAAGTCCCATAAGTCGAGTTTTACGTCTCTTAGCAAAAAACGGTTTATAGTGTTTTAATTACCGGCCGGCTCCTTCAAAAGCTCTTTCAGATGATGTAACTACTGACGTTAACAAAACAACGAACAACAATTCAAACCATTTTCATTTGGTTAAGTTAGCAGTTAGGACTTTGTGTGTCAAAAAAGGAACTAAAAATCACTTGGTAAACAATCGTAGTCTATCTGACAAGTTAACGCAATTTTACCCTTGCTTTGAGAGTTGGTTTTAGCATGGGCTCCTTGTTTCAAGAACTTACCTAATAAATTTTTCAGTAGTATCTTTCACAACCACTGTCCTATCTCAACAATCAAAAAAGGATATAAGGTATGCTAGGCTGTAAGGGCTGCAAGGGCTGTAAGGGTTGCAAGGGCGTAAGGGCTTGTAAGGGCGTAAGGGCTGTAGTAGTTATAGGAGGATGCCTTGTTCCTGAATTTTTTCACCGTTTATTTCCATCATTTCCCTGATTAAACCACCTAAATTTCCCGAGTCCCAAAAATGATAAAAACAATCAGGAAATTTCTTTATATTTTTTCAAAAAATTTCTACCTAAAACCCCAAATCGCAATTTTAGAATTGCAATTAACTAAAAACTTCAAAGAAATTCCTGATATGTTTTGATATTTGAAATGCGGGATATTAGGTAAATTTAATGCTCGCGTCCCCTGCGGGGCCGCTCGCGGAAATGATGGAAATAAACGGTGAAAAAATTCAAAAACAAGGCATCCTCCTATAACTACTATATGATGACAATACATTCCAGAGTTCCCTAACAATTTCGATCGCTGAAAGTAAACACAAAATCTATTTTCAGTTTTGCTGGTTGTTAGGGAACTCTGGAATGCAATCTATTGTTTTCCATGTAAACGTGAAGTTATTTTTGATGAGATCATAATCTGAATTAGTAATCAGGGGAATACCCTGCAAAATAATCTAATCAAATACTAAAATGGAATATCAAAGCCCCGAGGACAAAGACTTTATAGTTGATGATGGCTATAAACATGATGAAGATCCTGATTATGTTCCTGAGAAAGAGGAATCATCCGATGATGATAAATATGTTGTCAAAGGAGAAGCTTTTAAAAAACTAAGTAAAAAGGCTAAAAAGCTTGGCGCTGAATCTCTAGATTATTAGTCAGAAAAATAAAAATTAATTTTAGCTTAAAGATTTTAAAATAATAATAAAAATGGGATTCAAGTCAGCAACGCAAATAAGTAATACTCCATATAAAGTTGGAGGTATTATATTTCCAAGTAAATATCGTTATGAAGATTTGAAAGGAATAGATACTGGTGTTGATATTATTCTTTCACATTTAGGCGATGATGAAGAAGATTTACAAGTCTTTTTTGATAAAATTAAACCGATTGAAGTTATTGAAAAATATCCTGAAGCTAGAGAAGAGATGGATGGTTTGTTTCCAAATATAACAAAAATGCTATGTTATGAATTTTATGGAAGAAGTAATTTATTAAAAAAGAGTTATAAATTTGCTTCTATGTTTTTTTCAAAATTTAATTATAGTGAGCATTAGATTTTTATTCTTGTTTTATATCTATTACTGATATAAAACTAACTCTTAGTCAGAAAAAATATAATCGAAATTTAAAGAATTAAATAATTATAAATAAAGATGACTACAGATCTAAGTAAACTTTCTATTGCTGAATTAGAAAGGATTAAAAAAGATAATAAACAAAAACTCAAGGAGGAGTATAAACAGAAGTTGATTGATGATATAAATAAAATACAAAAAGCAAGAGAAAAAATCAAATCAAAACCCAAACCCAAACCCAAACCAAAAACATTTGAAGAGTATTTCCAGGATTGCATCAAGAATAAAACAATTCCTCCAGATACTCCATCTTATCTTCGAAAAGCACTTGAGAGAGCTCTCAGAGAATATGATCAAGGAATAGAAAAAGAGAAATCATCTCTGGATGGATTTGCAAATAAATACATAGTAAAGGGAAAAACTGATGTTATTCCATTTGAATTTTTCAGATCCAAATTCAATTATTTAAAAGAATTTCTTAGAAATCATCGAAATATTAAAGTTAGATTTATTTTAGTTTGTTTGATGGAGCAAATTTATATTGATAAAGCATATTTTAATTCTAAAACACATATCAATCTTGAATCAACTGATGTAAAAGAAATCCTCATTAAAGTTATTCGCACCATCATTGAGAAACTTTCTATCTATCAGATGAATGGAAGTGGATGGAGCTTTAAAGAAATAGTACATCTTGAGATTCATACTGATGATTATAAACCAATGAGAGGTTCATCTTACATTCAACTCCCAGATTGGACTACCCAAAAGAAAGGAAAATTAAATATTAAAAATAAAGATGATAAATGTTTTTTATGGTGTGTATTAAGATACCTTAATCCAAAAGGTAAAAATGCAGAACTATTAACAGACTTGAAACAAAAAGAAAATAGCTTGAATACAAAAGGAATAAAACTTCCAATCAAATTAAAAGACATTTCAAAATTCGAAAAACTTAATCCAGACCTCCCAGGAATAAATGTGTTTTCAGTTAATGATAATAACAAGTTTTATTCCCTTCGAATGGCACAGAGAAATCCACAAGAAACAATAGATTTGTTTTTGTATGAAGAAGAAGGGAAATATCATTATACTCTTATCAGAAATTTGTCAAGATTATTCAGATCTCAAATAACATCAAGAACAAATGGAAAAATTCATATTTGCAAAAAGTGTTTTACTCATTTCTCGAAAGAAGAATTATTTCAAAAACATGTTGAATATTGTTCTTCCAATGAAACAGTTGCTGTGAAAATGCCAACACGAAACTCAAAATTAAGCTTTAATAATTGGCACAAACAGTTTCCAATACCTTTTGTAGTTTATGCTGATTTTGAATGTTTTACAAAACCGATGAATACTTGCAGCCCAAATCCAGAGGATTCATATACTTATGATTACCAGAAACATGAACCATCTGGATTTTGTCTTTACGTCAAAGGAATAGTCCCTGGAATTATCAAACCCATTACTTACACAAAACAGAAAGATTCAGATAACATTGCTGAAATATTTGTTTCTAATCTTGAAAAAATAACAAATGATATATATAACATTTTTTATCGTCGTCCAAAACCACTCAAATTAACAAAAGAAGAACAAGCATCTTTTGAAAAAGCTAAAACTTGTCATATTTGCTCAAAAGAATTACTTGATGATAAAGTTCGAGATCATTGTCATTTCACTGGTCAATACCGTGGAGCTGCTCATAACAGTTGTAATCTCCAGTGTCGAAAACCATTGATACTCCCAGTGATATTTCACAATCTTCAAGGATATGATGCTCATTTGTTTATAAAACAACTTTCTGGTTTAAAAGGTGAGCTAAACTGTATTCCATCAACTGAGGAAAAGTACATTTCGTTTTCCAAAAAGATAAAAGTTGATGAGTATAAATCAAGGAAAACTGGAGAGACTGTTTCATTGTATTTTGAAATAAGATTTATTGATTCATTTAAGTTTCTCCAAACCAGTCTTGCCAATCTTGTTGGAAACTTACAACCAGATGATTTTCACAATACAAAAAAAATATTCAAAACCCATGTCAACCTCCTTACTCGAAAGGGAGTTTATCCTTATGACTATGTTGGATCAATAGAAAAACTAACAGAAACACAACTTCCACCCAAGGAACAATTCTATTCTAAATTGAATGATGACGACATAACAGATGAAGATTATCAACACGCAATCAATGTTTGGAATACATTCAAATGTCAAACAATCAAAGATTATCACGATCTTTATTTGAAGTCAGATGTTCTTCTGCTGGCAGATGTATTTGAAAACTTTCGGAAAACTTGTTTGAAACATTACAATTTGGATCCAGCTCATTACTATACATCTCCTGGTCTGGCTTGGGATGCCTGCTTGAAAGAAACGGGTCAAGAACTGGAATTGCTTCATCATTATGACATGTTAATGATGTTTGAGAAGGGAATCCGGGGTGGAATAACTCACATATCAAAGAGATATTCAGAAGCCAATAACAAATACATGAAAGATTACAACCCTGAACAACCTTCAAAGTTCATTCAATATCTCGATGCTAATAATCTTTATGGATGGGCAATGTCGCAATCACTTCCCACTCATGGATTTAAATGGATGAAAAACCTTACAAAAGAGACACTGATGGATATTCTTGAAAAAGCAAATGATAGTATGGCAAATCCAATCAAGAAGAAAGGCTACATCTTTGAAGTAGATTTGGAATATCCCAAAGATTTATGGAAATCTCATAATGATTATCCTCTCGCTCCAGCGAAGATGAAAGTTAATGGCGTTGAGAAACTTATTAGTCATTTCAAACCGCATAAAAACTATGTTATACATTATCGGAATCTGAGACAATGTCTTGAGATGGGACTAAAAATAACTGCAGTTCACCGAGGGATATCTTTTGATCAGAGTCCTTGGATGGAGCCATACATCAAAAAGAATACTGAACTCAGAAAAACAGCAGCCAACAGTTTTGAAAAAGACTTTTTTAAATTGATGAATAATTCTGTATTTGGGAAAACCATTGAAAACATAAGGAAAAGACAAAATATAATACTTGTTGATAATCGAGCAAAAGCTGTAAAATTATCAAGTCGCCCAAACTTTGATAGAGCAACAATATTTGACCGCAATCTCATTGCAATTCACATGAAGAAGACTGAGGTGTATTTTAACAAACCAGTGTATGTTGGACAAGCAATACTGGATCTTTCAAAAACGTTGATGTTCAATTTTCATTATAATTACATACAAAAGAAATACACACATAAAAATGCCAAGTTGTTATTCACAGATACCGATTCACTTATGTACGTAATTACCACAGATGATTTTTATAAAGACATATCAGAAGACATAAAATCCAAGTTTGATACTTCAGATGATCCACCAGATCACAAATCTGGAATACTGACAGGAGTAAATAAAAAAGTGATTGGGATGTTCAAGGATGAAGTAGCTGGAAAACAAATTACTCACTTTGTTGGTCTTCGCCCAAAGCTTTATAGTTTTAAAGTTGAAGACTCAAATACTACTAAAAAATGCAAAGGAATAAAGAAGAATGTTGTAAAAAAGGGGTTGGATTTTGAGGACTATGTTGAATGTTTATTTTCTGGTAAAAAACAAATGAGATCCATGAAAATAATAAGAAGCGAAAATCATGAAATTTATTCAAAAGAAGTAAACAAGGTAGCTTTGAGTAATGAAGATGATAAGAGAAAATTGAATAAGGATAAAATAAATACAAAGGCCTTAAGATAATAAAATTTAAATAATAAATGCCTTATTCAGAAGAAGAAATAAAAAAATATATGGAAATACTTCACAAATACACTAAACCACCACCAGAGGAATCGAATGAAACGAGCAGAAAAACCAAATGCAAAAATTGCCAAAGAGATGATAGTTTTACTATTTGGTCATGTTATTTACTTTGTGAAAATTGTTGTGTTATATATGGTAATGTTTTGGGTTATGATAAAAGAGATTATGAACGATTACATTTTAGAAAGAAAAGTATTTATCAAAGAAAGTATCATTATGTAAAAAAGGTTGATCAAGTGAGTAAAAAGTTAAAACTGGATGAAGAAGAAAAGTATGAACTGTACAATAAACTAATGGAAATAAATGACAACGTCATGGAAATATTAAACAAACAATTTTGCAGAAAGAGAATGATAAGTATTTTTTATCTTATGAAAAAAATACTGGAAGAAATGGGGAATGAAAAGTATAAATTAATTAATTTAAATACTTCTGGCCAAACTCTTGCATATTATAAAAAGTGGTGGGATAGATACAAATCTCTCAAACAACCCCTTGATTAAAACACCAGTAAATAATACCAGTCAAATAACCAAGTACTTCAGATTTTAATGGAGAGTTGAACGCATAAACAGATCCTCGTCCAAGTTTGTAATGTTTCCAAAATTCTCGAAAAGCAAGATTAAATATTAAATGATTGGCAAGTGTTGGTGAGGTTGATCTGCAATTATGCCTCGATTCTGATAGTTTATAAATAATTTGGTCCAAGTTTAGTTTTTGTGTGAAATACTTTATGTATAAATACTGGTAAATAAGACAAGCTTTGATAAAGTTATCATGGTAAAATTGTGTTTTATATGAAGGAAAGTAAAAATTCACATATGCTACAATTGACTTTATCATCTTCTATCTTAAGAGTAGATAGAAGATGAAAATTATTACTACAAATAATTAAATCTTAAATCTTTTTTTAATATATAAAAAACTTTTTTCTATTTCAAGTTTTTGTAGAAACCTTTTTCTATATTTTTATTTATTCTTTCTTTAAGAATTTTTACTATATTTAAATCATTTGGATTCAGATATTTAAATGTGTATTTATTTGAATTTAATTTTGATGTTGCTGTTTTTCTCTTTCCTTCTGCGATTAGTTTAATAGATCCAGTATTAATCTGAAGTGATTTGGAAGTATTATATATTGATTTATATACTTTATCTTCCCCAGTAGTAAGATTAGTTGCTAATATTTTTCTTTCCTTTCCTTCTGGATTAGAGGAATTATTAATAATTTGTTTCAAATTATCTGGTTCATTGTTTTGTTTATCTGAATCAATGTGAATTATTTTAAAGTATTTATCTGTTTCTTCATTATTATATGCCTCCCAGATAAACACATGTGCTGGTAAGCTAATTGGGTTTTCTCCTCTTGGTCTGATTGAGATTCTAATATAACCATTTTTAGACAGGGTTCCTATTAATTCTTTTCCTGTTTTAGAATTATAAATACCGCCATTATCAGTTGTGAAAAATCTTGAATATGATGGGTGATAATACTTTGCCATTGTATGAAAAAGATTACTACAATATTTAATTATTCAATTTTATTTTTTAAATTTAATTTAACTAATCTTAAATTTTAATTTTGTAGTAATATTTATCTATTTAAATTTTTTATTATATTTCTTTGAAAATTTATCTGCAATAGGAGACTGATCAATTATCATTTCATCTATTAGTTTCATTCGATCAATAAACTCTTGTTTGTTAAACTCATCACCTCGAAGAGCTGAACGCAGTTCAACCAATACTTTTTCATATGTTGTAAATGCAATTTGAGACATTTCAATCTTTTTCTTGTAATTCTTCATTTTTGAAATGGATGTTACAAGAACTCCGACGCCATTGATAACACCCAGGATTATTGGATTAAGAGTTATTCCCCCAGCAATAGTTCCTATTACAACTAACCCTACTCCAGTAAGAGTAAGTGATTCATCAAGAATTTTATATCGTTTAAAAGATTTCTTAAAACACCAGTATTTCTTGTGATAATGTTTATAGAAATCTTTGAGAGTTTTGATCTCTGATTCTGATAGTTTGTTATCAATATGATTAAATTCAAAAATATCCTTCATTTTATTTATTTGGTTACATTAATGCTGTGTAGCAAATGGAGGGGTGTGGGGAACCGTAGGTTCTCTATTTATATTATCTCTGTTCTATTTATTTTTTCTTGTAACATTACTCTGTGAAATGCCTCAGAGTCAAAGTCGTAAAAATTTGGGGAAAACATAATTTTACTTAAAACTGCATCTCCAATTGTAAAATCAAAATCTTGGCTGGTGGAGTGATTAGAGGTTGATAATGTTAAAGTTGCGCTGGAGTAATTTATTTTAGCTTTTGTAACAATTGAATCAACACTTTCTGTTAACCATAAAACAGTTTTTTGTGTATCTGATGATGGAATTAGTGATGGCGGCCGAAGTTTTTTTGCAGGTCTTGGCAAATTAAACAAATCTCTTTTGTTATTTGATAATAAAGTTAAATATTCAGCAGCTTTAGTAAAGGTTAAACTCACTAAACCTTGGTTATCTTGTGAATTTTTTTTTGCTAAAGCAAAATCACTATCATACCAATAATAAAAAAAAAGACATAAGGTATAATTTGTAAAATTACTAGAGGGATTAAAATTAATAGTATAATTTTTAATATATAATCCATCTTTTAATATATCACTTAAATTTTTATTAGGAAAAGTAATATTTGGAAGAAGGGAATTAAAAACAACACCAGATGATGAGGTATTTAACCCATAATTATTTGCATCAGTAAAATCATAAAATTCTTCAAAGTATCGTCTATAAACGTAGTTTGTAGTAAAAGGAATTATCTCTTTTACCATTGCAACTGTTGCAGCACTGGCGATATTGTTTTTGTCGAGAGCAATGTTTAATATTCTTTTGTTATTTGCGTTAATGTCAACATTGTACTTTACTTCTGTTGGTTTGATTTCAAATGCTGTATGATAATCATAAACTTTATCTGGGTCAATATTACTAACTTTGCTCATAATTCCATAAGCAATAATGTAAACTCCAGAAAACTGAATTGGATAGACAGACAAATCATTTCCATTCTGAGGAATATTAACCAAAATGTGAATAAAAAACCTATTACCAGTTGTCAACTTCTTAAAATTAATTATCACTCTATGGTAATACATAGATTGAGTTTGACTTTTTGAATCGACGAATTGATGTTGAAGCTTTTTTACACTGACATTTCCAAGTTGTAATCCTTGTGAAGTATTGTCGTCAACACTTATCTGGGTTTTATGCCAAAGTTGATAATCAGTATTAAGTATTTCCAAACAAAGAGTATAGTCAGCTCCCCCAACTAATCTGTAAAAATTGAGTCCCATCTTATAATTATATCCGCCTTGAAAATTTTTCAATATAGTTGTATAAAGAACTTTATGATTATAGTCGTGAAAGTTTCCTTTTTTGGTTGATAAGTCTGCTATCTTTTTTGGAATAAAACTAGTTCTAGTATCTATTTCATCTGTCCATTGAGTTGGACTTGACATCAAATAAACAAATTCATCTTTGTAATGACTTGGTTGAACTTGAGTTTGGTGTAAATGCTTAATCATATATATTTTATTTACTGCATCATTATCTGAAACGGGATCTTCAAGATTAATTATTTTATGTCCAATCATGTTTAAATTTCCTGTCATTGAGTCACTCCCATCTTTCTTAAGGAAGGGACTGAGATCTTGGGGATTAGTTGATTTATCATCCACATACTTTTTGGTTGCAGCATCTGTGTTATTTGTTGGTGCTTGTAAGTTAATTATTTTTTTATTATTCATGTTCATATGATTAGTCATCATATTTGTTCCATTAACGTGGAGATAAGCTAAATCACCATAAGCTAATGGAATTGGTTGTTTGGAACCAGTTGGATTTGGAATATTGTAAATTCGATTGTTATTCATGTTTAAATTTCCAGTCATTACTCTTGTTCCATCTAATTTAAAAAAGACACTTCCATCGATTTTGGAGTCGTCTACATATTTCTTATTTGCAGCGTCACCATTGACTGTTGGTGATGAAAGATTTTTTATCTTTTTATTATTCATATTGACATCTCCAGTCATTGCTCTTGTTCCATCCAATTTTAAAAAGACACTGCCATCAACTTTCGAGTCATCCACATATTTCTTATTTGCAGCGTCACTATTGGCTGTTGGCGATGAAAGATTTTTTATCTTTTTATTATTCATATTGGCATCTCCAGTCATTGGTCTTGTTCCATCCAATTTTAAAAAGACACTTCCATCAACTTTGGAGTCGTCCACATATTTCTTATTTGCAGCATCATCATTGTTTGTTGGTGTTTTGAGTTTTGTGATAGAGTATTGACTTTTCATATCAATATTTGAATCTACTGTTATTAAAGACGTTTTTCCACCAGAATTATCATCAACATACTTCTTTGATACAGCATCTTTATCATCTGTTGGATTACCAACATTTGTTAGTTTTTTTCCAACCATATCATAATTTCCATCTGAAGTGAGATTAAAACCAACACCAGGAGCTCCTTGAAGTCCTTTTGCAAAAGGATGTTGATTAGAAGAATGTTTATTAAATATCCCCATCTTATTTATTGTTTATATAATTAGTAAAGTTTTTTGATATGGTTTTCTTTGGTTTATCAATATAAAGAAATGAAAATGGTTTTTTAGTTACCGCTTTATACACCTCTTTATCAACTCCCAATTCAGATGATATTCTGTTGGCTTCCCTGGATGATGGAAATTCGTATAAACAGTAATGAGAACAATTCAGTCGAATATCTTTTGGAGTTTTGTAAAATGATTGACTCAGATAAATCACTGAGCAATTCTTATGTCGACCTTGAATGAAATAATCTATTATTTGTCTCTGGTTTTTATCACACACATAATCATCAAATATCACAAGTTTTTGATTGTCTTCATAATCCATTTTTGAAACTGGTGTTATTTCATCATTACTCACATTAAGTATTTCATAACCGAGTTTATGTGACATCTCTCTCATTTTTTGCATCAATCTCTTGTACTTATCCTGCTCCAAATTTCGAGCATAAAGATAAATCTCATCATAATACAACAACGGTTTCATTAACATATGATAAAGCAAATTAGTTTTACCACTTCCACTATTTCCACAAATAAGCATTCGAAATGTATCTGATGGCATGAAAGGAAACAGCTGTTT
The DNA here is from genome assembly GCA_038088405.1 of Porites divaricata. Lineage (NCBI taxonomy): Eukaryota > Metazoa > Cnidaria > Anthozoa > Scleractinia > Poritidae > Porites > Porites divaricata. The sequence continues at coordinate 24,842,846 of JBBMOI010000007.1, forward strand.
GAATTTTTTATCGCTGTTATCATTGCAATCATAATTTGGTATCTCCATTTATATAATTATTATATAAATGGATATTGAAGAATTAAAAAAACTTGCTAAAAATAAGATTGAAGCTGAAGATCTTACCAAACAGGTGAGACAACGAATAAAAGAAACTACTTGGGCAAAACAAAATCAAAGAGAAGGATTTAGTGAGACATTCAAACCACTGATTTCTCAGTTTGAAAAACCTGAAGATCCCAAACAAAAAAATATTTTCACTCAAAACCAAGAAATGCTGCGAAATCAGTTGGCTCTTACAGAAGGTCTCAAAGCTAATCAAAAAGCCATTACTCAAGGTTTTAGTCAGTTTGAGAGATTAGCTGATATGAAAGAGTTGCCAGGAGTAGAAGCTATTGAAGATGAAGAAGAAGCTCAAGCTCCATTGCCAAAAGAAGATAAATCTCCATTAGTAATAGAAAAAAAAGATAAACCTCCAATAGCAAAATTTAATGTTGAAGAATTCAATCGGTATCTAAATAATAAAGAATCGCAAGATATACTAGAAAGTAATGGTTATACCAATCTTCCTTCTTATTATTTTGATAAAAATGTTTCTGAAATTTCTGAATTAATCAATGCTGTTAAATCAGATTTTGATAATTTTAGAGATGATATTCATTATACTGCAACAATTTCACTTGAAGGTGGCTATTATATGGCTAGAGCAAAAAGTGAAAATCCAAGAAAAACAACAAAAGAAAAAATAGGCAATTTCAACGTAATAAGCATATATTTAAAAAATTTAAACGACCTTTTTATGTTTAAAACAAAATCTGGCTCTGGGATTTTTTACAACAACCCTCAAGAACTACTTCATAGATTTGAATTACTCAATGGATCACTTGCTGCAGGAAACAATGGTGTATTACCAGAATACATTCAAATAGCTCATCGACTCCGAGATCTTGGGATTATTACTAATAACCAACTTAATTCACTTCTGAGAAAAATTATCTAAAACCCCCTCCCTTGGCTTCGCCACATTAGTATAATTATAAGATAACTGAATGAAAGCGCTATTCATATTTCTTCTGTCAAAAGAGAAAAAATAGGAACTAACAAACCCCATGATTTCCTGGTTAAATTTAATCCTCCTTTGAAACTTAATTCAGAATTCAAGCATTTTCTCGCCTTGGACAGACTGTCAATGACTTACTCTTGGCACAACATCAGAAGCAGTTATGGAAATAATAAAATCAAATACACCCATGATGGATCAAAATGGCAAACAATTACCTTTTCAGATGGAATGTATTCCTACTCAGATATAAATGATTACATTCATCAATACATGGAACAAAAGTCGCATCACACAACAGACTCCAAAGGAGTAAAGAATTACTCAATAAATCTGTCTTTCATTCTTTCCACATATCGGGTGTTGGTGACACTTGAGGGTGATTATCAACTTGATCTGAGAGGAACAGATTTTGGAGACCTCATTGGATTTGATAAGACACTCATTACTAAAACTGAATATGGAACTCGACTCCCAAATATTACAAAATCTATTGACTCCCTTAACATAAACATAAGTGCTATAAAAGACTCTGTTGTAAATGGGTTGGATACAAACACAATTGCTGTTATTCCAACTGACAATCTTACGAGGTCATATCCATTCACTTTTGAACCAAGGAGGACACTGTTCTGTCCTGTAAGTTCTAATACTATTTCTGAAATGCACATAACAGTAAATGATTCACTCGGTCATCCTATTGACCTGAATGGTATTGATTGGTTTATGACACTGCTGCTTCGCCATACTGATAATAATGTTAATATAAATATATAAATAAAATGATGCGACAATCAGAGTTTAAAAAAAAATATGATCCTGATACAGGAAAGTATACACGAAAACATATATATGGAGAAGGAATAATGGATTCAGTAAAATCTTTTCTTGGTAAAAAACCAACTAAAAAAAAGGTAACATTTGCTCCACCACCCAAACCAACCCCCACTGCAACTAAAAAGGCTGGTGATAAAATAGTAAAAATGCTTTCTGGTAATAATCCAACACCATCACGTAAAAAGCAATCACCAATGACACAACAAGAAATCAACAATAGAGTACTTCAAATTTTATCTGGATCTGGAAGAAAAAAAAAAATAATATAATTAATAAAATAAAATGAAGTCTTTTAGAAACCCAAAATATCTTGAAAGATATGAAGATGTTGTTTTTGATCTTGAACAAGCGCTGGATGAAACGCCAGCAAATAACGCTCACCAAAACAAAACAGGTCTTAGATTTATTGCTGATAACACAGGTGAGGCTACTCCATTTGATTGGTATAATGCAAGACTTTCTGTAGATTTTAAAATTAATAAACTAGCAGATGGAACTGCTATTGCTGCAAATGATGAAATTGGAATTGTAAACGGATCTAATTCTCTCATTGAAAAGTTGACTATCCTGGCAAATGGACGAGATGTTTATAGTTGCAATTACGCAAATCATGTAGTTATAAATATTAAGAATTTGTTGGAGTATAATCCCTCTTATGTTAATAGTGTGGCAACAAATGAATTTTATTATCTTGACACAACACAACATGCTGAAACAACAGAATTTACTGTCAATAACACAGGTGTAACTGGAGGAGCAAATGTTGTAAAAGGACGAATTGCTAATTACAACAAAGGTTTTGCCCTTAGAAAAGCCCTTGTGGGTGCCTCAGCAACAGTACGATGCGAAATTCCTTTGAATAGATATTCATTTTTTGAATCTCTTGAGGATAAGCTGCTTCCAAATACAAAAATTGAGTTAAATATTGAAATAGAAACGGATAACAATCTCGTCTGGAGAACTGGAGGAGATCCTTCCAGAGTTGTTTTAACAAGACTTCAACTATTTGTTCCAAGGTTAACATTCAACTCAGAAGGGCAAAAACTTTATATTGATAATTACCTTAAACCTTGCAAATGGACTTATCTTAATGAAGTAGTAGAAAGATCAAATAATAGGCAACAACAAACAGCTCAATTCAGGATTACAAATGGTATTTCTAAACCACGCCATGTTTTTGTTTGGGGAATTAACACCGCCAATATTGGCTCCCAAACAGCAAATCCATTTTTATACAATACTTTTAATTTACCAAACAATGCTAATATATCACGTTGCTATCTCGAGGTTGGAAATGGAAATGAATACCCTGATATTGCCTTTAAACCAGCTACAGATCCATCAAGAGTTTTCAGAGAAGTAATGGGTTATGTTTATGCAAATAACGATTTTCAAGGAGGCACTCTTCTCAATAGATCAAATTTTGAAAATCTTTTTCCGTTTGTTTACTTTGATCTCACAAAGCAAAAAATGGATATAAAAGATGGAGTTACAAAATTATCTTTTCATTACGAACTAAGTGCTAATCCAAACGCTGATTATAATATTTACGCTCTTGTACTTCATGAGAGAGAAGCAGAAATAGAACAGCAAAGTGGAAAACTACTTCTCAGAGCTTAAATAATTTTAATATAATATATTATATAAAATGACTACTTATATTGAATATGGTGTAACGCTTACAGATGGGCAAAAGTCAAAACTGTTAAGCGCAATCCAAAATAGATCACCTTTGACACTTCGATTAAAACATTCTCAACTTCAAGGATCAGATGAGTTAATGTTGACCCAAAGACAGATTATGAAGATACAAAAATCACTGGCAAATGGAACAGGATCAGACTTGAAAATAAGTAAAACACAGATTACACGTTCAGTAAAACATGGAGGAAACTTATTCTCTAGTTTGTTTAGTCTTGGAACAAAACTTCTTCCTTTTGCAACAAAGGCAGTTTCAAAAGCTGCTCCTGCTATTGCTACTGGAGCTGCAACTGCACTGGGAGAAATAGGATTAAAGAAACTGTTTGGAAAAGGAATTACAATTCCAAAAGAGTTTCTCTCATTTTTACCTCCTTATGCAGATATGTTTACCAAAGGACAAATAGATCAGATTAACAAAGTTTTCCAAACAGGAGGTCGACTTGTTATTAAACCAAATAAAGCCCAAATAGAGGGGGGATTTCTGCAAACACTTGCTTCTATTGGAATCCCAATGGCAATTAGTCTGCTTCCAAAACTGTTTGGATCTGGTTTACAGGTTGATAGGAGACCATCTAGTAATACAAGAAATGTTTATGTTCCTCAATCCACACAAGGAGAAGGTTATTACCCACCACCCTTTTTTGGTAATTGGGGAAACCCAATAGGAATGGGTGTTAAAAAAAAAAAGTCCAAAGGCCAGGGGCTGCTGCTCGGAAAAAACAGCCCATTCAACTCAATTTCCATACTAGGCTCCATTTTCTAATCAAACCATTATCTAACTTTGACCTCATGGAATGGATAAAGAAACTTAAAATAAAAAATCTCAGAGGAATTTACAGTCGAGACCACCTTCCAAATAAGATACAAAAAGAATGTGGAATAATCAATCTTGATGATATTAAAGGACCTGGCACTCATTGGGTTTGTTACAGAAACTTGGATTCAGTTGTTGAGTACTTTGATCCATTTGGTTTGATAATGCCAAGTGAGGCTTTGAAGTATTTTAATACTTCTGGAAAACAAATAGTTTATTCAATGGATGAAATACAAAATCGAAACACTGTTCTCTGTGGTTATTGGTGTCTTTACTATTTGTTTGAGAGACAGAATGGAAAAAGTATTCTTGATGTAATACATAGCCCACATTTTGATAATGATAATAGTGATTTTATAAAAGCTTACTTTGGAGGATAGATAAAGATTACTACAAAAACTTGAAATAAATAAAAGTTTTTTATATTTTAAAAAAAGATATAATAATTAATTATTTGTAGTAATAATTTTCATTCTAAGAATAAATATAAACTTTATATTTATTCTGAATCTACTGGTGCATCCTTCAACTTTTTAACATTCTCAACTTTTTTTTCCAATTCTTTAACAGTATCAGCTATTGAATCAAATTTTAAGTAAATATCAATAAGTCTAAAAAGTCTCTTCTTTCTTTCAGAACTCTTTATTTTCAACCAAGAATAATCCCCTCTTCTTATTTTTTCCCACATATCACATTCACCCCCCATTAACACTCTAGAAAGATCATCATTTTTATTTCTAAGAATCTCTAACTCAGCAATTATTTTTGTCCTTACTTCTTTCTCAAAATCTTTGAGTGTTTTTACATCCATATTTTTCTCTATTTCTGAAAAGAATTTAGCTTCCATTTTATTATAAGTTTATATTAGTTGGTCTGTTAAAAAATCAATTTTTGTTTTAAGTTGATCTAAATTAAATTCAATTTCTTCTACCTTAGCTAAATTTAATTTAATTTTTTCTTCAATATCTAATAACCTGACATTAATATTATTTTCTGAGTTTTTCTCTATTCCTTCTAACTTTTTTTTAATTATATCTAACTTTCCTTCTTTTAAAAATTTTACAGATGGAGCTCTAAAAAAAATTTTATCTTTGTCCACTTAATTATAAGGAATAGATTAAATCATAAAAAGTAATTTCCCTTTACCAACCTGCATAATAAATCAGATTTATCTTTCATTTCCATTAAAATCTCAAATATTTTCTTGAATCGCTCGTCATTCTTTAATCTTACAATATTAACATATTCAAAACTCTCATTTAACAAATTATATAACTCGTTAAGCTCACTTTTTACAAAATCAACCCTTGCTGACATTTTATCTAAACATTATACTAAATGAAAGAATCATATTGTATTAAAGATAAAAGGGTAACTCCTTGCACTGAGCCAAGTGGTTATCAAACCGATAAAAGAGGAAGAACGCAATTCTTTTGTCATTGTGCGGTTTGTGGAATTAAAAAAGTAAGATATGTTAAAATGGGAACAAAAAACTAATTAGCCCGTCTGAGAAGGCGGGCAAGCAAACTGGAGGAGATTTATTTGACACTGTTGTAGGAACAGCTGCAGATGCATTTGTTGAACATGCTCTTCCTTGGATGGGGCGTAAAGCAGTTGAAATGGGACGGTATGGAGCAAGTGAATTAATGAGAAATAAAAATTTGCAAAAGAAAGCTGTAAATTATGGGATAAATAAACTTACTCCTTTTATTCAAGATTCTGTTGGTTCAGCAATGGATCAGCTTTCAACTAAAGTTAGACCAAAGAAAAGGTATAAAACTAATAGGAAGGATTTGGATGGAGGGGGTATTGATCCAATGACTGTTGTAAAAAAAACACCAGAAATTGCAATGTCAACTACACAAGAATTGATACCATCTTTAAAACCAGTTTACGACAGGTATAAATCAGGTGATATTATGAAATCAGCTTTTGGATCAGATCATGGAATTACTTCTGGTAAATTCTGGAGAAGACCAACAGCAGAAGAAGAAGCCAAGATGGGAATAATAAAAAAGGGAAGTAATCCTGAGTTATTTTTTAAATTTGAAAAACCTTCAAGAAGAATGAAAAAGACAAGATTTTTTGAAAACAACCCAGAAGCTCTGGAGCAGATGAATAACATTATTTCATCTAACCCTGACACATGGCCTCAAATATTAAGAACACAGTATGGTATTATCGTTGATGAACACTTTTGGGAAAATAATCCTCTACTTAGTTTTGGAAGTGGAGTTGATATTCACAAATGGATAGGAAAACTCCCAAAACCAAAAGCAGGGTGGACTCCAGGTAAATACAAGTATATGGGCCCTTATAATCCTCTTGAAAAACAATTAACTTATGATCCAGAAACTGGAGAAGTAACTGAGTGGCACGTCAAACCATATAACAAAGTTGATGAAATTGCAGCTTATCATGATATCTGTTATGACATGGGAAAAAACAAAGGTGATTGCGACAGAGAGATGGTAGAATCTTTGGATCAGATTCCCTATGGTGAAATGCCAAAATGGAGATCAACAGCACGACTCTTGATTAATACAAAGAAAAAACTTGGACTTGGTCTTCAAAAAAACGCGCGCCGGCGTTGAGTAATGATTGGTCTCAACAACTGGCCGATGAACTTCACAAACCAATCACAAGAAACTTTCAAAAGAGAAAAGTAATCTCAAACAGCCGTGATGAAATCTGGGCTGCTGATTTGGTAGAAATTCAAAAGTTTAGTAAGTGGAACAAGGGAATTAAATACTTGTTGATGGTCATTGATGTGTTTAGCAAGTATGGCTGGATAAGGGGATTAAAAGACAAGAAAACTGAAACTGTTAGTAAAGCATTTGATGACATATTTAAAAATGGTCGTAAACCAAAGATGTTGTGGACTGATAAAGGTTCAGAGTTTATCAGTAAACATTTCAAAGATTTTCTGAAAAGTAAAGGAATTAAACTATATCACACTGAAAATGAAGAAAAATCTAGTGTTGTTGAGAGATGGAATAAAACAATGAAAAACAGAATGTGGAAAATGTTTACTGTGAATAACAACACTGTTTACTCTGATAAATTGGATAAGCTGGTTAATGATTACAATAATACGAGACATTCCAGTATTAAAATGTCACCTGTTGAAGCAAGTAAAAAAAAGAATGAGAAAAAAGTTTGGTTGAATTTGTATCAAGATTTGATTTACTTGAAACCAGGTAAACCAAAGTTTAAGATTGGAGACCATGTTAGAATTTCAAAGTATAAGAAAAAGACATTTGATAAAGGTTACACACCAAACTGGACTGAGGAGATATTTGTGATTGATAAAATTAACCCAACAAAGCCTGTTACTTGTTCTATTGTTGATCTGATGTCTGAATCAATAAAAGGATCTTTTTATGAACAAGAATTGCAAAAAGCAAAACAGCAAACTTTTAGAATAGAAAAAGTTATCAGACGAGATAACAAGAAAAAAATAGCATTAGTGAAATGGAGTGGTTATCCTGATAAGTTTAACTCATGGGTTAGTTTCAAGGATTTGGTTAATTTTTAATACAAAATTTGTATTAAAAATCCAATTATTCAGTTTCTTCCTCCTCCTTATCAGAAATAACTAAATCTTCAATAACGACATTCTCATTTTCCTCATCAGGCTCACTATCACTTTCTTCGTCTTTTACTGTTAGCAAAGATTCTCTTGGTTTCAATGGTTTAACATAACACTCATGAACTTTTATTTGAAGAGATATGACAGTATTACTCAAAAATATTCCTTCTACTATCAATGCCATTTTGACATTGCAATACTGATCAATATATTTAAGTGGATTCAAAGCTTTCTTCGCCTTGCCATTGAAAAGGGAAAGTATTTTCTTTGACTTCTCAGAGTAAATAAGTTTTGCGTAAAGAACTGGTGCAGCTGACTCATCTTTTCGTGTTTTCTTTTTTCCCTTTTTATCAGTATATTCAACCTGTTTGTAATAAAAAGGTGAAGACAGGAATGATGCTTGGTCAGGCCCATATTCACTTTCAAGATGTTTGCAACGCATTTCCCTGAGATTATTAAGGATGTCAAAAAATGCTTTTTCCTTTTCATTTGGTTCACTATCTTTCCCCCAGAGACAAACCGGAATACTATAACCAACTAACTTTCCTGTTTCTTGGTTTTTCTTTTCACTTACTCCAAAAGAGAAAAGAAGTGGAGTTTCAATTACCAGTGGTCCTTTCTTTCCATTTGGATATTTGACTTCAATTGGGACCCGTTTGTACTTGATTTTGCTATCCTTTACTTTGAATTCTTTGGCTTCATTGAAAATAATATTTTCTGGTGTGAGGCGATCATAACTTGACAACTGCATTTTTATTATATGATAAAAATAATTCTTTTAAATCATTTTTTTTAATCTTTTTAATACAACACATTTCATTTTTTTCTTCAAATAATGGCGTTATATAATTATTATTTATTGGGTCAAATATAATAATTTTCCTATAGCTATTTATATTTTCCCAATTTTCGAGTTCATAAACAACATTTTTTGTTTCTATATGTTCAAATATTGTTTTCATTTTATTATCTTCAGTTTCTATCATATTAAAATAATTATCATAAGGAGCAAAATCTTTAAAATCTTCTCGTCTTTCAAGAAATTCTTCTAAGTATTTTTTTTTATAATCTTTTTCATGAAAATGATAACACTCTTCATATCCATAAAAATAATATGTAAAATCATCAAGATATTGATCTTCATACATTATATTTAACATTTTTATAAAATCTTTTTTATTACAAGTAGTTTTTCGCATATCTTTAACATAAACATATTCATTCTTATCTAAGTATAATATTTCATTTATTCTATTAAGGTTGATTATTTCTCTCATTGAAAGTAAAGTTTCTTTTGTTCTCTTTATTTTATATAATCTTTCTGGATCAATGTATTTAACAACTTTTTTACCAAGTTGAAATTTTGGTATCATTTTTTGTTGTCCAAGAGTAACTAATTTATAATTTCCAATTCTTAATTTTTTTTTTAAAATCAAAGTCAAAAAAATCACTTAAGTCATTACTAAATACTTCATTAATATATATTTTTTTTATATCACCTTCGTAATCATTTAATACTTCATTAAAAAATATTTTTCTATCACTTGAGTCATTTTCTATTTCTTCCTTAATAAGAAAGGTTAAACCATATTTTTTGTATTGTACTTTATAAATAAAGTAATCTTCCACCAATTTTTCAAATCTTTCACGATTAAATAGTTCATTTTCATATTCTTTACGTTTAATTGGATCATTTTTATTTACTCCGCTTAAACGTGAAAGTAAAATATCAACTTCTTTAAGAATCCTTTCAAATGGGTTTATAATTTCTAATTTTGACTTAAACTGATCAGAAAAGATAAAGGGATCAACTTCATAACACTCACCTAACATATTTTAATTAATGTTTATATAACTTTTAAATCTCATTTCGCTCTACTCTCTCTAGAGTAGTTATAGGAGGATGCCTTGTTTTTGAATTTTTTCACCGTTTATTTCCATCATTTCCGCGAGCGGCCCCGCAGGGGACGCGAGCATTAAATTTACCTAATATCCCGCATTTCAAATATCAAAAAAATATCAGGAATTTCTTTGAAGTTTTTAGTTAATAGGACAATTGCACGATGACGTCATTTTACTACAGCTACCAGAATCCTTGAGTGTGTTGTTTTCTTGTGTAAATTAAGGCTATTGTTGTTTTATCGTCAGCGGAATTGGCAAATTTAAATAACAAAGCAAACACGAAATGAATTCTGGTAGTTGTAGTCAAATATCGTCATCATGCAATTGTCCTATTGCAATTCTAAAATTGCGATTTGGGGATTTAGGTAGAATATTTTTGAAAAAATATAAAGAAATTTCCTGATTGTTTTTATCATTTTTGGGACTCGGGAAATTTAGGTGGTTTAATCAGGGAAATGATGGAAATAAACGGTGAAAAAATTCAGGAACAAGGCATCCTCCTATAACTACTGGCTGTAAGGGCTATAAGGGCGTAAGGGCGTAAGGGCTGTAAGGGTTGTAAGGGCTGTAAGGGCTGTAAGGGCGTAAGGGATGTAAGGGCTGTAAGGGCTGTAAGGGTTGTAAGGGTTGTAAGGGCTATATACTAAATTTTCAACTGCGGCCTATCAAAATTGCTTAAAGGAGCCATCAGTAAGTAGGGAAATTTGTGTTTTTGGTAGCCAGATAATAGGTGCATTATGGGGAACGTAAGCGATTTGCATTTTTGTAAGAAAGCAAGCGCAAAATGCCTTGTCCACCCTTGTTGGCTAGACCATATTATGCCAAAAATATATGCTGTGACCATGACAACAGCCATAAGCCTTCAAGACGTAATAGGATCCGTGCGCCATTTTCATCATTGTTGCGTTGATAAAAAAGATTTAAGAGTCTTATTATACCTCGCATTATAATCCAAAACTGTTGTAAGGGTGTAAGGGCCCTTACACGAGCCCTTACACTGAAAACGTATCAGTAATTCGTGACTGGTATATTGAGGAATACTGCTCGAGGAGAGTGTCTCTTGATAACTCTTACGGAATTGCAAATTAGTACGAAATGATTAATATTTGTGACTCATATCGCCAACTCATTTTTGAAACGATAACAGACGTCATATCTTGATATGGACTAATTTGGTGATCAGCCTTAATTGTTTTTTTTCTGTCATTTTAGAATAAGGATGATCATGAACGGTCGGCGGTTTTTGGTTCGTTAATAGGATGAACATTTTCAATTGTTTTTTCTTGGGTAGATAGTTTGTTGATCTTTTTAACTTTTTCATTTATTTGCAAACTAAGGGAGCCGTTTTATATAAAATTTCATGGTCATTAATCTTTTTTACTTACATTCTTCATACAAAATGATCAAAATCATCCTTTTTATATATCAACATTCCATTGTTTCAGTCATTTCGAACCCTGATACTCTTGAGGCTAAATTCAAACCCTCTCCTAAAAAGCTTTCAGTTTCTTGAAGACTACTGACTACTCGTTATTACATTCGTGATGTCACTTGGACAACATCCCTTCTGTTATTAGGAGTTTTTGAGGATATTATATTTTACTTTATTGTATAATGGACCTTCTGCAGGGGCACCCAACGTCAATTTTCGGAAAATATCTGTTCGGAAGGCCATTTGAGATCTAGAATTTTTGGAACATTTATTGTAAAATTTCTTGCTTGCCTGCCTCTCCCAAGATATTCGAACATCTAAAAAGTGGTATAATTGCCCATTTTTAACGGATTTTTACCCTAGGAAGGTCGCCTAGAATTTTCGATAGCCTTTTTTCTGGCTGAAATTTCGAAAAGGTGAGTTTTGACCCCTAAAATTTTCGGATCACTAGTAAGACATTCAGCTAGGAAATCCGAACAGATAAAAAACTTTTAGGGGATAAAAATATGCCTGTATCTACCGTTTAAATACCAAGATACATTTAACAACGCTACGTTTAAATGGTTTTGAACTATATTCTCGTTGGGTGTCCCTGCTTTTGTTAGCTTTCGTTTTACTACCTTTTAAACTTTTAAGCTTTTGAACTCAACTTGTTCATTTGACCTTGCTTTGTCAAATTGCAACCGCAGTTTCGCCAGTCACCGCGCCAAATTTCAAACTCAACATCGTATATTTTCAACTCAACTTTTGAATTTTTGTTAATGCTTCAGTGATTATTGGTCGAGACAAAAGAAGCCTTTGTGGGGGTGGGAGATGACGCCCTATCGACCTCCTGAGTCCCCTGTTGCTTGCTCTGTTGAAGCGTTAAGGTCTTTATTGCAGCTAAAGAAGGGTTTAACGTTCTGTAATTTACTCCAAGTAATTTACTTACTTCTGGATCTGAATAACTTAAAGATTTTCTTTTGTCCGTGAATGCGATGATTTCCTGGAATGTTTTGTCACGCTGCAGCTCAAAATGAAGCTTAGTAGCACAGTCAGTAAAATGACCGCACTGCGGACTGCATCATAAAACATGGTCACTCTGAAGGTGTAAAACGAGGGCTACGAACCATATGAATGCGCTTAAAACACCGGGCTTATTATTTCTTGGTAAGCTAAAAATAAGATCAAATTGTCACTAAATAGCACAATATATGGAATTACGGCGGTTTCTGCAATGAGGTCCCCTTTATTGACCTCGCCTCGCATGGGTTTTTTTATTATTTGTTATTTATATCTCCAAGGCTGCCAAAGAAGACCGCTGACCGGAGAACTGGAAATGTGAGATAAGCGGCTAAAAACAAATTTGCTATTAAAGTCAAAAATTAAACCCTCTCCCCAAATCATAATCTGATTTCTGATTGTATTGCATACAGTTTAGTGCCTGAACAAATTAATTCTTACAGCAACTGAAATACATCTAAAATTTTAAAGGAAACAGGTCTCTCTGACTAAAGAGCATGTGTTGTTCTGGCGGAAAACTGGTTAACAGTATGGTGTGCAACAGCGGAAATATTATTTCCAAGGGGTGCCTAAGGCAAGTGCAGGAAAATTACAGAAATTCCTTGGGGTGTGGCGTTCTGACAAGAAACCCCTGAAAGGCTAATTCCAGGGGGTGGAGGGGTGGGGGTAGGGAGGGTCTAAAGCAAAAGCGCCCTCCGTCGGGGGCCGGGGAGGAGGTATGGATATTTTCTTAAACTACAAAATGCATTTTGCCCATAGTTGATGCGGCTTCATTTTAAGCTGCAATTCATTCTTCTATATATAAAATTTGGACCTATAAATCATTATCCATGAGAATTTAACATTCTGCAAAGAACACTAAGTCAAGTCAAGTCAATTTTTATTTAAACTCACACACAGAATAATTAATTAATACAAATCAGTGTTTTAAAATATGAAGAAAAAAGAAAAATCGAGAGATTGCGAAGGAAAAGAAACTTTTTAATTGTAGGTTCATTGTGCAGAGTTTGGGACACCTAAATAGTTCATGGAACTAACCGAGTAGGTGACCCAAACAAGAATATGTGTAGAAGGAATATAGATACAAAATAGTTATTTTAGATAAAAAGTATTACTTCATTAATTAAATAGTAGTTAAAGTTAATATAGTCGAAAAAAATTAATTAAGAATCAATAATAGAAATATAACTATCAATCACAGAATTCTTGATGTATCGACGAAAACTGGAAAATGGCTTAATTTTCTTCACATTAATTAATAGATAAAGAATTCCAAAGTTTTGGACCAGTGTAACTGAGAGAACGGATGCCGTATTGAGTTGAATGAACGGATTTAACAAACAGATTATCAACCTGTGAGTGATGAGTATTATAAGAATGAATTGAAGAAACTGGGCTAAAATAATTAACAAAACAAGAAGGGCTTAGTTTATGGTACCATTGATAAACAAAAGAGAGAATTTCAAGATGAATTACATCAGAGAATTTTAAGAGTCTGAGGGGCTTCAGCAATGGCTCAGAATGAGATCTAGGATCGGAAAAAGTAATTAATCTGACAACTCGTTTTTGCAAAGTAGTTACTGGTTTTAGGTAGGTTGGGTATGTGAGACCCCAAACTTGGATACCATAAGTAAGAAAGGGGTAAATAAGGGAATAGTAAAGCATAACAAGTATATCAACATTAACATAGTACCTTAATTTGGAAAATATACGTACAGTTTTCGATAGTTTTAAGCAGAGTTCATTAACATGATTCTTCCAAGTCAAGTTTGAATCAAAAGTGACACCTACCGTAAATCCTCTATTAAGCCCCCCCTCTCTAATAAGCCCCCCTTTTCAGAGGAGGAAAGTTAATAAGCCCCCCTCTCTATTAAGCCCCCCCCCTCCCCCTCCCCCAATCCTTATTCTTCACAAAAAAATTGAGGATTAACGTGGACTGATCAGTTATAATTTGTTCAGGCTGGAAGTTCATATTGTTTTTGGTCTTCGGCGGAATGACCTCCAACTTCATATGCTTAACTTTCTCAATTTTGCGCTCTAGCTGTCTGTGGAGAATTGCCACCATTTTCTTGTCGTTAGACAAAGCAGTGTACCGCCCGGGAACAACAGGTTTAATTGTACAACGCGTAAGTCTACTCTGTCTCATACCACGGTATTTTTGCTATAGGTGATGCGTTTCGCTAAATTAAATAAGCCCCCCTCAAAAGTGCTTGAAAAAAATAAGCCCCCCTCCCCGGGGGGGGGGGCGTAATAGAGGATTTACGGTAAGTATTTGACCATGGAAACTTTTTGGATGTTCACACCATCAATTATTAGATTTAATGACTTGTATGGCTTAAGTCTTTTAGAGTGGAAAAGAACAAAATTAGTTTTCAAAATACTGAGAGCTACTCTATTAGATTTCATCCACTCAGCCACTGCATGGAGCTCTTGATTTAGGATTAGTTCAAGATCATTAAGGTTTTTATGTGAACAATATATATTAGTGTCATCAGCAAATAAGTGAAAACTAAGCAGTTTCGAGGTGTTCGGTAAATCATCAATATATAACAAAAACAACAGGGGTCCAAGAATGGATCCCTGAGGTACACCACAAGTGATAGAAAGAGAATCAGAGTTATGACCATTTATACATACAAAGTTTTCTCTATTGGACAAATACGAATGAAACCAGTCATAGGCTTTACCTCTTACTCCGTAATGATTCAGTTTTGATAAAAGAATGGAATGTTTAACTGTATCAAATGCCTTTTTTAGATCAATAAAAATGCCAAAGCCAAACTCATTATTGTCAATTGAGTTGCGGATTGATTCAGTAATTTGTATCAGTGCATGATTTATCGAGCACTTTTGTCTAAAGCCAACCTGAAGTGGATAAAGAATGTTACAAGATTCAAGATAGCCATAAAGGCGCTTAAACATAGCCTTTTCAAAAATTTTACTAAAAATAGATAGAACTGATATTGGCCTATAGTTATCTTTCTCTTGCCTGGAACCTTTCTTAAAAACTGGGGTAACTTTTGCCAATTTAAGTTTTGCTGGGAAAAATACCACAGAGAAAAGAATCTTACGATCTGGGCGTGAGAAAATATTGCAGGAAATCATCCCATTCACGGACAAAAGAAAATCTTTAAGTTATTCAGATCCAGAAGGCACTTTGGAGTAAATTACAGAACCTTAACCCTTCTTTAGCTGTAATAAAGAGCTTTACGTTTCAACAGAGCAAGTAACAGGGGAGCAGGTCGATAGGTCGCCATCGCCCACCCCCACGTACAAAGGCTTCTTTTGTCTTGCCCAATGATTACCGAAGCGTAAACAAAAATTCAAAAGCTGAGTTGAAAATATAAGATGTTGAGTTTAAAATTTGATGCGGTGACTGGCGAAACCGCGGTTGTAATTTGACAATTTTGACAGTTTGCAAATGCCAAAAAAGCGGAACACTTTGGCCTTGGTTTGACAGTTAATCACCGAAGTACTACTGTGCAACAACTTTTTGAAGCAATCGAGCTGGTCATAAGAGAGCCAAGGTGATATCTGGTTTCAGTTTCTTCTACTATATAATTGTGTTTAAGTGCAAAACGGTCGAATTTTTCGAAATCGCTGCTCCCTAGGGGCCAACTTGGCCAACGGCAGTTTGCACCAAGAGAGATTAGAAACTAACCACGCATTTCTCTCTTAGTCTCGATCTCCGCCTTCAAAGCTGCGCCTGTACAACTTTTGCTTTTTGTTTTCCAGCGAGTGCCAAAGTACGTAAATATCAAGGATTGTTTTTTCTTGGGCAGTGTGACTCTATAATCACGGTTATAATTAGCGGAATTAAAGATTTTCAGACACATAACGTAGGTACATACTCTGAGTTGCTGCACGAGAACACTTATTGTTCTTCTCTTCCATCCTTCCCTTTATGTTGGTTTCAGTGGATTGCGGGTAACATGGCGGCATAAACTTTTCGAAATGAAGTTTGAATGGGGAAGAAATCCACAAGGATTTTAATAATTATGACCAGGAATGAAGTTAAGAGTGGCCAAATTGGCTGAAAATGAGAACTAATGTGAATGCTTGCGCATTCATATTGTCCGTAGCCCTCTCGTTTTACACCTTCAGAGTGACCACGTTTTATGATGCAGTCCGCAGTGCGGTCATTATACTGACTATGCTGCGAAGTAAAGCGCAATAGAAATGTTGCCATATATCGGTCAATTCTCCCTGAAAAATATTTCTCCTTCGAAATTTGTCAGAAAAGCTCTATCATTTTGGCCGCATAGCATCGTATAATCTTAGAAAAACAAGCTGGAGTTTATCATTGCTTAAAGAACAATCTTGACTACACTGAGAGAGTCACTCTGCAATTCTCCATAGTTGACGTAGCTTCATTTTGAGCTGCAGCGTGACAAAACATTCCAGGAAATCATCGCATTCACGGACAAAAGAAAATCTTTAAGTTATTCAGATCCAGAAGGCACTTTGGAGTAAATTACAGAACCTTAAACCCTTCTTTAGCTGCAATAAAGACCTTAACGCTTCAACAGAGCAAGCAACAGGGGACTCAGGAGGTCGATAGGGCGTCATCTCCCACCCCCACAAAGGCTTCTTTTGTCTCGACCAATAATCACTGAAGCAGTAACAAAAATTCAAAAGTTGAGTTGAAAATATACGATGTTGAGTTTGAAATTTGACGCGGTGACTGGCGAAACTGCGGTTGCAATTTGACGAAGCAAGGTCAAATGAAAAAGTTGAGTTCAAAAGCTAAACGGCAAGTGTAAAAATGTTTTCCAATGATGTGAACTCTAAAGGAAGAGTGTAAAATATTGAATTCAGCTGTAAAATTCAAGTGTTGAAGTTGAAAATTTAATTGAGCAATTTAAAATTCAAACCATGAATTTTGGCGGGAATCGTACGCCATAATTTTTCCCTTTTTTTGTTTTTTCATAAATTACGAACGTCAAACAAAAGAGAGTTAGATACCAAAATTTTACGCGACGCCAAAAATAACCAGATGGTGGCGAACCCTAGCTGCGTTTAAAATTTATTGACTGACGGTTCAATTTTTTTTACCTTTGACAAAATGGAAAATTGTCGAGCCTCGAGACTAGACTAAAGTCTTGCAAAACCACAATTTTGAGCATAAAATTTGCAACGTAAATGGGCCCATGTTTGCGAAGGTTCCATGTTGAAAACTACGTACACATTAATTTTATATTTTGTCTTTTAGACCACCCGGCGACCAATGGATAGCAGCAAATTTTTCACTACAGTAGCGAACGTAACAAGCAGCTCCACGGCTACTGGGACTGCGCCTATACCACAGCTTTCTGCCCGATCTAACAAAGTTGATGTCGCCTTTGTTGTCGTCTTTTGCTTCCTTTCTTTGATGATATTGTTTGGAAACTCGCTGGTCATTGGTGCATTTCTTGTCAACAGACGAATTCGCACAACAAGTAATATGTTTTTGATATCGTTAGCAACCGCTGACATAATGATTGGAACAATTTCTGTGCCGATGTGGGTTTCTGTATCTGTGAAATACGACTATCAATTGCGCACCGTTTATGAGATCTTTGACATCATCTGTGGAGTGTCTTCGGTTCTTAATCTTACAGCCATAAGTCTGGAGAGATGTTACGCTCTGATTTATCCCATAAAGCATCGCAACATCAGCAAACGTATGTCGGGCTAAATATTTTCAACCAATTCTTTCTTGCTGAAATTGCACAACTGAGCTTAGGGATGATGGTGCTATTACACTTAGAGGTTTTCCTCCTAGATTTTAGACACCCCTGATTTCTTTAAGAATTTCTCGTTTAGATACATTTTGGCAAAATTGGGCTAACATAGTTTTTCGCAAAACGTACGGTTAAAATGTTACCACAAGCAACAAGCAGTGGAAATCCTAAAATCAGTTTCAGCACCATTTCCATAAATCTGAAAAATTCCTTTACATTTTGCAGTGACGGCATTTGTAATAATGCTAACAGCCTACCAGAATGCTAAAAACCAGGGCTTCTGACATTCAGAAAGTTCAGATTTTCCAGGGGAAGCATGCCCCCGGACCCCCTACTTTATTATGCACCAAAAGGCAATTCTACCCCACTAAAATGCTAAAAGCATAGCAGCATACCAAATCGAACGTTTCATTAGGAAAAAATAACAATCTCAGTGAGTCATTTTCATTTTTTCTTTGTTCTCTCTTTCGCCCTCTCTCTCTCCGTTTTTTTTTGTTTTTTTTTTTTTTTTGGGGGGGGGGGGGTTCATCTCAATTAATTTGGGATATAAGGGGGAGCCGGCCCAAAAAAAATTTTATGAAGAGGGAGAGTCATCATATACTACAGGAGCTACCCGTCGAATCCCACCAGCCTCCCATCCCCAACAAAAAGTGAACGGTCCCTAATAACTTTAGACCACTAGCATGCCTACCCTTAAAATGAAGTTAACGAACGTTATTATGGAAGAACAGCCATACTTTGTGTTGTTCGAAATAATTTCACAAAAGGTCCATTTAAGTACCTTAATGACATATTCTCCCTACCCTTTGTATGCTTTAAATCGTAAAAAACACAATTCAACATGATACCTTTATATACTAAAGAAGCCTGAAATGTTACTGCTTTTGAGCGTAGGCCTCTCGGCCGTATAAGCCAGTGTACAGAGTAGCTATGTAGAGAGTAACCCGCTTTCCCGGGATCACTGTAGCAGATAATGGTAACTCTTATTTGGGTGTATGACTGTGAATTGTAATAGTTTTACTAACATGTGTAAAATTTACGTCTAAATACGGGTAACCAGATTTTTGTACAGACCTCTAGCAGGAGAAATAAACAAAATCGTTTGAGATTGAGGAATCCATTTTGGGGTAAATTGTTAAAAGTCGCTAGAGTGTGGTTTAAGAGGTAACAATTAAAAATCAACAACATCGGGAGTCATCTCCAAGATATTATAATTTAATTTTCTGCCTTTTTTAAACACTTCAAGTGAGACGACAGCAATACATTTCCGTCTTACATTTCTATGTTTGCATGGCTCTGACGCCTACACGATTTTACATTAAAGACACTCAAATATAGAGGGCGTTCCTTTGGGACGATCCGGATCAAGATCAGTGATCCGATATCACTCGGATCAAGGTAGATCAAATGAACCGATGAATCCTTGTCCAGAGTGGATGTGTCATCGGTTCATTTGATCTACCAAGATCGATTGATCTCGGAACACTAACCTGATCATCTCGAAGAAACCCTCGGGGTACAGACAACTGAATGGCCGGTTAAAGGAGGTGCCGCTTAATAGAGGTTCATCCTAGTATATATATTAGCATAATCTTTAACAGAAACATTTTGAAACAAACGCGACGATATAAGAAGCAGTACAGTGTTCCTTATATCTCGGACTGTATTTTCCTTCATCTTAAAATGAAGACAAACTAAGTGTATCAAGCGCTTGATGGTCGCTTAATAGAGGGAGAACAATGGAAACACTCGTTTGGACAGCCAAATGCTGGGCGCGGCGCTTAGAGATGGCCGCTTGAAAGAGGTTCAATTTTCAATCCCTTTCTAGAATTATTTCAGGACTTTGATTACTGGCCGCTTTATAGAGGGTGGTCGCTCAATCAGAGTGGCTGCTTAATGGAGGTTCAACTGTAGTAGTTACCTAGGAACATATCTCACTCAGGACACACCTTGTTTAGAACAAAATCAATCAGAGACTTTTTTGCAAAGGATGACGTTTTAAACAATAACTTCCTATTTCATTAAAAAAAAACGTAAGAATTGTTGTGACTCTGCTTTTCTAAGCTAGTATTTTCTTGGCCTTGAGTTCTTCAATCAGCTCCTTGAAAGCATGTTTAATGGCTCCTTGTGCACTCTGATAATGTTTAGCTTTCACACTGGTTCCACTTTCCACATCCCAAGCTGTTCCATCGTAGACCCACTTTAGCTTGTGTATGCGACCCTCTGCCTTGTAGTTGATCACACGACCCTTGAAATTTAGCTAAAGAAACATGGCAGTAGAGTTAAAACAACACTTGTTGTGGTGACCGAGCGTAATTAGCATCTTCTTTATGTTACTATACTTAACAATTATTGAAAGAGGCAAAGTGTGATATGAAGAATTATACAGATCTAGGAGGCCGAGGTTGAAGTTCGGGAGAATAGGGCCAATAGGGGGATATGGGAGTTCAAAGAGGATGGACTAGGAGCAGGAGAAATAGGGGAAAGTCCCGCAACAATGCTTGTCCCTTTCACAATCAAAAGAGAGTTTAAGAGAGAAAGCCAAGAAAAGAGGGGCGAGGGCTGGGAATGCAAAGTACGCTACACAGTTGACACAGGTTAGCAAGAACGCCAATAACGTGTCTGAGCGATGCCAAAATGGCGATATAGTGTCAGGAGGGTCTGGCTGAATTATGTAATACCATCGACAAGTGGCTGCGTACGTACTGAATATCCTTTATGATCAAATTTGCGTCCCTTCTTAGCTACATTATGCAAAACCTAACAGGCGAGGCGTGGAAAAGATTAATTAACCTGCTTCCCGTTATGTGGTTACAGATTCTAATTATGTGTGCATGAAAACGAAAGAGGTAGTTCTCCCGTGACGTGTCAAGCAAGTGAAACTGGTAAAGCAGGAAGTGGAAACAAAAGAGTATTTCCTTTAGGTCCTTTCTCTTGTAGTTTCTTCCCTTTAAAATGACAATCATTATTATCAAGAACTATTCAAATCAGAGTTCAGGGCCTATTCGATTCAGATGCATTTCAGATCTAGAGCCATCTTTACAGCCATATTTTTAACACACATGTTTTTCTTATACATGCAATAAGTTGACATATCAGTAATTTCCCATGTCTTGAGCAAAGTTTGAAATTAGGAAAAGCGAGTAGCATAAAAACTGAAACTTTTTTCTCAACATTATGGGATTTGCTTCCGGCTTACGATGTACTCTGATAAAGGCTGGCGCTCGAAAACTGGCAATCTTTCAATCTTTTTACGGTGGAAAATATATTTGACGAAACCAAATTTTGTGCTAATCACTCCCCCTGTAGATGATGTCTCACAGTTTCCCTTGAAACTAAGCCTTTATTCCCTTTTATTTATCCTGCTAGCAGAGGTTTCTTTTAGGCATAGCTTTTAGCAGTCGTTCGCCTGGCTTTTTAGTCGCGTAGTTGGTTTGTTTACGCCTCTCGGAGCGTACGTAAACCAACTATGCGGCTGACAAGCGAAGGGAAACGACTTTACAAATGCTTCATGCCTAAAAGAAACCTCTGCTTGCAGGGTACTTTAATTATGTATCTCGGCAGCATACAAGTAAAGCTAAGTAAACTGCATTTACCTGTCCTGACTCGCCGGTGACGCGTTGAAGAAAAGAATAAAGAGACGTCAAATCCTGAATAACATCCATTTTGTTAACAGCTGCAAGCGAAATGAAAATAATGATTATAATGATCATGATAAAAATGAAAGCGTGTTGTTGAGATTTTGAATCAATCATTGAGTTTGCTGTACCTTTTTTTTCCCAATTCCTCCTTACTGAAGAGTTGTGGCTGGAATATCCTACCTTGGAATACGATTGAAAGGCAATACTGAAGCTGGCAGATGCTGAAGCCACTAAAAGCAGTTGTTAAACTAGTAATAATTGCCAATTTAATAGGGGAGTGCGTTCGATGGGGAGGAGGGATGGGGTGGTGGGTAGTGAGTGGTAGCGGGAAGGGGCGGGGGGTCCAAAACCTTACGGGCTTGTAATATTGAGTACGAATATCAGCAGCTGTCTTTATCAGTGTTATTATTTATCTTCCCACTTTACAATTCGTTACTATTTCATTTTCCTCAAAAATGCAAGAGCGTACTGTACTTTTTACATTTACTTGGCTAAACCTCTAAGTAAAGTACATGTAAGTAACAACAGATCAAACATTGACTAAAATTATGATCCTCAGGATATTCCTTTGCACTCTAGGATGGTCAATAAAATTGGCTACAAATCGGGATACAGAAAAATTAAGGTTATCTGAAAATGAGTATCACTTTAAACCCTTGTTGCGTGACACCCGGAATTAGTGAGATGAAAAGGTCAACATTTCACTGTTCAACCTCTTGAACAAAAGCAAATACAACGCTGTAAATAGCTTTTAAAAGCGAAAAGATGTAATTTGTTATAGAATTAAATATGGTCAACCTAAGCTGATCTTGCTTGAATCCATAAAAACAAATACAGTGTGCAGAACGTATTATTAACATAATATCTACAGATCCGATTATCTTAGAATGGAAATTTTCCTATATAAAAAAACCTAATTGAAAACTGCGAGGAGAACTATAAAAAAACCTGTAGTAAACCGAAAATAGCCAACGTTTCATCGGTGAACGAGTGTCAAAAAATAGATACCAGCTCCCGGGTACTCCCGGGTGAGAAAAGCTGAACACATGAGATCGAGGCAAAATGTGCCAGGCCGGTCCACCCTTCGCAAAGTGCGCCAAGGGCGAATGAAAACACAACGACATGTATGGAGTGTGACTCTTGCTGGGTGCCTAATGGACACAATGGACCAGCGCGTGCTTTATTGACAAGATATCTTAGCAATACAGTTCAACAATACATGTGATCTTAAAAGTAATATAAAAAATTACAGAAATAATATAATTTCTACATAAACGAACATTTAAATAATAAGGAACGTGACAGAAAGTAGAATCAAAGGAATGATACACT
Organism: Porites divaricata; assembly: GCA_038088405.1. NCBI lineage: Eukaryota > Metazoa > Cnidaria > Anthozoa > Scleractinia > Poritidae > Porites > Porites divaricata. Next base: position 24,865,882 of record JBBMOI010000007.1, read on the forward strand.
ACCCGGTACGAAAACCCGGAATAAAAAACCCAGTAGGACAAAAAAAACCGGGAACCTACTCCTCGATCGAATGCAGTGTATCAAGCTCCGAGGATTAGAGCTTTAGACTAACTTAGGAACTAATAATAAGTTTGGTCACCGACAACGGCTGTCCAAAAAGCGAGATAGCCAAAAAAGCCTCTGCGTCGATATTTATACAAATATTCATAGAGAATAATCAAATGTAGTTACGTAACTTCTATTAAAAGACCGACTGAAAAGGTTGACACAAATGTGACAAAAATGCTACGAACCGTAATGAAACAGCTTTTCCACTACACGGTGTTACGTTGAAAAGCATTTAATCCCATGTTATACAGAACCGTTACTACTTCATGTACGGTACGCAAAAAGACTCAAATAGTATCTGTTCTCTCTCTCGTCGAAACGCAATAAGGATTAACGAACCACGAAATAAAATGTAGCTGTGGATTCTCAGAAAGGGGCAAATCCCTGGGACAAATTAGGCATTGTTTGAAACAGGAGGCGTAGTGTGGGACAGACAATCACTTGAAGTCAAAGATCGACATTCCCAAGATACACCGCAAACCCCTGGCTGAGAAGTTTTTCCATTGTAATCGCACACGGTAACACAGGGCAGGGCACAGGGCAGGGACATTACTACTTGTCAGCTTTTTTTTTGGTTTAATTCTATTTGCCTGAGGTTTATGTCCAGTGTCACTGAGGTGTCCGGGTGTTATCTGTGGTAAAATTTCCGGCTTTTCGTCGGAACAAATAGAACGCTTCGGTGTAGTCTACCGCATGCTTGGCCACAATTAAATAAAAAATTGTTATTAAATAATAGGGCCATTTATACGAGGAAAAATAAGACGCGTCTTCCATAAAACGCGTCTTAAGACGCGGACTGGACCATTTATACGAGCATGTCTTATCTAAGTCTTCTGTCTACTTAAACTTTATTTTAAAGTGTAAGTTTATAATACGAAGATAGCAATTTGATTAGTTAATAATATATAGGTTTAGCCAGGGCTAAAAGCGAAGCTCCATTAATAAATTTATAATTTAAAACAAACAATAAACTTGTAATCCACAAATCAGTTAAATTAAGGGCACATTCGTGTGACTTTTGAGGGACAGGCTAAGTGATTTTAGAGTGAAACAAATCTTGCATAGAGTTGATAGACTTATATGTACACCCAAAAAATAGCACTGACAATCATCTTCTGTCACATTTAAGAGCAACAATGACTCTTGATCACGGTAGATTAGGCGTGGAAAACAAATTCTTGGAAAACAAATTAAATCAGGCCGAATTTTTACGTTCGACAAGTTTACTTTAGAAAATCTTGCCAACAAATCTGGGTGCGTGCAAATCAACCTTTTATACTTTTTATGCATCACATCTGAGGTGAAAGAGTACTATGAGGCGCTGTTTTTATCATACAGACCGCCTGACCTCAGACAATTAGCAGTCAGTTTCACAATTTTTCAAGGGTGTTACTAAACAGAGTAACGAGTAACGGAGTAACGAGAAAACGAGTAACGGGATAAAAATTCCAAAGGTTAAAAAAAAGAATAATAAAAGAAAAATAAATAATAAATAAAAAATAATAAATAAATTCTAATGAAAGAAAAAAACACAAAAATGGTTGTAAAATCCTAATAATGTGTATTCCTACGACGTCAACCTCCTCCCCACCCCCTCCCCTCCCTCCAACAAAAATGAAAGGTATTTTCGCGCCAAAAAAGTCACCTGACTACGGCTGTTATTTTCTCACGGTCACGAGGAGCAACCATGGAGGAAGGTAAGCGACCAATTTTCTTTGTTATTGCCACAATTATTTCACTTCTAAGTAGAAATACCTCTGTCAGGTTAAGTAATTAATAGATAGACCTGGTTAGGTTCTCTACTGCGCTTAGAAACTTGACAGTTCCTGAATTTGTTTATTGTTGATCGTCTTTGGTTTCACTCAACTCTTTAATATAACTGAAAGTTTCGTCATTTCCACAATCTTACAGACACCGATGTCATTGTGATTTTAAGCTCTGAAGATGAAGGTAAGACCTTTGTTTATGGTATGTTTTTGTGAATTCTCAAAGGCTTTGCTTTGCTGCGATTTTTATTGCATATCTAGAGGATCTATTGGGGATCGAATTTAAACCAAAAAATCGTGGTTTGAAATGGACAACCTGTTTACTTCGATCTATATGCCTCGTGATGCTTATTGTACGCTGTTGTTCCGAAAGGAAAGCCTAACAGTTACACAGTATGAGGGGAAGGTTTTTTCATGTAGTCTCCAAACGAAATACAGCATCAGTTTATAATACAAAAGTAATATTTTAACCATTCCACGATGCAAGGGATACTCGCGCGTATCCCCCGCATCGTGTGTTCATTTTCATTGATTAATTTGATCAGTCCTTCTCCAAATTCTGACGCAAAAAGTCGTGGAAAGCCGAATATTTATTTAATTTACGGATTGTAAGTGCTTTTAGTCCACGACTTGAATGAATTCCAAAGTCCCCGGTATTAAATTACGAGGCCTCGAAAGTTATTTTGTTGTCAAACTTCAGAAAACAGTGAACACCTGACAAATTTCAGGAATGTTGATTGTGTACTGACCAATCACAATAAAGTTCAGGACACGCTAGCAAACCTCAAAAGCACAAACTAATTACCGTTGCTGTTTGCGGTTTACATACGGGCCCGAAAAGTTACCGGGACTTTCGAACAAGGAGCCCCTGGTCATGCTAATACTCCTAAACAACAGTCAACAATACGCATCAGAAGGAGCCCCTGGTAACAGCAACAAACCTAGCAAAGCCATATTTTGACATTTACGACCTAATATCATACAAATGGCTCCAAGTGTAGTTGAATGAAGGCCGAGTATAGTTAACAGTTTGCTTTACTGGTGTTGGGTTTCGACACTCATTGGAGAGGTGGAGTGGAGAGTTAGTGGGGAGTTGGTAGTGATTATTAACCCAGAAAAATATACCAAACACCAGTATATGGAGTAGAATTACTAAGTTTCACAGAGTAGTATACCCAAAATAGAGGACTCTATAATTATGCGTGGCTTCAGTCTCATTTAATTTTGCTGTAGGGGAAACTTGTGATCATAAATTGATAAAAAGATAAAAATGAACAAAGGATTCATCTACCTGGAAATATTATTCTTGTCCTGGGATATATGCTGTTAATTCAATTCAAAGGCACCAATCAGTCACTGTGTTTAGCATCTTACAACAATTAGAATTTCGTTTTGAAGGGAAAACTAAAGTTGGGTTACCTGTGTGTATCAGTTTGCTATCCCACGTAATACGCCTCACTATATGACAATGACATCTGGCTGGTGTAGTGTACGTGTATGAAGATGTGATTGTAGCCCCCCTTCCCCCATCTTTACCAGCATGATGATTGTTATAAGACTGTATGAAACTGAGACCAAGGATGGAAGTACAAATGTAAAGGAGTAGAGGTTGTTTTTGGTCTGCCCCTTTAAAATTTTGACGGATTTTTCTGAATTTAAATAATCATTTCATGAATAATAACTTTCATAAAAGTAAACGTCAAGGTTTCATTGTAGAGTATGCAATCCTAGACCTTATTTCAAGAGAAGGAAATAGTACGTTCTTTTTTGGTGCATTAATTAATTAATACTTTATCTTTTACAATTTATAGAAAATGGAAGTGTGGATTCTAAGGTAAGCAACAAATTGCAGTAAATGGAAACCCTTTTTCGAAAACCACGACCAATATATATAAAGCAATGGTTGTAGACTGAATTAACTGGAGTAACTAAATCTAGAATTCAGCATTTTCAGCTTAACCTACTGGTTAAATTGAGGGCGAGTCTACTAGTGTTACTGCGTGTAAGAAAAGAAAGCAATGTTTAGTTACTATGATACAGATCAAAGAAAGTCGATATTCCGGATGATCATCGTGGAGCATCTGTTTGTGTTTATCAAACGTATATGCTAAAATTTTGCCATAGATGCTGATTGTAGTTTTTATCTTTCTTTGAGGTGGAATCGTTAGCTAACGATCTCGAAAGACTCGAAAGTCCCGTGGAGAAAAGAAGCAAGTTCTCCAGGTAAGAGCAATTTTGGTGCATGTTAATAATTGACTGAAACGACTCTCGTCATTTTTGACGTAATTACAAAAGAACTAAATGCTCCCCAAGTAGCCGTTTTAGGCAAAGATTTCGTTCAATATGAAAATTTTAGCGTTCAGGTTATGATGTGCGTTCACAAGTACCTAACGCGTGTCATGAATTTATAAGCTTTTTCCATCTATACTTTAGTTTCAGGTGTATTTCGAACGAAAACTTTGTTTTATTAAAAATTATGGAGAAAAAGTAACGATCCTCGCACTCTTTTGCATTTAAATCTTGACAGTGACATATTAACATGTAGATAAGTTGATGACGTTAAGAAACTTCTCATTTCACAGCTTAGAAGAAGATAAAAACAAGTATAAGGACATCAGGTTAGTGTATTTTGCAGTTATAATTTATTATCAAGTACCTTTTGCTTGACGACTGCCTCTTTTGTGAAACAGTACAAAAAGGTCACCGTGTTGCAATTTCATTTAGTATTGTTTGGAATCTCTTGATAGTTTGAAGCCGAGATTAAATAAGTAGGATGCTAAAAAGCCATATGTTCAGTGTTCTTCTTTCCCAGTTGATTTGTATTTTTTTATACCTCGCCGGCAAGCTCTTGTGTTATTTTATATGTTTTCGTATTTGTTAGGTGATATATTCTTTGAAGTCTTACTCTTGAAAGTGTGTTGAAATTGTACCCGTTGTTGATGCAGTGCCAATTGGTTTTTATTTTAATATAACAGTATTTAATAAGTATCAGTACAAGACACAATGAAATAAAAATAACTTGAAAAAAAATCGCGGAGAGTCCTGAAAGATACTAGAAAGCTAAAAGATTAATGATTCACCGTTCACTACATCAAGTGAGCTAATACACGGCCTTGAGTCACGTCCACATGTTGCTTTTCTTCTGTGTAGCCTTCTAGGCATAGTAGTTTTGCTACTTAAAGAACTTTGCATTGACACTAATTGTTTCTTTTCTTAAAGCAGTAGCAGTAATGAAGACACGGATATTGTTAGGTATGTTTCGAGAATAAACATTTGCAACGTCTCTTCCTGTTCTCCGTCTGTAATGTATATTTCCTGACACATTCCTTAAATCTTTCATTAAAGGAAAGATCAGTCATTTGGAAACTGTCCAATATATATGAAAGGGAAAACAGAGTACTCCTTTGGAGTACTCCTTATGTCGTCAACAACCAATGCGCTGTCGCCAGAACATGGCTTTTTAAATTAACACCACTAATGTGAAAGTACAGGATCTTCCCTTTGATGACAATGGCAGCTATATAGGAAGTGGCTCACACACCTGGACATACAAAGCTGTTGGAGGAGATCCTAACAACACGGTCTTTCATAGCAGGAAACGAGAGAAATCAGATGGCGGCACGCAGTTTATCTACCTACGAAGGCTTTATCGTACCAGTAAAGCGAGTCCCGAATTTTCGCCAAATTGTATCTTACCTAGAAGATGTGAAGGGAAATATCATCAACAACACTGCATTGCTTCAGTACATCTTCAAAGGTGAAGAGCATCCATTCCAAGTGCAGCCGCACGGCAATAGAAAAACGTCGTCGGGTACATTTCGTCCGACTAATAAGACCACCAAGGCCCAAATCCGTGACGAATTGATAAAAACCAAACCAAAAAAGGCCCTCTTTACGTTGGGGGAAAGTAAAGATCTCTTAAGCGCGGTAAGCTCTGCTGAAGTTCCACGCGATCGGAAACAACTGTACAACTTTAAGCACAACGAACGCGTAAAGAGCACCAATCTCCAGGGTAAAAAGGATGACATTTATGCCGTCATGGTTCAAGCAGCCGCCGAACAGGAAGAAGGAGAAGAAGAATTTATACACAGCATCGCGTCGTGGCCCCAGCCAATGTGTATTCTTGGGTATCAGTATCAGTTTCATGATATTGCAAGATTCTGTTCAGACCCATCCCTTCACTGTCTTTGACTATTGACACCACCTTCAATCTCGGAAATTTCTATGTTACTCCAACAAGTTACAGAAACCTCCTCTTGGAAATTAACAGGACAGGAAAGAATCCGCTTTCCCTGGGTCCCATTTTAGTACACATGACACGTTCGTATGCGGCGTACTCCCACTTGCTTGCAAAGTTGAAGGAAAGGAGCCAAATATTGATGATGTTAAAGCAACTATCAATGATGGAGAGCCAGGTCTAATGAAAGCACTGGACACATTTCTGAGAAACAGCATTAAACTGCGATGTCTAGGACACTTCAGACAGAACGTTAAGGACGAGCTGAAAAAACTTGGGATAGGGGTACTCAAGAAAAATATTTCCTGGATAAGATTTTTGGTTCTGTTTGTGGTGATGTTAGAGTTGAAGGTATCCAAGATGCAAATGACGAAGAAGAGTTTGACAACCTTCTCTTTGCAAGTAAAAGAGAGATGACGGAGAGAGAAGTGGAGGTGCGCCCTGATACAGAACCCTCCTTCTACAACTGGATCCTGAAACATGCAGAGCTAATGAAGAAATCTATGATACTAGGGGTGAGACGCGCTGCAGGTTTAAGCCGTGGAGACAGTTGCACATCAAACGATGCCGAGAGTAACAACCACGCGTTAAAAAGTGCCGCTGACCATGAAATGTCAACTGTGGAATTTATCAGCCTTTCAAAATCTCTTGCCTTTAACCAGCGTCAAGACATAATACGAGCCGTCTTGAAAAGTGGAGAGTATCGATTTAAAGAAGTTTACTCAAACCTTGAGCTTGTTGATAGTAGGTGGTTCCAGATGTCCAAAGAACAGAGAAAGCGACATCTGAATAAAGTGATGAATACTCCTGTGAGAAGCAGCGAAGGAAGCAACCCTGAACATCATCTTTCAATCGGTTATACTTCTGCACGACTAGCAAAACCGCCAACGATGTTAGCTGCCATTTGGTGTAAAGCCCAGGAGCATCTCTTAACTCCAGGAAGCATTTCTGTACTCCCCACACAGGATGACGTAGGAGCCCAGGCCTCATGTGCAGCGAAGCGCTTTGCAGTTTACAGCAAGTCACATCCTGACAGCCCAAATGTAGTAAAGCTGTACGATGATTGTTGCATGCAATGTCCTTGCTTAATGTTTAAATCAAGCACCAATTTATGCTCCCATTCAGTTGCTGTTGCAGAGAAAGAAAACGTCTTGTCAGTTTACCTTGACTGGGTGCGCACAAGTGAAAGTGACTGTAACCTGTAACATTTGGCAACCAAAAATGTTAATGTCGGAGCCTCTGGTCAGAAAGGTGGGAAAGAAAGGCGAAACAGAAAAACCCAAAAGAATCCACAACCGTCATTTACCATAACTAACCAGGAGCAACTATTGCTTGCTGCCATGGGTACCCACCAGTGTGCACCAAACGTGTCAGTTAGTAGAACATTGGAAGCAACTAACTGGCAACCAACTGTTGGAGGTTACTCGCCAGTATTGTCAGCACCATTAGCGAGTCCGTTTCATGGTTCACCAAGTTCCTTCACACCAGCAAGTTACAATATGAAGGCAACATCTCCATTCACGAGCCAACCAGCGATGCCGCCACCCGCGTGTTTGTTGGACCATATTTGGCATGGCATAATAACAAACCATTTGTTATTATGCCAATAAACGGAAGAATCAAGAACTGCGCCGGCTGCAGAAGAGAGTTTTCCGACCTTTTTGGCCCAATATTTGTGGGACTAGTGGTACAGCATGTGGAGCGCGATTATTACAATGACAAGAACGGATTCCGCCGCGCCATGATCCAACTTCATCCAGAAGTCCTTATTAATGATCTGCAAAGAAGTCAGTTACATCAGGATCTCGGCATTGACGTCGGTTTTGCATTTTAAATTCAAGGACAATGAATTGCAGCTCTGTGATCAGCTACGCCCTATTTTAACAAAAAACACTAGACTCAAAATCCCGGACGTTTAGTGTTCATGCGATAGCGGTCAGAATAAGAGGAAACCTTAGCTGTAGGCAATGAATGGCAATACATTTATCAATTTAAGCATTTCCATCCATTTCGAATGGATGTTTAGACAGCAGTATTCTAGGATGATCGTTTAATGGATTAAAATTTTAAAACAAAATATAGAGAGAGTGGCCGATTATGTGAGCAGGTAATCGGAGCCGGTTTTTTGTTATGTAGCCTGATCAAGAAAGAGTAGTAGTATGCTTCTGTAAGTTGTGTAAGCCTGCATTATGTTTTAGTTTCCTATTCGATAATGTATTAGGTTACACTTGTATTAGGTTTCACTCGGTTCATACAGTTTGTAGTTTTGGCTGACACTCTAGTTCCAGGCGCGGGTGGTGGAAACCAAAATTGAATGGTCTGAAATGTCAGCCGACCCCACTCCCTTACCCGTGGGGGCGCGAGGAGAGTCTCTTTCCCGCGAACCCCACTGGTTAGGGGGTAGAGACTGCTGACATCTCAGACTAAGATTGAACGGATAGCTATTAGTTTCACTATAAAGACTTCTTGCTCCACTGCAGTTTAGTCGAGACTTCTATGAGGGAATATTTAAAGGGAAACTGCGGTTTTTCTACAGACAAAGATAGTGATTTTCAGCCAATTTCACTTACAGTATTGATAGTTACATGACTAGCCTAAGATACGAATGTTTCGTTCCTTGTTTAGACCGCTAAGGTTGTTTGGGACGAAACATCTTTTTGTCAAGTAAGTCAAGTAATTATGCATTGTATCGTTTTACTCATACAACGAGAAACGAACACAGTTACATAGTAACGTACGATAGTAGCGAAACGACTCGTATGAATCAAGCTAAATATAGTTGCCAGTTGCGTTAATGTTTCTGTTGAAAGTTAGTTTAAACGCACAGTGTTAGATGTGAAGAAAAACCTCTGCAATTGAATATGTCTATCCAGCAGATAGAGTAACAAAACGTTCCGTTTATCGTTCACCTTAAAAGGTTCTTTCCGACAGTCCAGTAACAGAAAGACTATTTTAAAAGTACCTAGTCTCTGAAGAATTGTCACAAATCATTGAATATTTACAACTGAACAATACTGCATGTACCTGTTTTACGCCACTGTCCATGAGTAGTACCCGGGTAGTACATTAGGACCAACATCGACATCTACATCAGTGACATAAATTTCCGTAAGGTTAGTTTAAGTGTACGAGGCTGTATAACTGTTGCTTATTGAAATCATGAGGAAAAGAAACAGAAAGTTTTTTTTTGTCACTCATTCCGTTATAGACAATGTATGGATTACCCAAAGAGCCTTTTAAAGTTTCAGTGTGAAGGATCGTGATAAGGATAATCTTTATTTAAACACTTGAAATCAGCAATAACTGTAAAGTATGGCTTAATTAAATTTTGTAAGAAGATTAAGGAAAGTACTGACTTCTTATGCGAAATACAGGTCCCCCTTTGTAGTCACATAGGATGGTAAAAACCGTCTGCAAACTTGTGCCATTTCAGCTCCTAATAGGTCGTAATATAAGAGATTGATCGTCAAAGCAAGTCTAGAAGACACTACCATGGGGAATATAGGTGGGAGAAGACAGAAGTGGGAACGAGGGCTCTTCTACACACAGGACATTCGCCGGCCTCTACATTTAAAGTCTACGTACCATATTATTTAGTATAGTTTTGCGATCTCCAACGTTCGCCAACGAGCTGCAAGCAACACATTTTACGAAGGGCTGTTTTACGGTTCCTTAAGCTCTCTAATTCTTTCAAAAAAGCTCAGAGGTGCCTACCTTCAACATTTTGTTGATTTGAATCCGTGGTGCCAACCTCTCTAAACATCGAAAGATGTTCAAACTTTAAAACGTGATGAAAATCAGCCTTGATCCATCGGGTGTTACGAAAACTCAGACCCTCGAAAACTAAGACCTAAGACCTAAGACCCGTCTTAGTTTTCGAGATTACGAAAACTAAGACCCCCTAAAATCGAATCCGTCAAAATATAAAGTCAAATTGTAACCGAAATAGGTCTGATCTGTCAAATTATATCATGTTCGATCCTTTCCACCGAGTTTTAGGTCAAATTTAACGGTAAATTTAGGGGTCTTAGTTTTCGTAATTTCGAAAACTAAGACCCCTCTTAGTTTTCGTACTTACGAAAACTAAGACCCCCACCAAAACAGTCTCTAAAATTTCTACAAAGTCGAATTACGACCGTTTGAAGACTATAATCCATAAGAAAAACAACAACTACTATCATACGCGTCCTGATCTACGATCCGCTAACAATTTGAAGACTCGCTTTAAAAAGAGGACCAAAGCCATAGACTTCCTACATGTCTATTGTACACTGAAAATATGCCTTACCCCTATTGGTCTTTAATTTCATGAGTGATTTTAGCGATTATCCCTCACAGACTATTTCTCCTTGTCCCCCCCACCCCTACCCCTCAACTACCTTTGCATTGTAACCCGGTGATCTCCGTGGTGGCAACACAGGTTATCCAAGCTCGAAATATGAGCATCGGCAAGCATCGGGATTTGTATGGGAAAAAAAACCTATCGTTTCTGTAACCTACGAAAATGAAAGGATTGCAATAAAAAACAGCTTACCTTACTTAAAATGGGTGTTACATCTCTCCTGTGTGGTCCACCGGCCGATTAATGGCCGTTTTATGGGTTTTTATGTAAACGGTTTTCTCTTATATATAGAGAGAGAAAACCGTTTACATAAAAACCCATAAAACTGATTACAGAAACGATAGGTTTTTTTCCCATACAAATCCTTATATTTTGAATGTTACGCAACAATGCCGATGCTCACCGATGCCCATATTTCGAGCTTGGGCTACCTGTGGTGGCAACGATAAAAACAAACGCTAGAAAAACGCAATGTAGCATATTCTCCTTTCTTCGCCCTTTTTATAAAAGCACTTTTCTATCTATGACCTAGCCAGAAAAGGAAAAAAAAATCCGTATTTTTGTGTGATGTTTAACCGATAACGCCGTTGTTGGCTTCACACTAGAGCTCCAAGTATAATGTAAGTGTACTTGGAACCTACTTTGATTGTGAAGGGGTAAAATGTACCTACTTAAACTTTACTCGGTGACCATGGAAACTGTTGTGTACAGCGGTTGTATGAGCAAGAGCGCATAGCGTACAGCGGTTGTACGCGCAGGACATACGGGAACTGAACAGTGTGAGCGGGCGTAGAGTGAGTGAGTTGACTTAGTGTCGAGGCAGAGCAGATGAACGAATAAAGCGTTCGGTTTTATTTTCCTTTGTGGCCGTTAATACTCCACAGAAACATTCGTAGTTCAAAGAAACCGAAGCTCGCCGCTAAGTGTAGGCTACACCACACTTGACCAATTAGAAATGGAAGCCAAGTGCACGAAGTGCACGTGCAGTGGTTCAAAGATTCTTACTAGCTTTTACTTCCAGTCAAAGACTTTGTCAAAAAAAAAAAAAAAATTACGCGACAGTAGAAATCAACCCTTAGAGGTTGTCCTTTTATTTGCTTGGTCTTTGATAATGTGTTTGCATTAATGTTGAAGCCTAGGTCGCAATTACCTACTTATTAAGATAATAATTCTTTAGTCCTGGAACTAAAACTACCAAAGTAAAGTTCAATAAAATGAACACACTTTTCCACAGTTACTTTCTAAATTGCTCAAATCTTTGGGACTAGAAGACTAAAACTTAGAAATACAAACGTCGTAAATTGTAAACAAAGGACAATGCCCATATTCAAACATCCAAAAGATAATTAGATAAGACAAGGCTGTCTACTCTTGTTGATTAATAAATCCCTTAAAATGGAGAACTTAAGTCAACAAAAATAGATAGTAAGTCGTAAATTTTCTAAGTTTAATTTCTGAATAGCTTATTACTTAGTAAACACTTAGAATGTTCCAGAATCTTGAAAGCCCATAGATCAGAGATTTATCGAACTTTCATCAACTTGTCACCTTTAAAATCGGGGAGATATAGTCTTGTGATAGGGTTAAGAAACTACAAACTGAAACTCAAAAAGGCCAACGACTACCGAACTAGCATTAATGATAGGCGGCACCGTAACAACGTTTTATTTAAAATATGGAGCAGCATGGCAGCTCTTAAGACAGCTGACATTATTGCATCTGCCAGCGCAGAACTTAATCAGTTATATATATTCTAAAATTCTAATTTTGTGTTACAGAATCTTGTTGATATCACTGCGCTGTGAAAACACCAACAATGATCAGCGAGACTGCCTTATCTGAAAACTGAAAAATATTGACACTCCTGTATTTAGATCCCTAAAACAGGGTCCATTTAAGCTTTGGCGGCCAGTACAACGCAGGATCAAAGTTATGACTTCCGTGTTTGGCTGTATTGACTGTGTTTTAGTTACCTTTGCGGGTGTCTTCAAAACTAACCAACAGTAGTTGGAGTGTATCAAGAAGCAGAAAAGGCCATCAATCAGGTAGTTTTACCGTCACAGTCGCCTTTGCAGTAAGGCTATCTAAAATTGGTAAGAATATGACTAATATTTGTGACTCATATCGCCAACTCATTTTTGAAACGATAACAGACGTCGTATCTTGATATGGGCTGATTTGGTGATCAGCCTTAATTGTCTAAAAATCTTCTTCTTGTCATTTTAGAATAAGGATGATCATGACCGATAGGCGGTTTTTAGTTCGTTTAGGATGAACATTTTGTTTTTGCCTTAGGAAGAGAACTTTTTCATAAATTTGCAAACTAAGCCGGGGACCGCTTTATATAAAATTTCATGGTTATTAATCTTTTTGACTTGCATTCTATATACAAAATGTTCAATCATCCTTTTTATATATCAACATTCCATTGTTTCAGTCATTTCGAACCCTGAACCTCTTGAGACTAAATTCAAAACCCTCTCCTGGCTCACGCTTTTTCAGTTTCCTGAAGACTATCGACTACTCCTTATTCCATTCGTGATGTCAATTGGACAATGTCCCTTCTGCAATAATGAGTTTTTGAGAAAATTATATTTTACTTCATTTTATAATGGCCTTCTGCTAGCTTTTCGTTTTACTACCTTTTAAACTTGTTGAATGACCTTAAACATGAAAGGAGACCAACAAATTTAACCGCGTATCATGAAAACAAGGTAAAAGAGTTCGCTCCACAAAGCCGAGCTAAAAAAACAAGATCATTTGTGTCTGCACCTCATTTTCTGAAAGCTAAGAAAAGTCCAATTTCCAATAAAACCGTAGCAGCATTCATTTACCTTCGCTAAAAGTTATGACAAATTGCCCACATTTTATGACGTTTGACAAAATTGGGATATTTGTCGAGCCCCGAGACTAGCCTAAGCTTTTGTTAACCGTAATTTTTGACCAAAAAATTCATAAATAATTAAAAAAAAAATTCTTGTCAGATGAGCATAACGGTGGCGCAGATCGTAATTAGCTGTCGGAAATTTTATATCACGTTGTCGTAATTCAGTGTAATGCGTCTTGCAAAAATGAACCGTTGTACTCAAAACACTTAAGCTTTTAGATAACTTAACACTCTTTTTTTCTTTAAGAATACATTGTTTTCATAAGAATATTGAGGTTAAAGTTTGCCAAATTTCAAGAATATTTTAAGAATAAACCCCAGGCTGAGATATTGGAAAGGGATACAATTTTGTATATTGAAAATCTTACAATTATATAATATTATGTTTTCTTTTTTGCATATTTCTTTCTCTAAACGGTAAAAAACTTAAGTCAGCAGAACGGAAAACCTGATTTCTTCCACACATAATTAACCAAAGGAGGACAGTTCCTGGGTGAGTATTGCTATTCATGCCTGCAGTTAAAAAAATATGGTCTCGATTCGTATTGTTTCCTTGATAGGAAAATGGATTTTCTTAACTCTCGTTCATATCCCGTATAAGTAAGTTTACTTTTATCCAAATGAGAAGCTGATTAACGACTGTAACGAAGCAAGCTAACGTGTTAAGAGCTCTACCGTGTTTAGAAAAAAGTTATAACAATTCACGGCAGAACAGCCCTCTTTTATTGCGATGGATCCAAAGGTATCATCCACCCTCAAGCACCCTCCTCGCGTTGATCGGCGTCAGCGCTTTTGCTTTTAATAAATACCCCCATTAAACCGTACATTTTCTGAAAGCGTTATAGTTCCAGATTATTGCTTATTCCTTTAAAAAAAAATCAAAATATTAACATGATTCAGAACTGAGAAGCTTTTTGTGAAAGTGGGTGTCACTGCAAATTGAAGTCTAGGCCAGCCAAAAATAAACGGAAGAAGCCAAGTAAGATCGCATTCGCTTCTTAACACGTTTGAGTAAAAAATCGTGTCTCAGATTTTTGTCAAGTGCGTTTGTTCTTTTGTTATAAGCAGCTGGGATAGCAAATCATTAGCACTACCTGTGAAAAAAAGCACTTGCTCGAAATCGAAAAAGAAAATCAAAATTCGCAGACATGGTTTTTTAGAAAAAACTATCTGACAGTAAGTTGGCCAAATTTCAGCCAAATTGGTTCACGGGTTGCCGACTTGGAGTTTAAAACGTACCCTAAACTTGCCCTGATTTTAATTTCCAAAAAACCGGGGAAAAAGATTTACCGTATTACCCGTGACGAGATTATAACAGATTATAACACCAAAGCTGTCAATGTTGATGCATACTAGAGAAGGTACAACAATAGTGACACAGCACGAAAAGGTTGCAAAGTAAAAACTTGCAAGGGGTGACAGGCCTTTTTCATAATGCTCCAGTGAGGAGCACGTTTTCAGAGATTTTACACTTTAAAATTTGAACGATGATATAGCTTCTACAGGTGTGTATATAGCGGACCAAGATATGGCTCGGTACAGTTTACGTTCAGATAGGGAAAATTTTTGTAGGTTGATGTGCAACCCCGGTGTGCAATAGACAATTTATTCAGTGTGCGCGTATTCCTGTTGAATTTGATGCCCGTTTATTGAGATATGTCTACTCAAAACTATAATAATTTTCCGTACCTGCTGTTATCTTTTAGGGGGTGTTTACATGACACCGGGGCGACTTTCGCCACGGAGCGAGTCACTCCGCTTCCCTCTCATAGCTCTATATTTGTTTACATGATACCACCACAAAATTTCATGCCGGCGAGAGTCACCTCGGCGTGAGTTCACCCCGGTTCTTGTACCGGGGCGAGAATTTCACTCCGGTACGAAATCTCGCAGCGGTATCATGTAAACGCGAAACGACCACCCGTTTCGGTGTGAAATCGGTCTGCCGGTAGACTGGAACGGGTAGCGCACGTGTGATGTTTGCGATTTTGAATCACACCTGTACTTTATCAACATGAAGTGTACCTTCAAATAACGAGATATGAAATGACCCAGTCATCATGTAAACGCGATACGAAATCAAAAAGTCGTCCCGGTATGAAACTCGCCCCAGTGCGAGTTTTCTCATGTGAACACCCCCTAAAAGGTGTCTGCTTTTAAAATCTCCGTACAGTTTAGGTTTACTCGATCTCAGAGTATAATGTTCAGCTGTTACGGCCAGATCTGACACTGGCTTGGAATATTTATCACGTCTTTGGTAGAAGCATGATTTAAATACGTTATGATGCTGTGTCCTTTGAATGTCTGTTTAAAACTCAATCGCTTTGTAAGTATGACTTGCATTTTTTTTTAATATCAGAGGAGGGTATTTTAAAGCTCGATATTGTTTAATACCATGATAGTTTTTAAGTTTTTTACCGATCAATTGACTGGCTTCCTTGTGCCACAACATAATGTATGCAGTTAAATATAAGTTTAAAAGCTCTTTTTTTCTCCTTTTGAGGTATTCACTTCCAAAATCCAGGGAAAAACAGTAAGCACTATACCTGTAGACCTCGCCATTTCTGTTGAATTGCGTGATTAGCTTGGCTCAACAGCGGAATGCGTAATATATCGTATGTATCGTCAAGTGTGACAGAACTTGCGAACGATCAATTAAAATAATTAGTATAGAAAAAACTTAAGCGCTTCATAAGTCTGTACAGAAAAAACATTTTTTCCTGGAATTTTTTTACAATAAAGTTCTTGATGAGCTCTATTTAATCATCTAAAAACTGCAAATTTCGAAAAATGATGATTTATTTCCCTGGATGATACCTTAACTTGAAAGGTTAAACATGAAGGTGGTTCCTTCGTAAGCTATCTAAGAGACCCAAACCTTCTGATCTTTAAAAGACTTCTATCCAAAAATATGAAATAGCTCAAAATTGTCCTTTTTTCTCTTCACTTCCCCTCCCCTTCGCCACGGTGATCGCGTTCCATCGTGTTTAATACAAAATCTCCGCTGATCATTAGACTTAAGAATTGCAGATCGAATAAAGATTAATAGTAAGCAGCTATTTTCATTCAGCGAGTCAGAGTCATACTTTCTGCAAATTGCACTTTTCGACATATTTTAGGTCTTTTTCGTTTATTTCTCGGCGATCCCCGTGTGAAATACCTCCATGGAATTCCATCGAAATCCATGTAATTCCATGGAACTTCCATGGAGTTCCAAGTAGTTGCATGGAGTATCCATGGAGTTCCTTGGAATGCCATGTAGTTCTATGAGTTCCATGTAATGCCATGGAATTCCATGGAGTTCTTTGGAGTATCGATGGAGTTCCATGAAATGTTATGGAGCTCCATGGAGTTCCATGGGTATTGATGAAGTTCGATATTCATTCCTGTCAGTTTGTAATGAGAATCCATAGAAATTCATTAATCAAGCAACTCATCAACTTGTTAGCCACATGCTAAGTCTGCACGTTTTATTGGAAAGAAAGAAAGAAAACATTTTAAAGTTTTTAAAAAGCATAAATGCGTAAGCTTAAATTACACAGACAATGCAAAAGTATCTTAGACTTGTTATAATTGTTCACCGATGCTAAACTGTCCCAGCGTAAGAAATGTTTTTGTGCGCTCGATAAAAAAATGATCCTTAGGAAAAAAAAAAATTTAGGAAATTGGTTTTTAGCAGGGCTGTCTGACATTTATCTTGCAAAATCAGTGTTGCATTTAAAATATAAGAAGATCTCTGTTTTTTAACAACATGCAGCCGCTTCAGTATATTATTAACTACGAATGATCCCACTAGGCACATAACTGTTCTCGATATCAAAGTGTCTTTGGTTGAGAGCTCAAATTCATTTTCCTCACCTGGGAGAACAATGCAATATTTTCCTCTCACTGCTTTACTCTTCGAGAGCGTCGGAATAGTGCAATTAACTCTGAAAAGGACCACAACTTAAAGCCTTTAAAAACAGACATCTTCCTGGCGCTTGAACTGGCATCCAGACCTCTCCGCTTATTGACTTAGGTGATCACGTGGGGCTTTTGAACCAATAGAAATGTGTAGGAGATCAGTTTTCTTGGTACAGTAGTTTGCAAACGAATTGTGTTTATAACGAATGCATCCGAAAAAGATGTTCTTTTCGAGGCAAAATTTTCACTTGTGAGGTTGCTTACATTTGGCTTGTTTCAAAGTCGACTGCTTGACCCCGTTGGATCGCCATTAAAGGAGGAAGGTAAGCTTAACATGTGCACAAACTCGTGTTTGGTTACTGCGTACGTCACTCGATTGTCTCTGCTAAATTAGACGGGTATATTTTCGGGTGCTATTTGGTTCTTATTACGGTGGTCCAAAAGTGTCACGGCAATTTCAATTTGCTCACGGCAATTTCAACTTGTTCACGGGAATTTCAATTTGTTCACGGCAATTTCAATTTGCTCACGGCAATTTCAACTTGTTCACGGCAATTTCAATTTTTTCACAGCAACGCTCACGGCATTTTTCGCTTCGCTCACCACCAGTCAACTTCGGCGTCCGACAGTGGCCACCAAAAGTCAAAACGCAAAATCGAAAGTCGATATTTAAAGTCGATCTTCAAAGTGAAAAGTGAAAATCAAAAACTGAAAGTCCATTCACGAACACTTATGCCAGTAGACAGTGAGTAGACAACCGAGGAGTTTACTGGTCCCAGAAAATTATAAGCTTTATCTAAGACTCATCTGGTGGCCTGTTAATATTTACTGCACAGCATCTCAAAATGGTTCAATCCCTCACATCAATTCATTAGCATTGAAGCTACTTCTAAGTCTTGTTTACTGATGTTATTGGTAGCAGTGTTCCTATTTTTACTACGAAAAAGCAAAAATGGTGGAGCCGTACGAAGGAACATGCTATTTATGGATCCGGTCTGAGATTCGTTTTTTGTTTTATATGAGAACGGTACGGTACGGTACGGTCTCAGACCGGCACGAAAGTAACTCGTGTCCGGTCAGCGACCGAGATGAAGTCAGACCGGTCTGAGTTCATTTTTAGGTCGGTCCCATATAAACGCATGAAAAGAAAAGTATGGAGACCGATAAGAACTCATACCGGTCTGAGTTCGTCCCAGTCTCATGTAAATACCCCCTAGTTCAGGCTAGTTCGTAAATCGACTTTTGATTTGTCATTTTCACTTTCCTCATTGAAGATCGACTTGAAATATCGACTTTTGATTTTGCGTTTTGACTTTTGGTGCAAGGCTACTTTCGGCGGCTGTAGCTGACAGGAGATGACCGAAGCGAAAAATGTTGTGAGCGTTGCCGTGAAAAAATTGAAAGTGCCTTGAACAAGTTGAAATTGCCGTGAGCAAATTGAAATTGCCGTGAACAAGTTGAAATTGCCGTGAGCAAATTGAAATTGCCGTGACACTTTTGGGCCAACGTATTTTATAGATGTAGTTTCCATCTTTTTTGTTTATACAGATATGGCTGTGGTCTTTGCTGCAAAATTGTCTTCGGAATCCTTTGAAAGAATTATTAATTATGGCAGAATTTGAAATCGAAGACTTCGATGTAGGAAAGTGAAAATATAACAAGTCTTAAGAATTTTCATGTACTATACAAGAGACTGATTCAGTATAATAGTTATGACCTAACGCCGTAGGTAGGACTTAGTAGTATAACTAAAACCCGTAGTGGATCTGATCGAGGAAATAAGTCGAACTTCCCTTTTTCGTGGCATTAAATGAGGCCATGTTTACACACTGAGGGTTTATGCATTCAAGTATTAGCTTAAGGTTATTTTTCTCTGAATTACGCATCTGTTCGCCGTTGTAACTTTCGTTCAAATGCCAGGTCAACATTCCTTGCTTTATATTAAATCTAGGTTTGTGATTAGCTTCCTCAATATGATTGGTATATTCTAAACTATATGTAGTCACTAGTATAATAATTCTTAGTCGATCGCTACATGGTCGGTAACCGGTCAAGGTTTTAAAAACACCTAATGACCGGCAGTCCTATATTCTCAGTAAACTTCACAAAA
Source organism: Porites divaricata (assembly GCA_038088405.1). Lineage (NCBI taxonomy): Eukaryota > Metazoa > Cnidaria > Anthozoa > Scleractinia > Poritidae > Porites > Porites divaricata. Next base: position 24,885,235 of record JBBMOI010000007.1, read on the forward strand.
TCGAAAAATCCCAGCTAATCTAAATTATCATATGTCGATTACGAAAAGTCAAGCGAAATGTACTGAGAATATAGGACTGTCGGTCATTTAGTGTTTTCAACAACTTGACCGGAAGTGGAGCTGAAAAAAGTTCTAAGTGTCACAAAACATGGTTTCGTCTTCTAAGCCCAGCGTGAACCAAATGCTTAATTCTTGAGGATCTATAAAGCATTTCAGGATCGCTTGACTTTTCTTAATAAACATATGATAGTTTGGTTTAGCGGGATTTATTCGATTTGTGAAATTTATTGAAAAGACAGGACTGCCGGTCATTTAGTATTTTGAAAACCTTGGCCGGTTACCGGCCATATAGCCACAGCGATAATAATTTGTTATTAAAAAGCTTATGTCAAATTTTCGGCAAGAAGCATGTAATAACTCTCATGATGTACAATGCGCATATAGACCATAGCTGACCTGATGTAAGGCGTTATTTACTCTAAATAAAAATTTGAGGATATTATTTTATTTTTCTATTTTTATTGAATGGATTACAGAAATTATTGAACTTGTTGTTCTGAGTGAGTTTTGATTTCATTGAGTTTAAGTTAAGATAACTTGTCATTTATAACTTTTCAAAATAGACTTGTAATAAAAATTGAACTTATCCAATAAATTGCATTGCACCAAAATCTGTTATGTATACCATTTAATTCCAATGAATTCCATGAAACTCCCTGGAGATCCATGAAATAATCTATGGAGTGGTTTCTATGGAATTACATGGAATTTTTCTATGGAATTCCATGGAAAATGTCCAAATCCTTTATGGAAAATATCGATGGAGAAATTTCCATGGAAACTGGTTTCCTTATCCTCCATGGAATTCCATGGCAACCTTTTCCATGGAATTCCATGGATAATATCATAGGTGACGAATTACTCCTTAATTTTGGCGCGAAATTTCCTCGTTAATTTGTAATTTCACACGTACAATTGCAAAATTGCCATAGCAACCTGCCGTACGTCTCCGTTTCAATATGGCGACAAAGTTTTAAGATGTCATGAATGAAGATGTCAGGGCATAAAAAGACGCTTTAGAAAAACTGAACACACGAAAGAGCACATCAAGAAGGATTCTTAGAGGTATGTTGTCCAAAAATTCTGAAAACTAAAGCCATTGAGCTCTAAACGTTTGACAGAGTGGAGTTCACGATCGATGGATACGATCCAGGATAAACAAGTCAAAAATCCGCGATTGCTAACGTAATTCGTCACCCATGATATTAATAGGTAATCAAATGATATACTCGTGAAATTATTCCCTAATTTCACTCGTCACCATTTGATTACACATACAAATGTCCTAATCCTCCATGGAGATATTTTCCATGGAAACCCATGGAGAAATTTCCATGGAATTCCATGGAAATTGATGTCCTAATCCTCCATGGAATTCCATGGAGAATTTTCCATGGAACTCCATGGAATTTCATGGAGGTTTTACACACGGGTCACTCAAGTGTGGATAAATCTTGATCGGCAAAATGTCTTTTATACATTGATGTTGTGAAAGGGGACCCAAATCACACGTGGCTAAGGAAAAATCAGGAATAGGACAAAGAAGAAGCCGAGAAAAGGGCAATCAAGGAGTCGGAGATTTTCGTTTCATAAATATTTTACACCTTTTTTCTATTTTTTTTAATTACTTTATAATTTTTTCTATACTTTCTTTTTACCCACGACATTTACCCACACCCACGACCCACGACCTGTACTTTCTACCCACGACCCACGCCATTTAGCTACACTCCTTTTCAACCTTGCTGAATGACCTTAAACACGAAAGGAGACCAATCAATCTGACCGCGTATCAAGAAAACGAGGTGAAAGAGTTCTTTCCACACAACTGAGCTCGCGCTTGTACGTCCATAATGAGGAAGCCGAGTTTAAAAAAATGAGAATTTAAGTCCATCTGCACCCCATTTTCTGAAAACTGAGAAAAGCACAATTTCCAATAAAACCGTTGCAGCATTCATTTGCCTCAGCTAAAAATCATGACAAAATTGCCGACATTTTGTGATGTTTGCCAAATCGGGAAATTTGTCGAGTTCCGAGACTGGCTTATAACCATTTCAAATGCATTTCAAATGCGGTTTACAGTGTAAACTGCATTTTTTTTTCGCTAAAAAAATTGCAAAATAAATTGAGATTACCTTGTGAGAAGGGTCCATGTTTCTTTTATTGCGATGGTTCTGTTTTAGAATTGCTGTCAATTTTATATTTTATCTCGTAGACAACCCGGCAGCCAATGGATATCAACAAATTTCTCACCACATTCGAAAACGCAACAGATACTTCAAATGCTACAACTAGAATTGAACGAACACCCCAACTTTCTGCCCGATCGTACCAAGCTGATATCGCCTTTGTTGTCGTCTTTTGCATCCTTGCTTTGATAATAGTGTTTGGAAACTCGCTGGTGATTGGTGCAGTTCAAGTCAACAGACGACTTCGCACAACAAGTAATATGTTATTGATATCATTAGCAACCGCTGACATACTGATCGGAACAATTTCTGTGCCGCTGTATGTTTATGTATCAGTAACAAACGACTATCAACTGAAGAGCTTTTATACCATCTTTGACATCATCTGTGGAGTGTCTTCGGTTCTTAATCTTACAGCCATAAGCTTGGAGAGATGTTACGCTCTGATTTATCCCATAAAGCATCGCAACATTAGCAAACGTATGTAGTGCAAAATATTTTATTTCTAATTATTTCCTACTGAAATTGCACAACCGAAGAAAGAGATGTTGGTGCCAATACCCTTAAAGGTTTTCCTCCTTGATTTTAAACACCATTTCTTCTTCTTCTTGATGACCACTTTGGCCCCGTCCACACTATGTCGTTTTCTTTTTGAAACGCAAAAAATTTCGATGCGTTTTTAGCCTCTCCCTCCACACTAATACACTAATTATAAGCGTTTTCATTGAAAACGCATCAATTTGAAAGTGGATCAAAACCAAAATGCATACATATCGTATTAGTGTGGACGGTGGCTTAGCTTGGAAATTTTGCGATTTTAACTACAATCACCAAACTTTGTTGGAACATATACATTCTCATACTAGTTATATCCAGATATAGTGCCAAGTGAAATTTTCTAATTTCAGCCAGTTAGCAGCTAGTAAAATTTTCGGACACAAGAACCCCCGCGAAGCACATTTCTTGGGCTTTTTCGAGATTTAATACACGTTTCCTTTCAAAATACCCATACAAATGCTTAAATGTGGAGTCAAATTGTTATTTTCTTCTCTTCTTTTTTACGCTGAATGCAGGCCATAAGTTGTAATTAATCTGCACGTTCTTTTCTCTCCACTTTCTCTCTTTCACTCTGAATTTGGTGCATGCGACTCGAACGTTGCGGCTAGAGAATATTATTCTAATCATATATAGAGAAACAGGCTGGTTTGAACGGAGAAAAAAAAATGGGTTGACGAGAAGACGTGAAAATTATGCAGCAACATCAAACTATTGACTGGTTAAAATGTAATTATTTGCCAGAAAGAAACATCTGAAAAACCTAGGTGTGCGGCTAATTCGAAATGACACTACTCAGATGCTGGATACGTAAGTATTGAACAAGAATTGACACCATTTTTTGAGGTGGGAGCGTTACATTTAGTAGCTGAATGGGAATGTCTCGAGGGAAATGGAATATTGCTTCCACTCTAACAAGTCATTGTGCCATGTGGCATAAATCATGTCGCGATGCGTTCAACAGGGCGAAACTGGAGCGCACAATGAAAAGAAAAATGCCTGAAGAAAACCACTGCAAAAGTAGCAGCAAACGGACTCGCTCAAGTATGTTTCCAGAGAGCGTAAAACGCCCAGTTTGCTTTTTCTGCGAGGAATTAGCTAACGAGGGTGATCTAAGAATGGCGAGTACAATTTGGATATCGACTCCCGCGTCCGATTTGTTGCTCACAAATTAAGTGATTTCCGTTTGATATCTAAGCTAAGTACCGCTGACATGGTAGCTATTGGAGCAAAATATCACGCGAAGTTCCTAGCCGCGCTGTAGAATCGAGCACGAGAATATAACAAGGAAAGTTAATCAGAATTAAACAACCAATCAAAGGCCCACAGTATTGCCCTGGCTGATGTCTTGGCGCAGATACAAAATTCTAGAAATGGAGAGCCACATACTACCGTTTTTAAGCTCCCGAATTTGAGAAACGAGTATTGCAAGAGGCTAACGAAACAAGGTCTGGCAAAGGTGAGTCACGAGATACATTCTACACGTCTAAAGGAGAAGCTTGTAGAAGCTATCCCTTGATTAACTGCTCACAATAAAGGAAGAGGGGTGTTGTTAGCTTTACAGAAGACATAGGAACGCTTATATCCGACGCTTTCTCCAACGACAATGATGCCAATGAGATGTGTTCAGAACGTGCAGCTAGCATAGTACGTCAAGATATGTTTACTGAAACATACGTAGCCAATGGATCGTTTCTCAGAACTGCCAAAGGGGATCAGTCCCACAGACTTTGCTATCGTTGGTAAACATGATCTCTGAGGGGCCAAAAACTAAATGCTAGTCAACTGGTAAGCCAAGTCAAGCTGCATTAACATATAATTTAGCCCAGCTTCTTAAATTGAATAGCGTGCAGCACACTAGTAAAATAAAAAAATGTCCTCGGCATGTCCAAAGTCAAGAAACTCCATTACCACGGTGTATATCGGTGCGATGCTTCGTATGAAAACACGCAAGGGATCTTATAAACAGACTAAATTCACTTGGCATGTTAGTTTCGTACGATGAATTGCTACGATTGTCGTCAGATGTGGCAAATGCAATGTGTAAACACTTCAAGGAGACGGACACGGTATGCCCTCCAGACTTGAAAACAAACGTATTCACTACAGCCGCAGTGGATAATATCGACCCCAAAACGTCGTCGACAACGGCAGTCAGTTCATTTCATGCACTAGCATTTCACTAATACAGCACCTTTAACTGTGGAAGGGGAAGGTGTGAAAAACGCAAGCTTTAAGCAAAGAAATGTGTCTGCATCAAAGACTAAGTCCACTGCCATCCAGCTACACCAACATACCCCCTTTGTCAAGTCAAAAATTAAACAAGGTGGTTTAAAAGTGCCAAGTATGCAGTGTAGCTGGAAATGGAAAAACCTCTGGCAAGAACACAACAGCAATGGTATCATGGTCTGCTTACCACGGAGAACGACAGAAACGCGTCAACGCACGATGCTAGTCGTTGCTGCCTCTTTTTGCAGGAGCTGCACACTCTATAGCTATGATCAAGCATGCCATAACTATTGTTATGAAAGCTATTGAACACCTCAACCCAGGGCAAACTACAGTTATGGCATTTCGATCAACCCCTATATGCTTTATTTAAGGAAATACAATGGAGATATCCAGACACCATGGGAGAAGATAAGCTGGTAGTTATGCTTGGTGGACTTGGCAAATGGATGGACAGAGGCTATAGAGAAGAGAAGTATGACGTCAAGTTACCATGGTAGCCAAATTTCTGGATGACAACAATAGGGCCGAACGGTTTAGATCAGCAAAACAACAACTTTGACCGTGCATCACACTTTTTTTGTGTGTACATTTCGTAGCCGTCGTTGCACGACTGTGACATGAAACTTCCTAATTTCACGCGCCCGCGTTACGGAGTGGGTGAACACAACACAAATAGTTTCTTTTCCTTTTTCTAAACTCAGATACGGTCCTTTCGGATTAAATCCAGAAAATTTCGCCAACATTTGACAAATTAAATGTAACTGAATAAGATCGATGAAGTTTGAAACAGTGCGAATGTACGTTTTAAGGGAATTTTGGCTTTGACGGTCATCCAAAAATTTTGCTATCATGGCAACGTGACGTGACGAATTCTCTCTATTGCTCAAGCCAGGATAATCGCGAGTGGAAGGGTTGTGTCATTAGTAACTTCTACGCACATTACACGTACAAGATACGTCCATCAAGTTACGGCATCCTCGTTGTAGATACTTCAACAGAGGCCCTACAAGAATTACTACGTAAAATCCGCATAGAACGCTTCTCCATTCCCCGAATGGTGCAAAGATCACGTCAGCAAGATCCCACAGTTCCAATTCTGGAATTTGACCCTCACGTTTGAGTTACTTATTCTCATTCTCGAGCGCTCCTTTCGACAATCGGACTTCAGACAGTACACAGCTGCTTTGATGGCAATTACCCCTTGGATGCTCGCTCTAGATCGCACTAATCATTCGCGGTGGCTATCTGTACATATTAGAACATGGTAGAAATACCAAATAAACACCCGCATTTCTACAAAGAGTTCTCGACAAGTGGTGCAAAATTTAGAGTGGAGAAGACGACCAATACTTTTTCTTCTATACCACAAGACCAGGCTCATGAACAGAATAACGAGTTCATCAATGGAACGGCGGGATTATTGGAATCCCTGAGAATCCTGGTGCGCTTTTAAGATGGATGGTGGCTGGACCGGAGCTGGCAAAAGTGGTAAAAGAGTTTTAGAGTACAGTACAGTAGAGAAGGACAACACCCACCAGACTTGCACACCTTATCATGAGCAATCCCTGGCTTGTCAAGCGGGCTTCATAAGTCATGTTCAATCTCTGGTTTCTACAAAAGAAAAGCTTGGCAACCCATTTGAAGAGGGAAGCACAGACCTGATCTCTTGTATCGAAAGACGTATAGCTGATCCAGCAATAAAAGCTTCTTTGAACAACATTCAGTCAATTGGAAAGGGGAAGTATGAACTCTTCATCAAAGAAAGGCTTACGGAGAGATCTAAGCCAATCGACGACAGCATTTCAAGAAATAATCTTCCTTTGTGGAAACCAGGGTCTAAGAGTTCAACATGAAAAGAGAAAATGAAGCTAAAATCTGTAGAAACGGATTGCCAGCTGTTTTCAGAGCTATACACCGGATGTCAAAGTCGAGATGGCGTCCTCGATAATTTTCTTTCTCATGAAAATCAAGGCTCTCCTCCTTTATTATCGGAGTGGTGGAGAATTAGGTCAGGTAGCAAATGTGACTTAATACGTATACACAGTGCATGGATAACACCCATCGGTTGTTGTATTGGATGGTGCATTCTGCGTTCAGATGCTCAAGCCACAATTCTGTAAAACTTTCATAGAATACAGCGAGGAAGGTCTTTCTACTCTAAATCAAACAGTCAATTGAAAATGTACAAAAGCTGGATTTGGTGTGGGATGAATATATGCCTAACATTTTGAAAGCTAGTTCAAGGCAGAAGAGAGGCACTGGCGCCAGAAGAAGAGTTCTTCCATCTGCTATGGTTCTCCGAAACTGGCAAGAATTCTTACGTTTAGATAACAACAAGAATGAGCTGTTCCTGTTCTTGTCAGAACAGGTCGTGAGAACAACGATCGAGGGCAAGCAAATCGTAGTTACACAAGGAGAAGAGGTACTCTGCTCTTCACCTGCGACAAGAAGGAGTAAATTGTCACCCCGTTCGCATGAAGAAGTAGACACAAGAATGATGGTTCATATCGTTGATGCAGTACAAGATGGTCACCAGTCAGTCATGATTCGATCAACACACACTAACGTGGTAGTCAGTAGTTGTTGCTGCTGTTGTAACTTTAGACTTAAAGAAATTATGGGTGTCCTATGGAATAAAAAAAACCCACAGGATCCTACTGGCACATCTCTTTGTAAAGGAGACTTGGTCCATCTAAGTCAAAGTGTCTCTCCATCTTCAATGCCCTGACAAGGTGCGACACAACATCCTTTTTCGCTGGGTATAGAAAAAGAACAGCCTGGGAAGCGTGGGAGAACTTTCCAGATGTTACTAAGACATTTCTCCAGCTAGCAGGGACCCCCTCTAATATTTCTGGGGAGAATCTGTGTACCATAGAACGATTCGTCATTCTGATTTACGACAGGACTAGCCACTTCAGCAAGGTGGGTGTTAATTAAGAAAAAAAAATCGGTTTCTTCTTGAGAACTTGTGCTCGTGTAATGTTTGCATTTATTTATAGATACTATTTGGTATTTGTTTCAGGTCAATGATGACCGAAAGTACTTGTTCGTAAAGAACGAGAGAGGGCTGGAAGGACTCATACCCACTCGTGACGTTCTGGAACAACACGTGAAGCGCGCCGTATATCAAGGAGGATACGTGTGGGGACAGGCAACAGCCCTTAAGCTTGTTCTCCCTGAACCCACAACTGGACCCTTGGAAGAGAAGAGCAGTCGCAACCAAAATGGGTTACGGTACTACCAGCAGCTGTCACCTGTAAAGAGCTCGTCCATTGTGGTTGTAAAAAGAGTTGCAACAGAATATGCAAAGTGTAAAAGCAGATCTTTCATGTACCCGCGGCTTTCTATATGTGATGGACAATGCATTCGTGACTAATTTGCATTATATTAAATATTCAGAGCAACTAAAAGGGCTATGTCATGAGCGTGTGTTTGCAGCATGCACATAGAGTTCAACTTACGTCACAACGTGCAATTGCATCGTTTTCGAATGTTTTGGTGTGGACAGACGAAAACGTATCAGAACGGTAGTGTGGACGCGAATCGATCGCTGCGTTTTCGATGACAACGAAAACGCATACTTTTGAAAACGCATTTGAGTGTTTACGGGACCAAAAATAGTTTAAGGGGCCTTTAAAACCCAGACAGTGAGGCAGTGAAACGGTTATGTAACGGAATCGGTTATGCAAAACACTGAAAACATGAGATCGTTAGCAATTTCCAGAAGAAAAAATAACAAGGGCCCACATGTACGCCATAGCCAACCGCCATTGAAAGTTTATACTTAAACATGAAAACGTGCGTTTTAACTGAATAAAATTATTTTTTATTTCTTTTTGTCGCTTACAGGGTCTTTGTTAGCCATTATCTTTGGTGCATGGGTTCTAGCTTCATTCGCTGGATGGATGGTGGAGTTTCCTATACAGAATGGTGTGAGAGGTTTGATAATAACAGTGACATTCCTCTTCGTTCCACTTATCGTTATTTTGGTAGCTTATGGCAAGATTTTTCGCATAGCTAGAGCGCATGCTCGTGGCAGAGGCACGAGGTCCTTAAAAAAGGTACCACTGTTCAAGCCCTGTTGACATGGATTGACAATGTTGGTTCAACTTCCAGCATTGCTTGATGTAACGTTTGAGATCCTTTTGAAAACCTTGTTGGGCGGTGTTGGGTGCTAGATGATGCTAGACCGTGCTTAAACGAGTTCAAACGTTTCATTGATCATTACCTAACACTTAGTTTCTTTTCGTTACCAAATACACAATATTTTTCCATCATATATTTATAAAAAATAATAATAATCTCTATTGAGATAAATTTTTTATATAAAATATGGTTTTCAAAAAGGATCTCATTAAATTTAAAAGATGCAAAATACACACAATTCACGAAGACGTTAAAAAGCTAAAATATGTAAAGACGCTTAAAATTTACAAGATATTAACTCAAATTCATTTAAATTATAAATTTAAAAACATTACGTTTTTAAAATAAAACGACAACAACTTTGCATCGTTCCCATCGTCTGTAACGTGTACAAACCAAAGAAATGATGCCAGGTTTTCAAAACTAAATGTAGTGGTTTTACTGCAAAGTAAGGGGACTTAAAAAATCCCTGACACCACTGTCGAAGGGAGTATAGGACTGTTGGTCTAAACAGTTTTGTATATTACTTTATAAGGCTTTTAATTGTCCCAGGGCCAGAGTAACCGCAATAGCGCTTAGCCAGCTACTGGAGGCCCCGAACACTCTACTAACCCCTTCCCTTCCCCAGGAAAGTTTAAGCCACATCTCTAGGGGTTCATTGATGGCACCACCCCCCCTTTAAAAAATCCTAGCCTCTGGTAAATTTGCTGCACATTTTCTTCCCATCGCCCCTCCCGCCCCACCTCCCAGGTGTTTACATGTTAAATGGTACCAAGAACAATAAAGATCTTTCTACTCTCAAGTTTAATGGCTGGCTGTGTTTTGGTTTCAGGATTTGAGTATTGCTACAACGGTGGCAGTAGTGACAGGTCTTTTTATCATTTGTTGGACGCCGTTTTTTGGCTTCAACTTTGCATTCGGACTTTGTTCGTCCGCAAGCGTCGGGTGTGTAGTGCTAACCAAAATACCACTAACCTTTTTAGTACGGATGGCTAAATGGCTTCAGTACGGGAACTCGGTGTGTAATCCCATCGTCTATGGCCTCCGCAACCGCGAATTTCGGCAAACGTTCCACAAGATTTTACTGGGATTGTGCGGTAAAAAGGCGCCATTGTATGACAACAGGAATAATACAAATGGAAATCCTCATTTACAGCAACAAACACCCAATCGGCTTGTACTGCCTGCTTTGGTTGATAGGCGAGAAAGCAACCGGAGAGTTGAGTTCGGGGTCCAAAGCAGACGCATGCAGCCAGTTAGTTTGCAATTCGTCAATGCATTGCATGGTGTTTCCCCCGCAAATGATGTGTCCACCTGCCCAGTGGAGCTGTGTAACCCTGCTTTCGAAGACGACAAAAAGGAGATTGGTATCTACCGTCACGATGCAGAATTTTTAGACACAAGATTTTAAAAAAGAACATAGTAAACTATTTTGTTGCAAAGAAATAATCCCCCACACCAACAATTTTTTGAAAGTTGCGCAGCACCCGGATCCCATTATCAGTGACGTTTGTTGTTATTCCCAGCCTTGTTTTGATGAAGCTGCAAAATTGTTCCATAAATTGGGGGGAGGTGGTAGCCCTGATCACGGTTCATTGCCGGTCGCCGGGTATGAATGTTTATGGCCTCGCCAATCTTGCGTCAAAGCAGGTGGCCTTCTCCCTTCTTCCTTCCCTTCATCCCCTTCGTTAAAGAGCCCGTTCTAGTCTTCCACACCAAATACTAATAATGAGAGACGACTGGGGACGAGTCAGGGCCTAAAGGCCTAAATGCGTGTGTGAAGGCCTAAGTAAAATCTCAAGTAACTTTAATTTGCATCTTATTAAAGTCGAAAGTTGAAACGATTCAAGAAAGTTTCAAGTGACTTGAAAACCATCCTTAAAACCGACTTAGCGAACTTGCCGTTTCTAAGCTTTGAGAAAGGCGAAGCATGTTAATCAGTCTTTGTTATGTTGCGTGAGAAAATAGGCTTAAGTAAACCTTAAGTAAAAAAGATTTGTTTTGTGTGAAGCTTTTTTTTTACTTGAAGAATTTAAAATTTACTTGTCTTGAAATATTTCTTAGCTTTTTTAGGCTCTAGATAGATAGATAAACTTTATTGATGTGTCAAGGCCACATAGCCTGGGAAAATCCCATACTAATTTGGGGACACAATTAACAGATATTAAAATATGTATAAGGATAATTAGAAATACTTAGAACTATATAAAATATTAACTTGAAGCTATATAAAATGAAATAATCACGATAAGCAGTTATTAGAATACTTAAAGCTGTATAAAATAATTATGAGGAGCAGAGGGAACAGCCCTTGCAGCCATCATCTATGAGCAGACTAATATCGTATTTGCGTATCTGTTTCCTAAAAATATTTAACGTTTCAGCTGATCTTACGTTTGGGGATAATTTTCACCACAATTTAGGCCCAAGATATCGCAAGGAATGTTTACCATATGCAACTGTATTAAAACTTGGGGTAGAAAAGTCTGACTGTCTTAAAAAGTAAGAAGAGTTATGATTATTAAAATTATTACAAATATAAGTAGGACATATATAGCTTGTGCTTCACTCTGTACATTAGGATGCAAATATCCTGCAAGCGCCTGTTCATGAGTGTAAAGACTACCATTGTATGGAAAGTCACGCGTATACGTTTAAGTTGAGCTTCGCTCAACTTTTATGTTTACGCGTGGCCTAAGTTCATACATTATTTAGCTTCACACTAGAAACTAAGTTAGTTTCAAGTAAGCACTTGACCCAAGTGCACTTGGAAATCTTCAGTCGCTCTGAAGAAAACATGTGTTCACACTCGTTGACGAAGTCTATTACTTGAAGTAAAAGCTAGTAAGAATCTTGGAACCACTGCACGTGCACTTCGTGCACTTAGCTTCCATTTCTAATTGGTCAAGTGTGGTGTAGCCCACACTTAGCGGCGAACTTCGGCTTTTTTGAACTACGAACGTTTCCGTAGAGTATTAACGGCCACAAAGGCAAATAAAACCGAACGCTTTATTGGTTCATCTGCTCTGCTCGACACTAAGTCAACTCACTCCCTCTACGCCCGCTCACACTGTTCAGTTCCCGTATGTCCTGCGCGTACAACTGCAGTATGCTATGTGCTCTTGCTCATTCAACCGCTGTGCACTACAGTTTCCATGGTCACCAAGTAAAGTTTAAGTAGGTAAATTTTACCCCTTCAGACTCAAAGTAGGTTCCAAGTACACTTACATTATATTTGGAGCTCTAGTGTGAAGCCAACAAATTGCCTCTATTTCATTTACGCACGTAAATTTTACGTGGGTTCTCAAGGAATAATTACGCGACAGTTGAAATCAACCCTTAGAGGTTCTCCTTTTATTTGTTTGGTCTTTGATAATGTGTTTGCATTAATGATGAAGCCTAGGTCCCAATTACCTACTTATCAACATAATAATTCTTTAGTCCTGGAACTAAAACTACCAATTGAAAGTAAAGTTCAATAAAATGAGCACACTTTTCCACAGTTACTTTCTAAATTGCTCAAATCTTTGGGACTAGAAGACTAAAACTTAGAGATACAACGTATATTGTAAACAAAGGACAATGCCCATATTGAAACGTCCAAAAGATAAATAGATAAGACAAGGCTTTCTACTCTTGTTGATTAATAAATCCCTTAAACCGGAGAACTTCAGTCAACAAAAATAGATAGTAAGTCGTAAATTTTCTTAAGTTTAATTGCTGAAAGGTTAAAGAGCTCATTTACAAGATAAATGTTTTCCGAGTAATTAACGTCTAGTTTGGAGACGAGATGTCCCACTATGTCCCCATTGAATAGCTTATTACTGAGTAAACACTTAGAATGTTCCAGAATCTTGAAAGCCCATAGATCAGAGATTTATCGAACTTTCATCAACTTGTCACCTTTAAAATCGGGGAGATATAGTCTTGTGATAGGGTTAAGAAACTACAAACTGAAACTCAAAAAGGCCAACGACTACCGAACTAGCATTAATGATAGGCGGCACCGTAACAACGTTTTATTTAAAATATGGAGCAGCATGGCAGCTCTTAAGACAGCTGACATTATTGCATCTGCCAGCGCAGAACTTAATCAGTTATATATATTCTAAAATTCTAATTTTGTGTTACAGAATCTTGTTGATATCACTGCGTTGTGAAAACACCAACAATAATCAGCGAGACCGCCTTATCTGAAAACTGAAAAATATTGACACTCCTATAGTTTGATCCCTAAAACAGGTTCGATTATAGGCTTTCCCGGCCAGTACAAACGCATGATCAAAGTTATGACTTCCGTGTTTGGTTGTATTGACTGTGTTTTAGTTACCTTTGCTGCCGTCTTCAAGACTAACCAAGAGTAGTTGGCGGGTATCAAGAAGCAGAAAAGGCCATCAATCAGGTAGTTTTATGATAATTTCGCTTAAATTATACCATTCCAAACTATGTTAACAAGATCGCGACTTTTTGAAACATACACTTACTGCTAGTCTTCGTACGTTGGAGTTAAGTTATCCACATTTTTGTTGGTTGAAAAAATGTCAAACAAAAGCAACCAAAGTCTTCGGGCTCTTACAAATTTCAGTAGAATTCTACTGATGACGGGAAAAATTCGTAGAAAAATCGCGTTACTTCCGATTGCCTCCAAATTTGGCCCACAGGGCTGAGTTGCTCAAAGCATGGTTAGCGTTAACCATTGGTTAAGTAGTATCAAAACCAATACGTTGTCAAGGTATTAAGCGCTGGTTAACGCTAACCATGCTTCGAGCAACTGGGCCCAGGAAGTTAATAGGTTTAGCCGTTTTGAGCTTCACGCAACGATTCTCTCAAAGCGACTAAAAATGACGCTTCGGCTCGGGAAGAATTTTGTCGCATGTTTTGCGAAGAATGAAAGCTTGTATCGACGAATTTCAACCAAATACAAGTCAAGCAAATTATTTTGAAGGATTTTTGAGGATAACAAGGAAAACAAACCGAAAAATCGACGTAAGAAAACAGTTTAAAAATCTTGCGTGCCGATAGCCACGGCTGACTCTGTAGCACATGTTCTTCAACGCAATGAATTCCTTCCCCGCTTGGCCCTTCGCTTCGCTTTTTGCCATCAATTCCTTGCTTATTTTGATGAATTATATCAGTGAATTCATGTCTGCGTGTTTTTAACTCGATATTTCACCGATAAACTAAGAAATAAAGCGTCTTTTCGTTTGTAAACATCGTGCTTCTAAAGGACGCTACGGTATTGAATTACAATATGCTAATTAGCTCTGATCTCATTTGCATAATCCGATATTGTCAGCAAAATATATTTGTAGAAAATTTTTAGTAGCTCTGTATTTTCGACCGATATTCACGCTGTTTTACTGAGATATTGAAAAGAAAAAGAAATGCTATTACACCAATTGACAACTTTTGTGTTAAAATTACACTCTTTAATATATTTTTAAAAATAATCATGTAGAAATATGCCATGTTTGTTTTTGGTGGCGTAATATTATGGGATTCCTGAGGCCGAAATATTTTTTTTCTGAAAGTTTAATTTTTGCCCTTTCCAATGAGGTATAGCTTGATATGGAACTGTAAATACCAGCAGAGATATAATTTTTTAAAGTTGCATGGTCAAAAATAATTTTAAATTATGGAGAAGACAATGTGTTGGTCGGATATAGTCATGCAAACACATTGGTCTACAACTGAAGTCTGAAGTACACATTAAAAGCGTCCACAGCAGCCTTTGCATTACGGCTATCTAAATGAAAGAAACTTTCACTGAAGTTAATAACCGCACTTGAGGAATATTGCTCGAGGAGAGTGTCTCTTGATAACTCTTACGGAATTGCAAGTTGGTACGAAATGATTACTATTTGTGACTCATATCGCCAACTCATTTTTGAAACGATAACAGACGTCATATCTTGATATGGACTAATTTGGTGATCAGCCTTAATCGTTTTTTTTTTTTGTCATTTTAGAATAAGGATGATCATGAACGGTCGGCGGTTTTTGGTTCGTTAATAGGATGAACATTTTCAATTATTTTTTCTTGGGTAGATAGTTTGTTGATCTTTTTAACTTTTTCATTTATTTGCAAATTAAGGGAGCCGTTTTATATAAAATTTAATGGTCATTAATCTTTTTCACTTGCATTCTTCATACAAAATGATCAAAATCATCCTTTTTATGTATCAACATTCCATTGTTTCAGTCATTTCGAACCCTGATACTCTTGAGGCTAAATTCAAAGCCCTCTCCTAAAAAGCTTTCAGTTTCTTGAAGACTACTGACTACTCGTTATTACACTCGTGATGTCACTTGGACAACATCCCTTCTGTTATTAGGAGTTTTTGAGGATATTATATTTTACTTCATTGTATAATGGACCTTCTGCAGGGGCACCCAACGTCAATTTTCGGAATATATCTGTTCGGAAGGCCATTTGAGATCTAGAATTTTTGGAACATTTATTGTAAAATTTCTTGCTTGCCTGCCTCTCCCAAGATATTCCAACATCTAAAGAGTGGTATAATTGCCCATTTTTAACGGATTTTTACCCTAGGAAGGTCGCCTAGAATTTTTGATAGCCTTTTTTCTGGCTGAAATTTCGAAAAGGTGAGTTTTGACCCCTATAATTTTCGGATCACTAGTAAGACATTCAGCTAGGAAATCCGAACAGATGAAAAATTTTTAGGGGATAAAAATATGCCTATATCTACCGTTTAAATACTAAGATACATTTAACAATGCTACGTTTAAATGGTTTTGAACTATATTCTCGTTGGGTGTCCCTGCTTCTGCTAGCTTTTCGTTTTACTACCTTTTAAACTTTTAAGCTTTTGAACTCATGCAACTTGTTCATTTGACCTTGCTTTGTCAAATTGCAACCGCAGTTTCGCCAGTCACCGCGTCAAATTTCAAATTCAACATCGTATATTTTCAACTCAAGTTTTGAATTTTGTTAACGCTTCAGTGATTATTGGTCGAGACAAAAGAAGCCTTTGTGGGGGTGGGAGATGACGCCCTATCGACCTCCTGAGTCCCCTGTTGCTTGCTCTGTTGAAGCGTTAAGGTCTTTATTGCAGCTAAAGAAGGGTTTAAGGTTCTGTAATTTACTCCAAGTAATTTACTTACTTCTGGATCTGAATAGCTTAAAGATTTTCTTTTGTCCGTGAATGCGATGATTTCCTGCAATGTTTTGTCACGCTGCAGCTCAAAATGAAGCTTAGTAGCATAGTCAGTAAGTAAAATGACCGCACTGCGGACTGCATTATAAAACATGGTCACTCTGAAGGTGTAAAACGAGGGCTACGGACAATATGAATGCGCTTAAAACACCGGGCTTATTATTTCTTGGTAAGCTAAAAATAAGATCAAATTGTCACTAAATAGCACAATATATGGAATTACGGCGGTTTCTGCAATGAGCTCCCCTGTATTGACCTCGCCTCGCACGGGTTTTTTATTATTTGTCATTTATATCTCCAAGGCTGCCAAATGGAAAAGACCGGAGAACTGGCAATGTGAGATAAGCGGCCAAAAACAAATTTGCTATTAAAGTCAAAAATTAAACCCTCTCCCCAAAGCATAAATCTGATTGCTGATTGTATTGCATACAGTTTAGTGCCTGAACAAATTAATTCTTACAGCAACTGAAATACATCTAAAATTTTAAAGGAAACAGGTCTCTCTAACTAAAGAGCATGTGTTGTTCTGGCGCAAAACTGGTTAACAGTACGGTGAGCAACAGCGGAAATATTATTTGCAAGGGGTGCCTAAGGCAAGTGCAGGAAAATTCCAGAAATTCCTTGGGGTGTGGCATTCTGACAAGAAACCCCTGAAAGGCTAATTCCAGAGGGTGGAGGGGTGGGGGTAGGGAGGGTCTAAAGCAAAAGCGCCCTCCGCCGGGGGCCGGGGAGGAGGTATGGATATTTTCTTAAACTACACAATGCATTTTGCCCATAGTTGATGCGGCTTCATTTTAAGCTGCAATTCATTCTTCTATATATAAAATTTGGATCTATAAATCACTCTCCATGAGAATTTAACATTCTGCAAAGAACACTAAGTCAAGTCAAGTCAAGTCAATTTTTATTTAAACTCACACACAGAATAATTAATTAATACAAATCAGTGCTTTAAAATATGAAGAAAAAAGAAAAATCGAGAGATTGCGAAGGAAAAGAAACTTTTAATTGTAGGTTCATGGAACTAACCGAGTAGGTGACCCAAACAAGAATATGAGTAGAAGGAATATAGATACAAAATAGTTGTTTTAGATAAAAAGTATTACTTCATTAATTAAATAGTAGTTAAAGTTAATATAGTCGAAAAAATTGATTAAGAATCAATAATAGAAATATAACTATCAATCACAGAATTCTTGATGTATCGACGAAAACTGGAAAATGGCTTAATTTTCTTCACATTAATTAATAGATAAAGAATTCCAAAGTTTTGGACCAGTGTAACTGAGAGAACGGATGCCGTATTGAGTTGAATGAACGGATTTAACAAACAGATTATCAACCTGTGATTGACGAGTATTATAAGAATGAATTGAAGAAACTGGGCTAAAATAATTAACAAAACAAGAAGGGCTTAGTTTATGCTACCATTGATAAACAAAAGAGAGAATTTCAAGATGAATTACATCAGAGAATTTTAAGAGTCTGAGGGACTTCAGCAATGGCTCAGAACGAGATCTAGGGTCGGAAAAAGTCATTTATCTGACAACTCGTTTTTGCAAAGTAGTTACTGGGTTTAGGTAGGTTGGGTATGTGAGACCCCAAACTTGGATACCACAAGTAAGAAAGGGGTAAATAAGCGAATAGTAAAGCATAACAAGTATATCAACATTAACATGGCACCTTAATTTGGAAAATATACGTGTAGTTTTCTATATCCTTGCGGTGAATGGATTTCAAAAAGCGCTCAGCTCTTAGAGGAGCAGAGTATATTCATTAAATGTAGTTCAGGACTTCAGGAGTGATTCATTGTTTTAATGCATTAAAACGATGAATCACTCCTGAAGTCCTGAACTACATTTAATGAATATACGTACAGTTTTCGATAGTTTTAAGCAGAGTTCATTAACATGATTTTTCCAAGTCAAGTTTGAGTCAAGAGTGACACCTACCGTAAATCCTCTATTAAGCCCCCCCCCCCCCTCTCTAATAAGCCCCCCTTTTCAGAGGAGGAAAGTTAACAAGCCCCCCTCTCTATTAAGCCCCCCTTCCCCTCCCCCAATCCTTATTCTTCACCAAAAAATTAAGGATTAACGTGGACTGATCAGTTATGATTTATTCAGGCTGGAAGTTCATATTGTTTTTGGTCTTTGGCGGAATGACCTCCAACTTCATATGCTTAACTTTCTCAATTTTGCCCTCTAGCTCTCTGTGGAGAATTGTCACCATTTTCTTGTCGTTAGACAAAGCAGTGTACCGCCCAGGAACCACAAGTTTAATTGTACAACGCGTAAGTCTACTCTGTCTCAGATCATACCACGGTATTTTTGCTATGGGTGATGCGTTTCGCTAAATTAAATAAGCCCCCCCTCTCTGTTAAGCCCCCCCCCCCCCCTCAAAAGTGCTTGAAAAAAATAAGCCCCCCCCGGCGGGGCTTAATAGAGGATTTACGGTAAGTATTTGACCATGGAAACTTTTTGGATGTTCACACCATCAATTATTAGATTTAATGACTTGTATGGTTTAAGTCTTTTAGAATGGAAAAGAACAAAATTAGTTTTCAAAATGCTGAGAGCTAGTCTATTAGATTTCATCCACTCAGCCACCGCATGGAGCTCTTGATTTAGGATTAGTTCAAGATCATTAAGGTTTTTATGTGAACAATATATATTAGTGTCATCAGCAAATAAGTGAAAACTAAGCAGTTTCGAGGTGTTCGGTAAATCATCAATTTTTCTCTATTGGACAAATACGAATGAAACCAGTCATAGGCTTTACCTCTTACTCCGTAATGATTCAGTTTTGATAAAAGAATGGAATGATTAACTGTATCAAATGCCTTTTTTAGATCAATAAAAATGCCACAGCCAAACTCATTATTGTCAATTGAGTTGCGGATTGATTCAGTAATTTGTATCAGTGCATGATTTGTCGAGCACTTTTGTCTAAAGCCAAACTGAAGTGGATACAGAATGTTACAAGATTCAAGATAGCCATAAAGGCGCTTAAACATAGCCTTTTCAAAAATTTTACTAAAAATAGATAGAACTGATATTGGCCTATAGTTATCTTTGTCTTGCCTGGAACCTTTCTTAAGAACTGGGGTAACTTTTGCCAATTTAAGTTTGCTGGGAAAAATACCACAGAGCAAAGAATCTTACGATCTGGGCGTGAGAAAATATTGCAGGAAATCATCGCATTCACGGAGAAAAGAAAATCTTCAAGTTATTCAGATCCAGAAGGCACTTTGGAGTAAATTACAGAACCTTAACCCTTCTTTAGCTGTAATAAAGAGCTTTACGTTTCAACAGAGCAAGTAACAGGGCAGCAGGTCGATAGCTCGCCATCTCCCACCCCACGTACAAAGGCTTCTTTTGTCTCGATCAATGATCACTGAAGCGCAAACAAAAATTCAAAAGTTGAGTTGAAAATATAAGATGTTGAGTTTGAAATTTGATGCGGTGACTGGCGAAACCGCGGTTGTAATTTGACAATTTTGACAGTTTGCGAATGCCAAAAAAGCGGAACACTTTGGCCTTGGTTTGACAGTTAATCACCGAAGTACTACTGTGCAACAACTTTTTCAAACAATCGAGCTGGTCATAAGAGAGCCAAGGTGATATCTGGTTTCAGTTTCTTCTACTATATAATTGTGTTTAAGTGCAAAACGGTCGAATTTTTCGAAATCGCTGCTCCCTAGGGGCCAACTTGCCCAACGGCAGTTTGAACCAACAGAGATTAGAAACTAACACGCATTTCTCTCTTAGTCTCGATCTCCGCCTTCAAAGATGCGCCTGTAGAACTTTTGCTTTTTGTTTTCCAGCGAGTGCCAAAGTATGTAAATATCAAGGAATGTTTTTTCTTGGGCAGTGTGACTCTATAATCACGGTTATAATTAGCGGAATTAAAGATTTTCATACACATAACGTAGGTACATACTCTGAGTTGTTGCACGAGAACACGTATTGTTCTTCTCTTCCATCCTTCCCTTTATGTTGGTTTTAGTGGATTGCGGGTAACATGGCGGCATAAACTTTTCGAAATGAAGTTTGAATGAGGAAGAAATCCACAAGGATTTTAATAATTATGAACGGGAATGAAGTTAAAAGTGTCCAAATTGGCTGAAAATGAGAACTAATGTGAATGCTTGCGCATTCATTTTGTCCGTAGCCCTTGTTTTACACCTTCAGAGTGACCATGTTTTATAATGCAGTCCGCAATGCGGTCATTATACTGACTATGCTGCGAAGTAAAGCACAATAGAAATATTGCCATATATCGGTCAATTCTCCCTGAAAAATATTTCTCCTTCGAAATTTGTCAGAAAAGTTCTATCATTTTGGCCGCATAGCATCGTATAATCTTAGAAAAACAAGCTGGAGTTTATCATTGCTTAAAGAACAATCTCGACTACTCTCAGAGTCACTCTGCAATTCTCCATAGTTGACGTAGCTTCATTTTGAGCTGCAGCGTGATAACACATTCCAGGAAATCATCGCATTCACGGACAAAAGAAAATCTTTAAGTTATTCAGATCCAGAAGACACTTTGGAGTAAATTACAGAACCTTAAACCCTTCTTTAGCTGCAATAAAGACCTTAACGCTTCAACAGAGCAAGCAACAGGGGAGGAGGTCGATAGGGCGTCATCTCCCACCCCCACAAAGGCTTCTTTTGTCTCGACCAATAATCACTGAAGCGATAACTGAAATTTGACTCGGTGACTGGCGAAACTGCGGTTGCAATTGGGCAAAGCAAGGTCAAATGAAAAAGTTGAGTTCAAAAGCTAAACGGCAAGCGTAAAAATGTTTTCCAATGATGTGAACTCTAAAGGAAGAGTGTATAAAATATTAAATTCAGCTGTAAAATTCAAGTGTTGAAGTTGAAAATTTAAATGAGCAATTTAAAATTCAAACCATGAATTTTGGCGGGGATCGTACGCCATAATTTTTCCCTTTTCTGTTTTTTCATAAATTACGTACGTCAATCAAAAGAGAGTTGGATACCAAAATTTTACGCGACGCCAAAAATAACCAGATGGTGGCGAACCCTAGCTGCGTTTAAAATGTATTGACTGACGGTTCAATTTTTTTTACCTTTGACAAAATGGAAAATTGTCGAGCCTCGAGACTAGCCTAAAGTCTTGCAAAACCACAATTTTGAGCATAAAATTTGCAAAGTAAATGGGCCCATGTCTGCGAAGGTTCCATGTTGAAAACTACGTACACATTAATTTTATATTTTGTCTTTTAGACCACCCGGCGACCAATGGATAGCAACAAATTTTTCACTACAGTAGCGAACGTAACAAACAGCTCCACGGCTACTGGGACTGCGCCTATACCCCAGCTTTCTGCCCGATCGAACAAAGTTGATGTCGCCTTTGTTGTCGTCTTTTGCTTCCTTTCTTTGATGATTTTGTTTGGAAACTCGCTGGTGATTGGTGCATTTCTTATCAACAGACGACTTCGCACAACAAGTAAAATGTTTTTGATATCGTTAGCAACCGCTGACATAATGATTGGAACAATTTCTGTGCCGATGTGGGTTTCTGTATCTGTGAAATACGACTATCAATTGCGCACCGTTTATGAGATCTTTGACATCATCTGTGGAGTGTCTTCGGTTCTTAATCTTACAGCCATAAGTCTGGAGAGATGTTACGCTCTGATTTATCCCATAAGGCATCGCAACATCAGCAAACGTATGTCGGGCTAAATATTTTCAACCAATTCTTTCTTGCTGAAATTGCACAACTGAGCTTAGGGATGTTGGTGCTATTACACTTAAAGGTTTTCCTCCTAGATTTTAGACACCCCTGATTTCTTTAAGAACTTCTCGTTTAGATACATTTTGGCAAAATTGGGCGAACATAGTTTTTCGCAAAACGTACGGTTAAAATGTTAGCACAAGCAACAAGCAGTGGAAATCCTAAAATCAGTTTCAGCACCATTTCTATAAATCTGAAATTTCGGATAATTCTAAAATGACGTCCCAGTTCCCAATGCCAACAATGATATCTCTCACAATATTGATATTCTTTTAATATAGAGCTCATCAAAGCCGGGTTTTTTAAAGTCTAATCTTTTCAAAATACTGTATCACAGAAATATTTAGATATATGTGATTTTCAGCTACAAAGATCACAGTTAAAATGGCCACCCATTTCAGATTATCGCACATGCTCCCAGCAGTGCCATATTCCATAACATTTACATTGATTTTAAATCTCGATTTAAAATGACAAAGAAATATCCCAAGGCGGAAGTTGAAATCATCCCCTTGTTCTCCGGGTACATGTCACGCCGTGGGTAAAGTCGCTCGAACTGAAACAAGATATAGCTTTCTTGGTCTTTCTTGATACCTTAGTATATGCTTTCAAGAGTAGCAAGATGAAAACCAACAAAAAAAACTTCGTTAAAGTTTTGCAGCCCACCGTTAGTTTTTGCAACAATCAGTAACCACAATTACTACCATGACGTCATCGGCATTTGCCAACAGAACGGTATCATATCCTGAAGTAGACCAATTTGAAGATTTCTGTGCCAATAACTCGAAAAATACACTAAAAAATACACTATGTTTTGTATATTTGTCAATACGCATAAGCATAACAGGGTCATAAAACCCAGACATTCGGCAAGGCATTGAAATGGTTAAACTTGAAACATGAAGTCGTTAGCAAGGGCCTACATGTGTGCGATACCTATCCATCATTATCAGTTGATACTTAAACATGGAAATGAGCGTTTTAATTTGGACTGAATCGAATATAGTCCTGCCTTTCCTTTCTTTTTGTTTATTGCAGGTTCGTTTTTAGCTATAATTTTTGGAGTATGGGCTCTAGCTTTATTTGCTGGATCAATGGTAATGTTTCCTCTCCCGAAAGGTGTGGCAGGTGTGATAATAACCGTGGCATTTCTCTTCGTTCCACTTCTCGTTATTTTGGCAGCTTATGGCAAGATTTTTGACATAGCTAGAGCGCATGCACATGGCAGAGACCCAGGTTCGTTCAAAAAGGTACTGTTCAAGCCCTATTGAAATGGACTGACAATGTTGGTTTAAGGTCCACCATTACTGCAAGGGATTTAACCATTGAGGTCCTTCTGAAAACCTTGTTGGGCAGTTTTGGGTACTGGGACCGGGCTTAAACGAGTTCAATTCAAACGTTACATTCCTCATCACCTTACATGAAGTTTATTTTCATTATTTTTTCATTTTTCTAATATTTATTTAATGAAAAGACAACAACTTTCCAGCGTTCGCATCGTCTATACGTTTACAGACCAAAGAAATGACGTCGGGTTTTCAAAACTAAATTAAGTGAGTTTGTGGTTTCATTGCAAATTTTTAAACATTCCAAGGGGACGTAAACGAAACTTGGCACCATTGTTAGTGAAAGGAGTACAGGACTGTTGGTATGGAAATTTTTATTAATATTACTTTATCAGCCTGGCTTTTAATCGGTCGGAAGGCTAGAGAAACCGCAATAGCGTTTAACCAGCAACTGCGGGCTCGTAACATCCAACTAATCCCTCCCCTTCCCCCATGCAGGATAAGACGCATCTCCAGGCTTTTAATGACCGCCCCCCCCTCAACGTGAAAAATCCTAGCCTTTGAACACTTTGCTGCACAGTTTTCCTTCGCCTCCCAGGGGCTAACATGTTAAAAGGTAGCAAGAATAATGAAGATTTTTCTACGCCCAAGTTTAACGGCTGTGCTTTGAATTGGCTTAGGAACTGCGTATTGCTATAACAGTGGCAGTAGTCATTGGTCTTTTTATCATTTGTTGGACGCCGTTTTTTGGCATCAACCTCGCAGTCACACTATGTGCGTCCTCAAGCGTTGGGTGTGAAGGGTTACGGAACGCACCACTGGAGGTCATAATACGAATAACTAAATGGCTTCAGTACGCGAACTCAGTGTGTAATCCCATCATTTATGGCCTCCGAAACCACGAATTTCGGCAAACGTTCCACAAGATTTTACTGGGATTGTGCGGTAAAAAAGCGCCGTTGTATGACAGCAGGAATAATGCAAATAGAAATCTTCAGTTACAGCAACAGTCGCCCAACTGGCTTGTACTGCCTGCTTTGATTGACAGGCGAGAAAGCAACCGGAAAGAGATCGGGATCCCAAGCAGACGTGTACAGCCACTATGTTTGGAATTCGCAGATGACTTACATGGTGTTTCCCCCTCAAACAATTTGTCCACCTGCTTAGAAGAGCTGAGAAACCCTACTTTTGATGGCGGCCCGCCAATAGAGATGGGTATCTACCGTCAAGATGCAGAATTTTGGGACACAAGACTGTAAAAAACAACAAAGTGAACTACTTTGTTGCCAAGAAATATCATTCCTCCTCACCAACAGTTTCTTGAAAGTTACGCAGCAGCAGGAACCCTTCAACAATGACGTTTGCTGTTTTTCACAGCCTCGTACATGTTTAAACCAAGAGAGGATAAACTTAAGGCTGTTTAAACACTTTTTAAAATTGATTTCCTTCAAAAAAGCTGCTTACTGGCTTACGTTGATTGAAAATTTAGTGCAAATTACAAAACATGTGGAATTTCATTTCAATCCTGTGGGAAAACCGCTGTGTTCCGGTTTTCTTTCATTTTTTTAAACCTCGTTTAATTAAACATGTTTAATGGTGTGAATAAGTCATAATTTAAGTTTAGAAAAAACTACATTTTAGTATGCGAAGAATTTAGACAGGACATTATACAGGCTTAATTGTAGCCTTTAACAATCTTGAATAACACTGGCATGATTTTCCGAACACGCAATACGAACATAGTATGGACGACAAGATAAATCCTGCACAAGCTTAAGGTGTTTCGATATAGTTTTTCAGAGGCCACACCGATATTTTTCAGTCGCTTTAAAAGTGATTTTATCTCTGTCTGATCGCTATAAAATTTTCACCAATGATTGACTATAGCTTGAAATTTGTCAAAATGTAGGTTTTAGTAAAGTCGATGTTACTATGACAACAGCCTGGGGTAAAAAGAAAAATTCCTTTACATTTTGCAGTGACGTCATTTGTAATAATGCTAACAGCCTACCAGAATGCTAAAAACCAGGGCTTCTGACATTCAGAAAGTTCAGATTTTCCCGGGGAAGCATGCCCCCGGACCCCCTACTTTATTATGCACCAAAAGGCAATCCTACCCCACTAAAATGCTAAAAGCATAGCAGCATACCAAATCGAAAGTTTCATTAGGAAAAAATAACAATCTCAGTGAGTCATTTTCATTTTTTCTTTGTCCTCTCTTTCGCCCTCTCTCTCTCTCCGTTTTTTTCTGGGGGGGGGGGGGGGGGGGGGGCGGGGGTTCATCTCAATTAATTTGGAATATAAGGGGGAGCCTGCCCAAAAAAATTCTTATGAAGAGGGGGAGTCATCATATACTACAGGAGCTACCCGTCGAATCCCACCAGCCTCCCATCCCCAACAAAAAGTGAACGGTCCCTAATAACTTTAGACCACTAGCATGCCTACCCTTGAAATGAAGTTAACGAACGTTATTATGGAAGAACAGCCATACTTTGTGTTGTTCGAAATAATTTCACAAAAGGTCCATTTAAGTACCTTAATGACATATTCTCCCTACCCTTTGTATGCTTTAAATCGTAAAAAACACAGTTCAACATGATACCTTTATATACTAAAGAAGCCTGAAATGTTATTACTTTTGAGCGTGGGCCTCTCGGCCGTATAAGCCAGTGTACAGAGTAGCTATGTAGAGAGTAACCCGCTTTCCCGGGATCACTGTAGCAGATAGTGGTAACTCTTATTTGGGTGTATGACTGTGAATTGTAATAGTTTTACTAACGTGTGTAAAATTTACGTCAAAATACGGGTAACCAGATTTTTGTACAGACCTCTAGCAGGAGAAATAAACAAATCGTTTGAGATTGAAGAATCCATTTTGGCGTAAATTGTTAAAAGTCGCTCGAGTGTAGTTTAAGAGGTAACAGTTAAAAATCAACAACATCGGGAGTCATCTCCAAGATATTATAATTTAATTTTCTGCCTCTTTTAAACACTTCAAGTGAGACGACAGCAATCAATTTCCGTCTTACATTTCTATGTTTGCATGGCTCTGACGCCTACACGATTTTACATTAAAGACACTCAAATATAGAGGGCGTTCCTTTGGGACGATCCGGATCAAGATCAGTGATCCGATATCACTCGGATCAAGGTAGAACAAATGAAACGATGAATCCCTGTCCAGAGTGGATGTGTCATCGGTTCATTTGATCTACCAAGATCGATTGATCTCGGATCACTAACCTGATCATCTCGAAGAAACCCTCGGGGTACAGGCAACTGAATGGCCGGTTAATGGAGGTGCCGCTTAATAGAGGTTCATCCTAGTATATATATTAGCATAATCTTTAGCAGAAACATTTTGAAACAAACGAGACGATATAAGAAGCAGTACAGTGTTCCTTCTATCTCGGACTGTATTTTCCTTCATCTTAAAATGAAGCCAAACTAAGTGTATCAAGCGCTTGATGGTCGCTTAAGGTGGCTGAACACAGTTTTGCGGGCGGTCAGTGGTAACTCGTGTGACGGCAAGTGTTTTAAACAAACACAGCGGCGAAAAAGCAATGGTAAAAAGAAGACGATTTCTCAAAATCTGCTCATTAAAATTTTGTGATATTTGGAGGAATTTTTAATTTTATCGTATTTTAGATAATGAGAACTTTAAAATGGAAGTTGAACAGACGATTTTTGTGAAACATTTAATAATTACAGTACAATTATATTATTGATTATCTAACAAACCCCTCTGTTAAAATTTGGTCAAATAACTTTCAAATGGTAATGATTAATCAATCATGATAGTAAGCTATGTGCAAGTTTATAGGAAAATCTAATGAGTGAATTTTCTGTAAACTGAGCAAAAGGGAAATTTTAAGGTTTTATTCAATCGTTCATGTGGCCATGGAAACTACGAAAATGTCAAATTTTACCTGTTAATCAAAATCTTTCATCAGTATATTTTTCATATGCCAAGTTTCAGCTTGTGAGCTGCGACCCTTCTCTTGCTATAATTTGGCAAATGACATATACTCATAAACTGCCAAAACTGTGTTCAGCCACCTTAATAGAGGGAGAACAATGGAAACACTCGTTTGGACAGCCAAATGCTGGGCGCTGCGCTTAGAGATGGCCGCTTAAAAGAGGTTCAATTTGCAATCCCTTTCTAGAATTATTTCAGGAGTTTGATTACTGGCCGCCTTAAAGAGGGTGCTCGCTCAATAAGTGGCCGCTTAATGAAGGTTCAACTGTAGTAGTTACCTAGGAACATATCTCACTCAGGACACACCTTGTTTATAGAACAAAATCAATCAGAGACATCTCACTCATGACTTTTTTGCAAAGGATTGACGTTTTAAACAATAACTTCCTATTTCATTAAAAAAACGTAAGAATTGTTATGACTCTGCTTTTCTAAACTAGTATTTTCTTGGCCTTGAGTTCTTCAATCAGCTCCTTGACTCCATGCTCAATGGCTCCTTGCCTACTCTGATAATGTTTAGCTTTCACACTGGTTCCACTTTCCACATCCCAAGCTGTTCCATCGTAGACCCACTTTAGCTTGTGTATGCAACCCTCTGCCTTGTAGTTGATCACACGACCCTTGAAATTTAGCTGAAGAAACATGGCAGTAGAGTTAAAACAACACTTGTTGTGGTGACCGAACGTAATAGAGTACTAAAGTGTGACGTCATAAAAAATTGAATTTGGGAAATTATGGGATTCGTCAGGATATTCTGAAAGAAAAACATCCAAAAAGCCTTCTTACCAAAAACTAGCATTGTGGGGCAAATTGTCTCTGAGATATTAGCCCAGTTATGCTCTGATGACTCCACACAAATCCTTCTAAATTTGGCTTGGGTCTAAACGTTATGACCCAAGTCAAATTTAGAAGGATTTGTATGGAGTCATCAGAGCATAACTGGGCTAATATCTCAGAGACAATTTGCCCCACAATGCTAGTTTTTGGTAAGAAGGCTTCTTGGATGTTTTTCTTTCAGAATATCCAGACGAATCCCATAATTTCACAAATGCAATTTTTATGACATAATCACTTTAGTACTCTATTAGCATCTTCTTTATGTTACTATACTTACAGTCAAAACAGGTCAAGCGTACCCCCCAAGATTCTATTAATGAATTGATTATTTGAAAAATGAATCCGTTGGTCGTTCCCGTAACTGGTGTCAAATTCAAAGCGGCATTTCTGCATGCGTAATGAGCAGTGAATATTTTACGAGAACTTCTCTATATTTGGTCAGATTGAAGATCTTTGAATGGATTAAGATTCAGTTAGAGGACATTTACTTCAAATTCAGGAAAACGGAGCTGGTAGAAATTTCATAACATCCTCGCGTGTGAATTCACGGCTCATTACACATGCAAGAATGGCCGTTTTTATACTAAGGACGCATTATCCGTCTGGACGAACTGGGGCAAATATTTTGTAGTTCGTCTGGGTTATGCGTCTCTAGTATAAAGACGAGCACGAGACGCATTATGCGTCCAGACGAACTACCTTTCGTAGAGCGTCGTTCAAGAAGTATTTCGAAGGAAAGTTCGTCCAGACGCATAATGCGTCTCGTGCCCGTCTTTATACTTGAGACGCATAACCAGACGAACTACAAATGTTTTCCCAAGTTCGTCCAGTCGGATAATGCGTCCTTAGTATAAAAACGACCATGGACGGATAATGCGTCCTCTAGTATAAAAACGGCCAATGCAGAGATCAATCTGAAATCTACAACTAGCAACGGATTCAACTTTTGAATAATAAATTCATTAATTTATTCTTGGGGGGTACGCTTGACCTGGTTTGACTGTAACAATTATTGAAAGAGGCAAAGTGTGATATGAAGAATTATACAGATCTAGGAGGGCGAGGTTGAAGGTCGGGAGAATAGGGTCAATAGGGGGGAGGGACACGGGAGGCGAGAGAGGAAAGGGCAGGATATGGGAGTTCAAAGAGGATGGACTAGGAGCAGGGGAAATAGGGGAAAGTCCCGCAACAATGCTTGTCCGTTTCACAATCAAAAGAGGGTTTAAGAGAGAGAGCCAAGAAAAGAGGGGCGAGGGCTGGGAATGCAAAGTACGCGAGGTGGGACTTACGGATCCACAGACGGTGCAGAGTATTTGCGACACAGTTGACACAGGTTAGCAAGAACGCCAATAACGTGTCTGAGCGATGCCAAAATGGCGATATAGTGTCGGGAGGGTCTGGCTGAATTATGTAATACCATCGACAAGTGGCTGCGTACGTAGTGAATATCCTTTATGATCAAATATGTGTTCCTTCTTAGCTACATTATGCAAAACCTAACAGGCGAGGCGTGGAAAAGATTAATTAACCTGCTTCCCTTTACGTAGATTCTAATTATGTGTGCATGAAAACGAAAGAGGTAGTTCTCCCATGACGTGTCAAGAAAGTGAAACTGGTAAAGCAGGAAGTGGAAACAAAAGAGTATTTCCTTTAAGTCCTTTCTCTTGTAGTTTCTTCCCTTTAAAATAATAATCATTACTATCAAGAACTAATTCAAATCAGAGTTCAGGGCCTATTCGATTCAGATGGATTTCAGATCTAGAGCCATCTTTACAGCCATATTTTTTACACACATATTTTTCTTATACATGAAATAATTTGACATATCAGTAATGTCCCATGTCTTGAGCAAAGTTTGAAAATCCGAAAAAGCGAATAACATAAAAACTGAAACGTTTTTCTCAACATTATGGGATTTGCTTCCGGGTTACGATTTGCTCTGATAAAGGGCTGGCGCTCGAAAACTGGTCATCTTTCAATCTTTTTACGGTGGAAAATTTATTTCATGAAACCAAATTTTGTGTTAATCACTCCCCTGTAGATGATGTCTCACAGTTTCCCTTGAAACTAAGCCTTTTATTCCCTTTTATTTACCCTGCGAGCAGAGGTTTCTTTTAGGCATAGCCTGTAGTAGTCGTTCGCCTGGCTTTTTAGTCACGTAGTTGGTTTGTTCACGCCTCTCGGAACGTATGCAAACCAACTATGCTGCTGACAAGCGAAGCGAAACGACTTTATGCTTCATGCCTAAAAGAAACCTCTGCTTGCAGGGTACTTTAATTATGTATCTCGGCAGCATACAAGTAAAGCTAAGTAAACTGCATTTACCTGTCCTGACTCGCCAGTGACGCGTTGAAGAAAAGAATAAAGAGACGCCAAATCCTGAATAACATCCATTTTGTTAACAGCTGCAAGCGAAATAAAAAAGAATTATAATGATAAAAATGAGATCAAGTTATTGAGATTTTGAATCAATGGTTGAAGTTTGCTGTAACGTATTTCCTAATTCTCCTTACTGAAGAGTTGTGGCTAGAATATCCTACCTTGAAATATGATTGAAAGGCAATTATTATACTGAAGCTGGCAGATGATGAAGCCACTAAAAGCAGTTAATAGGTGAGTGCGTTCGATGGGAAGGGGGGGGGAGGTGGTTTGTATTGAGTGGTAGTGGGAAGGGGGTGCAAAACCTAATGGGCTTGTAATAATCAGACACTTTTATCAAAACGAATATCGATCAGCAGCTGTCTTTATCAGTGTTATTATTTATCCTCCCACTTTACAATTCGTTACTATTTCATTTTTCCTCAGAAATGCAAGAGCGTACTGTACTTTTTACGTTTACTTGGCTAAACCTCGAAGTAAAGTACATGTAAGTAACAACAGGTCAAACACTGACTAAAATTATGATCCTCAGGATTTTCCTTTGCACTCTAGGATGGTTAATAAAATTGGCTAAAAATTGGGAGCTAACACGACTCACCTCATTCAACGCACCCGGAATTAATGGAATGAAAAGGTCAACGTTTCACTGTTCAACTTTTTGTATATTTTTCAAAAATGGTGACAAACAAAAGGAAATACAACAATGTAAATAGCTTTTAAAAGCGAAAAAGATGTAATTTGTAATAGAATTAAATAGCTGATCTTGCTTGAATCCATAAAAACAAATACAGTGTGCAGAACGTATTATTAACATAATATCTACACATCCGATTATCTTAGAATGGAAATTTTTCTATATAAAAAAACTTAATTGAAAACTGAGAGGAAAGCTATAAAAAAAAAAAAAAAAAATGCAGTAAACAGAAAATGGCCAACGTTTCATCGGTGAACGAGTGTCACAAAATAGATACCAGCTCCCGGATGAGAAACGCTGAACACATGAGATCGAGACAAAATGTGCCAGGTCGGTCCAAGATGGCGTCCAGACCGCAAATTGGACCCTTGTGGAGGTGGAAAAGTCAGAAGGGTCCGGTAACATTCCTTGTTATAGTGGCCACCGTTATTAGGGGTGACACTTGTTAGAAGACCTGCCTGTCAGTCCATCCCCATCTATCAGGCCTGTACCCAGTATCGTCGAAAAGCTAAAAACACATAGATATGCCGTTTCACTCCATTTTTTTGGTCCTCCGCTAAGATGGCGGTATAGGCTGTTATAGACCTTACTTACTATGTATGTACTGGGTCTTATAATTCGCTCGTAACTCTCTCTCCTTAGGTTTGACGTTTCCCTCGACCTTTGCTATAATTGACTGTTCCTTTCTTCTTTATTTTACTCAGTTGTATGATATTTATCCTCTGGAATTCTAATTCACCCAGTCAATAAATGTTGTTGAAATAATTAAAGTTTATTATAAAAGTTTCCAGCGTGAATCTATCTCATTCGATCTTGACAGAATTGTAGAAAAGAATTTAGACAACTTGACTTGAGATGTACTTTTTCAGCTTTATTTCGACAAAGACAGAATAACTAACTTAGTCTATAACATTACCCAACTGATTTTTAT
The DNA here is from genome assembly GCA_038088405.1 of Porites divaricata. Classification (NCBI taxonomy): domain Eukaryota; kingdom Metazoa; phylum Cnidaria; class Anthozoa; order Scleractinia; family Poritidae; genus Porites; species Porites divaricata. Next base: position 24,917,470 of record JBBMOI010000007.1, read on the forward strand.
TAAAAATTGCAACTCCTCACAATTATAGTCATACATGATCTGCAGGTAAATTATCTAAATGCAACTGTCTCGTTAAAAATCACGTGCTGGAAATAAAATCTTGTTAAGAAAATTGCGCTTCTTCTCTATTTGTTTCTTAAGACAACATTTTTCTGGCCCTGAGTTCTTCGATCAGTTTCTTGACGGCGTTTTCAATGGCTCCTTGTGTACTATGATGATGCTTATCTTTAACACTGGTTCCACTTTCCACATCCCAAGCTGTTCCATCGTACACCCACTCAAACTTGTGCAGGCGACCCTCTGCTTTATAGTGAATCACACGACCCTGAAAATTTAGCTGAAAGGATAAAAAAAACAACGGCAACAAAACGGTAGTATTGCTCTCAATATGTTTAGAATGGATCGCTAATCGGAGTGTCAATGCATACCAGAGAACAATATAGTGAAGTAAACAATGAAAAATTATAGTATCAGAGTTCAATGATGGCTTCCGAAATTTATTTTATTAATTTTTTGAACCGGTTGCTCACGCGAAATCTTATGTGGCGCCATTCACGCCAACTAAACATATTTAATTAAACTATAAGGTTTAACAAAATGAAAAACAGTAACAGAAAACTAGAACAGAGCTAGTCTCTGCAGGCTTTTACACGGAATTCAAATACGTTTTAACACTAAGTAACTGCAAAACATTTGCAGTCGATGAACGTACAGTAAGCTCATTGAGCTGAACTGAATTAAAACAAATTTAAACCTTGTTTAACTAAACAGCTTTTAAACATTCTTAAGCTTTAGTGTGTATAGGGCTTCACTAGCCATTCAAGTCTAGTTAGCGCCAATTTGGCTAAAGATAGAAATAAAATCTGATGGACAGTGCAAGCAGCAAGCAGTCACCTATGTAAGGCTTAGAGGGCTAGAAAGCAGGCATTATTCTCTGTATTAAGGGACAGTTATAACCAATTTGCTCGTCCATTGGGACATTCGCAGCTTGGTAAATATCACCACTAGCCAACTCCACTTCGGTGAATAATTGTTATCTATTATTAATAAAGACTGGTCGAATATGCACTACAGATGGATTATATTTGTCTTCAAAATTCATCAAAATAAACGGATGGCTCGTTTAAGGCGCGCCATGCAGTGGAGCTTGAAACGCCGACCAGTTAACTCAATCTAAATTTTTACTTATCTAGCGCTTGATTATATTTGTTTAAGTAAGCCGGAAATCGTATGACACTGGCGAGTGTAGACTGAATATGGTCCATTCAGTTCATTCACACCAAAGCCTTATTAACCGTGTAAAAGCTATAACTCAGTTTTATGACTTGTACAGTTGTTAATTTTTGTCAGACACCATAAAAGACGTTTACTGCTTTTTGTCTATTATAAATGTAGCCCAAATGAAAGCACAAGTTAAACCTTACAGGAATCCTATAGGTAGAAGCCACCCTTCAGTTTCCTTTGACTGATTTTCATTTTGTCACCACGCGGGGTTTTACTTAGCTAAACACGGTTTCGTGGTGTAAATGTGGTGAAAAATACCTGCCCTGAGTCGCCAGTGACGCGTTGAAGGATGGAGTAAAGAGACATCAAATCCTGAATGACCATGATACTGTCAAACAACTGCAATATCAAATCGCAAAGAACGAATCATGAAATACTGATCTTATAAACACTTTATTAAGTGAATAAGCGATCTGTGTTTTATTGTAAGTTATTTCCTAACTAATATATACGGACAGAGTTATGGTTAAATACTTACAAACAAGACAAATGCAGGATATGATGGATGAACTGGTTACAACTGTGTGTGTTGTACTGAACGTGCAAGTGAAGTTCTCTCGGACTGTTTGCAATTATTGTCTCCACCTACAAATCCTTTAAGATCTTTAAATGTTAGCAATAACGAAATATTTAGCGGTGAATTCGCAGACAGGGAAATTTTTCTGGGACTAAAGGATTGGAGAATAATATGCGGGTTTTGTAGAAACTTTTTTTAAGCTATTAGTAACTAGCTACTCATTGCTTTTTATAAATGCATGACTGAGTGGTGCTATAAAATGTTATTTTCGGTCATGGGACAACCTTAGGCTTTTAGATTCTATTGGAGATGTTATTGAAAGGTTTGCGAAAACGAGAGATTTTCTGATACCGCTTTCTGTCACTAGTCTTGGAAACTGAAAATTTCAGGTTTCCTTTCTTGTCAATAACAACCAAACTTGTGAAGTTAAATGTGAACAGTCCAACTTCCGATTAACGTATGGGAGGTAATTGGAAAACTGCCTAAATCTTATAGATAGATGAAACAGTCATAAGGAATTTTAGTAGTTACTCATCAATGCTGTTAGTAGAAATTTCAAGGCATTATTTGCTTCTTCCAAGAGATAATTTACAGAAAACATTGGTTCGCCTCCTCGTTAAAACAGCAGACTGTTCGCAGTGCCCTATTTTCCCCAAAATGTGGTCGAGATCGAGAAGCTACCCTTACGAACAGCCATCTTGGTTTCTAGTGTATCGAGTCCGCGGAGCCTGGGGATGAGTATCCAATCTACTTAGAGGGTGGGGGATGGTTTGGAAGGGGGCAAGGAACCAAAATGGCCGTCCGGGATAGCAAACCCGTGAACTCGTTTTTTCTGCACAGGCACTTAGGGACGGACCATTACTTTTTTGACGCGAGGGGGAAGTTGGAAGATCTTGAAATAAATTGTTCGCAGAGGCTGTAAACACTGAAATAAATTGTATGCAAGTACGGGGAAGAAAAGAAAATGGACACACAAAGAAATTGTTTGCAGTGGTTGTCGCATGTAAAAAAATGTTTGCACGTGAAAATTTTAGTCAATTTCCAACCCCCGCAGTCGAAAAAAATATTGTCCGTTCCTTGAAACATTTATTTACATCTGTTGATCCACAATGACATTGTCCCAAAATTAACTGGCACCTCTACAATTGCATCCTGTCTACTAATTCATTTTGAAGGAAAATGATAATGGCGTGCAAATAGTAATGGAAACAACCTTTTCTTCGAGAAAGACATTATATCTTTACAAAAAAATCATCTTTTAGATGGTGGTTTGCGAGTGAACAAGTTCCCTAGTGGGGTATTAAAGGTAGTGGAGAGGAAGAGAAGGGGTGATGAATGGTCCCTTAAAATTTTTAACTGCTCGCAAAATTTTACCTTTGCTCGATTTGCTCGCAAAATTTAAACCAGTGCTCGCTTGCTCGTTCTCCCCAAATTTTTGCGTTGTTCGCAAGCTCGCAAAGCAAATTTTTTATTTCTGCTCGTGCTCGCAAAGACCACTCGTCACCCCTAAGAGAGAAAACGCGGTACCAAGTAACCTGTTATCTACATACCAAGCTCTTTAAGGAGCCTGTTTACAAGGCCGGTAAATGGTCATGATAGTATCCACTTGGTAAGCAATGACTATCATGATTACAATTACTATTCAATCAAGTTTCTTTTTCAATTTTTCTGGCTTGTATCCTCCTCTGTCTATAAATTATATCAGAAACCCATAAGGGGTTGAAACGTGTAACTTGCGTTCAATGCTCGTGAATATTCATTTTGACCATATTTGGAAATCTTAGTGACGGATACCATTTTCAACAAAATGGCTGCTGCGCGATCACCATGCAGATGTTTTAAGACAAGAGTTCTGCATTTGAAGGTTAAAAATACACCGTTAAAGGACAAAAAATGGAAAAAGAAAGTTCAAAAGAATGCTCAGCTTTCTTTTTGTGGAGAAAGGGAAGCTTTTCATCAAGAAATCGTCCTTCGAGGAATTCAACCTTGTTTTCTTCACGGCGGAGCCCATGGTCTGTTTTGAAATGCAACCAAGTCAGCGAAGTTTTTGCTGAATTTTCAGGTACATTTTGCACTCTATGGCCAAGACAATTACGTTTTTGAAAGGGAATTTATGTATTTTTAAATGTCTCATAGACGTTTTATAAATTTTTCTCTACGGCGCTAAAGAAAAATTACAAAATGTGCCCTGATTTGAGATGGATTTTGTGTTGAATTTTGCCATGTGCTTAGCCGACGTCACTTGCGTGAACGGATCCACTATCCAGTAAGTGTTTTCCGAATTTCTTTAAAGGATTAAATTTTTGGACTTTGAATAAAAATCTTCAAGAAACAGTTTCTCTGTCTATTGTTTTGAGTTTGTTCATTCATAAAATTAGCTCAAAACGCGATAGTGACTACCACATCTAAGTTTAATTTAGCTTTTAAAATGCTTCTCACATTCATTACAAGCATCACTTTTTGCGAAGATGTCAGGTTCAGGTTTCGGACACTTTCGATCCGCAGCTAATGAATTTTACTCGAAAATATGTTTCAATGTTTATTCTAGACTTTTAACATAAGAATTTTAAAAGCCTATTTGCAGTATAAGTTTACTGTGCAGAGGGTCAACGAGGCATCGTTTTTTGAAGTGACAACTTCAAGAAGTTGCGAGGCCGTCAATGGGTTTCATAATGTTACGTTTGGCCCGGGTGGTAAGGCAATAATATCCTGCTCAGTGTTTCGGTAATATTCGTGGTTTCAATCTTTGAAAGCTTTCTCGGCTTTCGGGAGTTTTTCCCCCGTTTCTCGGCCATTTTGTTAAGCGGGCGCGGGAACCTGAAGGAAAATTACGTCACGTTGTTTACGAAGTTTGATTGGTCAGTTATCTCTTCTTCTCGTTCCAAATATGGTACTTTCGGAATTGAATAATCACGAGCATCAGACAAAGCAAACATATGAGAGTTACACGTTTCAACCCCTTATGAGTTTCTGATTATATCCAGATAGTGTGAAGATGTTTGATATCATTGTTATCGTAAACTAAAACGAAGCTTAACACCACTGTAAGTTTGGCAAAGACAGTGGCGCTCAAATCTCGGTAGTGATGCGCCATCAGTATGGAATTTCTGCGTTTCTCAGGCTATAAAACACCATGTTTGTAAAGAGGAGTGCTGAAATTTGAACTCAAAAGACTGGGCCCTAGTATGCTGCTCAAAGGTGTTCTGACTTGCGCGTGACTAGAACAGAAGTTATTTTACCTTTGCGCGCGCTAGCAGTAACAGTTTTTAGTTGTAGAAACAGTTTTTAGGTTTATAATAATGACGTAATATATGAAAAAGCGCTTTTTTTTGTCGCCTGTAAACGTAACGCAGTACTTTCTTTCAAAACTTGAAATAGTTTTGTTGCCATAAAAGCACTGTCTTGTAAATAAATGCATTACTTTTCGTTCATCGTTTTACAAATTGGAACCTTCGCTTACTTCATGCAAGCTCTTTATTACGACATTCCGACGTCATTAAGTTTTTTCGCTTTTTCCGTTCAGCTACAGTTACGCAATTTAGAGAAAGCTAAACCATTTTTTTTTTCGAGGATAAGCACTTTTTGACAGCCCGGTAATAGAGAAATTAACTGCTTGTGTGAAGATGGAGGTACGTGTTTCCATCTTTTGCTTTCGAGTTAAAAAAAGGAAAGAAAAAAACGCACACAGTTTTTCTAAAATGAAATTCCTTAATCATTGGAATAATACTGTAGGTTATTGTATCATTATTTCAGTGGAGGATTGATGTTGTGAGAAAGATGGGGAGATATGCGTGCTGTTCGGCATGCTCCGATCATACACCAAAATCATGTCTCCAAATAGAGCACACAAGTGTTTTTTTTCTTTTCTTTTGTTTAAGCATAATATATTTCTTTTAGATAAAGCAGCAGGATTTGGATTTGAACAATTTTATAAATGGTTTAAGTCAACAACAGCCAAAAATTTCTTAACAAGATCTCATTTTACAGGCATTAAAGTTATGGAAGGCAGTTGACGACTACGTTCGCGGTATTGTACGAGATTCAAGGAGGAAGAAATACAAAATACAAACTCTTAGCTGCAAAGAAGAGGACAAGGTTGATGTGTCAACCCAATTTAAGTCTGCTATAACTGAGGTAACAATTCTTACTTATGAGTGCGTTTCAGACGATTTTTTTAATGTTAAATCCCTCTCTGAGTTACACTTCAGGATATAATTCTAGAATATAGCCTGCTTGGCAGACGTCGAAAAGCTTAGGGGGCAATGGCAGGGAAATAGAGACCCAAATAGGGAGGGGATCCTTGTTGTGCTCTTTTTGCGCCAGACACGCAGGCTAGGTTGAATGTGATGGTTCGGGTACGCTGGTGGGAGGTGTGAGACGCTATGACATGTAGATTGCATTTGTCTTGGCGAAAAATCGCATTGGCCTACATCAGCTGGTCACCTTCAATATTTGACATCCATGAAGGAATTCATATAATGATGACCAGTATTATGACATCTTCTTTACATCTACATCTATAAAGGAGCTTTTATTTTATGTTCCCTTGATCTCATCTAAATTTTTTAAACTCTTTTCTAGAAAACAAATTCGGGCGTTGGAAAGAAGAGAGGATCAATTGCTCCATTGACAACTGAGCGACGTAAGCGAATAGACCATTTTCGATATATTAAAATTCATACGTGGCTCCGGGGAATAAAACAAAAGAAATGTTTTATTCATCACTGAGCCTCAAGATGATTTCTTTTGTTTTATTCCCCCAAGCCTCGCAGCCATGTATGAATTTTAATATATCGGAATTGGTCTATTACACTTTAGTTTTCTTCTAGTCCTAACACCAGCTAACAGATCGAGCCGCTGACAGAACTGATCACAAACACGTTAATTACACGGGCTTAATTTGATTACGCATGCATTTATTCACTAAATGCCAAGTTTGGATGCCGATGTCCTCGTTTTGCAGGAGCAGTTGAATTCTTCCTTCAAGTAAGAGTTCAACTTCTCTTACAAAGCAAGGCACATCAATCAATGCGGCACTGATCTATCAACTTAAACCAGAATATTTAGCGCATATATCTAGGATAATTCTTGAACATTACTCTGTCAAACGCTTTTCATCGGAGGTGTGTATATTTCCAAACTACTAGAAGCAGCCAGTGTCTTCAAAAGTTAGAATACACGATTTATACAATGACTCAAAAGTGAGTTAGCCGTCTGACGACATTCATTCATTTACTGAGACGCTTTGGTGTTGATGTGTCGTCTTAAAAGAGCGGTTTATTTCTTCCTGTAAGTCTTTTCCTACATGGCAGACCTAACAGTCAATCAGTCGTTGAAGCCATGCATCCATCCGCCCGTCCAACCAACAACAAACCAACCTTTCAATCAATCAATCAATCAATCAATCGATCAATCAATCATTCGTTCAGTCTTTAGGTCAGTAGTTTGCTCGTCTTGCTCATTCCCTCCTTTATTCCTTCCTTTCTTCATTCAATTGGGTGCCAAAGATGTCTTTGTTTTGCAGGAGCAGTTGAATTCTTCCTTTCAGTAAGAGTTTAACTTCTCTTACAAAGGAAGGAACATGAATCAATCAATCAATCAATCATTCATTCGTTCTAGATCTGGGCTCGTATGGTTTTTTTAATCTGTATGTCGTTCGTCTTCCTTCCTTCCTTTATCTATTCATTCAATTGGGTGCCAAGATGTCCTTGTTTTGCAGGAGCAGTTGAATTCTTCCTTTCAGTAAGGGTTCAACTTCTCTTACAAAGGAAGGCACATCAATCAATCAATCAATCAATCAATCATTCGTTCTGGGCTCGTTCGGTCTTTTAGTCCACTGACTGTTTTGTTCGTCTTCCTTCCTTCATTCATTCAATTGGGTGCCAAAGATGTCCTTGTTTTGCAGGAGCAGTTGAATTCTTCCTTTCAGTAAGGGTTCAACTTCTGTTACAAAGGAAGGCACATCAATCAATCAAACAATCAATCAATGGATAAATCAAAACCAAAACGCATATTAGTGATAATCTTGAGAATTTCAGAGGAATGCTTTGTCCTCAAAGCGTTTCTTCGGAAGCGCGCATCTAAAAGACCTTAAAACTACTAAAATTGACCCTATAGCTAGTGTCTGTCTGCAGTGTTAAAAAGAATAATGATAAGCGTCTTATTTGTCCCTTAGCCATGTCTGATTGAATCAATCCATTAATCAGTCAATCAAACTATTAATCAACAAACTGGCAAAATCGCCCAGGCCAGAAACCTCCGAAACACAACTCTGTGCCATTAAAACTACAGTAACTGTATCGCCTTTTTCTGCTATCAATCAAAATCAAAAAAATTTCAGAAATTTCAACTTGTAAAGGCTGAAAATATTGATTTAAACGTTTATTCCCATTTCCAACAAAATAATAAAGAACTTACAGTAATATGGTAAAACCTACAAAATTTGAAAAAAATCAACTCAGTGTCTTTCAACAACAAACAAACAAACAAACAAAAAGTCATGTAAGTTTGATTACGGAAATTTATATTCATTATTCTCAGCTTTCAAAGGGAAGCAGCCACGGAAAAACTCATTACTCTACTTGGACGAAATCAGCAAACTTGTGGACGAGAAAAATGCGACTGAGTTTAAGGATTTTATTTTTTTTCCAGGTAAGTAACTTACTTTAAAATATTAATTTCTTTCTCTGAAAACACAAATAGTTTTTGACGGAAGCAAAATATCTTGACGTTGCCTCATTGATTTGACTTCCAGCTGAGTTGTTGATCGCTCCAATCCTTCATTGCGCCGGATTCCAGATTTTCACCGCGTTCATAATACCTGTTTATAGTCCCCCAAATTTTACATAACTATTGTTTCTAATCTCTCCTGGGTACTACAGTCTTCCAAAGAGAATCGCTCCAAGATCGAAGACAATGGTTATGCAAAATTTAGGGGAGGGGGCGGGAGGGGGGGGGGGTGGGTAAAAACGGTGCATTATGGTCTCGGTGGAAATGGAGAATACAGGTGATATTTCAAGGCCCCATCTCTGTTCCTTGGTTGTCCCGGGAATCTTCACCCATTACTGCTTATCAAAAGATTAGGTCCAAAACTGACCATGGTAACGTGGTGGCCATTGCCAAATAAATTTAAGTAGTTATTACACTGTGTTATTATCATTATTTAGTAATTGACGCATTTTATTTAGGGCTTCAGGACGTGAATGGAAATGACATTGTAATCATCAACACATCAAAGCTTCCCAAGAAGTCCCAGTTTTCGGCAAAGGAAGACTTCAGAGGTGTCAGAGATGCCATAATCTTGTAAGGGAATTCATGAACATCAAAGTGCTCTAAAGTTAACTGCTTTAAGTAAACAGAAAATCGTTCATAACCAGAGCTGATGGTCGCTTACTCGTTTTAACAGCGGGTTCAAACGGAATTAATTAAAAAAAAAAAAACAGTTGTTCGTCTTTAAGAGCGGCTTTCAGTACAACCACCGCGGCTAATTTTCAAGAGCAAATAATAAGCAATTTGCTATTTTTGCGTCGTTTCCAAATGGGGACAAAGGGTTCTATTTAAAAAAAGGCTGAGATCATAGTGGCAGTGCCTTCACCACAAAATAATATAAAGCCCTTTATCCTTGACCTCCTGTATGAGGTTTCGAAATAATAAAGCTAACGTGGAAAAACTCTAAGCTCTCTTTCTAGCCCTAGCCCTAGCCCTAGCCCTAGCCCTAGCCCTAGCCCTAAACTTAACTATAACTAACCCTAACCTCTACCTGAGACCCCAGACCCTTACTCGTACCCGTTATTTTTTGCCTTTATCCCAAACGTGACCCAGCTCAGATGAAAGCCGTTATTCTATAGATACTTAAAAGCGAAAGCGGAAACGAATAGCCAGCATGGCTCAAGGCTCTTCATTGGTAATAAGGGGCGAATAACCGAGACCGAGTGCGAACAGAGTGTGGAAAGGAGGAGGGAGCATCGCTTGCCAATTTTTGTACCCGGTTGTTCGCTGAAGGTGGTCACTCAGTGGAGTGGGAATTTCTAAAATCTCCTGACCCAGGTTTTCCAAAGTTGGATAGCACTATCCATCGGATAAATCACTATTTAACAAATTCGTCTCGGTGACTATTCGCAGATATTCACGTCGCCTGAGGCGACTAATTGCTTTAGTATAATTACATTGATAATTATTCGAGAAAATAAAATTTTTTGATAAATTTCAGACTCCGAAACATCAACAAATCTGGCTGCCATTTTGAAAAGTACTAGCCTTCAATGTTATAATCACCGCGCTGTGATTATAGCGGGATAAAGCGAAGCTCCTAGCCAATCACAGGGCTCTATTTTCGATAATCATCAATGTAATTATACTAAACAGAAGTATTAGGAAAGTATTTAGGAAAAGTATTAGGAAAACTAATTGTGTTATCCACTGGACAGAAATTTTATAGTGTTATCCACTTTTGGAAAAATGGGCCCTGAAGAAAATCGTGCATTTTATAATCTTCAACACATTCAACGTATTTTCAATCTTCTCACAGATACGCAAAAGCTCTTATCGCTGCCAGTGTTACAAGCGAGAAGATTGTTATAGTAGCGCATACGAGCAAGGAACCAGCAATGTCTTGTTCTAACACAGCCAGGAAGATTTACAAGATCTTGAAAGAAGAGTAAGTTAATTTTTCTTCGCAGGTGAACAAAATAGGGGTAGTAGTTTGCACTGTTATTCACACTACATGCAATAGGACTTATGCATAAACGGCTTCTTTGTGGTAAAACTATCCGAATTTTTAGAACTGTCTAGTGCGGCTCCCTGTATATACATTTCTTAACACAGGACCAGCTTTGCATTTACTCCTGGTTAGTTATTTTGATTGTTATTTGGCATTTTCTTCTCAGATTTAGAGATCGCCTCGAAAGCTGTATCATACATAAACCCGGAAGTAAACTCAAGGCGTTGATCTGTGTTTCGCGGCTTTTTCTGAAGTGAGTGCAGTAGTTTGTATCTATGACTAGTTTGCTTCATTTGATTACAATAGGCCATTTCCAAGTTACAGAAACTCTCCGACTTTCAAAAAGAGGCCAATTGCACAACCTCAGTTAATTTCTTGAGAAAATGGTTGCATTTGTATGAGAATCAAAAATCGATTTCATATCAATGGCGAGTCTGACATAACTTTCGAACATTAACAGAAGCAATGCTTCTGATATTAATGATAAAAATACTGTGGACAAGCCAGTATCATTTGTATTATAATCATGCCATCAGAGTTTTATGTTTTGAAGTCAAGGTTTTGTCGAAAGTATTATTGTTGGTTAGCAAGTTGGGGGGTGGGGTAGGGGCTCTTTGAATGGAGCATGAATATTCTCCTTGTTTCTGACTTCCTTGTTTGTTTCTTTTTTTTTTCTCTAGGAAACAAATTAAAAACAAGATTCACTTGACAAAAGAAGAAGGAATGTTCCTGGAAAATCACGGTAAGGATATGACTCTTCTCCGAGTGTTGACACTCTTTTACTAGGATGTGTAGTTAATTGTTGTTTTGTTTTAATCGATAGGCATCGCAGAGTGCATCCTAAACTACTGAAAGTTGATTGAGATTTGTAACCATCTACTCTTTTATAAGCTGCTCAAATTTGTAGGTTGTTATAATTAGTTAACTTATCATCTAATCACTTTTCTGAAGAATTTCACTCAATAATTCAAACTTAGGGCCTTAGATCTGCCCACTTTTTACGTAGAAGTACTCTAGGATATTTTCCTTAGTTTTTTGTTTCCTATACCAATTTTGAAACTCGTTTTACTTACCAGGAATAGCCCTTTCCCCTTAAGATATGAAATAGAGCTTTTAAGTGATACTTCAGAGCTAGTTGCATTAAGTGAAATACGCTACTGTGTGATCGAACACATGCACATTCATATAAAACAGAGTGAAGAAGTTACATTATTCCTGTTTAAAGGTTTCTATATAGATATATTATCTTTTGATTAACAAATTCAAGTAGTGCCTAGCTGCAAAGTCGAGGAAGCCTTTAATTGATGTTTGCCATTTCAGTCTCCCTTATCATTCAGTTATTCAATTCAAGAACGAATTCAGCATAACAGTCCTCTTGCGTATCACACAGTCACTTCACTGAAACGCTCTCACATCGTTGCTATGATACTACATGCATGTAGTTTCAAGTATCTCGCGGTAAGATTGGCATTGATCTACGCATGTGCGGTGTAGTTTCTGCATAACTAATGAGTTATACACGTTGATCGTGTCGGTGTCCTAATGGACAGTAATGTAGTGATAGGTTTATACTGATAACCATGACCGAGTCTCGTTCACCTCCTGAGAACTTAACCTTCATCATGCAGCTGGAACCGCTAAGTGTCTTCATGAATAGAAAAACGAGCTTTCCACAGGAGATAACTCTCTCTTCCCTGGTCAAATTTAGACTGAGAATATAGAAATAACCGTTAAAAATGGGAAATATAACTTATATCAGTTAAAAATGGAAAATATTACTGAGATTTATGCGAAATATACCATGCTCTTTTTTCATAAATTCTTTTAATAATTTGTAAATTGAATTTACAAATTAGTTAAAGAATATATGAAAAACGAGCGCGTGGTCATAATACTTTTGGAAATTATTCACATTCATTGAAAATGTAAAAAAAAAAAAACATTTAGTGGCCACACAAACTGTTTATACTCTAATGAAGCTGTGAAGAACGAAAAGAGAAAAAATAAAAACTTATATATTATATATTGTTAAACATAACAATTATGAAAAGAATTAATATAAGAAAAAACGGGCGAGTGGTCAAAACACTTCAAGAAATCATCCATATTCATTGGAAATGTTAAAACAACCATTTCAACTAAATATTTACTTTGATATGTAAATTAAGAGGGAGTGGTCGAAATACTTCTAGAATTGAATCATATTCATTGGAAATGTTAAAAAAATATTTCCACTTAATATTTATACTAAATAAATGTAGTTGTGAAGAAGAAAATTAATTTCTACAAATTATGAAACGAATTATAAATGTAGATAAATAGAGGTGGAAGTACTTCAGGAACTTATTTACGTTCATCTGGAATGTTAAAAAGATATTCCAAAAAAAGAAATTAAATTAAGAGTGAGTGGTCAGAATACTTATACTTAATATTTATATGAATGAAGCTCCCGGCTTCTTGTGCATTCACAAACTTCTGCGTTCTCTTCACCATTTTGCTACTGTTCCTGAATGAAATAAAAGAGACAAATAAATGTTAAAAAACACTTCCACAAAATATCTACCGTGTGGCACGAAATTTTTGCGGGAGTTTATTCTGGCGGATTGGCTGGGAATTAACTTTTGCGATTTTCAGAAAGTACCCAGTACCCAGCATTCAAACTATTTTCGTTTTTATTGAGTAAGTGAAATAGAAATACATATTTTCAAACAATAAACCAGTATTCCATTGTATACTGTTTTGTTTCTGAATGAAAAAGACAGTTGTGATTGAACAGACACGATTTCTTAGTGCTGTATTTTAAGTTAGAGAACATCAGTACTCTGGAGTTAATTTTTTGCAGGAAAAATGTTTGCGGCAATTTTTATTTGCGGGAACTTATTTTTGAGCATCCCTGGAAAAGTTGCAACAGAAATCGCAGAAATCAGAACCCCCCAAAATTTCGTGCTACATGGTATATATTACTATTATTTTATATTATAAAGGGTTTAGTTAATCGTTCGTCTCACGATTGTCACTAGGGAGCTTTAGCACCGACGACGGCGTCGGCAGCGAGAACGTCAAAAAACAATAGGCTTATTAAGCAAAACAACAACTTTGCACGTGCATCACGCTTTTTTGTACATTTCTCTACCGCCTCTGCAAGACTACAAAGTGAAAATGCCTATTTTCACCTTTTATGGAGGACGTAAACAAGCGACGACGAATTTTTCTTTCTCTTTCTAAACTTTAGTGCAGTCACCAAGAAATCAACTCCAGGGAAATTCGCCCACTTTTGACATTTCAAGCGAATTGGAATAAACAAGGAAAAGTTTGAAAAAACGAGAACTCATTTTTATAGTGATGTTTTCGCTGCCGTTGCCGTCGTCGGTGCTAAAGCTCCCTACGTTCATATTGACCGCGACGTTTCGACCGCACACTGGGGGTCTTCATCAGGCGATAGTTTCGATTTACTTTGTCGTACTTTTTGTACCACCGTAGTATCACGAACCTCGCTTATCGTTGGTGGATTTCGATCCAGAAGCATTGATGGTATTGTCAGAGGAGGAAACTGATCCATCAGCGCTCCGCTGTGGTGGCGATCCGCTGTTATGTACGGTCTGCTCATTGTAGGCTTCCGCGCTTCAGGAACCTCAATTCCACTGTCCGTGTTGGTGTTGTTAGGGCGAAGCCTTATTTGTGAATAGCCTCTTTAACTCTATGAGAACACCAGTGCGGGTCTCGGTCAATAAACTGAACATCGTCCCAGAGCAGATAATGCCCAGTCTTATTGACGTGTTCAGAAACGGCCAAAGTTTGAGTTCCTGAAAGCCATTATATCCCTATCGTGCGCCTTAATCCGTTCCTGAATGTACCTTTCCGTTATCGCCAATGTACACTTTGCCGCAATCACAAGGAATTAACGGAATCCTTAGGTCGTACAAAGTGCGGTCTTAGTGTTTTTGTCGGACTTGAAAACAGATCGTACGCCATGCATGCTAACTTGTAGGCAACGACGAAGTTGTTCAGATAATCCTTTGATGTATGCATATGGTGTTGTCATTCCCAGGCTCCAGGCTCCATTAACGGATGGCAAAACGGATGGTTGGTTGTGTCTACTATTTAAAACTGAAAAGCCCTTTAAAATTAGATCTTAGACGAAATGGTCACCTGACTGAACCGGTGTATAACAAGATAAGGCTTAAACGCAAATAGCTACCTCGAATCTACGGTCTACCTAAGATACACAAATCAAACATACCTCTAAGACTCCTCTAAGACCTATAGCTTCGCGTATTAACACCTTTGCTTATGGTTTATAAGCCTAATTAGCCGAGATCTTAGCTCCCTTAACGGGGACGTCTGCCTACATGGTTAAGAATTCAGCTCATTTTGTGTCTACTATTAACGAAGAAAGAGTTGATGAAAACGAGATCATGGTGTCATTCGATGTAAACTTTTTATTTACAAATGTTCCGATTGAAGGCGCTGTACTAAAATACTACGCTACGGAAACTATGAAGTAACCCAAGATTCTCTAATCGCACAACTTTAACACCTACAGAGAATGTTGACCCTATAAATTAACTTTCTTTTAAGTTAGGTCCACATACGTTCAGTTTGATGGAGCAACGTATGAACAACAAGATGGCGCAGTTATGTGAAGCCCAATTTCCGCAGTCATAGCTAGCCTCTACTTGGAGGACTTTGAAGAACGAATACTATCATTACCGCCAACCACACCAAAGATTTGGAAACGTATTATGTTGACAACACTTAAAACGGAATGATGTCGAAGATTTTCTACAGGGGCATTCCAACACTCAACAACCAACCATCCGTTTTACAATGGAGACTGAAAATTACAATACAATTCCTTTTCTTGACACATTGGTCATAAAAGATTTAGAAGGACACCTCACTACATGTGTTTACGGAAACCCTACGCACACTTCAGTTTGCCTTATGACTCACACCGCGCTCAATCAGTTAAACGCGGCGTTGTTAAATGCTTGTACGATCGATCGAAAAATATCATCACTAAACCATCGGTTACCTCTGAGGAAAAGAAGCATTTGGCCTCTGTCCTTGTCTCTAACGGATACGAACATCATCACAATATCCAAGAACTGGCATTCATCTGATAAAGAACTCGCAACCGAAATAAAATCTACAGTGCATGGTTCTGCGACACATCAAAGGTCTATCCAAACCACTTCGTCGTTGCCTACAACCGCATTGCGTAGGATCTGTTTTCAAGACCAACAAAACACTAAGATCGCACTTAGTACGACTTATAAGGACCCACGAAAACAAGATGGAGTAGTGTTTCCTTATGAATGCGGCAGTTAGTATACATTGGCGAAACGGCAAGGCGCATGCACGAACGGATTAAGGAGCACGATCGTGATATATAGACTGGGGACAATTTTCGTAAATAGCTCAGGGGCACCCAAAAGACGGTCTCCTCTTACAGACATTGATAATAGGCTTATAATAGACATTGATTTAGGATTTCCAGACTACTTTTAGACCTCTAGAAATGCATTCTAAGCGGCGGTATAAAATTTGTACCCGTTTGATCATCTTAGGGCAACTTGAGTGTGCTGGAAATAATCAGGGCTCCAGTATTACTTTCCGGATAATTTAGACAAAAAGTGGGAATTTTTCTTATTCCTCTCCCCATCGCATTTTTTAGTCCGAAAATTTTAGGTTTTCTTTTTACTGCGAAAAAAAGCCTAACCTGGGGAGGAAAATATGAAAAATTAAACTTCAGAAAATTGTAGGGAATTTATTACATACGCTTCGAAAATTGTACATGAATGAAACAGTCATCAAGAAATAGGAAATTATTTAGGCAATATTTGCTTCTCCGAAAAGATATTTTACAGAAAACAGTCGTCGGGTGCCCCTAGTAGCTGCTACTTAAACTTCTGTCGGCAACCTCGAGGAAAATTTTGTGCTGAACCAAAAAAAATTGTTTACCAAGCTTGATTTTCAGTTTTAATATGGACCCTAATAACTAACATGGAAACGATGCGAAGCCTTTACCTGCTTTTTAAGTGCTAAGGGTATTCATTTTTCTTTGCGTCACCAAGTGAACACACCAGTGAAGTAAAAACGCAATTCGCGTTATAAATGAGTTTTCAAGAGCTAATATTTTCCATATAACGCGTTTTATTTTGTAGCCTCTATCTACTAGTTTATTCTATGATTAGGAAATTATATTAAGCTAATTTAGAACAATATTTCTCATTTATAAAGCGGACTGTGTTTACTAGTGTGTTCACAACGCAAAGAAAAATAAATACCTAACGTTTTATCACTAGGATTGCACTGAAAGAGCAATACAATAGTTCAACCTGTGCAACCTAGTGATTTTTTAAGCGCCAGTGACTTTCGGTGTCCGTATAAAAACAGATTCGGCTGCAGAAAGCTTAGGACAAGTGACATCCTCACAAGCTAAAAAAGACAAAGAATGTGGACTTTCTTTGTATAAGTTGCATTGCTCTCCCGGAGCCTCAAGAAATAAGGAAATCGAAAAATTCAAATGGATTTTGTTTCTTCTCCGTCCTTCAACTCTAAAAACTACCCTGCAGAGTTTGGAAAAATGAGAAGCGCGGAAATTATAAAGAATAGGGTTGTGCCACATGAAACCAAAAAAATTCGATAAATTGTTTGAAACTTCATTCAGGGGGTACGCAGGAGCCGACAGAAAACAGGATGGGGTTGAAATGTTTTTCTTGATTTTTTAACTGTTACCGGTTAAAAAACAAAAAACAACACTCAGGAAGCTTACCATATGAAGAATTAGCCCGGCCATAACCTGGAGCAAGCAACTCCTATTGTTGGTTTTCACATGACGTCACTAAAATTCAAACTAAAAACTATCGATCCTACCGAGATTTTACTTTCACGATGCATTAGAGCAGCTAAAAACTAATTTTCATACAAATTTTCGCTTCAAAAGGGTTCTTGGTTTTGTCATAGAGGACGCTTGAATTTCTAAGTTTTTGCGTGACGCGATATTTACATGACGGCCAAGAGAGCTGTCATGTAGGTAAAAAAAATGACTTCTTTTGCTATTTAAACAGTTCATGTATTAGAAAAAGTATTACTTTAGTGTTTATGAGTTTCTCGAGGAATAAATTCATGCTTTTGTAGCAAAACTCGGTAACAGATGTTTCTGTTGGTTTCCGTCCGCCATGTTGGAGCTCATCCAGGTGAGCACCAGCATGGCGTCTCCATACAAATTTCTATAAATTTGGGTAAAACATTTCTTCGGGTATCTCGTATACGAAATGTTCCTCTGACCTGAATCTTGGTGAGGGTCTTTGTATATGTACCTCCTTTCATTTCCCAGATTCTGGACTTTATCTATTGGACGGTTTTGATTTTTATTTTGATCTATTTTGAACGGCGTGACACTGAAAACCAGCAATACTAGGCCTATGTCACGGCGTTTTTACAGACCGGTTTACACAGTCGTCAGAACTGGCTGACCAGACCAGTTTAGTTGTAAGGATAAATCCACTATAAATCAGTACTATCCAGCCACATCTTTTTATTCCTAAATGGCAGTGATGGTTTTTCTTAAACTTTTTGAGAAAGGATTAATATTTCGCTTTCAAAATGACTGGTCCGGTCGGCCAGTCCTGACTTTTGGAAAACCCCTTTGTCTGTGGGCAATAGGGTACTAGCGGTGTGACGTCATAAAAATTAAATTTGAGAAATTATGGGATTTGTCAGGCTATGCTGAAAGAACAACGTCCAAGTGACCTACTTGACAAAAAATAAGCATTTCGGGACAAATTGTCTCTGAGATTTAGAAGGATTATTATGGAGCCATCAGAGCATATAAACTGGGTTAATTATCTCAGAGACAATTTGCCCCGAACTGCTAATTTTTGGCAAGTAGGCCACTTGGATGTTGTCCTTTGAGAAAATCGTGACTGTCAAATCTTATAAGTTCATAAATAAAGTTTTTATGACGTCATCACTTTAGAACTCTATGACTTCTTTTTGATTAGTCACGTGGCCAACAAATCAAGAGATTATCAAGCAGTAACAGTAAGGCACTATAACAAAATATGCTAATTTTTAACGTTTTTTAAGAGTGTTCTGAGTCATATCATACCACACTGATGAGTACTTATATATACAGCCAATTCAAAGGTCTAAGTGATCGAATCAAGCTTGGTGAACAAAATATTCGCGTTCAGCGCGTAACTTTCACTTTAAAAAGTGTATTTCCTAACTTTTCCTCAAAATTTCCGGAAGATGTTTTCATCTGCCAAAGTTGTCTCAGTCTAGAACGGCTTTCAGAAACTCATACTTCAGCAGTTTCTGAACACGCCTATAAGACCGGGCATTATCCGCTCTGGGACGATGTTCAGTTTATTGACCGAGAGCTGCACTGGTACTCTCGTAGAGTTAAAGAGGCTATTCACATAAGACTTCACCCTAACAACATCAACAGGGACAGTGGAATTGAGGTTCCTGAAGCGCGTGTGCCTACAATGAGCAGACAACATAACAGCCGATCGCCACCACAGCAGGCCATTGATGGACCAGTTTCCTCCTCTGCCACTACCATTAATGCTTTGGATCGAAATCCACCAACCATGAGCGAGGTTCGTGGTACAAAAATCACTAACAGCCACGGTGGTACAAATAGTCCGACTCAGTAAATCGACACTATCGCCTGACGAAGACGTGTAGTGTGCGGTCAAAAGGTCTCGATTAAGATCAAAGTCACAACCGTGAGACAAACGATAAACTACACCCTTTATATTACACATTATAGCGATGATTAATATCTTTCGTGACAATATTTATACTAGCAAAGCAGTGAAGAAAAAAATAGAGAAAAATATATATTTAAATCTCCATATTATGAAAAGAATAAACGTAGAAAATAAGGTCGAAGTACTTCTATTAGGAAGTTATATATTCACGTTCATCTAAAGTGTTAAAGATATTTCTAAAAATAATTTATATAATTTAAGTGCAAGAGGTCAAAATATTTCAGGAAATTATTAATATTCCTATTCAACGGAAATGTAAAAAAAAAAAAAACATTTCCACGAAATATTATACTAATAAAGGGGTGAAGAGGAAAGAGAGAAAAAAAATGTTGATGGCGTGGTGAATGCTTTGAAAATATACAAAATTTCATCATATCGGCTGTATGTTAAAAGGCTATACAGTCAAGTTACTTATTTCTAAATACAGCGCTCGTACGAGTGATGATAAACGCTGCAGTCGGTAGAAGAGTCAGACAACATTAGAAAGAAGAGAACTGGAAAGAGTTGGTAAGCAACAAACCCGGCAGAAAATACTGAAAAACGAAGCAAAAGCCCAAATACCGTTGACCGAAATAAATGCTTATTACTCTCTCTTGACTGAATTTCGTCAAAACTACTGGTTTAGCTTTCTCTTTTTCTCTCGACGATTTCAGTCGTGTTTTCTTACTGTTACTTTGATTATTTCGTTTAATTTTTTATGATCAGGGAAGAGAGTAAGCTACTTTCTGATCTTACTTGTCTTTCTCACGAACACGATCAGAGGCAGTATGATCTATCGATCTGTTAAAAATTAAGGACCTGCTTGGGGGTGTTCGAGACTCCGTCACAGATCATCAGTTATCACTTACTGATAAAAAAGTATTTGCAACTTCTCCGCAGCTATCGGATATACTTTTTTTGAGGGTCAGATCTTAGCTATCTGTGTGAAAGTCCGTTTATGTCTTAGCTGTTAGTTTAAATTTGACCAATCCTGAACTTTCAGTTTAATTTATTCATAACCATAATGGGCTTGACTGAGATGGCAACTTCATAGCTGTATTTGAAATATTATTAACAGTAATTTTCTTCTTAGCTGATACTGGTTTTATCATGCTACAATTAAGTTACCTTGTAAATCTCCTACCTAGATTCCGAACCTACATCTTAATGAGTTTCTTTGAGCAATTAAATACAAGATTTTGCTGTTTAATTTTTTGGCTGAGTTGTTTGATCTGGCTATAATGGCAACTGGTAATGTTTCAGACACGATGGCTTTAGTACAATGTATAAGCTTAAGGACTTCACTCATCGCGTGATCGCGTAGAATGCCCGGTCAGATCCGGGAATTTAACAGGCTAGAGCCGCATTCGAGCCACTATTTGGTCTTTAAAATATGGCGGAATAATAAGACTGAAGCGACGTTCGGAGTTTTTTGTCTCTGATTGTGAGTTACTCGTAACCAAATCTCAATGGGTACCACTGGAATATTTATATCAAGAAACACCAAATTCAAGATCTTACCTTCGATTAATGCCAGCTTGTCCGATTTCACTGGGTTTTTCGCGCTAAAAACCAACCAAAAAATCGCCATTTTTGTATGGATTTTTACCTGCGTAGACTTTTGCGGAAAGATTACAACCGAAGTTTGCAGAAATCGCGAACGGTACCACCTGATATCGTGACATCTCTTGTCTACCTTTAAAACCACCACAGTCTTTTAAACCAAGGATTGTGATAAAAACTGGTTTTTTTGTTTTCCTTTGAATTTGACCTGAGCCCGTGAGGGGTAGCCAGCGCGAAGAAAATTTCCAAAAAGCGTCTTTGAAAGCCAGAACAAAATTCTCGCAATTTCGGCCGCCATCTTTTTAATTTTTCAAACTTGTTTCCAGTACTCTTTGACCGTTTTATTGTTTTTAACTCATGTATGCTTCATTCAGAAGTGACACGGCTAAAAACGGCAAAATACTAACCCCTACCCGGACGGGAAGACCCGGAATTCTACGCTACCCATACAGCTACATTAATGTGGTTCAATTTTATCCTTGGTTTAAATTTTTCCCTTTTTAAACTCAATATCATACAGTACCATACCCGCCAAAAAAGGGAAATAGAATTTAAACTAAATATAAAATTGAAACACAAGATATATCTAATTTCTTCGCTGGAACTCGACCTATACAGCAAACAGTCCGTTGGGTATATATCCTCATTGACGCTTCTTCGTTAGCCGTACGCGAAGTGTGGTTACCGCACCTGTAAACATGCTGTGAACTTGAAAAGGATACATGAACATTGATACTTTTAAAGGTACCAACGACAGCGAGGTTTAATTTCTGGTACCGTTTAAGTTTAGTGCTGTAAGTTGAATTTTTCGACCACCACCTCTACTGAAGTAGCCCTCGGATCCGATCGGCCCCGTAGTATTTATTAGAGATAAAAAATAATAGAAACAAGTATATATAATAACAACAACCTCTGCCAGGCTGCAAGTATAAATAACCAGGAAAAAGACTAAAAAAGGATTTGAAATTCCTTTGACTAACTGTTCTTTTTTTTTTTTCGCACTTCTTTTTTGAGTAAAAATTTAATCACAAAAAAAAGATCTAATTACCTTTCAATGTCCTATGTTTTTAATAATAATATTCTTGTTAATTGCTCTTTTGAACAAAGGAGGTTTCCTACTAATGTGAGGCTTAGGGCCTATTTATTGATAAAAATTGAATTGAAAATGTGTGCATCACTTGCAGAATAAAGCGTCATTGATCGAGAACTCGTATATTCAGGGTCCTTTACGTTTTTTGCGGTTGTTTGAATTATTCTAAAACCATTCATGAGTACTTATAGAGCCAGCGGATAGTGCCACAGAATTTCGTACTCAACATTCGTTTTTCATTAATCTTAAGAGATCATATACCTCCATATGGATGAACTGTATGTTTTTTAAACTTTCTACCAGAATTTTCAAGTGCTACGCGACCCTCACAAATCAAAACCTCTTGGAAATAGATTTCCTTCAATAAAACGGTACAAGAAGCGTTTGAGCCTTTTGATTCACGGAGATGCCCCATTCTATTCCTAAATGGTGTTGATTTCGAAGGTCGCGTACAAGTGAAAACAAAGGTAACTTCACAGTGAAAATTCAACTCCAAATCCTATGGACACAATCTTCTTTCCTTTACTGGAGAACGATATATGTCTCTACAGCTTCGCTTGGTTACTGAACCGAAAATATATGTTATAACACTAGATACTGAAAGAAATATGTTTGATAAAATGAGCAATGGCTTCAAGTTTACTTACTTAATTATTCATTCATAATGTTGTCAAGAGGGGCAAGTTTTATGCTTTGGAATGTTGGACAAAGTGACGTTATAAATTTTAAATTTGCTTTTGAACAAAAGGTCTTTCTTATAAAAATTTCATTCTACGCTGAGTCATTGGATTGTACGGGCAGCAACTAACTCAAAGGTAAGCTATGTAAGAATGTAAAAATCCCTTGTGAAAAAAAACTACCCTTTAACATGGTTCTGTACTCTAAAGAAAATGAAGAAAGCCTAGTGCTCTGAGATTGTGAAATCCAGGGTACCCAACATTATTATTCTTTTTGCGAAAAAAGAAAAAAAGGAAATTCTGTATTCAAGTCGCCCAAAAACAAACTAAAGGCGCTAGGAGCCATCAGGCGCTGCTGGAGCACACTCTTCATAAAGACTGTGCCTTTCACGACGATTTCTAACTTTTTTTTCTATACTCACATTTATAAACGTACCGGTAGGTTGAGTTTGATCGTCCGGGTGAACGTAGTCCTGACTAGGACTGTTGTTGCTGACAGTGACTGACATTTCGACAACCCCGTGCAGTAGTCATCTTCAGGGTCAAAGAGTCAAAGAACATTTTATAGTAAGGATTTTAACTCCACTATAAATATCCACAATACAAGGTTAAATCGTACTTGAAAACTTAACGGTTAATATTTAAGAGTTATTCATACGCAACGCATTGAATTAGGGGATCATTAAACGTGTCTGGAAAACTGCGCACCTACCCCTCCCCTAAGCCATCATGATCCTAATTGGGTATATAACAGGTTTATAATAATAACTAGAAAGTGAGTGATCATATTATTCTCTCTTGGTTTGACACAAGGCACTGTAGACAAGAATGGACGTCCCATTGACTTCGGCCTTCCTCGACTCCCTCTCTTCATTGTAGACTAAATATCATGGCTACAATTTACCTCTAGCATCGAAACTGGACGAAGACGATCCCCCTGGAATCATTATATTAAGTTAAAACTGATTAAATGTCTCTTAAGCAAAACGTTTCACATCCCAGACTCATTTACGTCATTTCCTGCAAGTGTTCTAATTGACTAGATTTTGGCAATTCGGGCAATAACGGTTCTGGCGATAATGATTTCATAAAGTTGTCTCGCCACTTCTTTGCTTAACAGGTCTCTCAAACACTAGACCCACTGCTTTACTTGTTTTTCCAGTAAGTATACTTGGATGTCCACTTAGATGAAACCCACATCTTTATTTGGGTCTACACTAAGAGGAAACCAACTCCTTTCCTTAGGTCTGCACTAAGATAAAACATTCTCCTTCACTTGGGTCTCCACTAAGATGAAACCCAATCCTTTATATGAGTCTTACCTAACATGAAACCCACTCCTTTGCATGAGTCTTGCCAAAAATCAAACCTGCTCCCTTACTTGGGTCTCCACTAAGATGAAACTCACCCCTTTACATCCCCTCTCACCTAAGATGAAACCCACTCTTTACATGAGTCTCACCTAAAATGAAACCCGCACCTTTGCATGGGTCTCCACTAAGACGAAACCCACTCCTTTACATGAGTCTCACCTAAGATGAAACCTGATCCTTTACAAGAGTCCCATCTAAAATGGAACCTGCTCCTTTGCATGGGTCTCCACTAAGATTAAACCGACTCCTTTACATGAGTCTCACCTAAGATGAAACCTGCTCCTTTACTTGTGTCTCCGCTGAGATGAAACTCACCCCTTTACTTGATTCTTACCTAAGATGAAACTTGGTCCTTTACTTGGGTCTCACCTAGGATAAAACCCACTCCTTTAACATGAGTCTCACCTAAGATGAAACCTGCTCTTTTACACGAGTCTCACCGAAGATGAAACCCACTCCTTTACTTTAGTTTTACCTAAAATGAAACCTGATCCTTTACATGAGTCTCACCTCGGCGGGGCTAAAGTGGAGGTCACAGATCACAGGTCAGATCACAGGCCACAGGTCAGGTCACAGGTCACACACAAAAACAATAGGACACTCGAGAAAACTGTTCTGGACTGACGTTTTACTATACAAAAATAAACTAAGCCAAGGAACCTTGATGATATTTTTGCCCTTTAAAAAATATTAAATTTCACACATGGAATAACATTTTCATGCTGATAATACGGCATATCCAAAATTGGTAACGAAATCACAAAGGTGTGCAAAATCATGTGATTTGTACGAAAAACAAATCACATGTTTTTCACTGAAAACGAAGTATTGTCGTGTTATTAGAATGTCATCTCCAAATAAACCGTGCAGCCGAGATAACTTGGAGCGAGTCATTGACATGTAGCACTGTAATCCTTTGATACATCAGCAGTTTAGAGAGTCAAAGATTCAAGTTGTAATGGCGCAATGCTCCCAGCTAAGGGCCACGAGGCAAATCCAACAGAGTTATTTCAAGCTGATGTGCAACAGAACTTAAGAGAAAGGCAAGCTCTTGGGAGAAGAGCCGAGAAATATGATCCAGCAACTATTCGAGAGGCCTAATTAGCAGCGTCTGAAGTTCTTGGTCGACTAAACTTTAACACGGCAGCATTTTGTGGCTGGTACGAAGCGCGAGCAACAGGCCACCATCTTCAAAAGAGATAGAAGACCGATCTAGTGGCAAGAAGAGTTTAGGACGAGGAAAGTTTGAAGAAAGTTGCCGTATTACATTGGTCAAATAAGTTTTAGACTGTCCTTCAGTTTTTCTTCCGTTTTCCCGTCGAATGCTTTTCAAAACATCCACAAACACGTCATGATATTCTTAACGCAACAACCCTTCGTTTTGAGATTCGTTTTTTCTTACAAATCACGTGACTTTGCGTACCGTTGTGATTTCGTTACCAACTTTGGTTTCGCGGTAACGTAAGTCCTCCTTGCGTGATCAACATGAATATATTTCTCATGTGTGGAATGTCATAAAGTTCAGAACAGAAACAATATAATTAAGGTTCCTTGGATTGTTTTATTTTTGTATAATAAAATGTCAATCAAGAACAGTTTTGTCCATTGTCCTACTGTTTTTGTGTGTGACCTGTAACCTGACCTGTGACCTGTGATCTGACCTATGGTCTGTGACCTGTAATCTGACCTGTGATCTGCACTTTAGCCCCGCCGCCTAAGATGAAACCTGGGGTGCCTACCATTTGATGATTTGACAGAAAAATCCGGTTAGGGTGTCGAAAGCATAATGGCAAGCGATTTACCAGTTTACCGCAGAATTGCCACATCCGTTATGGTTTGAATCCAAAAAAGGGGCGAATTAGTGTAGAGTGACTCTGGAACCAAGAAGGAACCGATAAATTGGTAAATGGTAAGCAACATCCCGTTTGGTTCGTACCAACCGGAATGAAAAGACTACCTCAAAACCTACTAATCAATTTTCGGTTGGAATTTCCGAAAAGTGACCTTACCATTTATCTTCCATCCGGAATTTCCGAAAGTTTCTGTCAAATGGTAAGCACCCCTGATCCTTTACATGAGTCTCACCTAAAATGAAACCTGCCCCTTTACTTGGGTCTCCACTAAGATGAAACCCACTCTTTTATATGAGACTCACCTAAGATGAAACCTGATCCTTTACTTGTGTCTCCGCTTAAAGATAAAACCCACTCCTTTACTTGAGTCTCACCTTAGATGAAACCTGCTCCTTTACATGAGTCTCACCTAAGATGAAACCTTTTCCTTTACATGAGTTTCACCTAAAATGAAACCTGTTCCTTTGGATGGGTCTCCACTAAGATTAAACTCACTCCTTTACATTAGTCTCCACTTAGATGAAACCCAGTCCATTACTTACGTCTCTTTTAAGATGAAACCCATTCTTTTGATACATCTCTACTAAGATGAAATCCACTCCTTTTCTTTAGTCTCCACGAAGATAAACCCTACTCCTTTCGTTTGGTCTCTGCCAAGATGAAACCTATTCTTTTGATGCGTCTTCACTAAGATGAAATCCACTCTTTTCCTTTGGTCACCACGAAGATGAAACCTACTCCTTTCCTTTATAGTCTCCAGCATAATGAAATTCCATTTGGAATATGTTTCCAAATAAATGACACTGACAGGGCCACGGGGTTTATCAGATTTTGAAACTTTCAAGTGTCGCCCTCACTAAAGAAAGTTACTTAGTTTATTTCTTTGATTTTACTTTTTGGACGTTTTCGAGTCGAAAGCCATCAAAGCAATTGATGAAGCGTGCCCCGGTCCCCGCCCATTCCAGACTCTCTTTGCTGGTGATTTTTTAAACGATTGGTTAAGCCTGTGAATAAGCTTTTGCCTTATCTCTTTATGATGGTGTAAGGAAAACCTGCCGATTTCAAGCCCGATTTCTATAGATTGTCTGTTAACTGCATCAAACGATGAGATGATTGATAAAATGACCCGCAAACAACGATTACAGTTAAGTAATTAGTGAACATGCACGATGACTTTTAAAAATGTAATTACACTCAACTAAAAATAAATGTCATTGATTGTTTTAGTTGCGGATTTTAACACAAACAGCATCGTAACGTTTTAATCAGAACTATTCAGAATCAAGATTCAAGATGATGTCACATACGATAAACAACTGAGATCGCAGGTAACAGCGGGTGGGACATGCAACCCAAATCAAAGGAAAAACTCTTCACAATTATTCTCCATTACCTGAAAAGAATAGAAGGCTAAACGGTCTGAATAATGTATAAAGAGAGAAATGTTGAGGTTGCGGTATCCAACAAAAACTAACTTAACGGTAGAAGCATCACTGAGTTTTTTTTTCCTTTCTGATAAAAGCTGCGCAATTTGTCCTTCCAATATCACATTCTTGGATCTTCCTGGCTACACCTAGAAGGTGGTGGGAAGTCATCATGGCCGACCAAGCGCCAGTTAATCAGTCAACAACTCTTAGTCAGAAAGTCTCCGATGGACTATCTTCCATTAAAGATTCCATAAAGAAGGTGCAACTACCACTGAAAAAAGGAGCGCTGTCGGGCGGTGTTGTGGTCATGAAGCTAGGCCTAAGTAAGTTGGCTTTTCAGTGCCCTGAGAAGAATTACAGAGTCTACAGTATGCTGTTTATAATTGCGCCTGCAGTGCTTTTGCTTTGCCTTGCTTTGATGCTATCGAAGCCTTTTTGGCATCTGACAGTGGGATCCTGTTTTCTTCCAAGACGTTTTCGCCAAAGTATCTGGAGGCGTTACCGTCGATCTTTGTATCTTTGCCTCTTTGCTCCTATTTTTTGGCTTTTGTTTGTTTATGTTCAAGCCGATTATTACGTTTGCTACAAGCTTGGTGCGGTTGAACAGCGTTACAACGAAACATCAAATCCTTTGGAGAAGTCCATGATTTTACTCGAGATCGAATCCATTGAAACTGAATCACATATGATCGCGATTGTGATGGTGGTGGTGGTTGCTCTTCTTGCGACCATTGGCATCACACTGGACCGTTGTTGCACAAAGGCAGACAAAACCATAACCGATGAAGAAGAGTACGATATTTACTTGGCCGAGGAACAAATCAAGTTGTTTAACGCGAAGTTAGAGCCATTAGCTAAAGAGCAGGCCAAGCAAGAAGTGGAAGAGCTCTTTGAGAAATACAAGGATGTCTCAAGTGATCCAGCAGAGAAAATACGCTTGATTTCAAAGGAGATTGAGAAAAAAGTTCCTTGGATGGCTGTAGGAACTGTCTGATGTGTTGCAAGCGTCCTAGCCTGCTTTGTAGACGCAAAACAGCATCAAGTTACCAATCAAGAAATTTGATGAAAGTTGTGGCACTGACCGGCGGTCTGGAACTTTTAAAAACGTTTTACTTCACAACTGAGTGAATCGGATACCGTGAACTGATTCAATCAACAAAACTTTTTAAGGTGCGACTTTGCTAACAGGCTTGCCCGTCATGATCCTTCCTATATATAAATTTTTGGAAGAGTAGGTTGTGACGATCGTCTGAGCAAGAGTCGTCCTAGGAAGACTTGTTCACGACATTTGACAATGATGATAATGATAATGATAATGAATTTTATAGCGCTAGAACTATAGAAAAATATTCAAAAGCGCTTTACATTAAGTTAAAATTAATGAATAAATAATAAGAAAATTTAAAATCCCTGAAAGCAATGATAATAACAATGATATGTTATGCTATGGTAAAATTAGAAAATTCTAATCAACCTGAGGAATAAGTTGTCATGTATCAAACCCAATAACGAACGTTGACTGAAATTAAAGTGCGTTCGATTGGGAAATCTGGATTTCGATTTTGAAACAGATTTTCAACAACACGCGAAATCCAAGAACTGATTTTTACGCCGAAAACTTAGCCTGCGTAGCTGGCGGTATTGTCTCGGTGCGTGATTAAAATTTTGGCGGCGGAGCGGTGATCCAAAAAAGGGATTGGGACGAGGCGTTTGTATTTCCATTTCTCGCGGATTACGCCGCTCGTGGCGGCTTCGCCGCCAAATCTCACCCGACTACTACACAATAACGCCAGCTACGCAGGCTACCGAAAACTCCGTCCTTGGATTTCCTTCATTTCCGTTTTTTGGGAAATCCATAAGAGGAACTGAAAAAAAATGCCGTTCTATAATTGGCAAAAAAAGACCACTGATCGCAAGAATAATTTTGCAAATCCCTTTTCGGACTTACCTATAAAACGCTTAAGCTACTGATTTGGTTTTCGTAATTGAAATTCACCGTCAGAACGGATAAATCAGCGTTGGAATCTTTTATTTTTGGATTTCGCGTTTTATGCAAACTCTGAATCCAATATAATGGAACGCATCCTTAGTAAAAGTCTCCCATGTAGGAAGGGCGAGGATGCTTAACGTTTGGGTCTAAATTACAGATTTTGTTGTTACTCTGGGTGTTTATGAAAGACTGCCAGTTCTTTAACAGCGCTTGAGGGAAGCTCCGTCCTTTAGTTCGGGTCGATAAGAATTTATTGCAGGGCAAGTACCCTATTAATAAGCTTGCCAGGCAAGTCACCTAGTAACTTAATAATCAACTACGACGCTAGCAATGGCCCTGTGCAAGCAAATTGTGAAACAGCTTGTCCAAAGGATAATCTGGAATTCGGCATTTGCACAACTCCTATAATACACCTTGTTTACCCCCCGCCAAATTTTGCATAACCTTTGTTTTTTAAAATTTATCCTGGGCGTTACAGTCTTCCCAAGGGAAACTGAAGACAATTCGTATGCAACAATTGGGGGGGGGGGGGGGGGTGGGTACTAAGGTGTATTATGGGAGATGTGCGAATGGCAAATTCAAGTTTTTTTTTTTAGCCATGCATTGACCCGTGAGGCTGTGCGTGAAAAAGTAGAGAAAGCAGAAGATCAAAGCATTACTAAACACGAAGCAAAGACAGCATGACGACATTCACGCGGTGGCGCGAGTCGATCTCAAAACCGAACTGACAAATGGCAGAGCGGAAAATTGAGCGCGTTTACTCCTTTCCGCACGGTTTTTGCGTTCTCATTTAATGATGTTGTCTTTGCCGAATCGGCCTAGTTTAAAGACACTAGGGGAGTCTATGAGTAGCTTAGGCATGACTCGAAACAGTTTATTAAATAAGCAAAATGTGATCAAAGATTCGTTTATTAAATATCTGAGAGTGTCATATACTTGATATCGTGAGAACTAGAATGTTTCATTCATCTGTGAAATAACGACTGGGCTTACACCATCAATTTACCTCTTAAATATTGTTAAAAATGGTCTACTCAAACTAGTTAACTGCAACCTCTTTCATTCCATGTTTTTTCCCTGGGACGTAATCGGCTGTGACTCTAACAGTAACACGTATATTCATTAGTCACTAGCACTTAGACCCAGGCCTCACGTCAATTGCTTGTCGCGCCAAGGGCTGGGAGGAAAAGAGAATGTTTTACAGTATAATTTACAATTGCATCCACAGAAATTTCGAGAATCTTACTTGTGGGTAAAAAATTCTTGACTGATTTTCATTCATTGGCATGGAGTAAAGGTTAGGCATAAATAATTTAGAAAAGGAGGTAAAAATTCTTGTTGCACATTCCGAAAGTTTCCCAAAGTGAATTCAGGAGCAAATGAGGGCGGAAACAGACCTTAAGTCGATTACTGCCACGGCTACTTAGTTTTGACTGCCACAATATATTTCTAGTGATGCCTTTACGACTTGTGCGTCATCACCCATCTTGCAACTGTTCTTGATAATACACAGAGTGATACCATGATGGGTTGGTCAGTGGTAATGCTAGCAGCAGGAACAAAATAAGTCCAATAAAAAATGACGCAGTTATAACTGCAAAAAAATAGAAAACAAAACATTTATTTAGTCAAGAGTGTTTTATACTCATGGCGTGAGCATTTGGGAATCGACGAGAATAAAAACTAAAAAAAAGCAAGCTTAAATGTGTTAAAAGCTGAAGGTTTGGAGCGCTAATTTTGGTAGATGGAGAAGAGTTAAATATGAACATTTAATGTTTCGTTTCTTGCGCTGGTAAACTATTTTCCCAACGACCCAAGATACACAACGACTTATTCATGCAAGACAACGCAGCAATGGCCCGTGGCGAGCAAAACATGTTCAAAAGGGAAGCTGAAATTCGAATTCTTTTCAACCCATAGTTCCGATCGACTTTATCGCTGCCAAAGCTCCTTATCAGTTCGAAGGGAACGAGAAAGGATACACTGCTGCTCGAAAAGAGCAGAAGGCGTAGTTCACCGCAAAATTTTCAAGCCTAAGCAAAACTGTGTCTGTTAACTAATTCTACCGCGTAAACACTTAATTTAAGTTAAATGCATAACACCTGATAAAACTTACGTCGCGGAAATTTTGAGCTTGGCACCTGTTCAATTTGAGGAAATCCCATGAAATTACAAAAACTATGACAAACTACAGGACCAATTAGATGACCTGGGAAACAAAACAACAGAGACGATTATAAACTGGGGCATTTCTACAGATGCGATATTTGCTAAACCCTACAGCTCTGTATCTGGAAATCGAACTGGCGTGCTAGAACGCGAGAAACACGCGAGGGAAGTGGGAGGGGTTATCTTTTCACTCCTTCCTTCCATCCCTCGCGCGCGCTTCGCGCTCTCGACTTCCACATTTCGTCTTAGTCCCCCGTTCCCTTTCCAACGAATTTTAGCTCTTTTTTCCCAATTTGCCCAATTCATAAAATTAGTGCAGATGCATAAGTTTGTTTTAGAATTGTTGACTTTTCAGGTAGGATTTTTCGTTCCCCAACAACTGGGTTTTAGTCCTTATTGCTGAAAATTCAACATTTTTCGGGTTTCCATATTTCTCCTGTCTCTAGTTTTGCTGAAATTGTGGTTCATTGGTGAAAAGTGTAATTCCTACAAAATTTGAAATGAGTCTCACGGACTTCCAGTAGTTAATTAGCAATGTTCAGTTGTTTGTTTAATTTGGTGCATGGCTCTGGGTTCGAAACATAGCAATACGGTCAGCACGCTTTAACATCCGTCGAAAGGCCCTTGGACACCTTATGAAGTTTACACAAGGTAGATTAAAGTACACATAGCATCAACCCCAACCCAAAAAAGGAACCTAACCAGTTTCGAAAAAGTGCTTAACCCTAATCAGAAAAGGTAGTGCTTAACCCTAATCTGTAAAACGCAGTGCTTAACCGGCTAATCCAAAACGATAAGGAATACTACGTTGTGTAACCTTCATAAGGTGTCCAAGGGCCTTTCGACAGATGTTAAAAAGTGCTGACCCAGCAATACACTCACCAGTTCGTAAAAACAAAAAAGCAGAGTAACCTCCAAAGACTGTTGTGTAACCAAACTGAAAGACTAAAGACGAAACCAATTAATATACATTAAAACACTGGCTTGACATAAAATTGATGAACGTCCATCATTACTCTATTCTTACTGAGCCTACATCTGCAAACTCATATCGGTTATGCGCAATCCACATGCGCACGGATCACGTCTAAATGGCATTTCTGGTTTTTATTAATCATCACACATTTAGCAAGAAAGAAGTGTTTCGGCGCTGTTAAGTGTCAGTATTACGATAGTGAGGAATTTTCTGATTCCTCTGTCCATCACATTTTCGAATCCGAAATTTTAGGGTTTTTTTCTTTTTTTTAAGAAAAATGGCCTAACCTGTGCAGTGAAATGCGAAAAATTAAACTTCAGAAAATCGTAGGGAATTTATTAGATAAGCGTCGAAAAATGTACATGAAGGGAACGATCATTTAGAAAGTTTTAGCCATCCTCTAGTAATAGAAAATTCTAGGCAATATTTGCTTCTCCGAACAGATATTTTACAGAAAACAGTCCTTGGATGCCCCTGAAGCGTGTCCCTCTTTGATACACTGCTTGCAGTCAGACGTTTCTCTCAACGAGACAGTGCTCGCAGTCCCATTATCCTTTACAATATTAGAAGCTTTGGCGACTATCGCAAGTCGTCAAGCAACCCGTGACAAAGTTTAAGGTTTGTCAAAACTGATCGCCCTATCTTAAGCAATGTTCTGAGGTGGTCAGAACAGGTCATCTTCGGCAACATTCGTCAATTGTCGGAACAATTCGAAAATCCAGGGTCCACTTCAGTCGAGTAAAGGACATTGTTTTTGGTTACATGTCGAGGAATGCAGTCTCAGGGACGTGAATATACGTGTTAGCTACTGCTTACACTGTAGATGACATGTAGCGGCTAGAACTTACTTGCACTAAACCAGACATCTTTTGGATTCTCCCCAAGCTGCAATCTTTCAATAACATGGTGAATATGAGCTAAAGAACAAGACAAACTATGTCAATTATACTTATTGGAAATTACGTTCCGTAACAGCGTGTTTTATTTACACTGACAAGTACATCAACCATACTTCACGCCAAAGATAACGATAAAAGAAAACGCTTGCTACGAAGGCTATGGTGGTGGTTGTACATACTCGTAAATACATGTAACATGTGGCCCAAACTCACGTTAAGAGAAAAGGGTTTACTGTTGTGCTAATTATTATGTTAAACGCTCAAGATGAGACAAACATACTAAGTCTTTTTCAAGATATGGTGTAAAAGTCTGGACAAGTCTACCGTGTGAAATGCGTGAAATGTCCAAAAATAACTTCAAAATCAATGTTCACGACACTTTACTCCGAATACTTTCAGAAGAAAATGATTATATTGATAAACCCGACTTGAAAACAAAAATTTCCCGAAAACTCGGCTTCTTATATTTGCAATATACATGATTGTAAACTTAATTGAATTGAATTTCTTTTTATTTATTTAACATTTTTTTATTCTTTTTCTCTGGTCTTGCTTGTGAGCTATTTGTATGCATAATTATATAACATACGTACCGTGTAACCACTGCTCGCCTCGACTAGCTAATCTGCTAACTGCGGGCAGTGAAACTTGCTTGCTGTAAAATTTGCAATAATCAATAAACAGTTGAAAGAGACGCGCCGTTGCCGCGCTACAGGTGACCATTGAAAATAGGATTTTGTGTGAGAAGTACATTTACAAGAACGAGATCTGCGTACCAACACCAGCGCGTCCAACACGCGTCACCTATTGTATGTTAATAACTTTACACTCTTTTCTCGTAAAGTGAGTTTGGGCCGCCTATGGGTAAATTTAGCAGTGCTTGCACAGACATAGTGATTGAAATAGTGTAGATAGAGGCCTGGTGGTTTCATGAAAATACAGCTCTTACCTACTCCAAAAAATAAAGGACAAATAAATATTGGCATGACATTCCCAAAGCCTGGCACTAACATCGGCAGCAGACATGCTCTGAATACAAACTCCTCACTTAATGGAGCCTAGGGGATAATATTGGAAAACACCATGATAAACTATGGTATTTACTCGAATAAGCACCGAGAGGATTATTTTTGCACACCTCAAATGCAGTGCTTATTAGAGGGCAGCTCGCTAGTTTTAGGGCGTTGTTTAATTGAAAGTTGGACGCAACAAAGAATTGTGTTTACTATGGTATTATTAACAATTATTCCTCAAGCCCAAATGGGCTCTGAGAGGCCGAAGGCCGAATGGGCTATTGACTCAGAGGCCATGAGGGTGAGAGGAATAATAATTGTTTCAGTAAAATCTAACTAGTTGGTAAAAAATATCGCAACAAAACAACTTTAGCTTTTAACGTGATTCAGCCACCATTGTTTTGGTTTTCAAAGCTGGTGCCTTTCGCTACTAGTGGGCTATAACATATAGCCTAGTAGTAGCTCAACCAATCAGAACGCAGCATTGATAATAGACCACTAGTTGGATTTTACTAATTATTATTATCCATATTTATAACTGACAGAATTAGCGTCTTTTGATTTTGATTATATTATTATCAGGGTCTCGGCACTTTTTTGGGGGGCAGTGCTCAGAAACTTTTTTCTCTCAAATGTGGTGCTCATTTGAGGGAAGCGCGGTTATAATTGAAGGGCATAATGTGCACCACATAAGTGCAAAGTGGAGAAGCAAGGGGTTTCCTGCTGTTACAAAACTGACACACTTCTGTGTCGCAGGCACTGTGGAGATGACCGATGATGAGTCAGCTATTATTGTCTGTGTACTGGGTGGAGACTGATAAAAATAAGCTACAAATCACACAGTGCAACCTGAATATGGAATGTCTTACCACAAGGTAATTCCGTAAATTAATTGAATTAACCCAGCTTGATGGGTATTCAAGAAAACCTGTAGCAAACAAGAACAAAAAAAGGTAGAAAAATGTTTGTTAACAGTCAATCAAATAATGTTGTAATTCAATTTTCACACTTTCTAACGCTACTGGAGTTCATTGCAAATTCCACAATCTTATTGTCTAATGACTTCACTGCTTATTAGTTTATACATTTAAAATAAACAAAGAAAAGCCATTATGCAATGTTAAAAAGTTGCTTACAGTAGTAATAAATGTAAATCTGCCAGCAATTTTAAAGCCGAACCTTACCTTTTACACTGACAAATTCCCTACTAAAGTACAGTAGTGTGGTAGGACCAAAGAACAAAATCTAGAAGATATAAATTATATATACCAGTTAATTCATCACTGAACATAATGTTTAGAATTTTCTTTTGAAAATCGAAATAATAATAATAAAGATAATGATATTGATAATAATAACAATCACAAAACTTCAGTAAAAATTCATAAAAAGAAACATCCGTATCAATATAAAATTCCAGCAACATTCCTTAGCATTCAAAATTCCAAGAAATCACATAGAGTTGTAAAAAAAAAAAAAAATCAATTCAAAAGTCCCAGTGGATGACATAATACAAGTCATTCCATTCAAAAACACACTAAAATCAAAATCTATCGTCCTAAAAGTCCTCTTTCGATGTCATAATCCATCTCTTTTAGGTTCAGATTTAACAATAATAACAATTACAACAACAGTGAAAGAGCCACTCCTACAACCACTCGACAATGAAGTATTCAACCTTCAGTCCACTGTTACAAGTCGAGAAGCGAGGCTAGATATGAAGGCAGGAGGCTTTTGGACACCAGGAGTAACGGCATTCTTTGACGTACGTGTAACACATGTTAACTCCCGGTCCAACCAGGGCAAGTACACAGCTACGATCTTCAAAGAGCAAGAAAACGAGAAGAAGAGGAAATACAACCAGAGAGTGATGGATGTAGAGATGGGAACCTTTACACCACTGGTGTTTGGTACAAACGGGGGCATGGGACTCGACTGTCAGAATTTTTTAAGAACTCTCGCAAATAAGCTTTCGACTAAGAACGATGAACCCTACGCCAGCGTTATTTCCTGGCTTCAAATACAGCTCTTATTTGCAATATTAAGATCTGTACACAAATGCGTTAGAGGTTCTAGATACCCATTCAAATCACGTGAGGTCTCAGAAGACTTCACTCTCGCTCTAGCTGGTCTACAACTATATTCATAATTTTAGCACTAGATTTTTTATAGTTTTTTTTTTTTTTTTTTGGTTTTTTAGTAATACTTGATTTTTAAATTGTTTATTGTATATTTTTTTTCTCCTTTTTTGGAATGAAGTTTTTCAATCGAAATTAAGTGTCTCTTTTTTAATCAAAAGGAATTATGCAAATAGTGTTTTGATTTTAATAGTTTGTTAAGTGAAATTGATTGTAAATAAGATTCTTTAGTTTAGCTTTGTTGTGTTTTGGAGATTATTATTATTATTATCATTATTATTATTATTATTAACTTACAGTAGCGCTAATATCTATATGCATATTCATTAGAGCATTCACTGTTATTGAGCTTATTTGATTATTCTAAAAGTTCTCCACTTTTGAATGTAGCTCATTTTTTATTGTACTCTTATTTTCGAGATGTTTTGTGATAATAATATAATAATAATAATAATAATAATAATAATAATAATAATAACTTCCTTAACAAATTCAGTGGAGGTGTGAGTGGCCGAGTGGTTAACACCTCGAACTCCGGATCTGGAGGTCCAGGGTTCAAGCCTCGCCCGTCGCGTTGTTTCTTTAGACAATGAACTTTACTCCAATTTCTCTCTTTGTCCAGGCCCCGGTTGTTCGAAAGCTGGATAGCGCTATCCACGGGATAAATCGCTATCCAGAGGATAAGTATTACGACATCCAATTGCGCTATCCAGTGGATAGTAATTTATCCAGTGGATAGCGCTATCCACCTTTCGAACAACTGGGGCCAGGTGTATAAATGGGTACCGGCAACATACTGCTGGGGGGTAACCCTGCAATGGACTTAGCATCCTGTCCAGGAGGGAGTAGCAGTTCTCCTTAAGGTGCCTTTGGCTCGCGCGCCTTTACCTCTTTACCTTTAGTTAAATTCACAGCAGATACATGATTAAAGAGTAATAACATAATATTGTCTTACCATAGTCAATACTAAAGGGAACAAAATTGCAATGAATAAACTCTGCAGATGTATTCCTAGATATTTCCAAAGGGATAGTGCCTAAAGAGTGAATAAAAATATATAATATTATTTTCCTTCATTACAAGTCTCAGGCATCCATGGACTGGAGCTCTGCCTTACAATTTTGCCAGAGCTATGTAGTGAATAATGGTCAATTTTAGTTAGTAGAAGGAAGCATTGGTCTAATAGCCTGCAAAAGCAGCCGTCTCTTTTTGCTCCTTGCCACTTGGGATGTTCTGCTCTGCATTTTGTGCTCCTCCAAGGAGCACAAATATGGCGGCTGGAAATAATGCAAACATCTGGTTTCAATATCACCACAAACTTGATCAGTTGTTCACTGCGAATGAGCAAACGAATTATTCCCTTTAATTAACACATTTTCTAATACTTTTACCATTCAAAGGGGATAATATCATGTGATAAAATTATTCTTTAGCATATGTGACGGCCTTCTCGGTCACCATATTAATGTCATGACACATGGAGTAAACTTGAGAAATTAGAAAGAAGCTGTATTAATTTTCAAAATGGAAAACGCTATCATGTGGAAAACGTGCATAGAAGTTTACTTTTAAGAGATCTTTTGCTAGATGGAGACAAAACCTTAAAAGTCCTTGCAATTTTGGAGTTTGGATTTTTGTGATATCACTTGAAAACCAAGAATAGAGTTCTACACACACAGGTAGCAAATTCTGTTAAATAAACCGTCAACATAAAGTGCTTCGAACACATTTGATCTCTTAGGGTAGACAAGGAAAAATGAATTCATTGATTTTTATTTTATATCAGAGATTTCAGGTAATAACAAATAATTTATTGTCAGTTTTGACTGCCAACCTGTCTCATATACTTGTATTGAATGATCTGCGTAGAGAAGAACCCCTGAAAACCTGGGCCCAGAACCAACATTAAACTCAGCTCAAATATCATTGATCATTGTAAACACGAATCTACCCTGCGGTCAATAAATACCCCACGGTTTTATAATCTTACCCTTTTAAAGGTCGTAAAAGACATGCGAAGAAAGTCAGTTTTACAGCCTGCCATTTGGGCAAGCTGTAGCTAGCATGTACTAGCCTACAAGTCATTTCAACTAGCTTAAAAACTCTTTCTGATTAGCAGGATTGGTTAGAATCCTCTGTAATTTGAATTTCCCCCAAAAACAGCACTTGCCCATGGCAAGTTAAGAACAAAAATCACTAGCCCGATAGCAAAATCTACTAGCCCCGGGCTATTGGACTCAACTTTCTTTGCAGCTGGGATTATACACCAAAGATGGATTTCCAATGTTGCAGTACATGATTGTGTACATGCTAAAAAGTTAATGACATGCAAATAAAAATAGAGGAATGAATGGAAGGTTGCGGATAAATGTAAAAGTATAAGTGAGGTTCAACTTTACTGTACATTAACACTGGCAATACCTTTGATACATTGCCTCTATTATATTTACATGCACAATAATTATTTATTTGCATAGGCATGTAAAGAAATGTGACAGTTGAAATCTACCAAAACAGTATGATTACAGAGAGCACAGAAACTTATGTGGCATTTAAAATACAGTCAGACTCCATTAATACGGACAATAAGAGGGGCATAGAAAGTGTCCGTATTAAGCTCCTCGAGTTCAGAGAAAATGTAAAGGTTTTATTTTCGTAGGGTCGAAGCAAACCGTCCGTAATAATGAGATGTCCAAATTACTGCGCTTTTCACAAACATGTGAATTCTGAAGTTCAAAAGCCAACTGACGGTTGCGTTTTTCACTGCCGTCAATCATCTTGACGGACCTCTTAGGAAACAAAACTTTACTTTAACGGGTTCAAAAGGCCATGGTTTGTGATTGGTGATTGGTGGATTTCGATCCATTTTGTGTGTTTCTGTGTTTCAAGGTTCGTTGCTTGTGATCATAATTATGATTGACGGCAGCGAAAAACGCAATTGTGAAGGTGGCTTTTGAACTTTAGAGTTTGCATGTTTGTGAAAAGCACAGTAAGTGGGTGTCTGTAAAGAGGGGATTACTTACAGTCTCATCACTTGTTGCATCTGCCCAAAGCCAAACATACAAGGGAGCCATCAAAGAGACAACTAATACACTTCGAAATCGCTGTCTTATAGTCTTGGGATGATCTCTGATAAAGGAACATAACAACAAGGTTAAGTTATTCATGCACTTACTTATATAAAGCAAATAAATTTCAGAATAACTGGCCACTTCTTTACATATCACTGAATAAGAAAAGTGTCTATTGTGTTATACCTCGTTCTTTAAAGTGTTCTGACAAATGTAAATAATGTAGCCTGCGTAGCAAGCGTTTCCGTGCGGTTTAGGAGCAAAGAACAAGGAACGAGAGTCTAAAATGGCGCCAATAGAAGAGCTGGGAGGGGCTGGGGAAGAAAGGAAGGAAACGCTTGCAGACAAACCCTGGGATTTTGAAAACCGCCCACTTGGCCTGTCATGCCTGAGTTCGCGCACCGACATTTGATGCTGTCATCAGCTGTCATAATTGACCAATAAAATGTTTGGCTTTCAGTGGAGCGGAAATGAACTTCAGAGGACGCGTGTGTGTGAACCCAAAATATTTTTTTTTTGTAAAAAACCCTGTGGCTATATGTGAAATTTACTAAGAATAAAGAACTGCCGGCCATTTAGTGTTTTGAAAACCTTGATCGGCAGTTGAGCTGAAAAAATTTCTAAGTGTGTCACAAAACGTGATTTCCTCCTCTGAGCCCAGCACAAACCAAATACTAGACCAAAGATCTGTAAAGCATTTCAGGATTGCTTGACTTTTCTAAATCGACATATGATAGTTTAGATTAGTTGGAATCTTTCGATTTTGTGAAATTTACTAAGAATATAGAACTGCCGGCCATTTAGTATTTTGAAAACCTTGACCGGTTACCGACCATATAGCCACAGCTTTTGTATTTTGAAACACATGGACGGTGTTTATGTAGAAATATCAATGAATTCGAACCATCAATACAGGCTTTGGACATTTGTCTTTTTAATCCATCTAACAGAACAGTCTGTAAATATTCAACATCTCTCAAAAAAACACTAACGAGCTGGACCCAGCATGACACATTGCAGGAAACCATCGCATTCGCGGACAACAGAAAATCACTTTTAGTTATTCAGATCCAGGAGGCACTTTGGAAAATAAATTAAATGACCTGAAACCCTTATTTAGTTGCAAGAAGAGCCTTACGTTTCAAAAGAGGTCAAAGAAAATGCTCTTGCATTGGATCACAAATCTTGCTGACCAGATTTTAAAACAACAACAACTGAAAATTAATATGCGTGTCACGTACCATACCATCATCTCAGTGTGAAACAAACCTTTGATCGACACATGTCAACATTGTTCGATTAGCCTAGCCAATCAGGCGCTGCGTTCGCTGGCGAACGCAGGTTTTCAAAATCGAGGGGTTTGTCTGCAAGCGTTTCCTTCCTTCCCTTCCCCCTCCCCCCACTTTCATTTTTTTGGCTCTTGTTTCATTTCTCGCGCGGCCAAAACCTAGAATACCGGTCTTCAGTCTCTCTTTGCTCCGAAACCAAACAGAAACGCTTGCTACGCAGGCTATAAATAATGTGGTCCGGTATTTTGAAATTGCACAAATAGTGTACAGTCTCAGTTACTCATACTTATATTGCAAACCCTGTATATATGTATATTGTCTATTTAATAGAATGATTCATCAAAAATTTTAAAAGCCCTTTTAATGTTACCTATACTTACCAGGAAAACGTAGGATGTGTAATGTAGAATGATGGGAA
The DNA here is from genome assembly GCA_038088405.1 of Porites divaricata. Classification (NCBI taxonomy): domain Eukaryota; kingdom Metazoa; phylum Cnidaria; class Anthozoa; order Scleractinia; family Poritidae; genus Porites; species Porites divaricata. The sequence continues at coordinate 24,958,701 of JBBMOI010000007.1, forward strand.
TGCTTTCTTTTTGTTCCGTCCGAAAAAAGTCCAAAGTCAAGTTGCGTAAATTAAAATGAATTTCCATTTGATAGAAAAGTTTCATTACGCTGAATTTGATTGGTTACAAAGGTATAAAACCGTCTAACAAAAAACTGCCTTTGTACAGATTACTCCAAAACTGAAAAAGAAAAAATCTCTTATAGCTTACCAACCTGGGATAAGGAGTCTTTAAAACATATAAGCTGGCAACATATACCACCGAAAGTACCAAACAAGAAATAATTCCTCTAAAAGGAGTGATCGTAGTGAAGCTTACTCGTGGGGAGATCAAGTCCGCCATGTTGTTTATTCCAAAGAACAACTGCTGACCCATCCGCTCTTGTGTTGCAAGGGGATGGGAGGGGGAGGGGCTGGCTGTGGGAGGACATATCATTCATTATCATACATTACCATACCCAAAAACAAAAGAAAAGAAAATTTGAACCAAGGATAAAATTGAACCACAACATATATATGGACTCTGGATCTCTCTATTTTTATATCTAATTTCCCCTCTACCCCACCCCTAAAAAAGAAATCAGAAATTTTACGGCAAAAGCAAAAGTGTTCCTGTTCTCTTCTTTCCTTTGCCTCTCCAAGTTTTCGGTTTCGGAGCGAACGTCATGGACTCCCGTGAGTCCCATCATCTATAGTTAATTTATTAGATTAGTTATTTATTTGCTGCGTCAGCTTTCATTTTCTTCCTTCATTTATTTTATTTATTTATTTTTCAGGTAAGAGTTCCTAATTTCTGTCGATCTGGTATCGACTCCGATATCCACAATTCACAAAGCCAATCCTATATTTTGGTCTCCTTTCGTTGATCACTCATGAAGTCACGGCACATGTGCACTGCGTGATGCTACCTTGGGTAGAATTTTGCGCAATGCGACCCGAAACATTTTCTTCGTTTTCTGCGTCCAAACTCGTCCTTAGCATCGACCAATGTAAAATACCATGATTTAAAAGTACCTAGCTTAATCATATTAAGCTTTTCTGTCAAAAATGGAGCCGTTTGATCTTGATCTGTTGCAAGAAGGAGGCTGGAGTGATGTTCTGTGGAGTTTTAAGCGCTATGCTCCAGACGGATACAAATTTGCTGTTAAGCGAACGCCTCATGAGATAAAAAGCGACGTTCTGAACTCCAGACGTGTTCAGCATGCTATAAAAAAGGTAATTTTGATTTCTGTACTAATATCGCGCCATAGGAAAACTTTTCAGATTGTATGATACAGGAAACGAAGAATTATTTTAGCTCCAGGGGAAGGCCGGAGAATTGTTTTTCTGTAGGCAAGAAACTTTGTCTCGGTTAGTGGTGTTAATGAAAAATTTGATTAAATACTGCCTTCTGGACGTATAGTTTACAGTTATCAATAATATATGAGTGTCAGTGCGAAAAGGGATAGGGAAGACTGAAACAGTTGTTCACTATAGCTAGTCAGGAGGAGCCCTGTAGCTGGAGGGAAGTCGCGCGGGGTTGGGGGGGGGGGATGGGAAGGGGGGGTGGGAATTTAACGCGGTGAGACCCAGGGTAGTTTTTTGAAGGGATTAAACAAGTCGCCAGATCTTTGTATCGCAGCAAATAAATTTGCTATTGAAGGAAATCTCAAAGTATTAGTCTAGAAAACACCAGAGGTATTTAAAACAAATTATAAAATAAAGTATTACTTTTTAGAGATGGATTTAGATTTAAAAGACAAGGATGCCTTATGAAATAATATATAGATTTAGCCAGGGCTAAAAGCGAAGCTCCCATTAATAAATTTATTATTTAAATCAAACAATAAACTTGTAATCCACAAATCAGTTAACTTAAGGGGAAATTATTTTTGGAAAGGCTAAGTGATTTTAGAGTGAAACATCTTACATCGAGTTGGCCTATAACGTATATAACGTATATAATTAATCTGTCCATCAAGCAAAGAACTTTTCCTGATATTAATCTAAAAATCGCTAAAGTGATTCCTATCTTTAAACAGAGATCCCGTTCCATGACTGTGTGATAATTATAGACCAATATCAGTTCTTCTAGTATTAAGTAAAGTTTTTTGAAAAATGTATTTATAATCAACTTATATCTTATTTTTTGTCTGAAAATATGATAATACTCATACTCAATATGGATTTAAGCCAGGCAGTACCACTGTGGACTGTCTTGTTGATCTCATTGAAGAAATCTCTACGTACTGTCTAGATCAAGGAGATTATGCTGTATCAATATTTTTAGATTTGAGTAAAGCATTTGATACCGTCAATCATTCTATTTTATTATCAAAGCTATTGTCCTATGGCATTCAAAAACCTCATATCGACTGGTTCAAATCGTATCTTAATAAAAGAAAGCAGAGAGTTTTTTTAATGGTAACATTTCTGACACCATGCCAATTACTTCTGGTGTACCCAAAGGATCAATTATAAACGACTTTACTCAATCTTCTGATTTTTTCTCTATGAGACTATTTGCAGACGATACCTCTTTAACAGCTTCAGCTAAAAATATAGATGAACTCTTATTTGAGATAAATAAAGAACTACCTAATATTTATGACTGGCTATGTGCAAATAAATTAACCTTAAATCTAAGAAAAACTAAATATCTTAACTTTCAACCTCGTCAGAAAGTAGATTATAATTTATTATTTCCGCTATCGATAGCTGGACAATTCTTAGAGCAAGTATCCAAAATTAAATACTTAGGTATCTATATTGACAGCCACCTATCCTGGCATGATCATATCGACTATGTGTGTGATAGAGTCAGCAAGAGTATTAATATTATGACAAAGATAAAAAGTTATCTAGGTAATCAATGCTTAACTAGTATCTACTATTCTCTTGTTTACCCATATCTCATATATGGTAGCTTATTGAGGGGAAATAATTATGATAATCCATTATCACAGCTCATACGTCTGCAAAATAAAGCAGTTAGAATTATGAATGACGTTCCTTTACGAGATCATATCACTCCTCATTATGTTCATCTAGGTCTATTAAAATTTCGTGATATTGTTAAATTTATGTACAATTGTTTGTTTTTATATGACTATGTCTCTGATAATAAGCCGTGTAATTTTCCATTATTACTTGTATCTGAGCAACATGATTATTTTACACGAAGTGCATCTGCCCAGCAATTACAGATTCCCCACTCAAGAATTAATATTCGAAAGTTCTGCCCCACCGTCATTGGTAAATACTATTGGAATGATCTCCCCCTTCATATTTGCAATAAATCATCAAAAATCCTGTTCAAAAAGGCACTTAAAATATATTATCTTGCTCAGTATTGACTTGTGTGTGTGTGTGTGTGTGTGTGTTTTTTTTGTGAAAAACAAAACTACAAAAGAATAAAGTCAATCTTGTTAAAGGGCCATGATTAGTTCACTATAATGTGCCCTTCTCCATTCTAATTTTCTTCTTTTATTATTATTATTATTATGTGCACGTAGGTTAAGCAACTATTGTATTATTGAATACAACTACTGTACTACTGTACAATTAATGTATTATTATTGTACAACTAATGTATTAAAGGATGGAGTAAAAAAATAAAAACAAAACATAGCAATCATCTTCGATCACATTCAAGAGCCGTAATGGTTCTTGATCACAGTGGATTATACCTGGAAAACAAATTCTTGGAAAACAAATCAGGCCGAATTTTTTGCTTTCGACAAGTTTACTTTATAAAATCTTGCCAACAAATCCGGGGATATGTAAACCAACCTTTTATACTTTTTACACATCACATCTGAGGTGAAACCGTACTATTTATCATACAGACCTCGAGCGCAGTGAACATTAAAACAGTTATGCTTCAACATAAATAATTTAATGTTTTTTTTTTTTTTTATTTAAGGGTTTTATAACGATGTGTAATCTTGAAAAGCGTTTGATACGCGCGGCAAAAAGATAACTCCTGCAAGCGATGTTCATGAACGACTGAAAACAAACAGCACAGCGATTTAAATTGCAAGAGAGACTACTAACAATCACTAAAACAAATATAATTCGGTTAAACATTTACAGACACAACAATTTTCATTCACGAAGATAAGTATTAAAGCGTTTCGAAAAATCCTGAGTCTTAAAGCTTAATAACTTTATGTTTTAAGCCGGCCTCGCGGTGTTTGCTTTTCTCAAAGATGAACTCGAGGCAAGAAAATCGCTCAAAGTTTTCTTTCTACAGCCAAATTTATAACTAAACATTCTTCGGAACGTGTTCTTCTATTTGCGGTGAGAAAATATATCTAAAGGCTCTTTTAAGTCCTGTAAGCTTATATCAAACCTGATATTAGGTCGGTTCACTGTCTCAAATCTTACAAACGTCAGTGAAACGTGCATAAACTTGCCGCATAAATTGTGCTCGACTACATGAAATTAGATATTAAAAAAAACTTCAAATGCAATCATTACTCAGGCTTACCTTTCGAGATGCGGTTCCTAAAAGCTATCAAGTAACGCGAGAGTCGCTTGAGAATTTTGAATCCTCTTTATACGCATCAAGCAAGGTGAAAAACGAAAATGATGCCATCCGAAATCGGATTTCCGACTTTAACAAGCGACGCATCTCTCAAGCAAAAAACCAATGAACAAACTAGCCATGAATAACAGACTTGATAGCAGCTGTATTTCATTTTGTACATCCAGTGGAGAAAGACAGTTAAAAACATCACAAGTTTACACAAAACTCTGTCAGCTTCAGCTGTCAAAGTAAACAAAGTTTCAAGATGCTGCATAAATTTTCCGCATGAACTCACCTGTCAAATTGTGACCAATCAGAGCATAAAAAGTAGGCATAGAGCGTGACCAACGCGTGACCTTGGTGAGAAAAGGTCTTCCTAGCCTGTATTGTTACATAACTTGCTGAATTTTCGCGACCATGGTTAGTTTGAAATCAAACTCTTAATAGTGAGGGGTCATGATGATATAAACACGGCATATTTCATATAAATTTTAAAAAATAACAAACTTGAGCCTGCGATCATCTGAAAACCAGTAACTTGTCAGCGGATAACTTCAAAAAAGTACTTGACCTCGATGGGTCGAAACCTGAGCCCGCGATACGGTCAGGTGATACTGGTCAGTGGATACCTTGTTTTGACAGCTGTCAATTGATCACAATGTTGATGTGCAATCAGTTTCCTCCTGGGCTTCCTGGGCTCCCAAAGTAGTTAGAAAGTGTGAAAGTAAACATTGGTTTTCCTGTGGTGCGGACGGACGGACGGCGGGCGGGCGGGCGGGCGGGTGGTCGGTGTACGGTCACGTGATTACCAAATTTTCTGGGATGGGTAGATTACATTAGCTATGGGGCTACGTCCACGCGCGCGCTTCGCGCGCGCGAGGAGCTCCGCTACAAACCTGAACAATTTAGCCTAATTCAGGATCTGTTTATTTTCAAGACGTTGTCAAAGTGCTAGCAATAGCAGGTCTATCCCTGGAGGTTGGATCCTTTATAAAAAAAAAAACAATCATGTTAAAGTAATCAAACGTCCTTATAGCCTAGACTGCAACTTCACAGCAAGTGTTAACTAACCCTGCCTGCCGGTTGCATATGCTGCCAAAGTTGTCCCAAGAGGCGACTGTCTCAATTCCTCCACTTTTTTTAATAATTATAATTATTCTATTCCAGACTGCTGAAGAAAGAAATGACACTGTTGAAGCTATCACCAGTGAAGTGAAATCCATTTTAGAAGAAATGGGACATAACTTTAATCTTAGTAGCATCAGGGTTATGGCATTCATGCTGCGCAAAATTCTGTGCACTCTCTTTCGTAGAGTGCTAATCAACAGAGAGGGCCTGGAGAGGGTAAGTTGATTCTCATTGTAAACAAACACATTGTTGATTTGTGAAATGTCCATACCCCCATGGACCCACCAACTCCCCTATCCCCCCCTTTTCCTCCTTTGGAAGATGGTAAAAAGAGCATAAGCAAAGATGTCACCTGGCAGTAGGCTTTTTGTATTCTTGGGCTTTGATTTTGCACCCAGTTTTTGGTGCAGATTGTCAATAAGAGTAAAGAAACCACCTTATCAACTCAAATTTCAGGGCTGTCAGCCCTCCATGTCTTCAAATATTGAGAATCGATGGGGAAGTGATGATAGATGACATCATAATGCACGGCACATTATGCCATTTGTGCAAAAAATTGTGCAAAAAAGATGTTGCTGGAATTGTAACATTTGACCTGATTGGCTCACTTCCCACCAATCACATTATCGCTTATATTACAATGGCATACCGGAGTTTGTGAGGAAACGTTCAATGTTAACAGTAAAATAACTTAAACAGTGCAACATGTTTGAAGTTTCATTGTCAGAAAGTCGAATATACAAGAAATGGCAAACTTCGGCGATTATCTGGGAGATTTCAGACTCTAATCTGGAGACCAGGAGAAACAGTTAAAAATGTGGAGTCTCCTGGATTATCTGGGAGAGTTGACAGCCCTGAATTTGGTGGCCTCAAGGTATATTAAGAAGGAAAAACGCTACACTTGCCTCTGACTCTGACACAATGAGGCTCAAAAATGTGTTTGATTAAGCTCCCTGTTTACAAGTGCTAAGGGTGTAAAGTGCTGAGGGAGAGGAGGTCTTGATACCCAAACCTCGTAAAGGGAAGATGTAACAAAAAAAAATGTTAATAATGTTGTGTTAAAATGTACATTAGAAGCCTGCTATGTTATTGGTAACATCTACTGCATGACCCTCAAGTAATTTAATAGGAATATACTGCATATATCACATTTGTAAATTTTAAACTCTGTTGTGTTAACCTATAATATTTTATATCATTTTCAGTTACGAGATGCTACCAAGAAGAACCCAGTTGTATTTATTCCATCACACAGAAGCTACATGGACTTTCTTCTTGTCTCTTTCGTCTGTTTTTCCACAGATATTCCACTGCCATTTATTGCAGCTGCTGCAGATTTCATGAACATGCGGGTCGTCCGCACACTTTTCAGAAACAGTGGAGCTTTCTTCATGCGCCGCTCTTTTATGTCGGATCCCTTATACTGGGTCGTGTTTACTGAGTACATTCAGAATCAGCTTCAGTTTGGTGATCAGCCTCTTGAATTCTTTTTGGAGGGTACACGAAGTAGAACAGGGAAATTTCTCCAGCCCAGGCTTGGTAGGTGTTTGTTAATGTCTGCTAATTTTGCTACCCTTTTTTGTAAAGGAATGGTGAAAATCAAAATTAAGGAAAAGGAAAATGTTGACAAACCACTATTAATTTTTTAAAATGCTACCAATCATGCAAACATTATGCAAAAGAGATTTTATTTCAGTCATGGCCACACCCATTACAATCTGTAGATTGTTCCATTAATGCAAACAAGTGCTGCAGATGCCAACTTTAACTGGAAACTGGGGTGTGGACCACCAAAAAGTCTAAATTTGATTCCTGAAAAATGTCATCCCCTATAACTGACAAATTAATTATTGTTGTTTCAAAACAAAATAACTGATCTGGGTCCTATTGTATTCACATGTTACAGGTCAAAATTAAATTCAGGTTAAAATCTTTTAATAGCTATAGGAGACAAAGAGGAAATTGAGAATCAACCTGCATTGTAGGGAAAAAATTAACGTGAATTTTATTTTGACCTGTAACATATAAAGTTTGTACTATATGACAGTTTATAAGACCTGCATAAATTGCATATTGTCTTGCAGGGGTTCTTTCCATGGTTGTTGACTTATATGCAACTGTGCGAGTACCAGATGTTCTCATTTGTCCAATAAGCATCAGTTATGACAGGGTTCCAGAAGAATCACTGTACGCATATGAGTTGTTGGGAATACCCAAACCAAAGGAATCTTTGAGAGTAAGAATTAATTGACTGATGACTTTAGTGCAGTACTGTAAATTCTCTCTTATTGGATGTACCTTGCTTAAATAAGCACTCCTTAAAATAAAATTATTGACACCTATATCCCATTGCATTCATTTTTAACTGTTTTTAAGCTGGGCACCTCCCAATAAGGCTTGGCATTGGCCAACTTTTTTGCATCTTTAGATCATGGCAAAGTAGTAGTTATTCCGGTTAAATGTCAGCTCAGGCAATAAGGATAATAACGATGATGTCAATAACAGTGTGGAAAAAATATCCAACAATTTAATTTGAGCAAAAAAGCTCAAAACACAAGAATTCTTTTCTTGTGGGACAAAAGTAGGAAAAAGCCAGCTGGCAAAATCTTGGGCCATTTTGCAACTATTGTGCATGACTAGCAATGATGCGTCATGGCTTCATGACAGATCTTGTCATGCAAATTAGACTCACAACAGTCGTACTACACATTGTGGATGTCATAGGTGAAAATTGTGCGCATGTGGATGGTTGAAAGTCATGACGTATGCTAGTCGTGCACAATAGTCATTAGCAAAAATCGTACCATTTAAATTGGCCTTTAGAAAGAGTTGATAGCCCAGGGGGACTCCTTTACACAAGCAATGTAGGTATGTGTATGTACTGCCCCAAAGGATATGTTTTTTTGCCGGTTAGGTCTTAAAATGGGTATAGAGTATCCCCATTTTGTTCTGGAACCAGTTATGGTTCTTGAGGGAACTATGCAAGTGTATGAACATATTTGTCATTATTTCAGTTCCAAATGAATACGAAAAAAAGAGTAATATAAAATAAATTGGAGTCAAACAGGATTTAAAGAAATGTTTTTGTTAGTGTTCTAATCTAAGTAATGATGACATAATTTCAGGGCTGAAAATGGGTATATGTTTTAGAGGCCAGGTCTGAATGTGGATGTGAAAAATGACATTATTTTTTTGGCCTGAAATAGCAGTGGCAGATCTAATGGATGGGCCTATATTATTCTTATTCTTAGACCAAAGTGAGGCCCGAAGGGACGAAAAAAATTTCCTTGGAGACCGCCCCCCCTCTTATCTGAAGGTCTGGATCCACAATTGAATAGGGCCAAGAGAACCGAGTGCCACACCCTGTGAAGAATTCCCAGAAGTACCTCTCCCTCTCGGGTTAAACGCTGTGTGTCCCAAGAGTCAATTTTCTCATAACAGTAATACATGACGATAGGTAATGTGAAGGAATAAAATGATCCTCAAACAAATTCTCTCAACTAATTTTTAATGTATGCATGAAGTTTGGTCAGGAGAATTTATGTGAGGATATTGGGCCTTGAAGGGCTAAATTGACCCAGCAAATTGACCAAGAGAACAACTGAAGGTACAGTTATTCTAAGCTGAAACATGCTAGGAAACAAAGAAGATAATTTTGTTTTGGTTATAAGTAATGAGCTTCTGTAATTTTTTTCAAGGGTTTGATTAAAAGCAGATCAGTCTTATCAGAAGATTATGGAAGTATTCACATCCACATTGGAGAACTTCTACCAATGAGTAGATATATCCAAGGAAAGCTTAACAGAGTAGACAATGCTTGCATACCAAGGTAAAGAATGTTAAAAACAAAGCCATGATAATTTTTTGAGAAAAAAGATTTTCAGAAGTTGCTGAAAATAAAATAATGAAGTTTTCCAGATTTCTCTGCCTTTAATTTTCCTTGATTCGGTTTGACATTCAATACTGAAGGAGAAACATCGAGTGGAGTGACAAAGTTTACTCAAATCAAAGAAAAATAGTAAAAAGGAAGCAAGACTAATATTATTCAATTAAGAATAAATTGATGCCACCCACCCATTTCTGGTAGTGTAATAATTATTATGTATTTGTCACTGTCACAAACGATGGCGATGAATATTTATTGTTAGTAAAATCCAACTAGCGGTCTATTATCAATGTTGCGTTCTGATTGGTTGAGCTACTACTAGGCTATATGTTAATAGCCCACTAGTAGCGAAAAGCGTGGGCTTTTTGGCAGCAAAATGGATTAAAGTCTAGCTTTAACTAGCTAAAATTTTTTATTCTTGATATTTTTGACCAACTAGTTGGATTTTACTAAAACAATTATTATTCCTCTCGCCCTCATGGCCTCTGAGTTGATAGCCCATTCGCTCATGGGCTATTGACTCAGAGGCCATTCGGGCTCGAGGAATAATTGTTAATTAGGATCACCTATATTATTAGTATCATCCTGCATTTTAATTGGCTACGCTACTAGAGGTAGTAGTGAAATTTGCCAGTTTTGAAAACCTACCAAACAATGGCCACTGCTTCGCTTTTTGTGGAATACCACAGCCTTATAGCTTTCATGGCTGCTCTGTTTCCATCATAAACAACAACTGCATGTGATGAAATAAAAATCGACAAACTGTTGAAAACTTGGCCCAATTATCAATCGCCAACTTGATCTAGTTCACTTGCGCTTTCCCTGCAGTTCATAAAAGTATTGTGGGTCCTGCACTATTTTAAAGAAATTTTTTTTTTTCTATGAACAGTTGTGGCTGGAATTTGACCAACTTCACAGCTGAATGAATGAATGAATGAATTTTCACAAGCTACGCTTTTGTATCAGGTGTTTCAAAAGCAGTTATGTAAATTTATGCAAATTTGGCACAATCGAGCGTGACGCTTTCTTTCGTTTTATTCCCAAATAAATGTTTCTTCAACTTGCATTTCCTAACTTTATTATTATCTTTTCTGTCCAACTAGTTGGGTGATACTAAAACAATTAGACCCTTCGCCCTCAAGGGTCACTGGTCTAATTGTTAATTATCTTACCTTTCTTCTTCAAATTAATTTTTGTTCCTTTTTGCTCTTTCTAGGCACCTCTTCCACTTTCTATCTGATGATGAAAAGAAGGTTGTCAAATCTCTGGGGTATAAAATTCTCTCAGACCTTCAATTAGGAATGATTTGCCCTTCCAGCGTCTTAGTGGCTACTGTTATGCTTCAGAACTTGAATGGAATTCCTTATGGTACATTTTCTTATTTTTTCTTAATTTATGAGAGATAAGAGCCACCATTGCAATAACGTAACAAACAGTGTCAATCAGTCAGTCACTCTGTCAGTTGGGGAGTCTGTTAGACAGTTTGTCTGTCAGACAGAGAATCTGTGCAACAGCCACTCAGTCACTCAGTTTTGCAACCATGCAGCGGCGTGCAAAGAAAGTCATGTCCGATAGCCCGGTGCTAGTGGATTTTGCTATTGGGCAAGTGAATTTCTTTTTTTTAACTTGCCCGACGGACAAGTGATGTTTTTTGAGGAATTTGAATAACAGAAGAACTGTGAAACCAATTCTGCTCGTCAAAAAGCTTTTGTGGCTAGTTGAAATGACGTCTGGGCTAGTAAATGTTAGCTTTAGCTTGCCCGAATGGCAACTGAGCTGTAAAAATATTTTCTTTGCACCCTGATGCAGTGATACATTTTTTTTAAACTTCGGCTACATCACCGTGAATAGAGTGTTTTGGAAAAGAAAATGTTGCACTTGCTCTTTCATGTACTTTTATCTCACTTTCATTTTTTCTCAGTAAATGCTAAAAACTTCTCAGGCCCAAGTGTACCATTTTACTTTTCTTATCACCTGATTATATAATTATCTTACCTAACTATATTATTACGATCTTTTGATAAAGTCTTATATCGTTTGGTTAGTCTTACAGGATAAGACTCAGCTATAGAAAGTTGATTCGAACTTTGGTGCATCGTTAAGCCTTTTTTTGTCTCTTAATTTGTCCGTTTGAACTATGGTATCATTTGTTCCTATAGATAAATTGGTGGAAGAATTCACCTGGTTGAAGGAACTGTGTCGTATGTGGGATATTCCTATAAAATCTGCAGGTTTGACAATGCACTACAATGACTATATCGATCATAATACAATGGTTATAGGAAATCTAGCTTAGGTCCATCTCAAAAAGAGAAGAACAGTGCCCCCCCTTCTTTAATACTACCGCACTTGGAGAACATTTGGTTGTACACTTGACGGCTTGTTCGTCTTATTGAAGCGTGGAATCATGATACTAAGCCTTAAACAAGCCTGCTTCACATATGTAATCTAACCCTGGCTTGTAAGATCTGCGAGGCAACGCCGAGATCCTTGTTCTGAGCCTCTAACAGACTCAACAAATTACCGGAAGTGCGCTTCGAATTTCCTCTCAACCTGGTTGGCAATTTGATAATACCTTTTTTAAGCGGACAGTCACGGTGCATATCCAAATCCTGGTGGGCGCCCGGAACAAGGATTTTGGCATTGTCTCGCAGACAGGCTTAACCAGAGCCAAATATCATTTTTTTTAAAGCAGTGTTTGCAAAAACTTTCGTTGTAATTCTCTCATCTGAATCTCAGTGTGGTGATTTTTTTTCTCTTCTGGATGCAAGGTGACTCCAATAACGTCGTTCTGGTGGATGAAAGTATTGATTTCTTAAAATCATCCTTGGAAAAAACGGAAAGTGGTCTTGTAAGAATCAAAGAATTGCAGACAACAGGGGATAAAGAAAGAAGAGTTCCTGGACCAACCGCAACCAGCAGCCCCGCAAGAAACATCAAAGACGAAGCTGCTTTACACATGCTCTTGGCGTGCAAGAGAAATGTGCTGCTGTTTCATTTCTTCAGAACTGGAATGTTTTCCTTGGCTGCGCAAACGCAAGCAGCTTCGGAAAAACACTTGGGTGAGTAAGGCGCGTTTAAGAATTTATTTTGGGGAAGTAGAGAGGAGAACTCGTTACGTCTCGACCACACTGCTCGTTGCAATGGTAGCAAAATTTTGAGATCTCAACAAACCTTGGTCCTGCAAATATGGCACAAGAAAGACTAGCATGACCTTCTGTGCATGACATGCACTCGGGAACAAAAAGGCAGCCCATACCTTTTTCCATCGTTTGACAATGCAAATGACCGTCTCTGTTAAGACAGATTGTTGAGATGCAGAAATTTGGTTACCATAGTAACGTGACGTCACACTTTTCCCTCTTTTTTAAGAATCGCGTTTCAGTACGGCAAACAGCAGAGACCACCATTATAGTTCATTTACAGTAGATAGTTTAAACTTAGGAGTCATGTCATAAGTTGGTGGAGGTGGAGTATAGTGATCGTCCGGGTGACTGAATGTAATCCTGAATAGGACTGTTGTTGACGGTGACTGACGTTTCAACAATCAGTGTGGTATTCATCTTCAGAGTAAAAGTGGGTACTAATATATCCGCGTATACAAAGTTTTTGTTTACGTTTTTCATGAAGATAAAACAAGCATACTCACATTGGTAACAGCGCAGGGAAAAGAGCATTTCCTTTTTTTATCGTGTTTATAGTATTATAATGCATCGGAAAGCCATACTGACTTAACTGCACCCACTGGAATAACTTTAATTTTTTGCTTTTCATTTTAGTTCAACTATTTGCCGACTTTCAGTTTCTGGCAAAACTTTTGGTAAAAGAAGTCCCTCAAGTTACTGAAAGAACCAATGAGGTAATTCTATGCTTTCACATTCGTGCCCTCTCTCTTTGTGCAGGGTGCCTCATGTGGTCTTCAGAGGTAGTGCACCGTTTTAAGAATTTATGTATTTATTTATTCATTCATTCATTCATTCGCTCGTTCGTTCGCTCATCCGTTTTCTATTATTCTGCTGAGATAATCACCTTTCTTGGTCCCAGTAGCGTGTTCCTCAGGCAGCAGTATCGACTCTCGCTTGTGGTAAAATCGGGGAAAACTCCGCTTGTTGTTTTGAAAACGTTCCCTAAAAAAGATAAATCGGAGTTGCTTTGGAAATTTCACCATTTTCTACCTTTCCCTAATTCACCACCAGTTCCTATGCTCTGTTTTTCTATTTTAGTCTTTTTTTTAAATTTTATTTTTTATGTTTTCAGTCTTTGTTCGACATTTTTTCAGGTACGCATTTACGTACTGGCACACAGTGTAACCGCAACAGCATACAGGGTTCGCACAAACCTTGAAAGTCCTTAAAAATCCTTGAATTTTAACATAAAAATTCAAGGCCTTGAAAGTCCTTGAAAATTGTGATCGGTGCTGGAAAGTCCTTGACTTTCGGTCCTAACTTTATAATTTAAGTAGAACTCCAAAGGAAAAGGAGCAAACACAGAAAGACCTTCGAGATAAAATTACCTATGTTGTGGAAGAACTAAAAAAAGACAGAATTAAGGCTCTTTTTGAATTGAATAGAGTCCTTGAATGATGGGAAATGTGTCCTTGAAAGTCCTTGAAAAGTCCTTGAATTTTATGTTCAAAAACGAGTACGAACCCTGAGCATAGATTTAACCACTACAATAACAGTCTTTCCCAGTTCCCCTGTCAAATCTTAAATCCCGGTAGACAACAGTGTACATGTGATCAATTTGAGTTTCTGGGAACCTGCCTACCTACCCCTCCCCTAAGCCAACATTAAGACTTAATTCCCGCTTAGGGCAAAATGTTGTTTTACTAGAGGGGTGGGTGGGCAGTTTCTCAGAAACGTTAATTGACCACTCCCGAAAATACCATAACATACCATAATACTCCTTCTTTGTCACCCCAAAATTTTGCATAAGCATTGTCTTTAGTTTCTCTTGGGGCCTCTTTAACTCCCAAGAGAAACTGAAGACAATGCTTATGCAAAATTTTGGGGTGACAAACAAAGAGTATTATGGTATGCTATGGTATTTTCTGGAGTGGTCAATTGCGGAATGCCAGCAATGTTAGCTCCGTCAGTAACTGTACTTCATCTTCTCGAGAAGGATGTATTGTTTAAATAATAATTTTTTGTTTCTTGCAGACTTTTGAATACTTTCGAGAGACAACTCAGTTACTCGAACAGCATGGCTCCGTCAACGTTAAAAACGGAAGGGTAGTGGTACTCCAGGAAAAAGATGTCAGCTTTAGTGCAAACATGTGGAAACCTATCCTAACGGCCTACTGGGTAAGATTTCGACTTTTTTCTTCAGATAACATTTTTTTTGTAAGGTCCCTTCTATATTAGATTGAAAAAAAAAAAGTTAAAAAAATTGTTTGTCTCAAAGTCCAGTTTTATGTACTAGAAAAAGCATATGCATTACGTATACTTTTAGTTCCTTGTTGTCACTGATAATTCTTCTTATACTTTGAGTGGCGTAGTGCGTACAGTGAGCAAAGGGAAGTGGTCGCTTACAAGAGGTTAAAAACACTAGAAAACTAAAACACCGTCGGGCCACACTTATGTTAGGGGGCAGTTTACGAGAGGGTTAATTATAGGGCTATGACTGGGAAATTTTGGAGATTTTCGATCGCTGGTCGCCTATAGGAGGTGGTCGCACATGCAGGTTCGACTTTACTTGCATGTACGTTGTAAATTTTACCAAGAAAGCCGTTCCAACGACAAGGTTAAATCGATCGTACATGGAAATTCGAAACGACGGCCGCATCTGCTCGCAATTGGTGCGTGTTGCGGATGGCCGGCCCCTATTTGCTTATGTGAAGACATAAAAATATCCCGTTTGTATTTTCATTGAAATACTCCCTGCATTACGTTACAATGGTTTTACGGGGCTCTCTTACTTTAGATCACTTGTCACTTTTTTGTCAATTGCCCGGATGGGAACCAAGAGAGACCGCTGACTGAGATTATAAAGCACGTTCAGGACAAAGCGGCCGAGCTCGTACTCGCAGGTAAGAAAAAAAACGTTTCAATACCCGCACCTCGGGATAACCCACGGGAAACCTCCCTTGACCATAATTATGCAACTTAGGGCCTGTTTACGTGGAGGTCCACGGCGGACACCAGGCAGGTAAGGTAACCCGCTTTGGTGGGTTAACCCGCCTGTCCATGCAATCCTTCATTTTAATTTGATCTTGTTTAAATGAACTAACTGGGGTACCACACCGTTATGTAAACAGGCACTTAGGCCCTGGCATATTTTGGCCCTCTATTGACAGTATGTGTACACACCGTAATTTTTAGGGAGTTATTATAACTCCAAAAATGGAGTAAAAATTATAGGTACAGGATAACCCCTTTTTGGGGTTACTTAAACTCCTAATGTAACTCCGAATTTGGAGTCATTTTTACTCCTGAAAAAGAGTTCTTTTTACTCCTTACATGGGTTGTTTTTACTCTTTTTGGAGTTAATTTAACTCTGAAAGTGGAGTAAAAATTTTAGGTACAGGATAAGTCCTTTTTTGGGGTTATTTTAACTCCTCAATATCTGCATGGGGTCACTTTTACTCCTGAAAAAGAGTTCTTTAAACTCCCTTTTAGAGTTAAAATAACTCCCTAAAAAATAACTCCACTGTAAGGAGTTAAATTAGCCCCACTAGAGGAGTTATTATAACTCCTTGAAAATTACAGTTAAACTGTGCAGTGTCGATACAGACAACGTGTGTATATTTCTCTTTAGGAGACGTGAAATTCTACGAAGTTCTCTCACTTGACCTGCTGAAGAATTCCCTTACGGCCTTGGCTGATTTGGGTGTAATCAAGGCGAGCAAAAGGTGACTCTATTGTACTGCTATACTTGTGTTTAATCGTCGTGGCAAAAAGAAATACAGCGAAAACCCGCGAGTAAGAACCTGGGTTTTTAAGAACCTGTTAGGCTACAATTTGCCGGGTGGGACCCCTCTTTACAAAAACCCGTCAAGCCCATAATTTGAAACAGGCTCTATTTTAAAAAACTCTGTACACCTAAGCAAATAAAGAAGTAAATAATCAGGATCGTCTTTGGAGACAAAGGTGTCTTATCACTCCAACTGCAATGTAATAGTATGCAGAATGTATTTGTTACATTTGACTGGCCTTTTTTTCGTAGAAAAAGAAAAAATTTACTAAGGTGATGATAGTAGTAATTCCGTCAAACTATACTTGCTTCCTTTCTGACAAATTCAGTCGATCTTTTTCTCATTAGCATACACAGCACACAACAGACCAATTCCGATTTTTTAAAATTCATACTTGGCTGCGAGGTTTGGGGGAATAATACCAAAGAAATCATCTGAGGCTCAGCAATGAATAATACATATCTTTTGTTTTATTCCCCCGAGCGTTGGAGCCAAGTATGGATTGTAATGTATCGGAAATGGTCTATTACTTCACACTGACAGGTTTAGTCCGATATAGCAAATATCCGTTGATACAATTGACTTTGTAAACTTGTAGCGGGCACACAAACGATTGATTTTCGTTAAAACGTTTAATTAATTAAACACTTGTATTTTGGTATGTTGCAGCGCCGACAATGGCATCTTGATCTCAGTGCCAAGTAGTGCGAAGGTTGCGGAAACATGTCAGAAGATTGGTAACCTATGCATTTTTTTTTCATTTGTGGTGAATAAGATTGTTTGCGAGTCTGCTACCTTGATTTCTGCAGAGATTCAAACGTACTACCCAGTAGCTTTCATATTAAGAGAGTCACGCTGACTTATCGACCCAATAAGCCATTTCCGATTTCTAAAAACCCTCACTTTCAAAACGAGGCTTTGTGCTAAACCTTTTTTTGTGATAGTGAGTTTCATTTGCTTGTAAGAAAAGTCATTTTCATATTAATGGCTTTGCAGGTAGCCCCGCTTTGAAACAGAGACTTACAGTAACTGAAAAATGGCCAATTTATTAGCTCCTACTGGGATTTTTGAGTCAACTGATTTTGATAAAATACATGTAGGGCGAAGCTTGCCTCGTGATCCAGATATAAACAATATTTTTTAAAAATGAAATTGGGTGGTTTATTGAATACAATTAGCATAAACTGTTAGTCATGCATAGAATATCCTAAAAATACTTAACCGTGGATCCCTTTAAATCCGCGAAGAACCAGGCCTTAATCTACTTGATCGCGACCTTGACAAGGAAAACTTGCTCGTATAATTGCGGCTTTTTAAAAATAAACTGTACTGTACTAGTACTTCTTCCTCCTACAAGGTTTCTTCGAATCAGCGTAAGTAGGGTTTTCATTCTTAAAAAAAAAAAGCATAAGAAGGCGTAGCCTAACTTTACTTTCCTGTCATGTTTTATATTGGTTTCGATTTGTATTTTGTTGCTTTTTCTGCAGGTGAATTTCTGGATTTGCCTTCCACAACCGCAGTGTTTCCTGCGCCCCTTTCAAAGCTGTAAATTAGAACACACAGCACAAGTCGTTGTTACTCTCAAAAACATGGATTGATACCGTGACATCATTGCCATGCCATGGGAAGTCTGAATTCAAAAATAGATTTTGGATTATCCTCACGATTTACAGAAGGGTTCTTTTAACGACTGCTAAAATGAGTTTACAGGAGAATGAACAAGGACATAACCTTTTTAGTAGGCTGGACAAAATACATAAAGAAATGAAAAAGAAGGGAATGTATTTAACGGATATAGAACTAAAGCAAGCATATTTTAGTATTTCATATCTCATACCTAATGGAAATTCTAAATTTGACTTAAATTTATTATTAAATCCAGTGAAATTCCGCGTTTAAAAAATTATTTTAAAATTAGCCGTGAACATTTACTGTCAAGCAAATGTAAACTGATTTTTAGGTAGGTGTGTCTTACACTGAACTAATCAACCAAGTAAATAGTCAGAAGCGCAACTAATTTATCAGAAATTCTTTCATTTTTTGTACTTCAAAACTGTTTTAACAAAAAGTGGAAATCTGAACATCGAAGAACTTGACTTAACAAATGATGAAGTGCAAAGAAAACAGGTTGAAAGGTTTAGGGACTATCCTTTGTAAAATATGAAGAAAAAACAATTAACGAATGAAGTGTTTTAAGTCTGGGAGAGTAACCATATACTTGGTCTGCAGATATTAAGAAAATGCATTGGAAGGTAAGAACGTAATTTTCCTGCTTTCGGTCTTCTTTTACGGGGAGCAAGGGCGGCGCAGTGTTGAGAGCACTCGCCTCCCACTAAAGTGGCCCGGGTTCGAATCCTGGCGTCGACGACACCATATGTGGGCTGAGTTTGTTGTTGTTTCTCTCCCTTGCTCCGAGAGGTTTTTTCCAGGTACTTCCCTCTCCTCAAAAACCAACACTTCCAAATACCACTTCCATCTGGAACGCACGGACAGGAGCCCCAAGTGCTCCGTGGGTAAACAAATTACAATTTCAATTACAAATTACAATTTTACGCACTCCGATTCCACTTCAATTGCCTGGCATTCGCTTGACGAGGTTGCGCGTGGTCGATTTTAGCGCATCGCCATCATAAACAGCCTGAACGTCTCCTTGAACAATATTTTATCGCCATTGGTAAACTGAGAAGCTCAAACCTTGATGTCAGTATGACTAGTCTATCGAGCGTAACAAGTGTTTATCTAAAGGTAGTGAGCGTGTGGTTATTGTCCTAATGGCGGCTAGCTGTTTAGCCGTGATCCGGCTGACTCTAAAGAAAACGTTTCAAAGCTAAGCTTTGATTTTGATTATTTTTAGGTTAATGGAAGCGTTGTTTCATCTCACCTATTTGCTGTAGTGTTTTTCCTGTGCTGTCTTTGTTTGTTTCTCCTTTAACAATATACACGAAAAAATTAGTCAATTCTGATTGGCTGAGAAAGGAGTGCAGTTCCTCTGTAACACGAGTGCAATCTTGTAACACGAGTGCAAAACTTGTAACACGAGTGCAAATTACAAATGCTTTCTGATTGGCTGAAAACACAAAAGAAGCCACCAAGAACCAATCAGATTAGATCTGTTTTAACAACAAAATTTAAGAAAATGGCCGTGGTTTTCAGCAAACGACGATTTCATTTTGTACACAAAACAACAAGAGAAAAGTTAAAAAGGTATTCCAAAAACCCGAACACAGTAAAAAGTACGTCCTTCTGGCTAAATGTATTGAAAATGCGGTGCTAAGAGAAAAATACTGTCAACAAAATCGAGAAGAATGAGCCAGAGAAACTAGAAAACAAGATACTTATGACAGAATACGCTAAAGTTAAAAAATAAAGAACAAAAACGGTGGCAAACACGCAAACCATGACAGCTACACTTTTCAGGTAGATAACAACAGAGATTTCAGGTCACTACGTTTATATATGTTGGATGAGATAGGTGTCCAGTTGCTCTCTTCGAGTCTTTTGTGGAGCAAAGACCTCTATTAAAACATCCATGCGATGGTCTGTTTTTTTCTACCTCAGTAGCAAACGAAACCGTAAATTTAAAAATGAGTGGCTCGAACTAAACCAATGGGCGAACATACCATAACTAACGAAAGTAATGAAAGTATCCGTAGTTACTCGTGCTTATTTATTCCAAATTGCACTCGAAATCATGTAATAGGCCCTTTGCAGGTAGCCATTCACGTGGTACAAAACCGCCGTACTGGTGAGCAAAAGTCGCACTGGGGCAAGACAAACAAAGGAAGTTACCATTTAAAAATATGTATGCCTTTTGTTTGTCTTGTCCCAGTGCGACTTTTGCTCACCAGTACGGCGGTTTTGTACCACGTGAATGGCTACCTGCAAAGGGCCTATTACCTATACTAAGAAAATACTTGATTTAAGTCTTTTCTATGACAGTGCATCTGATCATTCACCTTTTGCTTCTCGCTCTAATCACTGAGACAGAGAAAGCCCCGGTAGGTTTAACCCAGAGGTCTTAAATTGAGTCCTCGCAAGGATCAAACACTTTCATTTTTATTCCTGGATTATTATGCTTTCCCTTTTTGGACTTGAAGTGGAGAAAGATTTATAGACTTTCTCTCCTTTAAGTTCGCGCATTAAAGACAATTTGCTTTTAATTTCACTTCATAGGAATGGCAAGCTGCTAAGTACATTCCTAATTTACACAGTAGCCTATCTGCAAAAGCCAGTTACAAATTAAAAAATACGAAGCTATCTCGAAGCTTTTTCTTTTCTCTCGCGCGCTACCTCATACATCTTTTATATCCCATCATCAACTGAGTTCTTCTTATCAAAACTTAAAGCTTTGATACTCAATATCCCAGAGTATAGTTTCTTATTAGTCTTATAATTTCCCGTGCCTCGGCCTGTAAAAATAAAATATTCAAGTTTTCCTATTTAACTTCATACAGAATGTAGACCTTTTTATATTCATTTGGTCATTATTCATAGTAAAGAAATTTTAATATTTAGCATAATGCAGAATATAGATATTTCGGAAATGGAGAAATTTTCATGATGAGGAGTCGGCTCCTGTCATGATGCAGAATATCGAAATTTCAATATCTGAAAATTATCACGTTTGATATCATGTAAAATATAGATCTTGATACATTATTGTATTCATAATTATAGAGGTATTTGACATTCATGAGGAGGAAATTTCTATAGACTATATATAAATTCATTATTTGTCAAAAATCGATACTTTACGATATGCAGAAATGGAAATTTTGATACAGTACATTCATTGTAAAGATATTTCCATATTTTACATGATGAGAATACAGAAACTCCGTAACTGACAAATTTACCATATTTACAAAATGCGGTAGAAATAGATTTTTATATTTCTCATTCATATTGAAGAATACAAATCTACATTTTACGTGATGAAGAATATAGAAGTTTCAAAATTTGATATGTATAAGAGATAAATTCAATATTTTTATCTTACAGAATATAGAAATTTAGCTATCTGAAAATTTATACGTTATGCAAAATATAGAAATTTTCATATACGACAGTTTTCATAATTAACTTCATGCAGAATAGAAGTTTTTAATAACGAACATTTATAAAAACAAAATTGCCAAATTTTACATAATGCATGACATACAAAGAATGATGTTTGAAAAATTCATAATTAAGAAACATCCATTTTTGCATAATGCAAAAGACAAATTTTCGTATTTGACAGATTATGAAATTAACTTCATGCGGAAAACGAATATCTTCATAATAAAAAAAAGTGGATTTTTCATATTGAAATGTATAAAACCGGTAATATTCTCCATTGATAATGAATACATTACCATATCTTGCATAATAAAGAATAATATAGAAATTTCGATATTTGACAAGTTCTGACATGATGCAGAATCTAGCAATTTGAACTTTCACATTCATAAGGAAGACATGTTCACCTTTAAAATTTAATATTCTTTATTTTCCATCATGCAAAATCTGGAAATTATCAGATATCAAGTTTTCTATATTGTGCTCCATATACGATATAGAATTTGTCTTCCTTATGAACTTCAAATATCAAAATTTCCATATTTTGCAAAATGAAAAATCTGGAAATTCTCAAACATCACTTATTCGATGTTGCTTATTTTATATGGAATTTTTCTTGTTTGCGAACAACAAATATCAAAATTTGTATATTTGCATCTTGCAAATTCTGGAAATTTAAATGATCAAGGTTTCTATATTGTACATTTTGTAAAATATAGAATTTTTCTTCATTAGGAACGTCAAATATAAAAATTTCTTTATAACGCAAATATAGACATTGGCAAATATCAAGTTTTACTACATTAGTTATGCATCTAAAATATAGAATCTGTCTCTGTTATAACCGTCAAATATTAAAGTTTCCATATTTTAAGTTCGCAAAGATCCTTTCTATATTTTATTTTACATGTGAAATATAGAATTATGACACGATGTCTCTTGTCGATGAAACATGTCCTCCACGTTCAAGGATTTTCTTTTTTGAAGAAAAGACGGTAATTTTTATAACCTTTTCTTCAAATATCTATCCTATTAAATATTAGACAATTTACCTTTAAGTTTCTTAAGTCCTAAAGTTTAAAACACTTTGCCTAACGATCGTTTTCAGTCACGTCTTCAGCAGCTTTGCAAATTGCTTGGAATAAAAGAAAATTTTAACATGTGAAAAGAGTTTAATTCCCACAGGATTTTTTTTGTACACAAACATGGTCACCGATTCATTGTTTGGTACACAAATATAGAAAGAAATTGGCGAAATTCTCTCCACAGCCACATCTACACAAAGCCCGGCCCTAACCACAAAACGAACAAAAAAAAGCGACATAAGTAAACAACTCAGTAAACATTAGCTATTAGACAGGGGAAGTTGAGAGAAATTAGAAAATGTTTGTTAACCCGGTTTTGATAATTCCAGGTAGATTTAAACTCGCAAATTAGGCAGTGTAAGTTGTCATTCTAGGGAAATGAACAGTTTCTGCAAAGTAAATGATTTAGCATCCCCTTTCCAAAGTTTCTGCTAACTACAAAATAGATCACAGGATTTGCCGCCGAGTTAATTATCGTAGAAACTACCATCGCATTAAGTAAATATGCAAAGTGCTTTTGCTCGGAGAATGCTGGCCAAAAAACCATGGTCAGACGAAAGACGTTTAAAGGAAGCATTATCACCGCGAATATCACAACAAGTGGGCTCAGAACTTTCTTCGCTCGAATGTTTTGTCTCAGGCGAACGCCGTTTAGATGGACCAGGTAATCTCATTTGTCGCTCTGTGACTTAGCCAAGTGGTGTGCCTGTTTCGTCGGTCTGAACATATTAATATTCTGCCTCAACACGCGAGATATCGCGATGTAGGTAAATGATATAATAGCAAGAGATATGACATAGGTCAGCAGAGTAAGACAGATTATATACAGCTGTTTCGAGAAAAGTTGTCGGAAAAAGTGCACGCGACAATCCCGAAAGGTATTGTGGGTGGTTTTGTCTGCCCTGTTTTCCAAAGAAAATTGAAAGAATGGGAGGAGAGGCCACGGAGATATGTTCGCGAATGCTAATGGAAAGCAAGAAAAGTAGGTTCGACAGCTACAGTCGTTAGGAACAGTGTATTGATCATATCCCATATTACCTTTCGGGATTGTCGCGTGCACATTTTTTCCGACAACCTTTCTCGAAATAGCTGTATACTGTCTCTACGAAATGTGCCCATCTTATTGGACCGCAAAAGTGACCTCCATTCGAAAGGACTTGATAATCAACCACGAGGTATAGTGGAAAACATAATGTTAAAAATGACATCACCCACACAACAGCGGCAGTACGTTTTGCTATCTGTATCCGCCCATTCGGCGTTCTATTTCCACCAAAAGTTTCAATTGAAAACATTTTCTGATAGCGTTCAATTGCGATAACCGCTATGCACATCACAGATGAACCGTAGAAAACTTCGACAACAGGGTAAAAGTAGAGACAAGCAAACTCGCCAAATGGCCAGTTCAAAGGCATTTCCAATCTAATAATGACGAATGGAGTGGTCATTACTAATGTACCAAGGTCTGCTATGGCTAAATTTTGCAAATAGTAGTCCCCTGGTCTTTTTTTCTTTCCAAGATGACTTACACAATGACTACCGAAATGTTGCCAACGACTCCGATCAAGCTAAAAAGAACCTCAAGGGTCAGTGGTAAGACTTTTGTTAATGCCATCTCAGATTCTACAGTTGCACTAAGTGGATTATTCCATGAACAGTTTTTTTTTTTCACAGAGAGCCATCTCTTGCTTGTCGATCAATATATTTATACCCAGTATTTGCACGATTTCAGTGTAGAAAATAATCTTTTAGCTTTTCAAAGTTCACACTGCTGAAACTGGGACGGTCCGAAAACTAAAGTTACCAAAAGGACCATGTAGCTGGCTTTCTTTCTTTGGTACGGATAACGAAGGATCCTATGTAGTGTTTAATCACATGGTCAACTGTTATCACAAGAGTTTTAAGCCGATGTATTGCAGACACTAAAGATGAAGTTCGTGACTTTGATATTATTACACTGTGATTCAGGTTTGTCAATTAATCGAATCACGTCTACAGGAAACCGTCAAGCTAAGCAAACATTTCATGAAGAATATTTAGAAATAGCAGGTGGTAACCGCAAAAACGAATGCAAATTAAGGTAACTTGACAGCGAGCTATGTTTTGCAAATGGAAAAGTTATGAAAGAATATATATAAGATTTCAATTTTTGAAACTGCCGGATAAAGATTAAATCCGTGAAAGACCAATTTTTGTTATGTACGCAACTTTAACAGTTCCGAGAATGAAGCCTATGAAAAGCTTATTAAAAAGGGATTTCAACTTACGACCCCAGGGATCTGTGCGATTCTCTTGACTTGATCTTCACAGCAATGTACGCAAAAAGATCACGGTCACCGTTATAAGCTGGGCTGTTCTGGAAAACTGCCCACCTGCCCCTCCCTTAGGCCAAGATTTTGCCTTAAGTGAGAGCTAAGTCTTAATGTTGACTTATTGGAGGGGTAGGTGGGCATTTTCTCTACTATCTCCAATGCAAACTGCCCACCTACCCCTCCCCTAAGGCAACATTAACACTTACTTCTCAGTTAAGGCAAAATGTTGGCTTAGGGGAGGAGTAGGTGGGCATTTACCCAGAAACGTGCAGTGATCCTTGAAAACTATCTCACTTATATGTTCCAAGCACAACCTTTTTCACTGATGGAGGCTGGTACTGGTTCTCACCTTTTCAGATGATTTTAGCTTTGACAGAAAAGACAAAAAAGCAGGCCAGCAGCACGTTTTTAGGATTGGGTTCGACCCAAATTATCTGTGATATTTGTCATTAGCGGTTAAAAAATGTCCTAAGGATTATTAATGCCTAATTTTTAATCATTTTTCTAACAATGATTGCATATTGGAGCCAGCAACTCCATTTTTGGGGGGCGATAGCTTTAGGCATTAGCAAAAAATGCACAGTGAATTTTCAATATATTCTACGTGGGAGGTGCAGTATTTCATTGGTAAAAGTGGAAAATGGAAAATTCGTAGCCCGGAATTTCCTTTAATAGAATTTGTTACTTTTATCTCTGATGCTTCCTCTTTTTACAAAATGTGTTTCAAGTTACGAAGAATGATATTTTCCAAAAAAGGCCAGCATTGTTTTAGCCATAAAAAAGTTGTTTAGTGGTGTATAACTCGCCGATAAGGAAGGCAGGTACTCTTATAGCATTATTTTTGACACTGGCAAAATACTTCAATTCGATATACATTTTTTTCTTATTTGTGTAGTAAAATTGCTGCCTCTTATCAGTTTACTGATAGTTGTGAACTCGTTGTACTTTAACTTAGACTGCTTGCAGTCCGCCTTTTCTCTTAAAATCCGTCTAGTTCTTATCTCAGCCAGCGCGATTGCAAACCACGACGTTATGCTACAACAAGGGGCTGGGACGAGAGAGAGAAAATTAGAAGTCGTCTAGTCCCATGCTTGG
This sequence comes from Porites divaricata, assembly GCA_038088405.1. Taxonomy (NCBI): domain Eukaryota; kingdom Metazoa; phylum Cnidaria; class Anthozoa; order Scleractinia; family Poritidae; genus Porites; species Porites divaricata. Next base: position 24,984,670 of record JBBMOI010000007.1, read on the forward strand.
GTTTCGCGTGCAGTAACTTTACAAAGAAAAACAAGAGACAGCTGCTCGCAGTCTAACATTAACTCGTCAGTCTCTTAAAATTCATAACGCGGATTCAAAAACAGAGCTACAAAATATTTAATTTGTATGTACCATCTTTAAGCTTAAGAGTAATGTGTTGTTTGTTCTTTTACTCGTGATTTGCTGAACTTCAAACCCGCCGCATCGCAGGGGTTTCTTTTGTGAGGGTAATAATGTTTGCTTTCCATATTTTTTAGATTACATAGCAAACAAGGAAGTTGCTATGCGTTCTTCTATTTACTCGTCTTCCAATTGGCAAACTTCCTTCATGGCTAATTTTAGTCCTTTGCCCATAATATCGCATCCGCTAACAATTAAATCGTGTATTGAAATAGAAACGCGAGGCATCCATTTTCGAATTTCTGCTGCCAACATTGTGTTTTGACCAAGGTCATAATTATAACCTTACAAATTTCATGAAATTCGTACACAGAACATTACCAATAGAAATTCTCTGTTTTGGTCGTCACTAATCCTTAGATAAATCGATTATTTTTCCTTCGCTGACGTTAGGAACGCATAAATTGTAAAATTTAAAAAGATAGAGAAATTGAAAGCAGTCATAGTTTCTGTCTGAATATTATTAAAAGGTCCTAATCACTGTCTTCCCCTGTGCGCGAGATTTGTAGTGGTAAACCGAGTAACATCTGTGTAAAAACAAAAAACAAAACAAACCAAAGGAAGGAAGAAAGAAAAAACATCTGATTCACGTCATCTCGTGTGATTTTCAGTTGTCTCAGAGAAATTGTACTTTTAAGTTTAAGACAGAATCCATTAGGAAATTTATTAATTTTAATTTTCAGTGGACAAAAAACTTGTACCAAAATAATTTAAAGAATATGCATTCTTTTTTACATTTTTCAAGGGCTAAAGATTTAGTAAATCATCCGTAGTAACACCAAAGAAAATTTCTCATGGAAGTCCGAGAAAATAAAGGACAAATTTCACAAGAAATGTGATCATACAAGTAAATTCTAAAAATTTCATGTGTAAGATATAATTTTGTGAAATTTGACATTCATTTTCTCGGATTTCCGCAAGAAATTTTTATTGTTACTACAGATGAGTTGTTACATCTTATTCTGGTACAACATTTTTGTCCACTGAAAATCAAAATTCTGGTGGTTTCTTAAAAGAGAGGTGCTCATTAAAAGTATTGATTTTTTTTCAAAATCTACGTTCACTGGAAATTCAACCTCAGACGTTTTCACTATTGTCCAGTCACCATACTGGGCTGTCTGTAGTAAGAGTAATTTTCTTGCGATATAGCTGAAGTGCGGAATACTGCACTGACCAAATTATTGCCAGGGTGTTAATTTATATCTGAGCCTTTTGGAACAGAGCTAATGATATTCTCAACTTGTTATTCGTTTAACATCATAGGTGACGAATTACTCCTTAAGTTTGGCGCGAAATTTCAGTGTTAATTTGTAATTTCACATGTGAAATAACAAAATTGCCATGCAGGCAACCTGCCGTAGGTTTCCGTTTCAAGATGGCGCCGTCCAGTTTTAAAATGTCATGAATGAAGATGTCAGGGCATAAAAAGACGCTTTAAAAAACCTGAACACACGAAAGAGCACATCAAGAAGGACTCTTAGAGGTATGTTGTCGAAAAATTTTGAAAACTTAAGCCAAATTTCAGCTCTAAACGTTTGACAGAGTGGAGTTCACGATCGATCGATACCGATCCAGGCATGAATAACAGACTTGATAGCAGCTGTATTTCATTTTGTACATCCAGTGGAAAAAGACAGTTAAAAACATCACAAGTTGACACAAAACTCTGTCAGCTTCAGCTGTCAAAGCAAACAAGTTTCAAGATGCTGCATAAATTTTCCGCATGAACTCCCCTGTCAAATTTTGACCAATCAGAGCGTACAAATCGGGCGTAGAGCGTGACCAACGCGTGACCTAGGTAAGAAAAGGTCTTTGCCGCCTGTATTTTTAAATAACTTGCTGAATTTTCGCGTCCATGGTTAGTTTGAAATCAAACTCTTAATAGTGCGGGGGCCATCATGATATGAACACGCATATTTCATATAAATTTGAAAAAATAATAAACTTGAGCCTGCGATCATTTGAAAACCAGTAACTTGTCAGCGGATAACTTCAATAAAGTACTCGACCTCGATGAGTCGAGACCTGAGTCCGCGATACGGTCAGGTGATACTGGTCAGCGGATACCTTGTTTTGACAGCTGTCAATTGATCACAACATTGATGTGCAACATGTGTGCAATATCAGTCTTCCTGTGTTCCCAAACTAGCTAAAAAGTGTGAGATTGAAGATTGGTTTCCCTGTGGTGCGGACGGAAGGGCGGTGTACGGTCACGTGATTACCAAATTTTCTGGGATGGGTAGATTTACTAAGCTATGGAGTTCCGCTGTGATGTACTGGGGCTGCGGAAACTTCAAAGACTTGATGCGATTCATGCAAAGCCTCTTTTTCTCTTTCTCGAGCAAGAAGAAGACGAAGCTGATGCTCGCAGGTTGGTCGGCCCCTGGAAGGCTCCTTAAAAAAGTGTTGTGGTTTCTGACAGCCTACCAGCACATATATCTTCAAATGCTGCATAACAACACACCGACTTAGATTATAAAGTAACGCGATTTTGTTTTAAGATAGGAACAATACTATCAGATTTCAATGGCGGTGAATTATCTGAAAAATGTTTGCTACACAAAAGGAAACAACAATCGTTGTAAGTAAACAAAGTAACTTCTGTTCGTGTGATGGTTCTTTGTATAGTGAGTTAGTTCAATTCGTCTTCAATAAAATACTAGTGTCATTAAAGATGTGAATATTGTTCATCGTGGTGTCAGATAGGAATGAACGTCTATTCGTTTGTCTCACGATAGAATCGCTTTGAGATATTGATCGCGACGTTTCGACTGCTAGTCTTCATCAGGCGATGAGGTCGATTGTTTACGTGTAGCTATTTATGCACGTTGGTTCGCTGTGATTGGTGTATTTCGATCCTCATTATTCCGACTAGCAGATGATGTTCCCTCAGGGGTCCGCTTTGTAGTTGAACGGCTGTTATGCTTTCTGATCGTAGGCATCCATGCTTCAGGAATTTCGATTCCGTTGTCTCTATTGATGTTATTAGAATGAAGTCTTAATATGGATAGCCTCTTTGACCCTACGTGTGTATCGGTGAGGGTCACGATCGATAAACTTGACTTGATTCCATAAAGGAAGATGCCCCGTTTCGTTTGCGTGCTCCGAAACTGCGGAGGTTTGTGTATGAGCAAGCCGTATATCTCTGTCATGTTCTTTTATCCTGTCTTGCATTGCTCTCCCTGTTTCGCCTATATATACTTTGCCGCATTCACATGGAATTCTGTATACAACACCTTCTTGTTTGCCTGGTTCTAGGGCGTCTTTCGGTCGTACTAAGTAAGACCGAAGAGTTGTGTCAGATTTAAAGACGGTGCGAACGCCTTGTTGTTGTAGGCAGCGGCGAAGAACCTCTGATACACCTTTAATATAGGGTAAAACCGCAGTAGATTTCAATTCCTGCGTAGGTTCGTTGTTGGCTGTTGGTCTTGTGGTTTTAACAAGTTTTCGTATGAACGAAGAAGGATAACCGTTGGAAACAAGTACCGATGATAAATGTTTCTTTTCTTCAGAGATAACTGATGGTTTTGTTATGAGGTGTTTGGCTCGGTCATATAGACACTTAACAATACCACGCTTCACTGACTGAGGATGGTGTGAGTCATTGATCAGTGTGTGTGGGCTTTCTGTGCAAGATGAGGTGCCTAGGGCACATAGTCTAGTTGTATAAAGTATCAAAATTCTGGGTCACCCAAGAAACCGCGAAGTATTCCGGGCAATGCGCGCCGCTGAGTTGTGGGCGAACCTGAATACCAGAAGTGTTTTGCAATACGTAACGCTTAGAAAACGAGGATTTAAAGCCGCAACGGCATGTTTCTTAAAATCCCTCCAATATGTGGAGGGAATTTCTTGGTGGTCAATGTCCGTGCATCCATTCTCATCTGTATTTACTAATTCGTGCATGTTTGCGTATATTTGTAAGTAGAGAAAGTGTTGTTTAAATTTACTTCATCTTGCCCTATTGAAATTTTGCGATACCAGCCGTGTGAAAATGAGGAACTAAATTTAAAATATGAGCGGTGTAAAATGAGTCCAAAAATCTTAACATTTCAAATATTGATCTACACTTGAATTGAAACACGAAACGGAGTGTAGAGGATCAGAAGATGATCAGTTATCCAGAAATAATCTTTTTTTCGGCGATCACCATCACGCCGCCCCTAGCTGTGAGTGACTCGTTAAAAACAAAACACTTAACAACTTTTTAAGCGTCAATAGTATGTTTTTCTGTAACGTACCCAAGGGATATTTATTTTTTTTCTTCCTGCGTACGTCCTGTATCTTTCAACTTAATTAAATCGAGCATGTTTGCATGTCTTTACTTTGCAAGTACGAAGGAAGTGTGTTGAATTTACTCTATAAAATCTTGCCCGTTTGAATCGTGAAACAAGCCATGCAATAATAAAGTAACCAAATGAACGGTGTGCAGAGATCCAGAAATCTTAGGGGGTGAAATTCGCCATGTATCACCCTCTTAGGTTGAGTTATGCCACTTTTTGCGATCACATCATACCAATCATTGGAAGTTTTAAGCGAAGGAACATTAAATTGTGAAAACTCGACAAGTACGCACCCAAAATGTTGAGAAAGGTAAAAAATAAAACAAAAACACGCGATTTAGCCAGGCGAGCGTGTTGCAATAATGTTTATCCAGTTAATATATTGTTGAGTAGCAAAAGCCAGGTGTAACGTCTACAGTTAAAGTTGGAAAACTTCTGTTTTCCTTGCTGCACCTCTGAAAGCTTTTTCACCTTTACTTACCCAAAATATAAAAAAAAAAAAACATTTTAACGATAAAAAGTCGAGGTCGCAATATTGGTTCACTGGCCAAAAATGTCTACGCATAGGCCGCGACAAATATCACGTGGTCGATTTCCGGGAAGGTCATTGGCTTAGAGGTAAAATCCCCGCGAAATGTTGTCAAGAGGAATGAATAAATGGCAGGCTTTTTTATCAGTGGTAGCACAGGCAGCCCAAGCGCACTATGTGCGGGTTCGAGCTTCAGAGGTCATTTGGTCGGAATATATCAGAATTATCAGTGTATTATCTGATGCCAAATAAATGCAAAAATCTTAAAGATATGAAGCCTTCTCGTTTGTCTGTTTGTACTAGTAGCCTTTAAGATAAAGAAGGTCGATATTTCTTGCAGTATTACATGTGATTCGGGCCCTTACTGTTCGAATTTTATCACATGTATTCGAATCTACAACGCTAAGAAAAAAAAAAAAGCATGATCACGCTAAATAATGATTCAAAAAGCTCCCTTACCTTTAGTTCATAGCCACTCTGTGTCCCACAGCCGGTTTAATCACCGTTTCGTCGACTTTCTTTCCATCGAGTACTGAACGCTCTCACAGCATTTTTCGCTTCGCTTATCACCTGTCAACTTCGGCGGCCGACAGTGGCCACCAATAGTCAAAACGCAAAATCAAAATTCGATATTTAAAGTCGATCTTCAAAGTAAAGAGTGAAAATAAAACATCGAAAGTCGATTCACGAACACTTATGCCAGTAGGCATTGAGTAGACAACCGAAGAATTTACTGGTCCCAGAAATTAAAAGCTTTATCTAACAATCATCTGGTGGCCTGTTAAACTCAAAATGGTTCAATCCCTCACATTAATCCAAGCATTGAAGCTACTTCTAAGTCTTGTTACTGATGTAATTTGTAGCAGTGTTCCTATTTTTGCCAACAAAAAGCAAAAGTGGTGGAGCCATTCGAGGGAACATGCTATTTATGGACCCGGTCTGAGATCCTTTTTTGTTTTAATGTATATGAGAACTGTACGGTCTCAGACCGGCACGAAAGTAACTCGTGTCGGGTCAGCGACCGAGATGAAGTCAGACCGGTCTGAGTTCATTTTTAGACCGGTCCAATGTAAACACATGAAAAGAAATGTATGGAGACCGATACGAACTCATACCGGTCTGAGTTTGTCCCAGTCTCATGCATGTAAATACCTTAGTTCTGCTAGTTCGTGAATCGACTTTTGATTTGTGATTTTCACTTTTCTCTTCAAGGAAGATTGACTTTAAATATCGACTTTTGAATTTTGGTTTTGAACTTTTAGTGCATGGCCACTGTCCGCCGCCGTAGATTACAGGTGGCCGAGCGAAGCGAAAAATACCGTGACCATTGCCGTGAAAAAAATTGAAATTGCCGTTGTGGTGTTTTTGGCCAGCGGCCAATACACTTTGAGCATGCACACTTAAGCGCCATTCTGGAACGTAGTCCGTTCGAATCAAAGACATGATAGTGGCGACGAGGTAAAATTCAAGAAATTATGACCACTATTGGGAAGGTAGAGAGTTTTGATGACACAAAAGAGAACTGGGAAACCTATGTGGAACGAGTGGAACAGTTTTTCTTGGGGAACGACATCGATGATGACCATAAAGTGCCAACTTTGTTGAGCTTGATCGGCGGGAAAACCTACACTCTGCTGAGGGATCTTCTTGCACCGGAGAAGCCAGCTACAAAGTTCTTTCAACAGATAGTTACCACTCTCCAGGAGCATTTGAGCCCAAAGCCCTTGGAAATTGCGGAAAGATTTCGTTTCTACAAGAGAAACCAAAATGAAGGAGGAAGCATTTTGTCTTACGTGGCCGAGCTAAGGAAGCTTGCGACACACTGCAATTTTGGCGGGAATCTGAACGAAGCGCTACGAGATAGACTGGTCTGTGGACTTCGAAGTATGCAGATCCAAAAGCGATTACTGTCAGAAGCCAAACTGAAGTATTCCAAAGCTGTGGAGATTGCTGTAGCAATGGAAACTGCCATCCGCGATGCTTCAGAATTACAAAGTGAGCTCAACCCCAACCCAGTCCCTCATGTTGCCAAGTTGACTGAACACTGCAAACCAACACCAGCGAAACTGGCGACTACCCCCCCCCCCCCCCCCCCCTTGCTACCGCTGTAGTGGGAACACACATATGACACACAATTGTTTTTACAAGGACCAGATCTGCCACCACTGTGGAAAACAGGGCCACATTCAGCGAGTTTGTCGTTCCAAACAGCAAGGAAAGCCTAAGCAAGCAACCAAAACCCCAGAGGTACATGCTGTTGAGGTTGATGTTGAGGTTGATGTTGATGCATATGAAGACATATTACCCACCTTCGAGGTGCACAATGTGAGGAAACAGAGCAATGATATTATCTGGGTTGATTTGGATGTTGATGGTAAACCATCTACGATGGAACTGGACACAGGTTCGGCTGTGTCTATCATCTCGTTTGACCTCTACCAGCAGAAATTTAACAGGCTTCCCCTGCACAAAACTGGACTGTCCTTGAAAACCTACACCGGGGAAAACATTATGCCAGTAGGAGTGCTCAAAGTACCCATGGATTACCAAAACCAAAGAGAGGTGCTGGACCTGTATATCGTCAAGAATAAGGGTCCTGTTCTAATGGGAAGGGATTGGCTACGTACCATACGCCTTGACTGGTGTTCTATCAAGTCGCTGCAGGCTTCACTAGTTACCTCAAGTCCCAAAGAGCGTTTGGACGTCATGCTAGACAAGTACTCATATGTTTTTTAAAATAAACTGGGCACCTTTACATCAGCCAAAGCGAAGTTAACTCTTAAAGACGACAGCCAAGCACGCTTCTTCAAGGCCAGACCGATGCCGTATGCATTAAAGCCGAAGGTGGAGGAGGAACTGCGGAGACTCCAGAATGAAGGTATTCTCACTAAAGTGGAGTGGAGTGAATGGGCCACACCGATTGTGCCTGTCCCCAAGAAAGGTGGTTCCGTCAGACTTTGTGGTGATTACAAGATCACAGTGAACCCAGAACTGCAAGCAGAGCAGTACCCTCTTCCTCGCATTGAAGACATCTTTGCAAATCTTGCGGGTGGGCAGAAATTCTCAAACATTGACCTCCGCCAAGCTTATCACCAAATAGAGATGGAAGAAGATTCAAAGAAATACATCACAATCAACACCCTTATGGGTCTGTTCCAGTACAACCGACTAGTGTTTGGTATCACCTCTGCACCTGCTCGCTGGCAGCGCACCATCAAGTGTTAGAAGGTACGTCTGGAACAAGCTGATCATCACTGGAAAGAATGATGAGCACCTTGCCAACCTAGAAGAAGTCTTACGTCGCTTACAGGCTCATGGTTTAAGAGCAAACAAGACAAAGTGCGAGTTTTTCAAAGAGAAGATAACCTTCTGTGGACATGATATTGACAGTCATGGTCTCCACAAGTCACCAGAGAAAGTGGAAGCAGTCTTGAAAGCGCCTCGCCCAAGCAATGTTGCCGAACTGAGGTCGTTCCTGGGGTTAGTTAATCACTACAACAGATTCTTGCCCAATCTGTCAACAGTGGTACACCCTTTGAACCAGTTGTTAGAGAACAACCATAAAGGGAAATGGACGGAACAATGCGAAACCACATTCTACAACGTGAAAGAAATGATCACCTCAAAGCAAGTATTAACACACTATGATCCCAGTCTGCCACTGAGGCTTGCTTGTGATAGCCTGCGTAGCAAGCGTTTCCGTTTGGTTTCGGACCAAAGAAAGACCGAGGAACGGTATTCTAGGTTTTGGCCGCGCGAGAAATGAAACAAGAGCCAAAAAAGTGAAAGTGGGGGGGAGGGGGAAGGGAATGAAGGAAACGCTTGCAGACAAACCCCTCGATTTTGAAAACCTGCGTTCGCCAGCGAACGCAGCGCCTGATTGGCTAGGCTAATCGAACAATGTTCACATGTGTCGATCAAAGGTTTGTTTCATACTAAGATGACGGTATGGTACGTGACAGGCATATTAATTTTCAGTTGTTGTTGTTTCAAATTCTGGTCGGCAAGATTTGCGATCCAATGCAAGAGCATTTTCTTTGACCTCTTTTGAAACGTAATGCTCTTCTTGCGACTAAATAAGGGTTTCAGGTCGTTTAATTTATTCTCCAAAGTGCCTCCTGGATCTGAATAACTAAAAGCGATTTTCTTTTGTCCGCGAATGCGATGTTTTCCTGCAATGTGTCATGCTGGGTTCAGCTCGTTAGTGTTTTTTTGAGGGATGTTGAATATTTACAGACTGTTCTGTTAGATGGATTAAAAAGACAAATGTCCAAAGCCTGTATTGATGGTTCGGATTCATTGACATTTCAACATAAACGTCGTCCATGTGTTTCATACAAAAGCTGTGGCTATATGGCCGGTAACAGGTCAAGGGTTTCAAAATACTAAATGGCTGGCAGTTCTATATTCTCAGTAAATTTCACAAAATCGAAAGATTCCAGCTAATCTAAACTATCATATGTCGATTTAGAAAAGTCAAGCGATCCTGAAATGCTTTACAGATCTTTGGTCTAGTGTTTGGTTTGCGCTGGGCTCAGAGGAGGAAATCACGTTTTGTGACACAGAAATTTTTTCAGCTCGACTGCCGGTCAAGGTTTTCAAACACTAAACGGCCGGCAGTTCTATGTTCTTATTAAATCTCACATATAGCCACAGCGTTTTTTACAAAAAAATATATTTTGGGTTCACACACGCGTCCTCTGAGGTTCATTTCCGCTCCACTGAAAGCCCAACATTTTATTGGTCAATTATGACAGCTGATGACAGCATCAAATGTCGATGCGCGAACTCAAGCATGACAGGCCAAGTGGGCGGTTTTCAAAATCCCAGGGCTTGTCTGCAAGCGTTTCCTTCCTTTCTTCCCCACCCCCTCCCAGCTCTTTTATTGGCGCCATTTTAGACTCTCGTTCCTCGTTCTTTGCTCCTAAACCGCACGGAAACGCTTGCCACGCAGGCTATGCTTGTGATGCCTCCCCTGTGGGAATTGGTGCCGTACTATCCCACGTGATGAATGATGGGACTGAGAGACCCATTGCTTTTGATTCCAGGACACTAACAAAAACTGAGCAAGGGTAAACACAAATTGACAAAGAAGCTTTGGCAATAATCTGGGGAGTCAAGAAGTTCCATGTGTATTTGTTTGGCCGATCTTTCACCCTGTACACTGATCATCAGCCGTTAACATCCATCTTCCACCCACACAAGAGCATTCCAGTGGTTACGGCAGCCCGGCTTCAGCGCTATGCATTATTTTTGGCTGGATATGACTACCAAATCGAGTACAAGAACACTAAAGTGCATAGCAATGCAGATGGCCTTTCCCGGCTGCCACTTAAAACCGAAGAGAGAGCAGAAGAAGTTGTGGATCCAGTAAATGTTTTCAATATGATGCAGTTTGAGCCGTTACCAATCACAGTTGACAACGTCCGAAGAGAAACCCAAAGGGACCCTGTCTTGAGTCAAGTCCATGAGATGGTGACTAAAGAATGGCTAAGCAGCCATGTTCCTGTACCGGACCCCTTCTACGCTCACAGGGATGAGATAACAATACACTCAGGCTGTTTGATGTGGGGAATCAGAGTCATAGTACCCCCAAAACGTCGTCCACAAGTGCTTGAAGAACTCCATCAAGGACATCTTGGAGTGGTGAAGATGAAGGCCCTAGCACGAAGCTACATCTGCTGGCCAGGGATAAACAAGGAAATTGAGGAAACCGCGAAGACTTGCCCGGGTTTCCAGCTAATGCAGGCTGAACCTAGTACCGCACCTGTACATCCATGGGAATGGCCATCGTCACCCTGGCAGCGAATCCATATTGATTTTGCCCGACCTTTCCTCGGCTGAATGTTTTTGATTGTTGTGGATGCTCATTCTAGATGGTTGGAGATAGAGAAAATGGATACCACGACCTCAACCAAAACCATCAAGAAACGGCAGAGGTTATTTGCTAGATATGGTGTGCCATCCCAGTTAGTGAGTGACAATGGGCCACAGTTTAATTCTGAAGAGTTTCAGATGTTCCTCAAGAGAAATGGAATCAAACATCTGACAACTGCTCCATACCATACTGCCAGCAATGGTCTAGCCGAAGGCTGTGTGCAGAGTTTCAAATCAGGCATGAAAAGTGAAACGGAAGTAAAACCTCTGAGCATTAAGCTGGCAACGTTCTTGCTAGCTTACAGAAATACCCCCCATTCAACCACTGGAGAAGCGCCATCTCAGCTATTTTTGGGAAGACGATTACGCACTCGACTGGACTTGCTGAAACCAGATCTCAGCTTGAAGATAAGCAACCGTCAGATAGACCCAACCATCACGAAGGGTGGTGCTGTAACCAGATAATTCTCCATCGGTCAGACAGTGATAGCACGATATTACACTGGTAGTACAAAGTGGGTACCTGGCATCATCCGAACACAACTTGACCCCTTTTCTTACGAAGTAGAAGTCAAACCTGGCTTAGTGTGGCGTCGACACACAGACCAACTGAGGGATACCAGAATTCCAGTAACACCAAGCAGCAACCCTGTTACCCAGACCTCAGAACTTCCAATCCAGGTTGAGAGGCGTGAGGACCCAGTGTCTGAAGCCAGTGAGCAACCAGCAGCAAGCAACTTGGAGACTGATGTTCTGCCACCAAGTCCAGTGGCTGACCCTGCAGCCAGCAGTCCACCAAATTTGAGTGAGCCTGTTCCTGGACCTGTTCCTGTTAGACGATATCCGCTCCGAGTGCGGAAGCCCCCAGCTAGGCTGGATTTATGAACTTTGAAGTGACATTAAGAGTGTGCATATTTCAATAGGCGTGTTGTGTTTGACTTAACGTTTCAGATCCTTATTAGTTACCATATTGCATGCACTAGCTAGTGGGGAGGAGTTGTGGTGTTTTTGGCCAGCGGCCAATACACTTTGAGCATGCACACTTATGCGCCATTCGGGAACGTAGTCCGTTCGAATCAAAGACATGACAGCCGTGAGTAAATTGAAATTGCCGCGAACAAATTGAAATTGCCGTGGGTAAATTGAAATTGCCGTGAGCAAATTGAAATTGCCTTGAGCAAATTGAAATTGCCGTGAACAAATTGAAATTGCTGTGAGTAAAATTGAAATTGCCGTGACACTTTTGGGCCACCGTAGATAACGGCCAAACAAGATTTTCCTTTTTTTACCGTATTAATTAATTTTCTAACGATATAATCTTTATCTCAAAATATCTCGCTAGCTCTAACAGATTCCGCTTTAACTTTACCAACATGACGAACATCGAGGCAACCCTATTGGAGAGAAAAGCTCCAGTGAACGAGTTTGTAAGAACAGTTCCCGGTACCAAAAAAATATTGCTGCAAGTGATGGCGGTAGGTAATGGCGTCACTTTAATTTGTTCACTCCGATCGGATGTCATTGTAACCCTGATCATGACAAATTTCATCTTTATCTAATACAACTGCTGGTAATTTTTCTAAATGTTTGTTTATGGCGACAAGTTTACTCATTCGTCCATTTAATTTTCAATTCATAAACAAAAATTGAAAATTGATCGCAACATTCAATTTTCAATTTTCTTCTATATTCACGTCATTGCAGTTGACAGATCACTGCGGAAATGGCCCCGCTCGAATAGCTAAAATATTCATTGTTCGATAATCTTTTTAATATCGACTGTAGAAAATAAGAGCTGGTGTTTATTTTCTCATTTTTGTTTACAGGGGAAAATGGTAAAACAATTATGAAAGTTTGTTCATTTTGCAGGAAGAAAAAAATTGGAAAATCAAAAATTGACATCGATTTTCAATTTTCAATTTTGAATTGAAAATTAAATGGACGAATGACCGACGGACCGTAATTAAACTCAAATTTTGGCATTATACGACAAACAAACATGAAACTGTTCATTTATATTGTTATGAAACGAATTTATCTATTTTATATTGTAGCCTGAAGTTACAGAAAGAAAATAGGGTTTCCGGTTTGCAAAAAGGAAACATTTATCCGCCCTGTTTCTTTTCGTAGACGACTGTTTAGTTAAAATTTGGGCAACTTGCGATAATTTTTTGGGCAAATGGTTTGCCGCCCCCTCTGGCAAAAAATTGCCCGTACGCCTATGAATGCTAATGTTTTAAATTCATTTCAGACATACCTACTTGTTTTGCTTCTGTTTCCTGAGAGGAATTAAACTACCCTCTGTCTAGTGACAAATTCATTTTAAAGGCAATCAAGATTTGATAGACAACTTCTAGTCTAAAAAACAAAGGAGAGATTTTTTTGTTAGAAGAACAACATGAAAATTTTGTAGCGGCGGTGACAAAATGAGAAATGCTAGCGGCTACCAATGCAAGGTGAAAATGAGCGGCAGTGAAAAAAAGTGAACGGGAACACGTACGACATTTCCTCCACAAAGCGTGTAACTAAGAGGTTTCTGGAAGTTTCACGTTTTAGTCGTGCAAAACAACGGCAAAGAAATGTACAAAAAAAGCGACACGTGCAAAATTGCTTCTTTTCCGGCGTTGCATGCCTTCGCCCCTTAGCATTACACGATTTTATACTTTGTTTGAACAAACTACAAATATTATCGAGAGCTTCGCTTTTAGCCCTGGCTAAACCTGTAGCTATATATTAGTTTTGTCAGTAATAAAATAATCATGACGGTTTCAATTTCCTACATTTTGACAATAATAATGGATTCTGCACAAAATACGTTATATTGGATTCAGCTTACTTATTTACATATTTTCTTGAAGTCTGAGCGTTTCTTAGCAAAATGTTTTTATAATAAATGAAATGAAATAATCTCTCGTTATATTAATATAGGTTAGAAAACAAGCAATTTAATAAGTCAATTGAAAGGCTTCTGGTACTTCCCGCTTGATCCAACTAACCGGGTAAGTGAAACGTCATCCTCGGAGACCCAGGGGCAGATAGTGGGGACGAGGAAAAGTCTAAACGGGCGGAAAAATATATGTCACGAAGAAAAGTAAAGAACGGCGAGAAGAGCCCCTGGGAACAATGTCTTACCAGACCAGTTCTAAACGGTCGCCGCCGTTCTGGCTTCTGATTGGTGCCAGAAAATTGTGTTTTTCTGGCACCAATCAGAAGCCAGAAGGGCGGCGACCGTTTGGAACTGGTCTGGTAAGACACTGTCCCCAGGGGCTCTTCTCGCCGTTCTTTACTTTTCTTCGTGCCATATATTTTTCCGCCCGTTTAGACTTTCCCTCGCCCCCTTTATCTGCCCTGGGTCTCCGAGGATGGTGAAACGTTAAACTAAATTTCTACTGAAGTATCTATTGAGGTATATATGTTGTTTTAGCAAAGGTGGCAAACCTAGAATGAACAAAATGGCTCGGGTTTCCTTTGACTTAACATTATGAATGTATTATAATATCTAGAGGTAGAAGAGAAATAAATAGTAATCCCGGACTACGTCTGTGAACGTATTTTCCTGCTCGCTATTTATCGTGGATACTTTTTAAACACACTCTGACTTCCCGTAAGCGATCACCCAAAACGCGAAGAGTTAGTGGTCGCTTTGTGAGATTCAATATTCCTTTAACAGCTGCAGGGTTTCTAGAGAAGAAGTCCGGAAACATCTTCTTTTTGGAGAGAATGTATTGCAGACGATTTTTAGTTTTTTTTTTTTTTAACTTAAAGATAATTCCATGTTGTTTTTGAACAACATGGATCTACAAGTTCTTCTCTATTACTCTTAGTAGCGTAGCACATACAGTGAACCCTAAGATCAGAACATTGTAACAGATAGTCACTTAAAAGAGGTTAAAAACAATCAATGGGAAAACCGTCATCCTATACTAAAACCGTGGCCCGCGGTCGCTTACGAGAGATGGTCGTTTTTGAGAGGTTCCAACTGTAAGGCTAGTTTGACAGGGAACATTTTGGTATTTTGAAAATGTGGTAGCGCACGAGAGGTGGTCGCGCATAGAGCTATGACTGTAATCTTTTCGAAAGTTGTTCTTCACGATGATCTCTTTGAAAAAGTTGTATTTAAACTGAAAATTATTACGTGTTATTTATTTATTATTTATTTTTTAGTCTGAGCGTTTCTTATCAACATGTTTTATAAATTTCAATGGATTTGTTAGTACAATGAGATTGACCACTCCAGAAAATAACATACAACAATGCTCTTTTGTTTGTCACCCCAAAAGTTTGCATAAGCATTGTTTTCAGTTTTTCTTGGGGCCATTTTAACTCCCAAGAGAAACTGAAAACAATGCTTATGCAAACTTTTGGGGTGTCAAGCAAAGAGCATTATTGTATGTTATGGTATTTTCTGGAGTGGTCAATTATCATCATGTCATGATAATGTCATTTATTATTAAAGAAGGATCTGGAACGGTATCCACCATCTTGGATCGGCTATTTTAATCAAATTAATGTATTCAATTTCCCTAAACCTGTATAAATCGAGGTAATCGTGATAGAAAAAATTATCTGTGCATAAGGATGCTTAGGAAAGCAGAAAAATCCGCAAGTTGTGAAATTCCGAGAGAAATTAACAATTTTGAAAACTGAACTCAACATCTACGGTTTCAGTCATTTTAAATTCATTCTTTTCTTTTTCTCATATCAGTCCAAAAAAAAGAAAGCCTGGGTTAACACTAACAGTTATTTCAAAAGTACGTTGCGTTTGATCGTCCGGGTGAACGTAGTCCTGAATAGGACTGTTGTTGTTGACAGTGACTGACGTTTCTACAACCTATGTGGTAGTCAAAAATGACTCTGAAGATATACCGCACAGGTTGTCGAAAAGTCCGTCAGTATCAACAACAACAGTCTTATTCAGGACTAAGTTCACCCGGACGATCAAACTCAATCTACTTTTGAAATGACTCCTGGGTTCAAACCTTAAACACTAACAGTTATAATAAAAAAATCACCAGAGCAAACTGCAGGTACCACGAAATAAAGCCTTAAAAGAGAATAATCCAGCTCTACTTAACATCCATGACATATTCAGCAAGAAACAACCCATTCTGCAATCCACCGAAAGCTTAAGAAACATCTTCAATGAAGTACCTGTCGTCGCTTTCCCCTGTCCACCAAACCTTCGTGAGCTACTTGTTCGTGCGAAACTCGCAAACAACGACAGCACACCCAAGCCCCCTGCCGGTACATTCCGTTGCAACTCCAGACATAGCTGCCTCACCCGCCCATACATTAACAATGGAAAAGCATCATACACTTTCACCAACAAACGTAACATATATGGTCCAATGTAAAATATGTAAAAAACAATATATAGGTGAAAATAAACGCACACTTCGTGAACTCTTTAAAGAACATAGACAGGCAACAAACAATCCACTCCACGCAAACACCTCACAGAAGCAGTCCCTTCCCACTTTAATCAACCTGGCTACTCGTGGCCACTCGATTGAAGACATGGAACTTATATCTTCCGCTAGAATTACAACCCACCCTCAGCAATGCACGCGTAAGGCAAGAGAATACCTCATAGATAGAGGCAAAACCCTATCACCAGACGGTCTGAACCGAAGGAATGAACATTGAACTGTTTCTATTTCTATTTTTATTGTATAATCATTTACCTGTATCTTATTCTATCTAGTATTAATAATTGTATTTTATTATTAACAACTTAAGTAAATTTTAAATTCAAAATTTAGGAGCCGTTAAAAGACATTTTCTGTCAGTAAAGCTCTGGCCCTGAGGAAGGCTAATTTTGTTAGCCGACATATTGGCCTATAATAAATTAGCTCTTTGCCGTAGTGCCAGCCCCGCATTCAGTTTTGTTTTAGTTATAATAAACTTGATAAAATATCCCTGTATTAAGCGCAATGCTGTAACGACGTTACGACGACTTTAAAATGTTCCCAGATAATTTTTAGGAAACATGAATCGTTAAGCTTAGTGGTCATAGCTTGAACGGTTTGAAGTTATTCAACTTTTAAGCGAGCCACTCTGAATAGAGTTAATTAACGAAAATACCATTTTATTCCCGTATGCACAGTTCCACTAACTATGATCTCGCCAAACGGGCACTACAAAACTGTAAGGACTTCAGTCGGTAAAGATAGTTATCATGCAGCATTTCTAGATCTACCCGCCAGAATCGGACAGCTATGGCAACAACGGCAAATATAACCCAATTTAATTACATGGCTTCCAATAACCCTTTAAGTCCCAATATATAGTGTTCAAGATCAATCTTCTCCTTACAATTATCCATACACTGTAAAGAGATAAGTTATTGGAATCAATAAAATGATCACCCAAGAGAAAATACTTTGATCTTTGAACAAATTCTCTCAACTAATTCTTTAAGGAAATATATGGAGATCAGTTTGGAGAATTGTATGTGGATATAGGGGCTTAAAGGGATAAAAACACCATATTTGAAAAAAGGGACCGCAACTTAGCAACAATTCTCTTTGTCGCTTTGTCTTGTGGCACGGTTTCCAAAGTGTTGAATTGATGGTGGGGGCATGTTAGCCTTGCAGGAATTGTACCTGTACAGTAAAATCTGCATTTAAAGCTGCCGCTTTCGACATGAATAACAGCCGATCGTTGCAACCTTTTAGGCTAATAACAACCAATACATCAAATGCTTATCGTTAATAATAGCTTTCCCCCCAGAATGGCCCATATATTTAAGGATTAAGTGCTTTTTAACTGTCGTGGCTACTACATCCATTCGAAATCGAACCCGGTTCGCCTAACATTGTGTAGCTTATAAATAAGAGCCAATTTGATACATCAACTTAATATCACACTTTCAGTGTAATTTCTACCAAAAATGGCGTTGTTTGTTTTACGCATTGTGCATTGTTTCCAACATTTCCAAAGAATGATTATCAACTATTTGCATTTTTTTCTAGCTTGGCAATTCTTGATATTCATTTGGCATTGCTCAGTGACTGTAACGAATGTGAATGATATATATCATTGATATCTTCAAAGCACAATACCTGTCCTAGACACTAATGGATCCCCTCTGTTGAAGGATTAGGATGTGATCGTACGGCAGAGTTGAGGAGTCATCGTGGAGGCCAGTCAACACAATATAACTACTAAAGCAACGTCTTTTACCCAGAAACCCAGAGACGACAGAAACAGATTGTCAAATGAGCACGTTAATATCTTCCTAAGGTATTGAAAGCGCTTTAGCTCAACGCCCTGTCCTAGCTTGTTGTCAACTAAACGTCACTGGTTTAAAGAGTATTCCGTCACAATAGAACGCTCTGTAAATGTAACAGCCCCTGCATGATGGTGCTATGCGCAAATGATAGCTTTTGCCCAAGGAATAATTCAGTTGAGGGAACTTCGGGTTCAACTGAGATACGTTTAAGCGACGGCGAGGTGGGAATACTGACCTTTGAGGTTCTACTCGCCTTTTTGGGAGTAATTGGAAATATTTCAGTGGTCATTGTCATAAGTCGCCTTGGAAAGAAAAAACAGCCAGTGGATTGTTATGTGCAAAATTTAGCCATTGCAGACCTTGGTACCCTGCTTATATCGTTTCCGCTCGTCATCATCAGAATTGAAATGCCTTCGACCTGGCCCTTTGGTCGGTTCGCTTGCCTTTACTTTTACCCTGTGGTGGAAATTTTCTACGGCGTATCTGTGTGGTGCATTGCGATAATCGCCATTGAGCGCTACCAGAGAATAGTTTCAATGAAAATAATTGCACAAAACAGCAGGAACAAAACGTCTTTACAGAGAGCTAAGACTATTGCCGCTGGTGTTTGGGTGATATCTTTCTTAATATTGTGCCTTCCAGTTTACTTTTTTATTGACTACTATCAACTTCCAGGTGGAGGTACATTTTGCGGTCCGAAGTCGGAAACGTCCTTAGCGACAGGATATATACTCTGTTTGACTCTGCTAACATATCTATTACCTCTTATTGTAATATCATTTACTTACATATCTATATCGCGTGTGTTAAGACGGAGCAATGATTTCGTCAAAAGTATGAAAGAGGTTAACCTTGTGGCGATGTCACAGGTAGACAAACGTGTTTATCTAACACATGCAAAAAGCGCTCGCCTGAGACAAAACATCCGAGCGAAGAAAATTCTTAGTCCTCTTGTTGTGACATTTGCGGTTACAATGCTCCCTTTAAACGTCTTTCGTCTGACCATGCGGCTTTGGCCAGCATTCTCCGAGAAAGAATACTATATACGTCTTCTTTATTCGGTGGTAGTTTCCACGATGACCAACTCCGCGGCAAATCCTGTAATTTATTCGGTAGTTAGCAGAGACTTTCGCAAGGGAATAACAAGTTTATTGCACCATGATTTATCTCATTGGCCCTGTAAAATGGGTGGGACACCCTGAACTGATTGTTCGCTGCCGCTTGGAACAGTAGGTATAGGTAAGTAGGTTGGTAGGTTGGTAGGTCGGTTGGTAGGTTGGTAGGTAGATAAGTAGGAAGGTAATATGTTAAATCACAAAAGAAACACGCCAGTATCAAGAAAGCTTGGCTGGGTTCTATGTAGAGCGTATTTTTCACAGGTGAAAAGTAAAAGATGACGACTAATAGTCGAGAAACTAATATTACTGACATCTAACTGAGGCAATATAAAATTAAATGGTAAGATAATGATAATGGGAAAATGACTTCACAAGATTAGGGGTGGCGAATGGTAAAATCCGAGACTCGCCGAGACGCCGAGATCCTAGTTAGAAATCCGAGCCCGAGATTCTTTGGTAAAAAGTTTCGAGACTCAAAAAAAGTAAATACAAACCATGCAAAAACGAGACTTCGAGACTTATCAAAAACGCTTCCGAGATTTCGAGATCCTGCCAAAATTTTCCGAGACCCACGTTTTTCGAGGTACCATTCGCCACCCCTAAGATTGACAGCAAAATTTAAGTTTTAGTAGCCAATGTTGACAAATAAATAACATTTAAGGTGCATGACGCGATAGATGGAAAAAATAATGAAAAAGCTCAATTTTTTCGCCATTTTGTTACTGTTTTTAGAAACAAAAGAGTACTTCAAAATGTTATATCTCCTAAAGCAATTGAGTTTTTAAAAATCGTTTTCCTCATTCGTTTCTATCTAGCCTGCGCGCAGACGAAATTAACCTCTGGTTATAACTCCGTCTGCGAAACAGCGTCGAAATCCTTTTTCTGGACTTCCAGCTGTGTACCCAGATATGAGTACGCGACACGATTGGTCAGTTAAAAAAGGCCTTTGTTTTGTTTTGTCGTGATCGCCAATCAGGTTAAAGGGAAATTCGAAACGCACTTCCGGTAATTCATTGAGTCCGTTGGGGGTCCAGAACAAGGATCCCTGCGCTGCTTCGCAGACGTTACTAATCAGAGTTTAGTTATCGTCTACACGCAGGCTATTTCTATCCGTGTTATTTGAAAATTACCAATTTGCTACGTCATTAATTGAAATTAGTATTTTGCTGTCAATCTCGTGACGTCATTTTCCCGCCAAAACTGTTGTCTTGAATACAAAGTTCTGCCATCCTGTAAAAATTGAGCTCAAACAGATAAAAATTCCAAACGTAGCTCCTAGAGTGCAGTTTCGAGGGTTCTGTTGACCGTGCTTCGGCTTTTGCCTTGGCTATTTGTCCTATTTGGCTGAACAGATAAATCGTGTGCCTTAAATTTTGGCTTTTCCATTTTTGTTTAGCCATCAAAAATCATCAAGCTTTAAAGACATTACTATGCCTTTAAACTTCGTCTAACATTTTTTGTTATTTGTCTCATTGCAAAATGATTTTAAAAACTGTTTCGATCCCTAGCCGCGAGGAGCAAGGATAAACGGCTGTATTCGCAGGGTAGAAGAAGTATACACGATGACTGTGATTCCAAGCAAAAATTAATAAGAGGAAAACAACGTAGAAAAAAGAAAGCTTCAAGTCAACGGTTAGTGTTAAGTTGACATAATTTTAATTTATAAGTTGCTGATTGAGGTCGGGCTTCTTGCCATTTAATTTGCATAGCTTCCTTGAGTTTAACCCTTTAAGCCCCATGAGTGACCAAAGTTAATTTTCTGCCAACAACATCAATACATCATCCAGAGAAAATGTTGTGAGAATTAATAAGACAATCATCTGATGGGAAAAGCTTTGATCTACGAACAAATTCTCGTAACCAGTTCTTCAAGGAAATGTATGGAGATTAGTCTGGAGAATTTGTATTTGTATTTTGTACCCTGCTAGCAGAGGCTTTTCCCTTGTGTTTCTCAGCGTTGTACTGCCATTCTCTTCGCGGTTTTGGCTGCTCGCGTTTTGTTTTGGTTGTTTCTGTGCCGAGGAAAAGAAACAACCAAAACAAAACGCGAGCAGCCAAAACCGCGAAGAGAATGGCAGTACAACGCTGAGAAACACAAGGGAAAAGCCTCTGCTAGCAGGGTATGTATTTTGTGGATTAAAGGGTTAAGCTGAAATTTTCGTCGAGTCGCCATCTGCACTGTGGCAGGATGTACGGCAATGTTCCGTGCTCTGTCTAAGTGTGGACCTGTTGTCAGAAGAGAGCTTCTCACTGACACGTGTAGAAACACGTGTTTGCTACATCTGTGACGAGTCCTAGTCAAGATTTCTCTACACGTGTCCGTTAGGGGTGATAAATGGTTCATTAAAATTTTTGACTGCTCGCAAAATTTTAACTAATGCTCGCAAGGACCATTCGTCACCCCTTCCGTTAGCGTCTCTCTTTTTTAAAAATCTAAAACGTAATGAGTTCTAGACTTTCCTTTATTATTAATATTTTCTTGTAATCATAGGTTCTAAAAGAATCAAACATTGTTTCAAATTATTTTGACACAAATCGAAAATCTTTTACAAACTAAAAAGAATCGATATCTTTTTAATACTCGATTCTCGTTGCCACGCATTTTGAAGGAAGGAGTTTAAATACCCGAAGATAAGACTAGTATAATATTCATCAAAATTTTCAGAGATGGATATTTAAATATATAAGCTTAAATAGCTCTTATCTTAGTGGACAAAAAGTAAAATATTGTGTATTTATTTTCGGCTCTTAGGTACAACAGTTACAAGAATTTTTGCAATGGTTATTAGTCAGAGAATCTCGACGTTTTCAATTATGCCATAAGTTATTTTTATCAGAAGAAAGCGATGTGGATACATTGTTAAGAGAGCATATAAATGGTCTGTAAATATTATTACACAAACACTTGGCCATTTTATTTCGCTACTCTTCCAATGATCAAATAACATTTTTTTCTTTATTAACTAAGGCACTGCAGTTATAGTAAGAATGCTCAAATATATTGATTCCGACATCGAGGTCTCATATAAGAACAGTATATACACAGTAAAAACTGACATCATTGGATTGTTATGTGATAGGGATATCATTTTTAAAAGGAGTCAAATACGAAAAGGGCATATATATATATCAAAGGGTAACAAGTTAGACCACGCTGCGGGGCCTCCCAGTGTAGATCTTTGTTCAGTATCCCCGTGAGTCACGCACGGTTTACCGAGGTAGTCTAGATGACCTTCCACTTATGTCTAGAGTCTCTTAGTTATGATTGGGTTTATAGTCTAAGGTTACTCGGATAACCCACACTTTCTTTACATGTTTTTTGAGTGGTGATCGTCTTTTTAATGGATTTGTTAACGGAAGCTTCGTGTTTTGCACGCGTCAAAAGGGCAAGCACGCAAGCCAAAATAAAGAAGAAAGAAACGCATTTTAAAAAACGCTTGTACGTTTAAGTAAGCTAGCCAAAAAGAAAACCATGCATGTCCATGGCTTAACTGGTTTCTATTTTTCTGATAAATCCGCAGGAAAAAAGTGTCTAATTGGATAGACTTAAACAAAAATACCATATCATTCCTTGAATGCACATTATTCACCACCACAGGAACAGCCAGGTGATCTGTGACGTCATTGTGGGGGCCTGGGGAAAGAAATTTTAATGCCGTATACCATAAACCAACGCGCGCACCAATTCAATTCAATTCAATCTTTTCCCGTCAGCTTTGATTTATATGGATACGGCATTAAAATTTCTTTCCCCAGGCCCCCGCAGTGACGTCATAGATCACCTGGAGTCGGTCTCACCAAACGAGCTCAAACGGTGCCACGAAACTGAGGGAATTACCACAGGGTCCCCAACGCTGTATTAGCTAATAGAGTAGTTTAATGTATTTACGCTGTATTATTAGCTAATAAAATAATAAGATGTATTTACCTGTGTTTCTGTGTCTTTATGAGTCGTTTTAGAAGGGATTTTAATCCGATCTGGGACGGTTAACATTGCTGGTAATCAAAATACGTTTGTTTGTCCGGCGTGTCGTAAATAAGACGCTCAAATTTCGTCTTATGTTTCTAATATTGTCATTTTAACTATTAACTCTTGATCTCCTTGGGAGATGATCTCGGGTTTCGAGTCGTGGCCGTTAGAGGATGGTTAATAGTTAACAATATTAGAAACGATGTGAGACGAAATTTGAGCGTCTTATTTACGACACGCCGGACAAACAAACGTATTTTGATTACCAGCAATGTTAACCGTCCCTGATCGGATTCAAATCCCTTCTAAAACAACTCATAAAGACACAGGAACACAGGTAAATACATCTTATTATTTTATTAATAGCTAATAATACAGCGTAAATACAATTAATTTTTCTATTAGCTGATACAGCGTTCGGGTTCCCTGTGGAATTACCGAATGAGAGGATAACTTTTAGTTGTTCTTTCCTCTAGAACGCTGACAACTGTTGCAACATTCACAAAAATAACCTATTTTTATTCAAGCCTCCGCGTCTTTTTACATATTCAATTTTTTTGGGCAAGGACCAGCTTACAAAAAAGAAGGAGCGGATCCTAATAAAGGATCTAATCAGCAATCGTGCCTTCCGAAATATTGGTTAAAAGATAATATATTCCCGACTGTAAAATCAGCCTTGCTTTTTTGTCTTATCTTTTTACATAGCTTGCATTGAATACGCAATACCTGAAAGGTTGCTGTGATAGTCTTCCACTTATAAGCCCCCCACCGATAAGCGCCCCATCCCCCCCCCCCCCCCCCGTAATAGGCCCATCTCCCTTAAAAAAACAATATATCTCCAGTTATAAGTCCTTTGGATATAAGCCCCCTTGTGGCTATTGATATTAATTTGACTTTCTACGAAGTTTTTTTTTTAAAAAAAAGAGTAAGTAAAATTCAAATTTAAAATATTTTCATCAGTACCCGCTGCTTTTGAAACGCTTTTATTAGTCCAGTTATAATACCACCCGGATAACCCCCTCCCACCGTTACACAAGCTCAGACAAGTGGTAGTTTACGGTATTATATACATGTTGAAGCCACGTTGCAGATGTTCTGTGCAGTCAGTGGTAAGTACATGTACAGCACCAACAACAAGTCTTATACCCCATGGCATCAATTAAAACACTCTGGAATCCGCGCCTCGAAGACTACGTGACAAAGGTGAATTTGAAAGAGAATTGTTACTAAGCGAGGGTCTCTATATAGGGTTTTGAAATAGTATTGCTAGCGCAGAGCACATATGCTAGCCAAGGTTAAAATCCTTAAGGTACTTCAGTTAACTGATACTGGACGTGCTAGTCCCACATGGTGCAGTTTATGAAGGCCGATACTACTGTCTTATCATCTTAATATTCAACCCCCAGATTTTTTATCTGGATAGTGGAATTGTAAAATCAGATCTGGAAATGCCCTGCAGGACCGTACAATGTAGGTGTCCGTGGTACGGAACACTCCGGCCCATGCCAAAGGATGATGATGACGATTATACGGCAAAGTTTTTTAAATCTGCATCAGTAGTTGTCCTACTTACGCACCTGCTCCTTCCTGAGGTTTAAATGACATTGCTCATGACCCGTATCGAACTTGAATCATATCATTGAATTCCGAAATTTATTGGATATCTTTCTGGAGAACGTTGTGGGTTTGAGTAGGAATAGGTTTGAGGTGTCTAAGTGGAAACACGCGTCAACACAATATAACTGCTAAAGCGTGCTGTACCCATGCAAGAAGTTCAGGGAACGATTGCTAAACCGACAGCTCTATGGTAATATCTTCCAAGATCTTGGAAGCGCCTTAGCTCGACCTTTACTCAGTGAGTTATATGTAAAGCAGTTACGAGAAGTAAATTTTTCTCAAGAGCTTCCTGTGGATTTCAACACATACGCCCCTACATAATGGCACAATGCGCAAATGAAAGCTTTTGCCTAGGGAATAATTCACTCCAGGACGCCTTAGTGGCAAAGACGGAGATGTCTTTCGGGGAGACCCTAATGCTGTCCTTTGAGGCTCTAATTGTAATGTTGGGAGTTATTGGCAACATTTCAGTGGTCATAGTCATAAGTCGTCTGGGAAAGAAAAAACAGCCAGTGGATTGCTACGTGCAAAATTTAGCCATAGCAGACCTTGGTATCCTGCTAATAGCTTTTCCGCTTGTCATCATCAGAATTGAAATACCTTCGAACTGGCCCTTTGGCAGGTTTGCTTGCCTCTACTTTTACCCTGTGGTGGAAGTTTTCTATGGAGCATCAGTGTGGTGCATTGTGGTCATCGCATTTGAGCGCTATCAAAGAATGGTTTCGATCAAAATACTTGGCCAAAACAGCAGGAACAAAACAACGTTACAGAGAGCTAAAACTATCGCCACTGGTGTTTGGGTGACATCATTTTTGATATTCTGCCTTCCACTTTACTTTGTTGTTAAATACGTTCGCCTTCCAGGTGGAGGTACATTTTGTGGTCCGGCCAAGTGGACTAAGTCCTCAGCGATAGGATATATGGTCTGCTTAATTCTGCTTACATATCTCTTGCCTCTTGTTGTAATATCATTTACTTACATATCTATATCGCGTGTGCTAAAGCGGAGCAATGACTTTATCAAAACTATGAAACAGGTTCAACTGGTGCCAATGTCAAAGAGAAACAAACTTTTCCAAGCCCACCGTGCAAAAAGCATTCGCCTGAGACAAAACAACAGAGCGAAGAAAATTCTTACTCCTCTCGTTGTGACATTTGCTGTTACAATGCTTCCTGTAAACTTGTTTCGTGTGACCTCGGTGGTTTGGCCAGCGTTCGAAGAGCAAGAATGCTACGCATTTCTACTTTATACAATGGTAGTTCTGACGTTAATTAACTCGGCGGCAAACCCTGTTATTTATTCGTTAGTAAGCAAAGACTTTCGCAGGGGGATATATAACTTATTCCACCATAATCTATGTCGGTGGCCTTGTAAACTAGCTGGAGAACTTAATTCGAGTTTTCACTTGTGTTCTCAATAGTGTTCTTAGCATAACTAACGACCCCGTTTTGACAAGTTTTTGAACCAACGAATTTTTAAGCTGTGTAACCCACTTACACGGAACCGTCCTGTTACAGCACTGCTTACACGACACCGTACAAAAATGTGCCAGCGCCAACGGTGGAATAACTATTTTGTCTTCTTTAATCAAAGGCGAGTAACTAACCTCTAGGATTTAACCGTGCAAACTCTGCAAGGTTAATAGGAGCGAGTAACGAGTAACACGTAATAGTGGAACCGTAACGATCGGTCGAAAAATTTGGACCTACATCTGATCAAGTCAAAAATTTGCACGATTTTGCAGATCCCGTGAAAACGAAAGGAAAATCCGTGCAAGTTTTCATCCGCGCAAAAATTTGTCCCGGAACTTGTGTAAACGGGCTACGTTACATGTAGTTATGCTAAGACGACTACTTATAGGTACGTAAGTACGTTCTTCAATAGTTTGATTAGCATTTTTTTTTATTATTATTATTATTATTTAGTGTTAGTATTTAGCTCCCACCGCTATTGTTTAACGTTTACTGGCAGGTTATCACTTATCATGTCATAATTAGCTTCATTTTAGAGCACTTTTTCCCGCGATAATGGAAGCACCGTTCCGTATGCGTGCGAATCCATAGTACGACAATTACTGAAAGAAGAAGTAAATGTTATCAAAACATCAGAAATACTATTTTCTATTTGACATTTAAAATTCGCGGGAAATGATCTAAAAATAAACTGGTCCGTGAAAACGCTGCTGCCTCAGTGGACATAAGGGATTTGCTCTCTCGCGGTTATGGGCTCCCTCTTTAACTTTTCTTTTAGGAAAGAAAAAAAGGAAAATTGTAAAACTCTACTAGTAACAGTAAGGCCTTGAAGGCCGATATATAATAAAACTAACAAAAATATGTTCGTCTTGAATACGGGTCTTAAATTTGTGCGTTTCCTAAGTTCAAGGTACATATGGCTATGGGACACAAATCGCCTGAACTGTAAGTATCCTGGAGAGTCCCATACAATTTACCGTAACGTCGTTACAGTAAATTGTATGGGACTCTCCAGGATACTTACAGTTCAGGCGATTTGTGTCCCCTCATTCGGAGAGGGGAGGCTGTAAAACGTATTCTGTTCTTTCTGTATAATGATTCCTTGTGTAGTTTCTCTTCCATTTCTTGGAGGCCATCATATCTGAACTGATTTCAATGCGGTGTAATTGATTGCCTCGTAATTTGGGTGGAAAAGAAAAAATAATGAGCACAGTCTAAACATCCTAGGACTGAAATTACTTGCAAGGAATTGAAGGCTGCGAGAAGACTTTTAAAGGACCATGTTCACCCAAACGGCCCTGCGCGCTTGTGTTTTTGTTTTGAAACGATTCTTTTGTCAAATGCAGTGTTTTGATTGGCTTCCACTTTTGAGGAGAGTTGCGTGACCATACTAAAAACGACTGCGAGAGAGATTAGCTTTTTTCAAGCTTGACCGAAGCTTAACAGAGACAGTATCAAAGAGGCCAGTAAGACTTTAATTCTTTTCCAAATGGAGGAAGATATATCGCCAGCTTCGTTAAATGTCACCGGAGAAAGCAGTTCAAAATTTAAACTGGTAGTGAATGCGTATGGATGCTTTGTCCAGTCCGATGAACACAATGAAGGTCAAAATTACGAAATGTCTAAGCACCAGGTGAGATTTTCCTGAAGCCCGTTTCGACTGTGAAATGTTTTGATTCCTCAATCTATTATCGTGTGCTAATTCTTAGGAGGCTTCGGTATGTGTTCTCGAAAGAATAAGCGAGAAGTTGTGTTTGCAAAAGCGTCGAATCAGCACTGCTTGCTTACAGTTTTGTCGCTGTAATCGCTGTGTTACAGTTTCTTTAGGTTTGGCTAAGGACTGGTTTGCTAATAATAGTTCTCGCTACTTTAGGGCGATACGCCAGACGATCAGTTTACGTTAAGGATATCACTCGCTTCATAGGTTAAATTAAATAAAGCATTGCTCATGTTAGATTGACTCGCTTGTATTGCTTTCAACTGATTTCAACGGGACCTTTGTTTACAATTGAACATCAACATTCAATGTAGAAGGAACTCGGCAAACACGCTTTCTGTAGTATTTGCAGCCAAGAGCTTCTTTCCCATCTCTCCAGAGATTAAAAAAACTGATCCACGGAGACGAATGTACCTCGGCGACCCCGGTTGATGCGGTCTTCCAACCGTACGTTTCGATGGCGCCGCCATCGAAAGTACTGCAGTGAAACAAACACTCACAGAAACAAAAAGGCTCGATACCAGACCAAACTATCCAGAAAGATGTAAAGAAAAATACCAAAAGCACCTGTGTAGACTTTTTTTAAAACCAAATTGTGCGAACTGGAAGATTAACAAGGATTGACTCTACACACTGAATGCAGCGATTTTCAACTACGCGAAATGTTTTTTTCTTGAGTACAGGGCGCGCAATGCATCTAGGGTGAACATGGGCGAACGACCAAGATGTAACCGACATGTGGGCGAATGTTGAAATTTTGCAAAATTGAAATTCTACGGCCTTACAAGAAGGGAAGAAGTAAAAACACTTTGAGCTCAATTTGTTGTGCGCCAGGCGATTATCCATAACAATCGTTAGTAATCAATATCAATCGAAGATTAATATTGGCTTCCGATATCAATTGATAGAAATCGATCAAGAAAAAAGTTGTGACTTCAATAAAAATCTATTTCCGATAGAAATTGATAATGATTGATTTATCTATTGTTATCGATTACTATTGATTATTATTGGTAAAGACTTATGAGTCATTCGTTAGAAGTTCAACAAAAGATGGCAGCGATCTGGAGAACTTCAATGCCCGTGTACTTACATGACACCGCATCAAATTAAGCCCCCCCCCCCCCTCCCCCTCCCCCAAACCTTATTCTTCACAAAAAAATTAACGTTTAACGTAGAGTGATCAGTTATGATTTATTCAGGCTAGAAGTTCATATTGTTTTTGGTCTTCGGCGGCATGACCTCCAACTTCATATGCTTAACTTTCTCAAATCAATACAAGTAACCATTCTCATAAAAATTACCGAAGAACATGAGGCCGAAAGCGCATTTTTGAAGAAAAAGAATTTTGCTTTTGTTACTTTTAGGCTCCCACAAGTGACTTAAATACTTTTGACAGTGACTTTTAATTGTACAACGCGTAAGTCTACTCTGTCTCATACCACGGTATGTTTGCTACAGGTGATGCGTTTCGCTAAATTAAATAAGCCCCCCTCCCTCAAAAGTGCTTGAAGAAAAAAAAAAGCCGCCCGGGGGGCTTAATAGAGGATTTACGGTAGTAGTACCATAGCAGCTACCTACAAACCCATGGAACAGTCATGGGAACAAAATGGCCGTAAGGTCGCTTTTGCAAACATGATGGCCAGAATAGAAAATCAAATATTGAGACAGAGTTTCGTCAAACCGCCTTTTTGGAAAAGGTACATTGACGATGCGTTTTCACTATGGGACACAAGTCTAGACAACATAGAGAGCTTTGTGGAAAAGGCAAATGACTTTCTCTCTACAAAAAAATTCATGGCTGAGATGTCAGAAGCACAGATCTCGTTCTTGGACGCTAAAGTGCACAAAGGGGTTAGATTCGGCAAGGAATCAATCCTAGACGTGCACTGAAACACATTACAAAACAACAGAAACCTTCCACTACACGAACTTCTACTCGTGTCACACCAGGCGTGAAGAAAGGCTTCATTAAAGGAGAAGCGCTCAGGCTGCTAAGGACTAATTCCTCGCAGATCACATTTGACAGGAATATAAGAAATTTTCAAAACTGCCCGTTAGAAAGAGGCTAACTTGCCGCTATTTTAAGAAAGTACCTCAAATCCGCACGTAAAAAACTTCTACCTTTTGTTACACAATACCACCAGGCTTTACCTCGCCCGAAGAAAATACAAGTGGGGAAATGGCACCTTATTAGCAAAACCAGCAACTGCTAAGAGCTCATATCTTATCGCAACGGAAAATCTCCTAAGGACCTGTTAGAGCGAAGCTCTGAAGGCCATATAACTTCCAATACGACAAAGCGCAGGAGTCGTCTAATGCCCGTCGCTTATTTTTAACCATGTTTAATAACCTTAAATGCTATGTTTGCCGCTTCCTCGGCAAGAAATTTTTTTTACGTATCACCTCTCGCAGGATTATTTTTTAGACAATCTTAATTTGCAGGAATTTTTGGGGGGGAATTGTCACCCCACTACCGTCGCCTTCGAGAAAAATTAATGGATTTGGTGCACCTAATGGGTTTCTCGAGGGCCGCCCTGCAGTGGATAGTAAGCTATTTAACGGGCCGGAAACAGTTTGTGCGAGTCGATGACCGCTCATCAGCTTAAATCAGTACTACTTACGGGGTTCCTCAGGGATTAATTCTAGGACCCGTTTTGTTCAACCTTTACGTGAATGCCCTATCTTCTGCTCTTCCATCTGAAGTTGTATGTCATCAGTACGGGACGACACGACGATGTATACTCATTACAGGCCATCTGATCTTGAAGTCGGCCAGTCGGTTATTTAAGACGCGCTAAACAAGCTGCCAGACTGGTCCTTAGAATGCAACCTAGCTCTGAATCCAAAGAAAACAAAGGTGTTGATGCTGTCACTTAATCTCACGGTTAACGGGAAAAGGCTCCAGCGTGTCTCAAATTTTCGCCTGCTGGGGACCCAAGTCAATCAACACCTCAACTGGAAGGAGGAGATTAACTTGAAGATCTCTAGCTGCTACGCTCTTGGAAATTCTACAAGCAAGTGGCATTTTCTGGAAGACCTGCAATTAAAAACAGGTAAAACTTAAATTATTAGTCGGAAAGTTGATTTGGAGTTGTCTGATAGGCGAACGAGCGCTTAGCGTTTCCTGAACATAGCACCCGACTTTTTTTTTATATATGTATTTAAGCAAGAGGAAGATAGGGCGGGTGTAAGGCTGAAAGACCCCCCCCCCCCCCCCCCCCCCATGAGATGAATAGCCACCTTTCATTGGAAACACTGTAATAAAGTTATTATAATTATTATAATATTATTATTAAAGTCATTATTTCTAATGGTCCGTCCCTTATAAGCGACGGTGTTTTCTGCATTGTCATTAGCGACAATCATTTCTCCGGCTGAATGGACATCAATTCCGACATGTATATTCTTCTGTTGAATGAGCCGTCGATTCTTGAATAATTATCCAACTGAATATGTAATAAGTTCTTCGAATTTACTCCAGAAACCCACTTCGTTTTAATACGAGGTCGACCAGTAACTACTGAAATCGGTCGCACAAGTGGAGAAAACTTCGCGTTTCCGCCTCTGCTTCCTCTTACTCGTCTTAGAAGACCAAAAGATCGAAGTCTGGACAGGATTGCACTTTCAACTTGAAAGCATCTCAATGACTTCCAGCAGTTTCGCAGCGCGATAAAGGAAGGCTAAATACTTAAATAGTCACAACGGGTCAATCTGTCTTGATACCTCCAAGAAAGGATTTAAAAGCAAAACAAAATCCTACCAGTCATGATGAAATAAATTGAAAATGCTTTGTTTTTAGTGGAGGTAAAGCTACCTTCCTGCTGCAGTTTCCAACCGTGTCCAAAGATGATCCAGGGGCACCCAAACGACTGTTTTCTGTAAATATGTATTCGGAGAAGCAAAAATTGCTAGAATTTTCCAGATGACCGTGCCATTGATGTTCAATTTTCGTAACATCTCTAATAAATTCCCTACGATTTTCTAAAGTTTAATTTGTCGTATTTCAGTACCCAAGTTAGCCTATTTTTCGTAGAAAAAGGAAACCTAAAATTTTCGCATTTAGAAATACGATAAAGAGGGGAATCAGAAAAATTCTCACTTTCGTAAAACTTAAAATTACATGTAAAATTTTCCGGAAAATAAAATACGGATCCCTTTGTAATTTCGAAAAGCCTCATGTTGCCCTAGCACGACTGAACAGATACAAATTTTAAAGCGCCGCTTAGAATGTATTTCTAGAGATCTGAAAGTACCCTGGATAGCCTAAAAAGGGTTTTCAATGCATTTAGGAGGAAACCATCGTTGGGTGCCCCTGATGATCGACTCATTAGCTAAAATGTATTTGCATAATGTCACCATGGCAGTTCGCCAAAGATGTTGTTTTAAATGATATTCAAGGTCTAATTGATCGGTAAAACTAACTTTGAGTCACTGCCATCATTTTTCTCACTTTCCTACTTGGGCACAAGACACAAAATTGTTGGTAGAATGCACCGAATACCTTGACCTACTGTAGGGGCTACAATAACGCCGTCATCACCTTTTGCAATAACCGACTCGGGCACAAGACACGAAATTGTTAGTAGAATGCATTAAATACCCTGGCCTAGCAGCTGCAATAAGGCATTTCGTTTGTAGAAAATTTAGGATGTTGCGGATCGTACAGAACTCCTACCCTGTATAAACGGTCTATGTGGAAAGCCGCCAAAGTCTTGGGAACAGTGACCTTTAGCTCGACTTATATTTCATGTCTGTATAAACTCCACTGGGTACTGAACCGAATCAGATTAGTTTTCAACAGAGCAGTTTCTTTCAAGTGACTAAATAGGCAGTAAGTGTACAATGGTGCTATGTGCAAATGAGAGCTTCTGCTCAAGGAATGACTCATTTGAGGGCGCCTTGGTGGCAGAAACAACGATATCTCTTAGCGAGATCCTAATACTTACCTTCGAGGCTATAATTGCCATGCTAGGAGTTATGGGAAACGTTTCAGTGATCATGGTCATGAGTCATTTGGGAAAGAAGAAACAGCCAGTGGATGTGTACGTGCAAAATTTAGCCATAGCAGACCTTGGCACCTTGTTGATAACTTGTCCGCTGGTGATTATCAGGATGGAAATCAGCTGGCCCTTTGGCAGGTTTGCTTGTCTCTACTTTTACCCTGTGGTGGAAATTTTCTATGGTACGTCTGTGTGGTCCATTGTGGTCATCGCAGTTGAGCGCTATCAAAGAATGGTTTCCATGAAAATACTTTGCCGCAATCGGGGAAACAAAACCTTGCTAAAGAGAGCAGAAATTATTGCTGCAGGCGTGTGGGTGATATCGTTTTTAATATTTTGCCTTCCACTTTACTTTGTTGTTGATTACTTTCACCTTTCAAATGGAGGTACTTGCGGTCCTGTCAAGTGGTCAGATTTCTTAGCGACGGTATATATCGTTGGTTTAACTCTGCTTACATATATCCTGCCCCTTGCTGTAATATCACTCATCTACCTCTCTATATCACGTTTGTTAAGCCAGAGCAATGATTTTATCAGAGCTATGAAACAGCAACTCAACGAAGCTATGTCAGACACCGAAAAAAAGGTTTTCCTCACCTACGTAAAAAGCACACGCCTTAGGCAAAACGCCCAAGCGAAGAGAATTCTGAGCCCAATTGTTGTAATGTTCACGATGACAATGCTTCCTTTAAACGTGTTTCGTTTGACCATGGTGTTCTGGCCAGCATTCTCCGAGAAAGAATACTTTGCACATTTACTACATGCGGTGATAGTTTCTACGATAATCAACTCGGCTGCAAATCCTGTAATTTATTCGTTAGTAAGCAGAGACTTTCGCAAGGGGATAAAATTGTTCCACCATAATTTATGCCGGTGGACTTGTAAAATGAAAGGGCAAAATAAGTTATGATTTTTCGCTTGGACCCTTAATAAGCAATCAGATCTTCTATGTATTGTTTCTCATTTTTGCTATATTTATTCAGTGTGGAATTTCCCTCGCGTCGTCGAGCGTTTTCCGACAAGTTTAGTTGTGTTAGGTGCTTTGAATTGATTCCAGGTAACTTAATAAATACTGCATGCCATTGAAGCTTTTCCAAATGGCAATATTGCATAAAAAGAGAACCTAAATGAACGAAATAATTAAATGCCATAATTAACAATTAACTATGGGTGATATATTTTTCCTTTGACTTAGGATTAGCCCACTCGGATTGGTCTCAAATTGGACTCTCTTAGGAGTTTAATTCTGATCTCCTGATGAGCATCCCAGTATCTGTCAAAGGAAAGTCTTCCCATTTCCCAACTTCCATCGCGAATTGATGAGAGCAGAAGATTGCAAGCTTCATCATACGAAATTAGATGAGAGACAACTCTGTGACAGCTAGACGCAGTAGACACCACAAAATAAAATTATTGATCAATTTCCGACTCCGAAACATCAAAAAATCTGGCTGCAATTTTGAAAACTGCTAACCTTCAATGTTATAATCACCGCGCAGAGATTATAGCTGGATAAAGCAAAGCTCCTAGGCTAATCATAGCGCTCTATTTTCGATAATCATCAATGTAATTATACTAATTAACTAATAAAAAGAGTTTTCCTGCTTTGTTTTCCTTTCCCATGCAATGCAAGCTGACAATCTCATTTCTACAAAGTTAAACTGGTTCAAGTTGAATATTCTTCTTTGGCAAGTTGCGTTTTCTCTGTTATTTGTTACACTGTTGAGCTTAAGAGCGAATGCACAGAAAAATCGAGCACACCGTGGCCACAGCTCAAAACCTAACCTACCCTCATTTTCAGTCTGTAATAAGGTTATGATGAGTTTATAACATTGCTGAGGTTTAAATTTCAAAATGCGGACGAGTTTGGGAATTATTTGAGATTTTCGATTTCAACGGTCTGAGGGCCTAAAATTAGCCGCCGAACACGGGCATATAGCCCAGTGACAGAAGTGAGCTGACTTTCATAAACGAGCGAATATATTGGCAATCTTCCACTTAAATTTCACAAAACAGATATCTAACAATTTCTAAAAGGCACATTTTTTAGATTTAGAGAATAAAATATCGACGAACGAGCACAATTTTGAAACGTAATTTGCATAATGCTCATAAATACAACAATTTACCGCTAAAACCAAAATAGAATTTTCTATATGGGGGAATTCTCCAAATCAGCCCAAATCCCGGTTACTACCCAATGAGTTATAGTACTTCAACATGATCTGAAAGTTAGTCTGGTGTTCTTGCGAACGCTTGTAAAATAGATTGATTATTTTGAGGTTATTTTGCCCCAAACAACGGCTAATTGACCCCAGGGTGAATTGGCACGTGCACGTCACCTTAGTTTTATGAGTCGATTTGAGCTCGTTAAAAGGGAGAAACCAACAAGATTCTTTTCATATGTACCTGTTTTAATGAAATGCATGCAATCTTCAAAAGGAGAGGCCGTTTAATGGGTAATTTCTGTTCTTGAGATCTTGTAGCTTGTAGCATGGCGTCTGCGAGCGGACCTGAGTCTACGTCTGTTTTTCCGTGACTGCGAAATCAGAATAACATCATGAAATAATCCTCGCTCGAACCTTCGTAAATGAATCATCTTTGCAGTGCCTTACCCGAGATACAAAGTGGGCCGAATAGGAAAACATTCTAGCCCAATTTGGATCCTTTGCAGCACGTAGTGTATTTGCTAAGCGGCGTAATTACTCACCTCCGATTGCGTGACCAGGCAATTATCGATTGTCTCCTGCGAAAAGTAAGTGCACGGGAAACCAAAGCTTTCGAGATACAGAAAATTTATTTTCTTGTATATGACCAGTTGTCCTTTTGTCTTATTTTAAAAGTGGTTAACTAAGTTGGTTAGCAAACATACTGTCCCACTTTTAAAAATGGTACAGTAGCTGAATGTTCTGTTCTTCTGATTTTACCCCCAACCCCGGAGTGTTCAGAAGATGTATTTGCACTACGCATGAAAGGCAAATGAATTAAATTTTAAGGTTCAAGGCGGTTTAAAGGCATGAGCTACCAATGGATTAGTCAGACCTGTCATGAGGTGCATTGCACAGAAAATTGCAGGCATGATATCATCTGCTATTATGTCCATTAAGTGATTTTGCAGTAAACATTTTGACTTTTTTACCCCAAAAGTTTTTTCCGTTCGATTCTTACAGATCCAAACTTTAATAGTTAAATTTCTATAATTTGTTTTTATTAAAATGCAATTCTGCAAACAACTAAGTATTTAATTTTGCGTAAAAGCTACAAGAAATTGTACTGTTTAGCCGTAAATCATTAAAAAGAGAAAGCATCATGCTTTCTCTTTTCAAGTCTAGTAGGACTTAAGCAATGGCATTGCTTAAGTCCTACTAGTTGTTATCCAAGTCTGCTAAGGAGGAAACAGTTTGCTCTTTTCAAGAAATTGTTCTTGCCCATTGCGGTTTCAAACCAAGGATAGCAGCAAGTTTGTCGTGGTCGTATTCCGCTACTTCAGTACAAGCGAAGCATAGGCGCACAAGTCAGCGCTTGCGTTTAGTCAGGTGCCAAAAATGAAGTGGAAGCTTAACCCCAAGGGCGTCCATGTTCGCTCCGGCTCGAAAAGGTAAAATCCAAGATAGTAAAGGAGTTGTGTAGTAAAAAGTAATGCGAAAAACCTGCGGGGCTGGGGAAAGAAAGGCGTCTTATTATTCTTGGGCTTGTTCTATTTTCGCAACGTGGTACAGGCTACGAAATACTGACAAGCTCAGTATATGTCTTCACCACCGAGAGTCACTTGCCCTGGGCCGGACAAGCCGTCACGTATCATATTTCGTTCCTAAAGTTATTTCAAAGCACAGCACCAAAACTACTCAGCGGCCGAAGGCAGAAATGGGGGAGGAGCAAACGAATGTCACATCATATTTTGCAAGAAACCGGTATCCTTGTGCCTATCGGCTCAGGAACGATTGATTAATACTAGAATATCAGGGTCAGAATTAGAGTGCTAGAATGGGAGGGAAGGAAGAGAAGGAAACCGCCGCGCACACCTGTTAAGTCTTTTATAAATGTCTCGTCCTGACGGCTTCAAAGAAGGGCGTTGTGGCTGCTATTTAATTTACAGTGTCTGTTGCAGGTGTGGAATTAATCTTACAGCAACTGGAAACGTGGCCACGCCTGCTGAAACTGAGATTGCTTGTAGGATGAACGGCTATAGCTTTGGTATATTCACAAAGGCGTTTTGTCCAGTGAACTGAGTTCGTAGTTTTTCTTAACGAAGGGATGGGGTGGGTCGAGTGAATAGTTCGGGGAAAGTTTTCTCTCTTGGGGGGGGGGGGGGGAGGGGGGGTGGGTTATATTTGTTGATATCAGGAGTT
The DNA here is from genome assembly GCA_038088405.1 of Porites divaricata. Classification (NCBI taxonomy): domain Eukaryota; kingdom Metazoa; phylum Cnidaria; class Anthozoa; order Scleractinia; family Poritidae; genus Porites; species Porites divaricata. Next base: position 25,022,017 of record JBBMOI010000007.1, read on the forward strand.
CTGGCCTGGATAGAGTCGTTGTAAAGCTATTTTTTCTTTGGGGAAGCTGAAGAAGGAAAAGTCAATGGTGCATTTATGGAATAATAGAGACTCTCATGGTCTGGCAACGATCAAGGCCCGCATTAGAATTCATGATAATTGAAGGTCATGATGTGGTAAAAGAGAGTCAAATGGTGGATGCCATGCAATCCTCGCCGGTGTGGGCGGCGTACCTGGCCTTAACGGTTGCCCCTGCGACAGAAGGCAAGCATTCCAAGATTGTCCAGGGGTAATGCTAATAAACCGTCCCTTTCTTAGTACCAGTTCCTTGTCTTAGACCCGGGAAAATTTCTCGAGATTGCACCATCATTTTGGGCCTAAGGCTTGCAAAGTCCAACCATGATAGCACATGTTCGCGACGGTATTTTTAAGTCAGTCAAGTTCTTAAACCAGACCTTAAACGACCAGTTTTATGTGTCGATAACAGTTTAAAGGAATACAAGCCTCATGCAAAAGACAGTGGGAAGGAAGTGCACATCGGTGATAGAGAAAAAGGAGTAGCCCACAGTTTTTTTAGGGGTGGATCTTTCGAAACATTCTTATGCTCTTGGACAGATATGCATTGTTTAAAGTTTTAGACAAACCAGGTGTAAACTATAGTAACAAACTGTTAAATATACATCAGCAAGATTTTTGCGAATCTTATTTTTCGCTGGAGACTATCGTTTACTGGCTGGTCACGCAATCAAAGGTAACGTACTTTATTTACTCACCTTTCGCTCAGCAATACACTGCGTTTTCCTATTCGGCCCACTTTTTATCTTTGGTAAGGCACTGCAAAGCTCATTCACTTAAGAAGATTCGAGGGAGAATTATTTCTTGATGTTATTCTGATTTCGCAGTCACGGAAAAACAGACCTAGACTCAGGTCCACTCGCAGACGCCATGCTACAATCTACAAGATCTCAAGAACAGAAATTACCCATTGAACGGCCTCTCCTTTAGAAGATTGCATTCATTTCATTAAAACAGGTACATATAAAAAGAATCTTGTTAGTTTCTCCCTTTTAACGAGCTCAAATCGACGCATAAAACTAAGGTGACTTGCACGTGCCAATTCACCCTGGGGTCAATTAGCCGTTGTTTGGGGCAAAATAACCTCAAAATAATCAATCTATTTTACAAGCGTTTGCAAGAACACCAGACTAACTTTCGCATATTGTTGAAGTACTATAACTCATTGGGTAGTAACCAGGATTTGGGCTGATTTGGAGAATTCCCCCATATAGAAAATTCTATTTTGGTTTTAGCGGTAAATTGTTGTATTTATAAGCATTATGCAAATTACGTTTAAAAATTGTGCTCGTTCGTCGATATTTTATTCTCTAAATCTAAAAAATGTGCCTTTTAGAAATTGTTAGATATCTGTTTTTTGAGATTTAAGTGGAAGATTGCCAATATATTCGCTCGTTTATGAAAGTCAGCTCACTTCTGTCACTGGGCTATATTCCCGTGTTCGGCGGCTAATTTTAGGCCCTCAGACCGTTGAAATCGAAAGTCTCAAATAATTCCCAATTTCGGCCGCATTTTGAAATTTAAAACTCAGCAGTGTTATAAACTCATCAAAACCTTATTACAGACTGAAAATGAGGGTACGTTAGGTTTTGAGCTGTGGCCACGATTTGCCGATTTTGCTCGATTTTTCTGTACATGTACATTCGCTCTTAAAAGCAAAAGCAAACAGGCTATAAATGAGTAAATTGGCACGATATACCACGACATAAACGTAAATATAAATGTTAAAGGAATTTTATTCACATCAATAACAGAACAAGTAAAACAAATTGAATGCTTCAAACAATGAAATCACTCTCTAAATGGCAGACTGAGTTTAAGTTACATAAATGAGTTCCATTCAAGAAAAGAATTTAAGCCCACAGAAAAAGAAAATCTGCTCTTGGAAATTCTACAAGCAAGTGGCATTTTCTGGAAGACCTGCAATTAAAAACAGGTAAAACTTAAATTATTAGTCGGAAAGTTGATTTGGAGTTGTCTGATAGGCGAACGAGCGCTTAGCGTTTCCTGAACATAGCACCCGACTTTTTTTTATATATATATTTTTAAGCAAGAGGAAGATAGGGCGGGTGTAAGGCTGAAAGACCCCCCCCCCCCCCCCCCTCTCCACCGCCCGTCAAAAATTGAATGAAATAGATATTAAAACAAATGGAAAAAAGTCTACGTTGTAGGCCCGCCCATAAGAAACTGAGTGGAAATAAATAATTAAGGAGATTGCATGTAAACCCTTAGTGATGCAAGTTTCCGTAAAACCTTACCTTGGGCCGAGGCAAAATCTCGTCGACTCCTCACAATGTAAATCTTTTCCTTCATACATTCCCTATTTTAAAAGAGAGCAGTTTATTGATCCCTTTTCAGTTACTATATGAGAGTATGTGGCATTTCAGTTTGTTGTAATTGTATACTACCATTCGGTGTTGAATTCGGCCATCACCAACGGTCCCGGGATGCCCTTCCCCAATCTGACCTGTGCTACAACTTTAACAAAGGCCGACCCTGTGCTCGCACCCCATGCCCTTACCAACACAGGTGTAACCAGCCGGGATGCTCAGCAGCTCACTCTGGGGAAGATCACACTAAACTCACCCGCCACAGAGAGGACAGACCTAAATCGTCTTCAAGCTCTGGCAATTCCTCCCGAGGACACTCCTAATTACCTCTCCCAACTGACCCCTCCCACCCCCATTGACATCAACAAATTTGCATCCTACCTTCAGGGCCATCCTGATCTCACAACAGTTTATCATCTTCTCACAGGGTTTTCTCAGGGTTTTAAGATTGGCTATTCGGGTCCAAGGGCCCCCAAGGAATATTCTAACCTTCCCTGTGCAAATATCAACCCATCTATCATTGACAAAAACATGCTAAAAGAGGTTACCCTGGGCCACACAGCAGGGCCTTTTCAGATCCCTCCCTTCTCCAACCTGCAGGTATACCCCATTGGGGTCATTCCCAAGAAACACTCTTCGGAATGGCGTACCATTTTCCATCTCTCCTATCCCAAACACCGCCCCACCAGTGTCAACGCCCACATTCCTGCCGAATCCTATTCTTTGCAATATATAAAGGTGGACCACGCAATCGCCATACTTCAGGATCTCGGTCCAGGATGCTTCATGTCCAAACTAGACATAAAATCAGCATTTCGCAATGTTCCCGTCCACCCCTCTGATTGGGAACTTCTGGGTATGAAATGGGAAGGGCTCTATTTCTTTGATATGGTCCTCCCCTTTGGTCTCAGGTCGGCCCCCTTCCTTTTTGATGAATTCTCTTCTGCGGTTGAATGGATCATTCAAACTAAACTTAATATTCCCAAGGTTATCCATATACTAGATGATTTCTTTTTTGCTACCTCCCCTCCCAGATCAAAATGCATGACTGCTCTATGCCAAATTTTGCACCTTTTTACAGATCTAAATATCCTCATAGCTCCTGGCAAAACCTTCCCTGCATGCACATGCCTTGAATTTATGGGTATTCTACTAGATTCCAATAAAATGGAAGCCCTTCTCCCGGTGGATAAACTCACCCGCATTCAGGAACCTCTTGGTCAGTGGACTACTAGAAAATCTGCCACCTTACAGGAGCTACAGTCTCTGATTGGCACCCTTCAATTTGCTTGCAAGGTTATTGCCCCTGGTCGCCCCTTCTTGCAACGCATTATCCACCTTACAAAGGGTATCAAGTTCCCCCATTGGCACATTCGCCTTAATTCCGGTTTCCGCAAGGACATTTCTATGTGGCAACATTTTCTCCAAAATTGGAATGGGGTGTCTCTCTTTTTAGATACCCGGGCCACCTCTCCGCCAGAGCTTCAGCTATACACTGATGCTTCTGGTTCCCTTGGGTATGGGGGGTTCTTAGCAGGGGAATGGTTCCAGGGCCACTGGCTCCCCCACCACACCCTCAGCCAAAAAAGGGGTATTAGTATCGAATGGCAGGAGCTATTTCCCATATACTTGGCCTGTATTCTATGGGGTCCCCGCTGGTCCAGCAAACGAATCCGCATGTGGTGTTACAACAAGTCAGTGGTGGCTAGCATAAAACTCTAAACACTCCAAGTCCCCCCGGGTAATGGACCTTATTCGAGCAATCACACTTGAAACGCTCAAGTATAACTTCACATTCACGGCTACTCACATCCCGGGCTTAGACAATTCTATCGCTGATTCCCTTTCCCGTTTTCAGATGGACCGCTTCCGTACCCTGGCTCCCTCAGCCTCTCCCACAGCCTCCACCATCCCTCCATCAGCAATGAACATCTGAGAGGTTCTGTACAGCAATACCTTCATGCTTCCCTTGCCCCTTCCACTCGACGCACCTGTCAAGTTGGCGTCAAGCACTTCCTCACCTTTACACTCATGCATGGTTTAGTAGGCCCCTCAAACCCCCTCCTACCAACCTCAGAGATAACCCTGATGTATTTTGCATCTCACTTAGCCAACACAGTCTCCTATGAAACAGTCAAGCTGTACTTGGTGGCAGTGCAGGACCTTCATCGGGAGCTTAACTTTCCTCTCAAGCTCAATGATATGCATAGGTTACAAAAGGTCCTGACAGGCATTAAGCGCCTCACTCCTACCAAGCGGCTTGACCGTTTTCCCATTACCCTTACAGTTCTCCATTCCATTCACTCCTACCTTAGGCCTGAACTTTCCTATAACTTGGACCATGTTATGCTTTGGGCAGCCTTTACCCTTGCCTTTTTTGGGTTCTTAAGATCCAGTGAATTCACTTGCAATGGCCCCTTCGACCCCTCTGTCCACCTCACTTCCAAGGACATCACACTGGTACCCAACTCCCACTCACCCAGCCACATGCTAGTCCACCTCAAACAATCCAAAACTGACCCCTCCAGACAGGGCCACACAATCACCATTGCAAAGTTCTCGTCACCTATCTGTTCGGTGATGACCATGAAAGACTATCTCCTGCAAGCCCAGCCACCATCCAGCCAACCTCTGTTTGCCTTCGTCCAACCCAGACAATGGCTTACACGGAACAATCTAACAGCAGAGCTTAGGACAATTCTTCAACACTGTGGTCTCCCTGCCACCAATTTCTACTCCCACAGTTTCCGTATCGGAGCCGCCACAACAGCAGCCAAAGCTGGCCTTCCACCCTGGCTTATTAAAGTTTTAGGCCGCTGGAGCTCAGACTGTTATGAACGCTATATAAGGACCCCGAAATGTACCATTTTAGAAGTACCTAGACTTTTAGCTAATTCTAGTCCATAACTAACATTAAGACAGCTAGTACCATCATTAACTTTAGTCGGAACATTTGCAAAGTCGCATAGGAGCGGTAGGTACGGCCCCCTCCGCCTACAAGAGCCCAACTTTATGCGCCTTCTACTGTGGGGGGATTGTGTCCCCTGTGTCCCCATGCTCCACAATCCGTGGCAGGGAAGTGCAACCCCTGGCTGCACTTTACCCCACAGTAAGGCTTAGCCCTTGGAGACAGGTCCGGAAAAATATCCACTCCAGGGTGTGGACCCCCGGTCCCACCTGATCTGTACTCCACCCAGGAGGACCACGCCTCCTGGTTCCCCCTAGTTCCTAGTGACTGGGGGATATGAGCCTCACCCCCGGAGACTGATCAGGACTCCTGTCCAGGGTGGCTACCCCCGGTACCACTCGATCTTGTCTCCTCCCAGGAGGGCTTCTCTCCTGGTCCCCTTACCCCTAGATTTAAGCGCTTCCCTGCCACCAGAATTTTGCCATTACCTTTTGTGTGTTCTCTGTGTGGTACCCGGCATATAGCCTTTTTGCAAATACACTACCAATGGGAAGAGTTTATTAAAGCAGACTTAATAAATATTCAGAATCAAGCAAAATTTATCTGTTTTGATATTCTGCGCGGTATCAAGATAATTTTATTGATAAACTACCTACGTATAACTACAATGCTAGGCGTCACCTTCCCCAAAATTGCCTTTACCTCGATTGGCTTTGGATAAATAAATAACTGAAGAAAATATCTATTGTTGTGTTGTATTACCAATAGCACTCTTGTCTCTAGTGCTGTAAGCAGCTTATCCTTAAAAGTCATCACAGAGAGACTAAGTGAATCCGCTGTTTCCGTGGCCAGGAAATAAAAGGTTTGTGAATGCATGCATGTATGTCGAATGTATGGGAGCTTTTATGAGTGACCAAAAGCAAACGTTAGTGTAGTTACTTACGAAAGAAAGGGCCGTGATAGAACCACCAATGCTCTAAGTTTGAGAGAAGGCTTCAAAAGTACACAGCGGGTTAATCTGTCTCGATACCTTCAAAATGAGAATTTAGAAAACACAACAAAATTGCAAACTGGAATTAGTTTTTTTTCGGGACTTGCTGGGGGGAAAGAGAATGGATTCAAACTATTCAGAGGTTTGAAAAATCGGCGGGTTATTTAGCTAGCTGGTCGAGTATAGATGAACATTACATTGTTCACTGTTGTTAACCGTTGTCATTCCTCCACCTAGACAAGCGTCCTTATTATTAAGTTACAAAAACTGTCAAGGCTCTCACAGAAACTGCTCAGTAGGCCTGGTACTGCCGCATACATACAAATTACATAGAGCGATTTTCGTATGACCTTGAAAAATGGTTTCCGTAAGTGTTTGTTATTTGTTTTATCAGCCAATGGATGGACAGAACAAAACATGGACTCTTCGTTTTCCCGCCAAAGAAAACCCCAATATGGAGAAGGCATTGTACGCTTGACCAATCGTGTTGCAGTATGACGTCAAAGCAATTTCTAGAAAGTTCTTCGGGCATGAAGTTTGTTTACCCGAGCGTTCGCTTAGCCAACCAAAACCCAGGTACGTTTGTATCCGTTTCATACACCAATCAAATCGCTCTATTTCCGTTCGTTTGTTGTTTCTGTTTTGTTCACGCGTTTTCATTTCAAGGTCATACGAAAATCGCTCTATACTGTTTGAAAATTTCGGGTTTACCGCAGAGTGATTGAAACTGCAGTCACAATAACCACTTTCAAACTTAAACCAAGTAATATGATCAAGGCGAATCATGAAAGCCAAAAATAAACTTGCTTTAAATTGTTGTTACCTTTGTTTTAAAATCTTATAAAATTCCATCGCCCATTTGCGAGAACGAAGTCGACTTCTTCTCTGTTTAGCAGCGTGAACCGTGAGGACAAAACAGTCACTTTCCACCCTCTCGTCTGTAAATTTTTGAGCATGCCTGAAATAAACATTTGAATGTAAAATTAACGTTGCGGAGGATCCTCCACAGGTGTTTATTGAGAACGCCCGGGACGCGTACAATGACAAGGGTGGGACAGAAAGAACGGCGAGCGAACGCTACCTGCCGCAAAACCTTTTGTTGACGCCTACACTTACATACGGTTGAACTTCTCCAATATGGCTACCTAAAGCTCGGGACAGAAGAAAGTGGCCTTTGTAGAGATGTGGCTGTTTTAGAGAGGTTTAAACAAGAGTCGATGTATGGATTGTCCGCCAAAAACAAAGCGGCCGTTTCAAAGAGCAGTCCGTTAGTGGAGGTTCTGTAGTGTAAGAGAGGACTGGGCACGAAGCAGAACTTTGTGGGTGAGTTTCAATACCAGTACATTTGAAGTTTACACATTAGTTCTTAGAACATTTGGGCGGGAAGTGTGCTCTTGGACTATATCAAAAGTAGATCGAGGAGGAGACTTTGATAAGATTATTCCAGTGCAATTCATAAAGAATAGCTCATATGCATGATGACTTCAGACTTGCCTATTTCATCACCGAGCTTCGTTTTGGGACTAAATTATTGGCATTTCCACTATTGTTGGACGGGAACACAATCAGTTGACGACGGCGCGCGCAAATCAAACAGCTGGTTTGACCAATGGCAGAGCAGCAAATTGGGCACCGGAAGTCGCGTTTATTGCTTTTCGCGCGCTTTCCCGTCGTCAACTGACGTTCCCGTTCTGTTGCTAAATAAGCCTAATGTTTAAGGGCTATTAGCAAACTTACCATAGTAAAGAATCCATGACCTCGTTGTACTCTTTCTTTCCAGCAAACTCTCTTTTACTCGGGATCTTGGAAGGATTTAATACCAAAACATTATCTCCGCCTGTAGTTTTGGTGTCTAAAATTATATACGTAAAAAGAGAACATTGCAAAATTTAATTCATTTGACACTTATTAGGCTGATTTAGCAACAGAACGGGAACGTCATTTGACGACGGGAAAGCGCGCGGAAAGGGCTAAGCTCGACTTCTGGTGACCCATTGGCCGCTCTGCCATTGGTCAAGTCAGTTGTTTGATTTGCGCTCGCCGTCGTCAACTGACGTTCCCGTTCTGTTGCACAAAACTAAAGAAATGCGTTAACATATGCTATACTGTCCACACGGATCTGGTCAAATTTGAAAACGTTTACTAAGAAACATAGCCTGTGTACAGACACCCCCCCCCCCCCCCCCCCCCATCCCCTCCGATTTTTACTGAGGGGAGGATGGGTCTGTACACAGGCTATGTTTCTTAGTAAACGTTTTCAAATTTGACCAGATCCGTGTGTATAGTGTAGCATATGTTAACGCATTTCTTTAGTTTTAATAAAGTTGAACGTGTGCTATCAAAACTGTTATAAAATTATTTTACCGCGTACCTCCAAGTACAATGAATTCTTTCAAGGCAACTAGCTTCTCCTCATCCACAATGAGTCTAGCCTCTTCTGAACAAATATCTAAATATAAAGGGGTACATTAACTGCAGCATTGCCTTGTGCCAAGACCGGGCTAGATATCTCATACTGGTCTAAGAATGAGCCTTGTCGGGAAAAAAATAAATACAGTAAAACCAGAAACCCATAAGGGGTTGATTCAACCCCTTATGAGTTTCTGGTAAAACTCAATACTGTGGTGTAATGTGATAAGAATGCTTGTACTTCATCCCTCCAGGGCTTGATAATGAGTGTTAAAAACTGTCTTAAACTGGATTGATGAGGCTTTCTTAGGGGTGTTGAGGGGAGGGGGGCGTATTTCCCTAGTCTAAATTTTTACACGTGTCGTTTCGCGTATTGAGGAGAAAGCCATGTCGCTGTTGGTAATTTACTACTGTATTTGCGCCCTTCTTTATCGCTTTTGCAGTTTCAATCCATCTCTGTATGTCGTTTGTCGCCATTTCTACTGTCCTATATCGCTGTTTCATGGCGATGTCTCTTGTCGGAATTTCACCTTTACAGGGCCTCATGATCATTAAATTGTATACAGTCAACTCTTATAAGGGCGCTTTCCTAAGTTATCAGAACAGACCAGCCAGCCCATACCCATCGTAATGAGAATTTCACCTTTCTTCAAACCAGTCAACTCCTAAATATTATGCACAAAGGAGATGGTTTTTCAGCCGAGCAAAACCTATTGGAAAAAGCTTATTTCACTGCCAAAATGTCTGGACCGGCCAGTTCTGACTTTCGGAAGCTCCCTAAGTAAAACAAAGACCGTTGGCTGTCCTAAGTGTCCGTCCGTCTCCAGAAGTCATAGAGGTGTCCATCTTATAATTAAAGAGAGTAACTGAGAAAACTGACGGAAGAATGAATTTGTCCAACTGTAAGTCAGGATCCAGTTGTTCAATAGGTGAATAGCGGTATCCACCGGATAAAGCATTACCAGGCACCCATAACCCGTAGCGAGCAACTCCCATACTAGGCCTATGTCACGGCGTTTTTACGGACCTGGGGCCTGTTTCTCGAAAGTCCCGGTAACTTTTCGGGCCCGAAATAAAATATTCAAATCGAAATATAAAGAATAAGAGCGCAGGTCCTGGCTAGCAAACTACTCCATTTTGTTTCATTAACTGATAGTTTTATCATGTTACATGCAAAACTATTGAAACCTCGATCTTTAATGAAAACGGAGACAGCTTAAAATTACCGGGCCCGTAATTATCGGGACTTTCGAGAAACAGGGCCCTGGTTATTTTTAGACACATTTTAGGGCAATTTTTCCCGGGAAAATGGAATCTCCGCCACGTCTATGAACGCATTCGAAGTATAGGATATCAAAAAGGAAAACGCAACGTCATTGAAAGACAACAATTATCATTTTTAGGTCTGTAGGGTTTGTTGACTGGTTTGTCGCACTTAAAAGATCTTCTAAATTCGCGCCAAAACCGTTCTAAAAATAAACTGGTCCCTGAAAACGCCGTGACACTAGTACATGAAAGTTGCTCGGTCCATGTTATGATGGACTCCTGACATTACCCATCGGATAGTGCAGTTGGTTTCCTAATACGTGTTCACCTGGCTCCAGTTGTTCAAAAGGAGGAAAACGCTATCCATTGGATAAATCTCCATCCAGTGGATAGCACAATTGGTATTCCTAATACTTATCCTCTGGATAGTGCTATCCATCTTTTGGACAACCGGGGCCTGATAGCGATTTATCCGGTGGATAGCGTTATCCATCTTTTGAACAACCGGGGCCAGGTGTCTTTCTTTAGAAGTGTCCGTTAACAAAGAGCTGTTACCATAAAATTTCGAAAATAAGCACCGGGGCTTATATTTTTCAAAGGCCCTTTTTGAGGGGCTTATTTTTGGAGGGGCGTATATTCGGAGGAGCTTATCTACAGAGGGAAATTTGCGTTTCAAAATTGATTGGGCTAGCCTTATAGTTGGAAGTAAATATACCTTTTTGGCTTTGTTTTACTTTGTATTTGAGGACAATTTTCCAAGTACAAACCCTGGGGGGGGGGGGGGGGGGGCTTATGTGTGGAGGGACGATTTAACGGAGGGTTTTTTGCGTTATCGGTTTGGGGGGCTTATACTTGGAAGGGCTTATACATGAAGGGTCTTATTTTCGGAATTTTACGTTATTTTACCTGTTTTTACTATGCCATACTATCTGTGACTTATATCCAGTCAATGTGGTGAATAAACAATTAATGAATACACCTGTTATTTATTTCCAATGTTTTGCCAGCTAATAACACAGCCATCTGACGAACAGCAAAGCCGACATCCAGTATGCTGTTTTGTTGACAAACCGTAACTATTATTTGACCATTTTGTTTTTGGTTTGTGGAGAAACATTATAATGCCGGCTACACTTATTTGCAAACAATAAACAAGAGTTTTAAGCATTACCACCAGTTTAATATCTGTTTAAATGCTTGTTAATTATTCTACAATTGGTACCTTCTGTAGACTGTTTCGAGAAGAGGCCTTTCCCGACAACATTCCCGATACTCATTTTGTTTCCAACGAAATATGAACGTCGTCTCTTTTTCAAATCAGCCCATCTTTTTCGACCACTCTTTTGTGAAAGTCTTTTCATTGACTTATCTTCGATATCACGTGATGTTGCTTCTCCGGTGCTTATTGTGATTGGTCGAGCGGTGTTGGTGGTAGCAGAGGCTACGTCACTATTGTCCGTGCACGTGATTCCGAGCGATGACGATTGTATACAACCTCGTTTTGCAGGATCAGGTGTCAATTCTGGGTCTACGTCATCGACGTCTGTTCCCGTAACCCACGAAGCTGACATCTGCCCATCATCTTCTTTTACGTTAACACTCGTCACTTCCGGAACTGATACATGTCTTTCATCTTGCCCATCATCATCAGATTTCACCTTTGAAGTTGACACTTTTCCTTCATCTTGGTTTGTCCCATCACACGTGACCTCTGATGTTGGCAAATGCTTGTCGTCCTGCTTCCTTTCATCCTTAATAAAGCAAAAGAAAGAGCAAAGCCTTGAAAGGTTTAATTGTAGCACACACGTAACCTTTACAATCTGTAATTATTTTCCTCTTGTTTCCTTAGAATGAGTACATTTTCAAGCCACTATTTAATTCATTAGGTTCATAGGCAGCTACTCTGATCATCAAGGCCCAGTTCTTGACACCCGTTTATCTCTGTAAAACCTGAACGCGTACGGTTGTCATGGAAATTGTCGGCAAAGAGACACAAAATTTAAGGAAAATAACCAATATTTACCGAACAGCAGACTGCTTGATCGAAACTTTTTCACTTTTTTTGCCAAGGGAAAAGGCCTTATTTGCTCCTATGTATGCGTTGCTTCCCCGAACTAGATATTAGGCTGATTTAGCAACAGAACGAGAAGGTCAGTTGACGACAGCGCGCGTAAATTAAACAACTGGCTTAACCAATGGCAGAGCGGCAAATTGGGAACCGGAAGTCGTGTTTAGTCCATTCCGCGAGCTTCCCCGTCGTCAACTGACGTTCCTGTCCTGTTGCTAAATCAGCCTATTAGGGTCATGAATACGAAGAAAAATAAGACGCGTCTTCCTTGAGACACGTCCTAAACAAGACGAAAACTTCCCATATAAACGGCACATTTCGTCTGGAATTTAGCGAAGACACGTCTTATATAAAAACAACCCTTAACACCTGTTCTTCGATAAAACGCATCTTAGCTAAGTCGCGTCTTAATGTGCCGTTTATGCGGGACTGAGTTTGCGTCTTATTTAGGACACGTCTTATGAAAGACGCGTCCTAATTTTCTTCATAGGATAACCCTAGTACGGATTAGCACCTCGTTCCTGGACGTACGACTTGAGCTTATAGTAACGTTCTATTGATGAGGTGCCATACCTCCTCGTAAGTATCATCCACAAGAGTAGTTCCCAGATCCCCTGAAGCAGTGGTCGTTTCATCGGCCCAGTCCGCCCGCCTGACAAAGTTCTCGTAGCATCCAATCCGATTAAACACGTCCTGGACTATTTTCTTGGCCCTGGTTTCATAAGCCATCCGTTTGTTAAAGTTGTTATCATCTGGTGGCTCTACAAGCTTTCTCTTGAGAACTGCAGTGGCGTGGCTTTCTTCTCCAGGCGTTTCAATTTTAGTTTGATTTGCTTCAGCTAAAAGCCTCTCCGCATCTTCAGCAACTGTTTTCCTTCTCCAGTACAGCGCTTCGATTATAACTTTGCTTGTTTCATTTATTTCTTTACAGTTTGTAGAGAGATCAACATCGCTTGACTCTTCGTTTTTCGCGTCAGCGCTTCCTTCCACGTGTTCATTCATGAAATATTTGCTCTCATCTTCGGTTTTATTATTCCTGCAGTTGTGATTGGCAGCACGTTTCATACCATCATAAAATTCTTCTCCTATTATTGATGACTTTGCAGCTTGCTCTTCTGTTGCCAGGATTGTGGTTACTTGTTTGTTATCTTCGTCTACGTTCCCGCAAGTACCAGATTCATCATTGCCTTTATAAACACTCGACCCCACCTCCACCACATTCGAAGAACTCGGGCCTGAGTTTTTTCCGAGATCTTTTAATTCCATATCTTTTGACATGCCTTTGACCTCCAGAACGTTTTTAGCAGCTTTGCAATCTATGACCTCCTCTTGCTTTACGTTTAGCATTTCAGGATGACACAAAAAACAAACAAACAAAGAAAACAAAAAAGAAACATCAATACATTTAAACATTTTCGGCCTTAATGATCTTACACTGCAGTTTATAAGGATTGGGAAATGGCAAAAGTTGTCCCTATAGGTCCCAGACGGACGAGAAAACGAATTCGGTACAATTTAAAAGAAAAATTATATTTTGAAGCCCATTTTTTTGTACAGCTATTCAACATTAAGGATTCTTAACCTTTACTTCATGTCTAAAGCGCATTAAAAAGGAAGAGAAAATTAAAAATGTAAAGATGACGGTTTATATCAAAAAAGCGTTTTATGGAACTTACGTCTGGTATATCATGAACTTGCAGTAGCTCACTGATCCGTTCTATATGCTGTTTAAGCTTTTGCGACAACTGATCCGTAGTCAAAGAGCCCATGGAAAGTTTTTCTTCACTTTCGCCTTCAATAGTACTTGCTTTAGTCGAATCACTTGTACTTGAATCCGCTAAATCTTCAGTCACTTTTGTAACTTTACATGTTTCTTTAAATAGACGCACTTGTTTTAAGATTTTCTCGCATCGCAGCTGAACGTTAGCAACAAACTCTTTTCGCCTTTCTTCGTCTTCAAAAGGCGGGGGATATTCCAAAGACTTTCTGTCAACTTCGTTTGAAGACACCGTTCGTTCTGACTGTACAAGAAAAAAAATAACAGGCTGAATCTTGATGATAGCAAACTAACCCAACCTCATTTTAGAAATAGTTAACTGCCTTCTTTTCGTTATTTGTCTCGTTGCAACTTCGTCAGTGCATTTTTAAAACTTGCGCGCGTCATTATAGCCATTGACGTTCCTTTTCAAGTTTTGCGCGCGCTAAACTGATACAGTGCGCTCAATGTACAGAATAGGTTAAAATATTCATTTTTAGCATTCGTCCACTTGACCAGACTGATTCGATTTTGTCTTTTAGTTTGCCGAAGGTCCCTGCAAAGCTGCCCAAGAGTGGATGGTTACAAAGCCTCAAAAGCCTTTCTAGTATAATTTTAAATTTGGAATGTTTTTCGAAAACCTTATTTTGCTCACTTCCCCACCAATTCAAGAGAAAATGCATGCCGCGTTTTTATGAAAGTCATTTAAAAGAACGTAATGTTTTGCGTTGAAGAGGAGGTAGTAGATAGAGTATCTAGTCCGTTTGACGTATGTTAATAACGTCTTCGCATTTTAAAGCTAAAGCTATGTTCACAGTTCGTCTGTATACCCGCGCCAGCTCTAAAACCATATCGGATAGGCCTTCTGTTCACGCATAAAAAACGGTGATTTCGGCGCGATTTCTGTAAAGGAGTGAAGCTGCGCCGCGCTGATCTCTAAAATGGAGAGTCACATATCTGATAGGTTAACGGATGATAGGTGTTCACACTATACCATCATGTAGCTTTTCGTATCGGCAGGAAAAGCTATCCAATGTAGTGTGAACACCTAGAAGTGTGATTGCCACCGAATTTACGAGGACACATATCGCGCGAAAACCAATCAGATTATTGTATAACATTATATAACGTTGTTTGAAACATAAAAATAGCTCAAACAACGCACAGTACAAATTTTATTATCGGAAAGTCGAGTCTACTGAGGAAATGGCATACTTCTGTGATTATCCGGGAGATTTCATTCTCTACTCTGGAGACCGGGAGATAGTAGTCAAAAATCTGGAGTCTCCCGGATAATCCGACAGCACTGTAAGCCATTAAGCGATGTGTTACATTAAGTCTAAATACGTTTTTGATTACTAAGTTGGTCGCAACTTTAAGAATAAGTTCGAAATCCAACTTTGCTTTCAAAGTGCCTCACGTCAGTGTTCTTGGCAGTTAGCCAGCGCTTGAACGATATAGCCGCCGTAAATACATGTAGGAATATTGACGTACGTCAATACGCTTGTAATGACTGTATACATGAAATAAATATCATTACAATTAACTTGGACAAAGTTTGCTTGCTTGTTGGCATTTTGTAGAGCTACCTTGGTGAATTGTCGAACGAAAACGTTTTTAACTTTTTCAGTAAGCCAGGTAAAGTATGAAGAGAGACCCCGTCAGCTGTTGGATTAAAACAAGGGTTTTAATTTATTCTGAAGTGAATAGGCATAATATTACCGTTTAAAGGCAGGAAATAAAACCCTGTTAGCTTAAAATGTAAGGATGATTAGCAAGTGCATGTAAATTTTGATTTTATTTAAAAAAAGCATAGGTCGAAGGCTACCATCTAAATTAGGTAATTTCACCTTAAAGATAAAGTTTAAGCGAATTTGAATAGTTTATCATGATAATAAACATAAAGCAAAACACATTGAAACACTAAATATTGTGCTGTCTTACCTCCATGTTGAAAGTTTTATCTTCAAACTTTAGTGAAAGCGAGCCAGGTTTGAGCTGAAACCGTTTTACGTAACAACTGGTTATTGCTGTTATCAAAGCGCGCGCTATAAGGTTCTTTTTTTCCATGAAAGTCGTGGCTAAACTAAATAACAGAGTGATGTAAATTTCTCTGTTACGTTCCGGAACATTCTGTTTGGATAGAAAGCTCAATACGGTTTGTTATTGTCGTCATTTACAAGTGTGTGATTTATAAAATTAGTCTGGGAACAACTGAACACTGGTCGATATTTTTGTATCATCCGCGATGCGGTAACTTTTGAAAAACAAAGGTCTATTTTGTCTGTAACGTACAGTAAGATAATGACTCATAATAAACAATCAGTACCCCGATTTCAAGTTAAAATTTTTCATAAATATATCAGATAATGAAGCGTGACATTATTAGTATGGAATTATTTAGAAAGGGCTATTTTAAAATTAACGAGGAAAGAAGGGGAAGAAGTTAAGAAATAAATAAACAAGCAGCACCTTGAGGACCCCTGAGTAGAGACAACGTATATTGATAAAAAAGAAAAAAAATCTAGGTCTTAACATGTAAATAAATTGTTCTCACGGAAGCTGCAAAAAAAAAAAAAAAAACTTGTACGCATTTGAAATAATTTGGAAAAATAAGGATGATCAAAACTGAACTCTGTATGTCTTTGTCTTATTTTTCGTGATGAGTTTTTTTCATACTAGAGTGATTTTGGAGAAGACGCAATACAAAGCGAGATGATAACATGAAAACATGCTGCGAGTAAGTCTATATTTTATGATTATTTTACCTCTTGAGTTATCTAAATTTTTGATTTCTTGTCACACCTATTCAATCACCAAGGAAATGTCCTTTGAATGCAACAGATCTGTAAACGTAGCGTTAACAAACCAAGTCACTTTCATGCAATGACATAGGAGCAGCTCAAGATCCTCTACTGTTTACATGCGCAACTCCCAAAGACAAAATGTATTGTAAGTGCACTTAAAATCACTACAGGAGTGGATTCTGCGTGCTTCTTCTCTTGTCACTGTTAAAATGTATCCTATGAATGGTTGCCCATAAACCGCAACAGGTGGATAGACCACCAAGGCTATAACCAGCAACATACAGTAGTCTCGATACCAGTATCGATTTGCACAGTTACGACATTTACGATACCAGGACGATATAATGTCCCGGACAACATGTTATGTCATGGATCAGCATATACCTTCTTCGAAACCTTACACGGCAGATAACACCCTCTTCGATCCGTCTGCATAATTCTTCAGATTATACTTAACCTCGTCCAATAATTATTACATAGTCATTCAAAATAATTCATACTTTCAAAAGCTTAATAATAAGCTCTATTTCTCCATCTTTCAAAATAACATATACAATGGATTTACATAATAAAAGGGGAAAATCTGAATATACTATGAAATACTATAAGGGAATTTCTAATAAAGGTAAGTAGAAGGAGTCTTGCAACTGTTAATGTTGCTAAAACGAGTATGTCTTTGCGTTCCTGACTTTGCAATTGCTACTGAACCTGGTTTAGGTCTTATGTTGTATCCGTGACTGGTATTTGGCTTTGTGAGAAAAATTTGATTTGGGTGGTTAATATCATTCACTTAAGCAATAGACCACACTTTCTATGGGTTTACCGGCGTGATAACCCACGCGGGATGTTGGGAGAACAAGAGAAAAGCTTGTAAATCACGAGCCGAAGGAGAGTGATTTACAAGCTTGTCGAGTTCCTTTGTTTTTCAGGCAGGAGCTCAGCAAATTCCTCCTCGCAAAACAGCTGATAAACCCGATAAACTTTTTGTACTGTAAATCTTTTATATAATGTAAATTCTTTCTGTCCTCTGTATAATCTTTCATACATTTCTCGCCCATTTTTTGAAAACCAACCTAACGAAATTTACAGTCATTTGAGTCAAAATGCGTCAAAAGGCAGGTTTTTTGGGCCAGATAAGCTCCAAAATCAACTTAAGAAGGAGAAGGAAAGGAGAAAAAGGAAGAGCGAGGAGGAAAAAGGAGGAGGAGAGAAAAAAGCAATGGTTCACTCTCAGTTTTAATAATAGCTATACTTTAGAGTCAGGGTTCGCACCCTTTTTTGAACAAAAAATTCAAGGACTTTTCAAGGACACATTTCCCATTCTTCAAGGACTCCATTCAGTGCAAAAAAGAGCCCAGAGTCTATGTCTTTTTTAGTTCTTCCACAACATGAGTAATTTTATCCCGAAGGCCTTTCTGTGTTTGCTCCTTTTTCTTTGAAGTTCTACTTAAACTTTACAGTTAGCATTGTAATTCAAGGACTTTCCAGCACCGACTGCAATTTTCAAGGACTTTCAAGACCTTGAATTTTTATTTTAAAATTCAAGGACTTTCAAGGTGTGTGCGAACCATGTAGAGTTACTTTTTTGGCCCAAAATAACTTTCGGACGGAAAAGGTCCAGTTGGCGGTAACGTTTTCAAAAATCCGGCTAGATATATAAATAGACAAACATGTAAATAAAAAGAATAAAATTATTCCCTACAAAATAAATCAACTGCCCCGCCAACATTAGTAATATAGCTTTCTGCGTGAAACTTGAAATAAGGATAAAAATAGAAAAATAGAGATTATTGTTGTTGTCCCTTTTTCTCTCGATATCACTCCAGTTAAACGTTTTCCAAATTTGGTCAATGGTAACTGGTTATGGAGGATTAATTGGGGATTTGAGAGAGTCAGAAACGGAGAAATATTTTGAATGAAAAATAAGTGCTTAAAGGGGTTGAGCTTCCTCAGTTCAATTCCTTAATATAGCAAGACGGGCAAAGTCGCCATACATTAAAAAAAAAAAATGACTAGCACTAACTTCAATAACGGTTTAAAGTTGTTTTAAGTGTTTCAAATCAAAAACTTAACGAAAGGGAAATCCGCAACGGCGGAAGAGCGAGCGGTCACTGCTTGTGATTAGCTGTGGGGTGCGGGAATCAGCCAATCAGCAACGCAACAATGTAAAGTTAAATAAAAGCTAAGTCAATTAGCGACTTTCACGTTCCCCATAATGCAATTTGTTTCTCCACCAAATTTTCTTAATAAGCTTTGTTTTAAATTCCCCTTGGGATCAATCGTCCCGTGAGAAATTGAAAACATAACTTAGATAAAATTTTGTGGGGCAAACAAATTGCATTATGAGGAACTTGAAAGTCGCAGATTGCATTTTTCAGCTCAATCTCCATTGTTACATCCCTTGAATAGCGGAAAAAAAGCAAGCGACAATTGTTGTGTCAGAACTAAGCTGATATTTTAATTAATGACTATTCATAAACACTTAAAAAGGTTTATTGTTTAGAAACCCACTCTATACTACTAATAGACAAAAACGCAATTAGAACAAATTTTTGAAAAGTCCTACCGACTTCATCATCCTAAATAGATTCAATGTAGAGAGTGTGACAAGCGAGTGAGTGGTGTGTGACGCGTGTGTCTATACTTTGAGGCGAGGCCGAACGATGTGCTTATGGCTGCTGTAATCGAACAGTACGTAGTTTGTACTTGTAGTAAACGTCGTTTACAGTTTATGCTTGTTGACTTGTGGAGTGTGTAACAACAACACATCTTACCGGTATGATTCGAAAGTCCCCTCTAAGTGTTTGCAGCGAGATGCAGACTGAAAATGTTGACTACAATTATGAATTGCACTTTTTCAAAGACGTTAAGACCCATCCACTTTACGTGTATACCCCAAAACTCTTTTTAAAGAGTCTGCAATTTCAAAAACTCAGATCTTATTAGGTCATATTGTAACGAAAGTCAACAATGTACTCTAGGTTATGTGATTGTCCATTAACAGAATTTCATACTTTTGACTTCTATTGCACAGGGCGCCGGGTGAATTTTCAACCTTACCCCGGCTAAGAATTACACCTCGATTTTTGACCAGCTAAGCGTCTAAATTTTCATAAGGTTAAGGTGGTTCTGTTTGAACAGAACTCCTAGACGCACGACGTTTTAACTGGTCTAAATTTCGTCCAGTTCCGTGTGAACTTGGCCGCAGACTTGCGCACAAGTTGGAGTAGAATTAAAATATCAATCTTGAGAGTCCTCGTTGTCATCCTAGTTAGAGTATTCTTAGTCTTTGAAAACATGTCATTCATCGGGGATCCTTTGGTTGATGGACCATCTTTCAAGGACTCTCCATTGATTTAGACCCCTTTACCGAGGGACACGCTGGTGAAGTGCTCTTTCCAGAAGCCCCCTTTGGTGGGGTATCCTCAGGTGATTTGCTCTTTGGTAGAGTTCTCTTTGGTGATGCTGCGTTTTCTTCTGTACTGCTCTGTTTTTCCACACTGTCTTTGCTAACTGACTTTTCAGCTGTTGTGAGTTGATCTAAGACGAAATTAGAATTTTGTCGTTGGGGAGCGATCAAAATAAAATTAGGTCACCGAAAGAAACCTTAACAAGTAGTTCAATCTGGGAGGGGCTAAGAAGAAATTAGGGGGAGGGAGAGTATCACTGTCATTTTACGGGAGCCATTTCCTAATAAAAAGTAAGAAATGGAAAAAGAAACTTTGCACCCGCAACCTAAAATTTGGCTATAAAAGCCGGAGCTGGACACTTTTTTGGAATGCCCTAAGCACCTTAGACTGGCTCCCAGCGGTAATACTTAAGGACGTACAGCAAATAAGCTTACCACTGGCGTCCCTCGATCTCGATTCTGGTGTACTTGAAGCGCTGTCGATCTTTTTGTGTGCCGTTTCCACAAGCTTTAAAAGCTCGTCCTGTATCAATCATCGAACAAAATAATAAATAACTAGCATATCCAAGATAACATGACTGAGAAAGTTCCACTTTGAAGAGTAATAGCCAGTGTAGGAAGCGTGTCTATGTAAGTGAAGCGTTTTTCCTTTATGGGAAAAACAAATAAAAAGAAAATAATATTATAATAAAAAAATTCCCTTTATGGGTAGCGTGAACGTCACGACGAGAGAAAACATAAACTCTCGCTTCACGACAAATTCAGCATAGTGAAAGAAAAACGTTACGTTCACAAAAAATGTCTCCAAATTAACGTAGCTTCATCCGATCCTCGGAACTGTCCCAAGGGGGGGGGGGGGGGGGGGTGGTCAGTCGGGGCGAGGAATAAACGGTGTCGGAAGTTTTAAAGAACGGGCGGGAGTGCGTCGCCTTTTTTCGCGCAACGACTGACCTTCTCTGGGTCTCCGTGGGTGACATAGCCGCCTAAACTATCTGAGAAAAAGTGAATAAAAGGAATAACCTAAGGTCCAAGGGCGAGGTAGGTTCAAGTACGAATTTCATACAACCACTCCCTTTTCCATAAGAGTATAGGAAAAACAAACTGAATACAAAAAAACCTATCGAAAGAAAAGGCTACAAACTCTCACTCAATGTTAAGTTGCTTTATGCAACCGGGCGTAAAGGTGTTTATTTGATAATGACAAACCTTCCAGCCCAGCAAATCAGCCAGAGCAACACAGCCATCATCAGTCGTACCCTGCCATATTACGTCCCTACAACAAAACAAACATACAGCGTAGTTACGCTCTCACAAGGTTGTTCAGATTGTGGGGACGCGTAAAGAGATGTGAGCCGGCAAAATTAAAGAGGGAAGATATAAGAGGGAACTATACTGTGTAACTCTCAAAGTTTAAACTTCATAATTTCCACTTAATTACAAAACCTTTTATTGTTCATTTGATTGGTAACTGCGTTTTTTTTTCTTACCTATAATTGTCCTCACTGTCAAATTGAAATCCACTCTTCCCTCCCATTAAAAGCGTGAAAAAATCTACCTGAAATTTGAAAAACGAGTTACAATCAATCAATCAATCAATCTAACATACAGATACAAACAATAAATACTAAATACTACCGACTAAAAACGACCCGCCAAGTTACTGACAAAAAAGACATAGCAAGCAAACTGCTTGAGGACTACTATGGTTAGCAAATGGTGGACTTGATAAACCAAAAAAAAATTAATATGGAACGAACCCGAAACTTTGTCATCAGAACAGAGAGTTTGTACCACTAAAGTGCGTTGCCTAGCAAAAAATTCAATCGTACCTGCTGTCCACTCTTCTCTTTATTTATCAACAGTCTCGGAGTTGTCTCTGGAACTCTGCATACAGATACAAGAGGGTGTGACATGAATTATTATTTCTTAACTACAATAAGTGTTAATATTCCGCTGCCGCCCCTACATCGTGAAAAAGCCTTCCCGCGCATATCCGTGAAGCGAATTACTGGGCGCTTTTAAGAGACATCAGTCAAGACACATCTTTTTAGATAAACTTTTACGTATTTTTAAATATATTTCATTCTATTTCTGTATTTTTTTGGGCATATTTCCTTTTTATCGGTTTCATCTATAATAGAGTCATTTTATAAATTTTAACTAGTACATGTATGTAGAGAATTGCGCTTTTGATCATTTATATGTTAAAAAGCGCTATAGTAAATTCATAAATTATTGCTATTAATATTTATTATGTTACAATAAACGAAGGGATACTTGCTCTCTGCAAGAAGCATCTGCATGCATATTGTCAAGATGAGGGGATGAGACAATTAGTTTAAAGTTGGGGAACGTCCACCAAGAGTTATGGGTACGGAGGCCTAAATGTATTGAAACAGCTCCCAGTTGTTTAAAAGGTGGATAACGCTATCCACTGGACAAATCTCTATCCAGTGGATAACGCATTAATTGGTTTCCTTAATAGTCATCCGCTGGATAGTAATTTACCCAGTGGTGGATAGTGCTATCCAACGTTTAAACAACCGGAGCCAGGTGTCTACCATGTAAACGTAAAACGTGTTGACGGAGCTCCTTGAACTGGATGCAACTTTCCCTTTGAGTATACAACATCGTTTATGATAACGGAAAGAGAAAACCTAATATGGAAGTGATGCCTGTTTTATACCTTGGGCTATCGCATTATCTCACCTGTCTACAAGGGAAGCAAATGGCTGGACAACCAAAGAAGTACCCATTACAATCAAAAGGTCACATTTCGACATATCCTGTGAAAGAAGCGAGATCATACAAGCGTCAGTCATATTAATTGACGGACTCGAGCCCATGACGAAGGCCTCCCTATATATACCCTAATAAATCACGATGTCTATGAATCAGCAATCTTGACATTTATCATCTGTCATTATTTGTCATCACACGCGATGCACTAGACTCGGCTGATAACCGCAGTATGGGGCAGGCCTGTCACATGGGCGCATTGTAAATATGAATTAGTCTCCGCAGTCTCTCTCAGTCGACAGCGACAAAACCGGTGTTTGTGGGAAGTCGCGGGTTCAAATCTAGCCGAAACAAAAATGTTTCTTCGTTCGTCCACAATCGAGACTTACCTTTCTCATTCTAGGTAATGTGTCTTACGAAGATATTCCTGTTACAGTGCATATGACTAAGTTTTTTTTCACTTGTGCAGTACTAGAGGAGTTGATTTTCTATTTGGTGAGTTATGTCAAGAACAACAATGTATTGAGTGGGGAATTTAATTTAATATGGGAAATGGGAACTTCCAAAGAAATATTCATTGATTTCCGGCATTTGCAGAATCATCTCTACTATCATAGTAAGCCTAACAAGGAAAGCTCAGATTAGAAAATTCTCTACAACATATGGATTGTTTATACTGAATATAGCCACTGACCTTTGTAACATGCTTGTGAAAGCGTTCTGGTAAGGACTCACCAAAAAACACGATGTCTGCAAAGATAAAATGCATAATTATGTTATGCATCGAATTTAACTAATTTATAAAAGCCTTACAGTGAACTTTCTTGCTTGCAACCTTTTCATGGAATAAAAAGCTGTGAGGTCAAAGAGTGCATTTAGCAAATTACAGTAACAGATAACACAACGTCATAAAAATATGGTAAGAACAAAAAATGGCCGGGCCAAGAAATCAAAGGCGAATGCATCCATGATAATTATTTTACCACATTTTGACTTCCTGAACAGACAGGTATGCAGTGCACGACAAATTTCAGAAGAGAAAAGGTAGAAACTTGATACACAGCACTCAACTCTTCGAAGAATCTTAATTTTCCAAGTCACCAAGACTAACCAGTTAATAGCCTCTGCCATCACTTTAAACAGTTCTCAGCTCCTGTCAACGTTTTTTCGATGCTTTCTCGAACCAAATCTGAAATAAGCTCGCAACCATTTTTAAAAGTGCGCGCCTTGTAGGACAAGACTATTTTCTATTGTTTTTCTTTTACTATAGCAGCTCCTGTCCGTGTTTTTTTCGAGGCTCTCTAACTGAATCCAAAAAAAAAGCTCGCAACCCTTTTACAAACCTTTACGCCATGTCGCACAAGGCAAAGAGAACAATTTCCACAACACATCATCATGTGTCTGGACTCTAATAAGAATTAAGCAACGACCAATCACAGTGCGCATAGTATTCACAGTAAACTCTGACAGATCAAAAGTACCAATTACGGTGGATAAAACATTTTAGGGTATGAGTGTCACAAAAACTGAGCTTTTATTCCGCCTACCTGAGAAGTGTTTTAAAACTCACCAGGTTTGACAACTCCCTCACACTTAGAGCAATAGGGAATCCTGTCTGCAAACACTTCATCTGCAAAATGATGATGATGATAATAATAATAAATAATAATAATAATAATAATTATTATTATTATTAATTATAAAATGTCAGTTATGATATACATGTAAATCAAAGTGCATCAATTGCTCATGTCAAATCTTGTGATTTTCTGGAGATTTCATAGTTTGCCCGTTTAGGATACATACATGACTTGTATGGTGTATTATTATTATCATTCTTTTAACATTAATTAAAAGCTAATAACCCAACCCGCTTATTTTTTTAAATGTCAAAGGAGAATATTCCAGGAGCTCAATTGTTAGGGACCGGAGACAAGTCCAAAATCATTTGCTGCCATGTCTTTATATCCATGATAAAATCTCAGAAAAGAAAAATTCATGAACATGGTAGTCGCTCAGTGCCGGCCAAGAGGCACAACTTATAGCCTGCAAGGCAGGCACCAGTTATTTTCTTTAAGGGCCGTGCAAGGGGAAGATTTCTACCAGGGACCCGTTTCTCGAAAGGCCGGTAAATTTGCAGGCCCAAAAGCAAATTTTAAAATCAAACTTGTTGAATGGTAGCACATTTCCTAGCTCACAGACCAGTAAATTTTGCTTCCTTAACTGATACTTTAATTGTATCATTTTTAATGTCATTGAAACTTTGACCTTGAATGCAAACCTGGCGAGCACAAAACAGCTTTCTGGGCAAGAAAGTTTACCAGGACTTTACAGGAACGGGCCCAGGGATGCACATAATAATTATTTTTCCTTGTAAGGACTGATGTCCAAACTGAAGTCAGTATTTTGACCACCGGATGTCCAACTAAGTCAGTGTCAGCCATCATTCGTTAATTAACAGTTATTTGCAGCCTCAAAAATAATGTATAAAACCTATCCTTACCCCTAATCCATTCATGTGGATACTCCTTTTGACAGTCAAGGCAATGTGCTGCATGAAATGAACCATGGGCTTCAATAATCTTCTCCTGTGGGATGCCAGCCACTCGCTCAAGAGTGTCAATATTCTAACAAAGTTATAATATAAATAAGTCAGCGCAGTTTGGAGAGTAAGGATGGCACAGAGGTGAAATCACTCACACCCATTGATGTGGCCGGGGTTCAGTGGCTGGTTGTTTCACCTACATATTATTTTGCTAATGTCCCACTTTCTAACGTCTTAAGTCAGGGAGCACTACACATTTATACACCTCTTATACACCTCGTTAAGATCAAGCTGCTGTATCAAACAAATTATGCAATGATTTTCATGTCAGCCTTTGCATCTTGCTTACATAGAGGGTACAGCATCCAGACTTGACAGCCTAAGAACTAACTAATAAGAGGTTGACCAAGAGAGAAGAAATGAAGAGGTGGGCAATTAAATGAAAGCTTCTTTGGTGGAGTAATTATGAAGACAAGAAATTAGTCACAGATGCTGTGCAGTTGCAAACTGCAATGAAAAATAAACCAGATCTGATCTGTAATGTCATAATTTTCACTTTGCTATTACAAATTCCAGCTGCAAATTAATTTTGTGAAAATTTTTTAGCAATTACCATTACCGTTACTTCCAACGTAATTGCAGCTTTCTCTCAAATGTTTGTACAAGGTAGTTTTTATGGCAAAAACTTTTTAGGCTAGGCTCAATTATTTCAATAAACTAGTCATAGCAAAAAACAGACCATGACAGCACCATGTTACTTGTTAGTAGCTTCAAGAGTACATTTTATAGACAGACTATCCTACCTGGGTGTAATTTCTTTGAAGTAATCCCTTGTCACTTAATAACTTGATGAAATAATGAGAAATTGTTGGCTGAGGATAGAAACAAAACACAACAGTTAGTCGATGCACGTGACAAGAACAATCATGGGCCAACTAATAATTATGTGCACACCATGTTACCGCATGCTTGATTGTAGATATACTCTACACTTAAAAAGCCTATTCTCTATAATCCTTGAAAACCTGACATAATACATTGAATTCAAATCTCCCTAACATGGACACTGTTACATTTAAAAAAAATACTTGTGTCCAGTCCCACTCAATGTGTTAAGTTATCAAAATTCTGATTGAGTTGAATGGAACATTAATTTCGGTTTGGCTGAAAATTTTCTTTCAATTAAGCAATGTGATTCAGTTTTTCCATCAGTTAGCTGTAAATTATACAGTGTATGGTCTCTGAATGATTGCTCTATATACTGCAGATTGCAAAAATTAATAGTTTATAAACACAAACAGTGCTCGACCTTAGCGGTAGTCCACTAGTCCTGGACTAGTGCAAAATTCTTCTGGACTAGTAGAAACTTAGAACCACTAGTCACATGATCATGACTGATCAAATTGTGGGTTAGCCTGGTCAGTGTCCGTCACTCCTCTTTGACTCTCTGGAAGTGGTATTATGAAGTTTCATAATGACATCGATGAAATTTAATTGTAAAAAGATTATTGCAAATAATATTGTTATGCTGCAATCAGGAAGGACTACCACAGATTTACTCAGCACTAGTAAATTTTCAGTTCAACTAGTCCCAGGACCAGCGATTTAAAAAGTTAAGGTCGAGCACTGACAAACAGCAAAGACGTTGTGATAATATCAGTCTGTGTTTTCTCATTATCACATTCTTACCCGAAATTTTCCAGGATAAAGCTCCTTGGCCAGTGTAAAGAAAGGTGCGGGGTTGGACTAAAAAATGAATGACACACTGAGTCAACTTTGTCAAATATTAGACTTTGATTAAGCTAGTGACTATCATGGTTGATTAAAGGCTAAAAGTTCTTTCCCAAGCTTTAGTGTCAATTTTGCATATAAGTTACAATTAATATTATTTTCTTCAGACAACAGAGTGACAAAGATCTACAGCTTGGCAAAATAAAGATACAATAAAATACTTAAAGTGTGATCATGATCAGGTTGTTCTAGGAACCTTAACCGAATAGCATAAAAATAATAATGTATGAATTTTATAATACAGTAAAATAAATTGCTAAACTTCCATATGCCACATTACTTTTCACTAATGGACACCTATATAATATGTACAGCTGTATGTCTCAATTAATACCAAAATCAATTTGTCAGTGAAACCACAATAATTTGAACTGCTCATTAGCATTATTTTTCCTGTTAATGCATGACTACCAAATTTTGGCATTTCAGGTGGTCAGTGATGGGTGCATGGTTTAACTGCATTAAACTATTTGCTACTACATCACATATTTAATTTTCACCACTGCTAGCCAGTGTTCTCCTTATCAGGCAGTAACCGGTAAAATTTACTGCCCGAAGTAATACCTCT
This sequence comes from Porites divaricata, assembly GCA_038088405.1. Classification (NCBI taxonomy): domain Eukaryota; kingdom Metazoa; phylum Cnidaria; class Anthozoa; order Scleractinia; family Poritidae; genus Porites; species Porites divaricata. The sequence continues at coordinate 25,049,658 of JBBMOI010000007.1, forward strand.
TACTGCCTGCAGGTTTACTAAAATTTAAGAAGAGTGTTAAAAAATATGCAAGTGAGTTGTGATCCGATCTGATTCTCACAAGTAAATGAATGAATATATGAAAAAGTAGTAAAGTATACACAGCTTTTCTTTTTATGGGCCATGCATTTTGGAAAGAGCGCATTGGAGACAGAGTAAAATTATTGGGATCTAACGTTTTAAATAATTGTGGTCTAAAGAAAACAACTGCCAATTTGCTTAAAATAAAGGGAATGACGTTTCAGAGAACTTAGCTCAAAAATTTCGCAGCAAGGGCTGGGCCATGTCCCTCTTTCTACTATCCCCCCTCCCCATAGGAAAGTGCACCTCTGGCACTTATCCTGTGCCTTACTGGCCATGAATCGCCCCTTACATACTGAGCTAAAATTTAGGGAGAACACTGCTAGTGCTACAGCCTACCCTAAAAAAATTGATCTCAAACACTGCCTGAGGGGTGGGTAAGTCATACTTTTGAAGGTTATCATAAAGGCCTGTGCCAGGGGATCTAAAATCAGGAATACCAGCTGCTGTAGATATCCCTGCGCCTGTCATGACAATGATTTTGGAGCCTACAAAACAACAACCACCAAAACCTCTCAACATTTCACCATATAAAAACATACAAGCAGACAACTTTGGTGTCCCCAATTAGTAGGCTGCGTGTAGCCAGCTAAAAGGTTGACACATTAATTAAGTTGTTCATTCATTCATGAATTCATTCATTCTAACCTTTGAGTCTGTGTAGAAAATTCTATAAAAAATAATGTCACTTTAAAAAGGACACCTCTTTGAAAGGTAGTACCATCTATTGTCCCCAATAATGTATAAATGAGTTTTTGAGCACTATATTAAATTTGCTTCAATCTTTTGTATGAATTTGCAAAATAAAAAATATGTTGAAATAACAATATTGTCAGTAAGAATATGAACTCACAGCGGCCACTCCTGATGAATTTTGCGATACCCTCAAATGTTACTTCATCTAATAACTGTACTGGTTTTTCCTTCTCCCCTTCAGTAGCTTCTCCGTTCTTAATTCCAACGCCAGCAGATACTTTTAACCTTTCCAGAAATTTTTGAAGAGCATTCAAGCTAACTATAAAAAAAATAAAAGAAAAAAAAATAAAAATACATTCAATAGTTTTACCTATAAAACAAAGGTCAATAAACAGATAAAAATATTTTTATGAAGGAACGTATCCTTCTTAAATAATTATTATTAGGTCTGTCACATCTCAAAGATGTTCCTATTTTGATAGAGCTGACTATCTCTCTTATAATGACAAAGAACATGTAATTTATTAGGCCCCTAATGACTCTTGATCAAACTTTAAAATAGTCTTAATTTGCTTTATAAGCACAAACTGGTGTACATGTATCTGAAATGAGAATTATACAGTTTATCAGAATATACTTAGGGCTTTGTCCAGGCACAACCTTCAAATTAATCTGATTTCAATGCTCTGTTACAAAAAGAGCATTGCTTTAATAAAATGAATTGACTCAAGTACTATCAATTTTATTAGTTTTGTTTTTTCTCTAATTTGCAATGTATTGATTTGATTTAAATGAGAAGAGGGAATGAAAACAAGGAGCTGAGGCTGAGTAGAGGGTTTGTATTAAGATGACAAACTGATGAGTTTTGAACTTATCCAAACTTTACAATGTTGCTGGTACACTAAATTGCTAGAACAAACTATGCAAGAAATATCTCCAGCAAAAGACAGGTTTGGTTGATACATGTTATACATACTGCTCTTAGCTCTCAGCAGAAATGACATTGTGTATATTAAGAAAATACTAAAGCAAATATGAACTTTTAAATCATAGTTGGTAGAGGTGACTTAATGAACCAATTATGGCTCAAAAGCTTGACGTATTGAACTGAAAAAGAGCAATCCAAAAAAAAACTTACTCCCATCTTTTCGCTCTCCTCCTGAGGCTTCAGCACTACTATTATCTTGGTTTTCTAAACAAATAAAATTAATTCTTAATTCATAGAATGATATAATGCAATTATTTCATAACAACATTATCACTGTCAAAATTTAATACTTCCTCACATCCCTATGCTCAGTACTAATTGACATCAATCTTTGGCCAGAGAGACTGAGCAAAATTAATGATGCCAAAGATTTTCCTATTCCAGAGCAGAAAAACTTATGGGTTGCAGGTTAAAATCAATATTGAGGTCTAACTAAGGCATCTGAATTTTAGTGAGGGTTAGCATCAGCTGAAATGCCAAGTAGTTTAGGGTTACATTAATTTTGATGCAAAATGACTGTTATGTACAAAGCTTCAACAGTTCCAAGTGCTTTCCGATGTGAAACATTGTTGCTAGTTCTAGTTATCTATTTGACTAATGTTAGCTTGTAAGGCTAAAACTTAACAATGATCAGATCAGTTTGAGCTTGTTTCCTTGATTTTTCCCATAGACGACCACCTCCTTAAGCAACCATTTTTAGTGCACCAAGGGTGGTTGCTTACGAGCAAGTTGACTGCAATTCTAACAATCATCTCACTGCTTTACACTGGTTTTGCAACTTGTCAAACTTGCCACATAAATAATGGGCTCTCTGCCTATTGGCAAAGTCCAAAACTTGCACCTTCTGAAGGCCGGGGCGAGCTGAAAGAATGAGAAATACACTAATTTTTTTTTCTAGTGGGTATAAGGAAATATTTTAGGTACGATTTCTGTATAACCCCATACATTTATTATGCATACATGTTTCGACTCTATTCATATTAAACTATTTATTTTGGGAGAAAAGGTATGAAATTGCTGCATGCATAATATCATTAATGTATGGGGTTATACGGAAAGCTTACTTATTTTTGATGGCTTACAGAAAATAACATGTCACGAACGTGTTGCGAACTAAGGGGTAGCGAATTCGACAAGTAGCGAAACCGGTTGTTACAAAAAAAGTCATTGTACCATCTTATCTCTTTTAATTTTTTAGCTTGTGAACAGAACCTACTCTCATCGCTTTTCTGTTCACCCGAGTCTTCAATACTTCCTTCATCTTGATTTTCTGATGACGATTTATCTGAAAATAAACAAAATATAAAAACTGAATATAACGCTATAAACATTGCTTTCCCTCATTTTTAAATGAATGGAAATAATGGAATTAATGAAACGAACCTTCCTTTGAAGCCATTTCGCAGAGCTAAAACAAAAATTAACAAACCCGGAACTTTTTCCACCACATAAGTTAAGGAGGGCAGGCCGAAGGGCAGTATAGTTTCCATCAGGCACCACTGTTTAACCGCGTAAAAGACTGGAACTGTCTTTTCACCTTTGCCAAATATGGTTGTAGAAAACTGATTAGAAAAAATGGCGGATTTCTGATGAGTACATGTGATGTATTCTCGGCCGGCAATTGGGGAAGATAGGCAATCACAATGATTTTCTCGGCAAATTATAAATCTATCTGCTTTTGGCATTAAAAAGGTAAGAATATGTTAGCCGAGCAGGACTTTTTTTTTCACTTCTCATGGTGCGCGAGCTCTCGAAATGGTTGGCGTGGCAACGGTTTATAAAGCTATGTGTCGATAGAAAAAACAAGACGAAGTTAAAACGCATTCACCGACATCCAAGCCGTTGAAACTTCTCTTTTACCCACAGGATATCTAATAAAATGGCATCCAGATCGGCGAAGAAAACTGGTTTGTTCGATGACAACTTTATTGGACACTTGAGCTCCAGCCGGAAACTGTAAGTCAGGTGATTTAGAATTGTGATAATAATTTTTCCCTTATTATGTAAAGACGGATCAGCTTATCCATCGTGAGATATTTAAACGGGGCTGCATAGTAGTGGGTGTAGGTCTGGATGCCGGAATCATATTGTAGGTGGCTGGGTACGAGTCCATCTATTGACCCTTCTTAGACCTTCCGCAGACTTCAGGGCGGAAAAACGTAATGAGCATGCGTGAACTTTTTTGGCCAGATCCCCTGGCCGGGTCTGAAAAAATGGCGGGTTTTCAAATATTTTTTTGCCCAAAAATATAATGTTTCCACTCATAACCTGGAAAGAACAGGCAATTTGTCTTCAAAAGTTGCAAGCTGTGGTTATAACCTTATCAGTACTCAATTTTCTCGAAGAATACCTCATAGTAAAATGGACTTTAACGACATTAATTTCCTTGCATTGTACTGGAAATGTGCATGCATAGGTCCTATTTTTTTTAAGATGCATTCACAAAATGTGTTCATATAAGGAAGTTCCTCTTTATATAAGGTCCGGAGCTCCACTGTGGACACAAAAACAACATATCTTTGTACAGTGATTTGCCCCAAAAAATTAACACTTGCCCACGATGTGTTTTAAGTCACTGAACTTTGTCGCAATTGGAGCTGATAATTATTTTAAAACACACTCGATCGGAGACTCGTGGCTTTGTAGATCACTAAAATATAAATAAAATCCTCAATGTAAAAGTCATTGCGTTGATATGTGGGCAGAAAAAAGGTCAATCTTTATCTAGTAAAATCTTCCCAAAATTCGGTTTCAAAGCAACTGCAGCTTATTTTTAAACTTGATCGTTTTGCGTACTAAGAGATAACTATAAATTATGCTTTGTGTTGTCAAGTTGAACATGCATAACATCTGTCAAAAACCTACGTGTAAGTAGGATTTCCTTCAAACAAAGTTAAAATTACATTGCAAAAACTTCTTGCTGACAATGAAGAAATGATTTTTTTTGTACGAAAACAACCTACCTAAAGATCTTAAAAGCAAAAGATCCGTTTCAGTGAGCTTCGCAGCTAAACCATGATTCACCGTGTAGCTATTTGTCATAACTCAGTGAATAACTGGTCCATGTGAGGGTCTTCATTCAAGCAAATTAAACTCAGCCAATCGTTAGAAAATACAGAAAACTGCACATAAGCGTATTTGTTTTGCTCGCCTCATACCAATCTCGTTCCCAGAGGCCGCGATCCTTTTGGTCAGCGACAGGGATCGGTACCTCTGGCCAGATGGGATTTTGAGTCCGCAAATCGCGGACTTCCGGTTACACTGCGCAGAATCAAAAGTAAAACCCAAGATGGCGGAGAGTAGTGGTCCAAGGCATGAAATATGGATTAGAAAAAGTTGGAAAAGCAAATATTACACTCAAACCGAAACAAGAAGAGATCCTCAAAACAATCGCTTTGACACAAAAAGATGTTTTAGCTGTTCTCCAAGCTGGTTACGGAAAATCGTTGATATATCAAATAATGCCACCCTTGATGGATAATATGGTTTCTGGCCAGAGACCAACCCAAAAGAACCGCTCAATGCCTTGATAAGGGATCAGGTAACGAAGTTAAAGCATGATCACGTGGAAGGAGAAGAAGAAGAAAGAAAAGAAGAACAAGAAGGATTGGCATTCAGTGCAATAGAAATACCTGAAGGAGTTTCAGTTAATTTTGCTCACCCGGAAGCCCTTGTAGGCAAAAAAAATGTCATTAAGCTCCTGAAGACTGCAGAGTTCAGGGGCGCCCAACGAGAATATAGTTCAAAACCACTTAAACATAGCATTGTTAAACGTATTTTAGTATTTAAACGGTAGAATATAGGCATATTTTTATCCCCTAAAAATTTTTTATCTGTTCGGATTTCCTAGCTGAAAGTCTAGTGATCCGAAAATTATAGGGATCAAAACTTACCTTTTGCAAAAATTTCAGCCAGAAAAAAGGCTCCCGAAAATTCTAGGTGACCTTTTAAGGGTAAAAATCCGTTAAAAATCAGGGGCAACTATACCATGTTTGATGTTCGAAAATCCTAGGAGAGGCAGGCAAATAAAAAATTTTACAACAAATGTTCCGAAAATTCTAGAGCTCAATTTGTCTTCCGAACAGATATTTTCCGAAAATTGTCGTTGGGTGCCCCTGAGAGTTTAAAAATCGTATGAAAGCCATCGTTGTGGGTGAAGCACATCTCGTTGTTGACTGGTGTGTGCTACATGTATATGTTGTGGTTTATTTTTTTTTATCTCAGGTAATTTTTCTTTTTCTTTTGTTGTTGGGTATGGTATTGTATGCCAATGTTTTGAGATAAAAAATTAACTACAACATATATATAAATATAAAAGCTTATGATGTTACAGGTCAAATTTCATTTCATCAGTTTTCTTTGTACGTCCCCTGGCCCTAATTCAACAAAACTAAAATTAACCTGAAATCAAATTTGACCTGCAAAATATATCCACTCCAGATAGCATAGTTTAAAGCAGTAGTAATAATAAAATGCAGAATTTGAGCAATAAAGAAAAAAACCTGTTTGGATTATTCTAAAATGTTTCATTGTGTGGTTCTAGGAAATAACACTACCAATCTGTACCCCATGGAAGGAAATACTGGTAATTTTCCAATGGTTAAGCAGAAGGTCTATACCTTTTCCTGTGTTTCAACCCAAATGAAACCTACAGGCAGAGGGGAATAAAGAGATTTTCTTGAAAAACACATTACCAGTATATTCAAAGGTATCTAGTCTGAAAGATATCCAAAAAAGTTATGGCTTATTAAGAGACTGGTACGGGTACTTTTTTTTAGGAAGGATTTTAGACCATCCTATGGGAAGCTGGCAACAATAGGAAGCATTCTTCCACAAGTACCATTGCTTGGTCTCACAGCCACTGCTACCAAAAAGACCAGAACTGGCATCATTGAGTCCCTGGCCATGGTTAATCCAGTTGAAATCCTTGGAAACCCTGACCGACCAAATATTTATTTCTCATCATCCTCTAGATCAGACAGAGGAGAAGATAAACTAAGTGAAATATTGGTCCCCTTGGTGGAAAGCTTGAAGAAGGAGAGAACAAAGTTTCCTTTTACTGTTGTTTTTGGCACATTATAGAGACCATTTCATCATGTTATGCCTTTTTTAGCCAAGCAATGGGGAAAAAGCAGTATGAACCTATAGATGCCCTGCCCAAGGCTGAGAATAGGTTATTTACTCAATTTCATGCCCAATACCCACTTCAAGAAAAAGAAAGAATAATTGATGGCCTTACCTTGGGGAAATCTAAACTCAGGATTGTCTTGCAACAGTCGTATTTGCTGTTGGTTTGGACTTAAAAGATATTAGACAAATAATAAATTCATATAGGGCTGCCGTGTACAATGGAAGAGTACTTTCAGGAAGTTGGTTGGGCCGGTAGAGATGGTCTTCCTTCAAAAGTCCACATCTACTACAATTCATACGATACATCAAAGGCAAGAAAACATTTTGTCTTCAGTAATGAGGGATTATGTGCAATCAAAGAAGTGTAAAAGAGAAATTATTATGGGGTATTTTGGGTTTTCCCCTCCGCCACTTGACACAGCTCATGATTATCATGAAAAACTTTGTAGCTATGATGACTGTGTGCTCTCTGATGTTGCATCTTTAATGGCTTCCACCTTGACAGATGAAGCCCCTCCATTATCTAATGAAGATGTTTAGCCTTATTCCAAACTAAACATGGAGCAAATAGCCAAGCTGAATGAAGAACTTGCTAAATTTAGACTCTCATTACCTGGACATGGTAGGACATCAGTAGGGAGTACAAGCCTATAAGCAGTGGTGTTACTATAAAGTTAATTCATGAAGTGGCTGAAAATGCACACACATTCTCTTCACAGTAGACATTGAAAAAAGACTTCCTATCTTTAGCCAAAGTCACATGCCATTTCAATGTGGAAAATTGTTAAACAATTCCTTCAGAAAGTGTGAAAAACAAAGTCTCAAGTTGTCCCAGGTGGAAATCTTATTAAGATCTTAACAAGATTCTTATTAAGATTCTTACCAAGATCTTAACAAGTTCTTAATTAAGATTCTTGTAAGATTCTTGTAAGAATCTTACAAGATCTTATAAGAATCTTAATTAAGATCTTACAAGAATCTTAACAAAGATCTTGTAAGATCTTAATCAAGACTCTTTCAAGACTTTTTAAGATCTTACAAGAATCTTACCAAAATCTTACAAGATCTTGATTAATAAACTTGTCAAGAACTTGGTTTGAAGTGTAACTAGAATCTTATCAGTGTTTTAAGATTGTCTCTCAAGTTCTAGATTTTTCAAGATCTTGGTCAAGATTCTAACACAATCTTGCAAGATGAAAAAAAGGTATTTCTTGGTCAGGATTCTTCAATGTTTCCTTGATAATAGATCAAGACCTGGTTTTTTGACAAAGAGTCCCCCACGCCAATTGTAAAGACCTTTTCAGTCAATCTCCATGTTTGTCTCATGAATTAAAAATAGTGAATTCAAGAATAAGTAACATTGCAAGTACCAAAACATATATTTTTTTAAAAAAACTTTTATTAAGTCAAGGTGCTGGAGTTTGAAAAAAAAGAACAGTTTCTTAATTTATGATTTTACTCATTAAAAGGAATGGCTGACAAAAAATCCTTCCACAAAACAAGCTATTTTTAATTCAAGTGTACATTTTGATATACAGGTGTACTCTAGTTCAGAAACAAAACAGAAAGGGCAGATTATTAGTTCAAGTCCAGTACTACAAAGTACACCCCTGTGGCAAAAACACCATCAGGGTTGTCAGAAAGTTTGAAGTAGATGGCTGAGTTGTCAAAGTAAGTGGCAAGTCCAGGGATATTTCATTTAAAAAACACCATCCATAAAGAAAAGCCAAGCAGAGTAGCAGGCTGATATTAACCAAGTAGGCACCGATTTTTACTGGCAGCCAGCTACTTTTGACAACCCTGACCATAATGCACATTTGTATCTTTCAATGAATTGACATCATGCAGTTTTAATTATCTTCTGGAAATTGTGCTATTTAGCCTGCATAGCAGGCTCTTGGAAGTAGTGGGCACAAGAAAAAACGGGCACGTGAGGAGACACGCGAGGGGAGGAGGAGCCCCCTCACCCCTCTGGTGTATCCCTTGCACACACCCGTGCTCTTTCGCCCACTACTTCCATGCACCTGCTACGCACGCTACAAGCTATTTTACCAGCTACTTAAACAAGTTAACGTTCAATTCATTTGATGTGTCCATCTACATGTATTTCCTCCACAAAACTCAAGGAAAAGAAGAGTAAAAACAAAACATAAGATTTCTCAGTTTGTAAATATTATGAAAGAAAATTGTGAATTGCTATGTAGATTATCACACTTTTTTTTATAAAATTGACTCTAATCATTGCAAACTTGGCAACTATATAGCTAATAAATCTAGGAGAAAGAACATAAAATTAACAGAAATTTGACTGTACTATTCAAAACACCTTATTAAATTATAATTTCTACATGTAATACACACATAAACCAGTCCTTATGATGTCAATGTTCTATCGCTATTCTCTTTAATTATACAGTAGAACCCAAGAAACTTAAACTCCCTAAGAAAATGCAAAAACATTTTAAGTGGAAGTTCAAGTTATTGACGTTGGTTGAATTTAAGCCATTATGCCATGTTAATAGTTACTGTACTGTCACTGATGGTTTACTTTTTTTTAGCACATCAGTGTATAGACCACTGCAATAAAAAGTAAACTTATCTCGTAAGAAACTGTATACATGATCCTGTCATAATATCGGAAAATGACTGTTAACTATATGAAATGTTCATCACACTAATTAAAATCAAATAGCTTTGAGTAAGTTTCAGGTGTTTTGCACAACAAGAAGACCTAATGGAATGGCATAGGTTGTGTCAAGAGACAAGAACTAGTTATAACTCAGGGTAAACTATGATTGAGGGAAACAAAATTTAGTTTAATTAAGTTATCAGGGAATTCAAGTTAACAGAGTAAAACGACTGAAAAGTGGGTTGAAATTCAGAAGAAACAGAACTTATAATTTGAGTTATTTGAGTTACTGGGGTTCCACTGTTGTCAATTTTTACTCTGATTTAGGCCTTTAGCTTGACTGCAGCACGACTTGGTTTCATATGTTGAATTTCATTCATTCGAATGGAACGGCTGCTGCCAAAAACAAAACGCAAAAATAAAGAAACAAAACTTTTAAATGTATTCTAATGTATTTATAATTTATGAATTGAGTTTGGCACGGCGGTAGCACAATGCTTGAAAATAAGTCAAGCTACTGCTGTGTAGCACGGCAAGGCTTGCCGTGCTGCATGGCAGTAGCATGACTTGGTTTTAAATGTTGTGCTACTGCCCTGCTAAAGTTGAATTTAATTTGATCAATTGAGTTTGGCATGGCAGTAGCACAACATTTGAAACAGGCATTATACTCCATTTTAGGTTCTTTTTATTATTTTAGTCAATGCATTTCTGGTTCAGAGAAAGCCTCATGGCACTCCACATTTTACTTAAAACACTCTCACCATACTTTTATCTGATGGCTACTGCAAAGCAAAGAAACAATCCATATTATCAATCGAACTAATGCCAATAAGCAAAACTAACCATATATTTTGTTTTGTTTCAGTAACCCACCCCTAAAAACCAGGGAAGAGGGGGAGGGTTTCTCTTAAATCAAAATTCCTGCTTGTAGGCATACCTATATTCAACTTCATTTAAAGGAGTTAACCCTGTCCAATGTACCATTTATAATTCATAGCTCAGTTTAGTGCAATAATAGTTCACAATTCCTTGAAACACTTCTACAAAACAGAAGAGACACGTCTACATTGTATAGGCTCTCATAGCTCTCATAGGCATAGCTCTCTAAATACACATACAAATAACTTGAACACCCAAAGTATATATACATGTATGCCAAATCTGTTAATTACTCTTTGGCTACAACAAAGGTATTACATTACTTTATTAAACTGATTAAAGAAATATGTCTAACTTTTACGCACTAAAACTGGAACGAAATGCCTCAAAAGAACACAGGACTTGGGTTTTATATTTTTTTGAACTTGCTCGGCACTTAAAGCAAAGAAAACAAGCTTTCACTTATCTTAATAAAACCTGAGGCTTAACTCGTGTGCAATGTTTTGGGAGAATCGATAACAATTAGAACCGATATATTTCTCACAATATAACTTACTTGTATCGCCAAATTTCAGTGATGATATACTGTTTTCTCCTGGCACTCATGTTGTACTCTAATTGTGAAGATAAAACAATATTTCAAGCATATAAACATCTTGGAGAAAGTGCACTAACGCACGAAACAACGAACGTTTTCGAACGTTGAAGTCTGTATCGCCCGCCAAAACCATATATGGAAGTTAGGTATTTTGTAAATAATTCATACATGACCGTATTAGGAAATCCACAAGATCCCGTATATGTTCCAACAGTACTGCAAGGCAGCGGTAATTCAATACCTTCATATACACGCATTTCCCTGCACGTAAAGATGGCCGATTGTTTGTCCGATGAGTTTGCTTCCAGTTCTCGTTCTATTTCTTTAGATCCTGATAAAAAGGAGGTTACACGATGCGGGCCCTCATTAAATTCATTACATTTGAAGTATAAATGAATTACATTTGCCAAATATATTTCAAATGTACTTTTTTTTCTGAGAGTATTACTGTAACTTGATTTCTGTAAGGGATAGTTTCCTTAACCCTAACTGATCTTTTCATTGAGGGAATCAAAATTGGAATTCACACTGTTCTCTGTTCTCTTCTCTTCTCAAGGAAAGCCCGAAAATTGTGATTTGCAAGATAATGTTAACAGGTAGTTTAGGGTAAGCCTAGGTACGGTCAAATCATTTTTTTGGATAGAAAAAAGGTTACTGTTCACAGTGGCTTATTTTCAGCCCAAGTACTCTGCCTTATTACAAGATCAGCGTATACTAAGTTCTTAGTTATTTTTGAAAAAAGTAAGATTTGTAACTGAGCGAATTAACCTTACAGTAATAATATAAGTTTTCATTTAAAATTAAAGATGTTATTAATTGTACTTTTTGCAGCTCAAATTCTCATTAGAATTCTATAAGATGTTACCATGATTTACAACAAAATCTTAATAAGAAGGCCAGTCTGAGATAGGTGAAAACTTTTGGCACCTTTTTATTTAAGATCAATAAGTTTTCTTTAAGATCTTTGAGCTTCTTACAAGGAAATTTTTAATAAGATTCTTACAGTCACTTAATAAGATCTTATTAATATCGTATTAAGATCTTGTAAGTTTTCTTCAAGATCTTAGAGCTTCTTACTAAAGAATTTTACTAAGATTCCTACAGTCACTTAATAAGAACTTACTAAGATCGTATTAAGATCTTGTAAGATCTTATGAATGGCAAAGACATTTAAGATATTGTCAAGATCTTATTAAGAGATCTTTTAAGATATGATTTCTTAATAAGATCTTACAAGAACTTAACAAGATCTTAATCTTAATAAGAATCTTACAAGATTCTTACAAGATCTTACAAGATCTTACAAGATCTTAATAAGATTTCCACCTGGGGTATCATTGGTTTAAAATAGTTGCAGATATATATAGCTGAGTTTAGTATTATGTGAGTCAATTTCCCATGCTGTTTTACATAAAGCGTTGCTTCTTTATCTGTTGTGTTTATGCCTGGTAACAAAAATATGTACTGACCATTTAATTTGCAGACAGGTTATAATAATTATGACCAGTAAAATGTGTACTCTGATTAACTTTGTGTAAGTTGAAGCTTATCTGTTCGGTAAGAGAAATGAGTACATTTTTTGTATTTCTTATCACAGATTCATGTGCTTGTACACTTTTTTTATTAGACTTAAAAGAGTTGTCATATGATACTGATGAAGCAAATTACCAAATATTATTTGGGTTTCAATTCCCACCAACACACTACTATGGGTCTTGTGAAAGTAACCCTTTCATTTGTTTGAAAATGACACATCCATTAAGCTTCTTTTCTATTGTGGTGGAGCAAACCCTTTTTTTCCCTTAACTGAGTGCATGTACACTGTTAAGAGAAACAGTGATTGCAGGACAATGACTATCTTTGTTAATGATTTTTGACCCAGGATTATAAATTCCAAAGGAAGACCTGAGGTTTTACAATGATTTGAAGTGAAATCTTTTTGTAAAATTTTATCCTTAGAAAAGAATTACAATAACTGGGCAAACAAGTGGTATTTATCTGATGGGTGATCACTATTTTTTCTCGCTTCTGTCAGGTTTCATGGACTCTGCTAGCCAATTATAAATTCAACTGTTGATTGAACAAGAGAAATGTATTATTTCCAATGTAGCTAAAGGAGACCAGAACTACATTAATTTTGTTTACTGTTATGAAAGAGCAACAAATCTATGCAGATTGTGATTTGAGTTTGTCTCAGTGCATTCCTGAGTATAGTGGACATACTAGATTTTGCAAAGTGGTAAAACATAAACCGATAATAAATTTAAACAAACTTCACTGTGACATGATTGTCTTAAACCACCATGACATGAGCTTGATTAAAAAAATATTAGGGTATATTATTTTGTAGTCTCGTACAGAGATCAGGATGCAATTTCTCCTCACCTTGCATGTAGAAAAAAATTATATATATAATTATATATGTATATATAATTATACCATGGCAAATATTGCTTTTGAGCTTGAGAATATTAAACACGTTGGAAAAACAGTAAGGAAAATGTCAATTTTGATATCACAGCTTGAAGGGCCTAGCAGCCAAGAACTAATGTAACTTTATATGAAATGGTGTACAGGTATTGAATTTAGCGAATATAAAATACCAATGGTTCAGCAAACAGACACCGAGAGGATTTCTTCTTGTTTTGATAGCGTCGAGGGCTCTGCTGAGGATTTGACTCTCTTTGCAAGCTTTCTTTTTTTCCCGTCGCGTTCTGGTGAGGGTGCAGGAAGTATTGGCCGTGGTCAAGTTTTCGAAGGTTTGTCCATGTGCATTTGAAAAAGAGATCTGCTGTGGGGCTCTGTAGCAGGTGCGTCTTTGTAAGTTCTGCTCTTCTTTAGGTCATGTCTCGTTTGCGGGGATCTTCCCGATGGACTCTCCGCCGTTGTTTTTCCTCTTTTGACACGTAAAACTGACTCTTGTTGTTGCTTCGAAAATGCTATTTTTCCCAAAAATTCCTGGAACTTCACCACTTTACGGTAACAACATCTACAGTTTAACGCAACTTTTAACTCAAAGAGCCTTTCCAGAACCGAAGGAATGTTTTCTTGTGATGCCTTTGCACCAAATAAATTTAAAGGATGATTCTTCACAACTATGTTTTCATTGCAGGTTCGACAAACCCGGGTTGCTGCTTTAGTTGGTGTTCGGCGCAATTCGGAGGTTCTGCCATGTTGTGGGTTATCTGGACTTCCGGTTGTTACGCTTTTGTCTTTCAACAACCAATAGGAATTGGCCCTGAAACCCGATTGGCCAGGGGTCCCGACATTTCCAGCGCATGACAAAAGGGACCCCTGGGACGAGGTTGGCCTCATACAAATTCAGCGCCAGGAATAATTTATTATTGTTTACGGGCAGAATCAATAATTATTGTTTTCAAAGTAATTAACTGCCGGCAGTTGTCACGTTCTCAACTTCGCAGCGAGTGAAAAGGAAAATTTGCGTACAGAAAGTTATTTCTAATAAAGAACAGAAACTTTCACAGTGCACTGGAAAACAAAACTGTGTAATTAAAAGTGAAGAAAACTCTGACTGCTATTACTTGAGCAACAGAAAAATGATCGAAGTAGTCTTTTCTTCTCGAGTAAGCCTACTGGCCTTCTATTTCAGAGAAAGTTTTACGACGCACAAATGGTTCTTTGACTGAAGAGATGGATAAAGCTGGTTCTGCAAAGGAAATAAATCTGGGCCTGTGAAAAAGTATTTACTAACAATGGAATACAGGCGGGTTTTAATTCAGCCCGGCGAAAACAACTCACAAATAAATCGAATGCACAATCAAAATACTCGCCTCTTGGGAAATGTTCAAAACTTTTTTTCCTGAACTTCAGACTAACGGGATGATCCGTTTTTCCTTTAACATTGGTTGTTTCGAGTCCAAAGTAATTTTCAAGTGACGAAAAACAAAAACCATTCAAAATTATAAAGGCTTTTCGAGAAGCAAACGTTCACACCTTGTGCATTTCATTCAGTCTTTAATAGTCAGTGACTCTGTCAGTGACAAACAAACAAACAGTCGAACACAGTCAAGTCACAGAAAAGCCCGCCTTGAGCTTGCGATAAGGGATGCGCAGAAGCTTGCGCAGAACGTTTTTCCGCCCTGAATCCGCAGACCTGCACCGATTCCAAACAAGGTTTGTGATTGGCTGGGAAAACAATAGGGATGGTGACATAACAATGCCCCTATCCCTGAAAACAATAGGTAGTGAAGGTTATAGGGACTATTATTCTAATTAAAGTTTCCAGTTCTTCAGTAATGGAGGTAGCAAACTCAAGTACTTCTTTTAAATAACAGCCTCTGTATGACTGGGTTAACCTGCAGATGTGATTTGGGTGCATGTTCTCAAATTGTTGGTTTTTCAAGGGAAATTGTAACTTCATTGGACTTCAAGAAACATTTTGCATGATAATACCACTAGCACTACTAATGTGAGCTCAGGGCAACCACAACTATGACGAAAATGAGAAAATAAGCAAAACAAAAACTCTGAATGTGCAGCACACTTTTTGACAGGTTTTTGACTAACATTGTCAAACTTATTGAAAAAGGTCATGTGATTGTTGCTAAAACAAAAGTAATAACAAACAAGAAGATTGTCTCTTCATCAATGGGGATTGTCATCAGGAATACCCCTACAGAGGTTCAAAGAAGAATACATTTTATTATTCCACTATTATGTCATTTTACCATATAAGGTCAAGAGAACAAGCAAAATACAAGGCACTGTAGTGTCCTAATTTAACCGGTTTACAACAGGGCAAATACCGGCAGACACAAAAGGAGCAACTAGCTGCAGCTGACAGAATCAGGATGTTTTGGATACTCTTACTAGAAAATAGAAACCAAAACAACATTTTTGTTTTGAATTTATGGTTAATTAATAATATTAACCTCTCATTCAATGGTTTGGTATCTAATATGTGTGAACATTTTGCTCATTGTGAATGGATTCTCACAGACGGAATTGGGATGTTTCTGAATACTCTTACCAAAAAAATAGAAGCAAATTGTCAAATAGCAATTTTTTTTGTAGTGGAATAATAAACCTCTTATTTGATGGTTTAGCATATAATACGAGCAGACATTTTGCTCATTGCTTGTACTTTTCCTCACCCCTTCGGGGCTCGGAAAAATACTACGCAACTCGCAAAATATCTGCACGTATTATATGCTAAACCATCTAATACAGGGCATCTGATATTACATGATGGTGCGATTTCGCACAATTGACCTCAAATCACATCCGATCGCACAATTTGAGGAAAATCACATAATTTGTAAAAAAAAAATGCTGAATTCAAGTAACATAAACAATGAATTCTAACTTTAATTAAACACTTTCCCAATCTTAATGTTATTTAAGGTGATTTACCACAAAAGAAAGCCTTGCAAGACATCTGAAACCTTTGATTACGGTATCTGGGCAGCCAGTTGGGCAGCCATTTTGATTTCAGCGACAAGCAGTGTGGTCAGCGGTGTAATGGAGTCATGTAATATTAAACAAGTGTCCTTTTTCTTTTCCTGTTTAAAATTATCAGACAAATTTAACTATTTTGTTTTAAATTTAATAAGTAGATGTTTTATTATTCCTTTACATTCAAATTGCCTGTTAAACCACATTAAAGTGGTTTTTCTCTTTTGAAACCTGGTAAAACAATGTAAATTAGCCCTGAAAAGATATACTTAATTTATCGCATAATAGTCCCTTTTTATCGCACAATCTACCCTGAAAATATCGCATAATTTCTGATTTGTAATTGCACTCTATCAGATGGCCTGCTAATAAGGTGTATATATTCCACAAAATAATGACTGTTTTTGAGGACGTGGATTCCTGACATTAACATTTTTGTGGCCCATAAAATACAAAGATGTCTCCAACAGACCGAGAAGTTTTGCCATACACTGTCAGGTACCCTTTTGTTGGGTAAAGGTTTAAAAAGGTTAAAAGATATAAAGTACATTGGAACCTTGATATAACAAATGGCCTAGGGACTGACAAAGTTTGTTTGCTGTAATGAGGTTTTGTTACCACTATATTGAGGTTCTTTTCCATATATTTCACTACTATTTTAAACTAGGGTAAAGAAAATGGTTCATATATCCTGAGGACTTTGTTATATAGGGGTTTGTTATATTGATCAAGGTTCCACTTTAGGTATAGTCATGAAAACAAATTAGTTAATTATTTGTTACTTTTTAGAAGCAAATTGGAAGCAGAGCGACTGGAAATGCAGTGGAAAAAAATCTGTGAAAATGAAAAAAAGAGTAAAGAAAGAAATAGAGAGCTGCTTAAAGACTTTGAAAGAGTGGAGAGACATGCTGCTATGCTAGCTGTTAAATCAGATAGGCTTAAGTCTTACAAGGTAACATCAGTTCTACATTATCAGGGGTTGTCAACGTTTTTAAGTAGCAGGCTGATAATAAACAGTACGCAGCTTTGGAACTAGTACCAAAGGCACAAGTTTCTTAGGGCGGAGGCATCTAGGGACAGTTTGAAATTTAGAGTCTTGGAAATGCCATTTCCAGGGGTTTTCAAGAGGTATTTCCATTGTAGATAACATGTTGTTTAGTCAGAATATATTGAGAATACATGCAAGACTGGGATCAGTACCATCGAAATGTCCCAGGCATTCCACCACATCACACGGTTCGAATGTTTCAGAGATCCAAACCTGTTTAAATATACATTCAATGTCATTCAAAACTGGCAAATGGTTTCTTTACAATTTTATTCATTGGTGCTTATTTTTTGTTAGCAGTTATGGTAGAAGGAGATGAAAGTAGCCGGCTAAGGATGGCTAACTAGCTGGCGGTTTTTGGCCGGCTACAGGCCCTTATTGACAGCCCTGATTATAAAATTACAGGAACCTTTGTTTTTTCTCTGGTCATACTGGCATTTCTTCATTATTTAATCACGTAAATTACGTATTATAATAGGATTTAAATTTTATTAAATAACTCCCCAGTTTTATACAATCATGTAGCATTACATGTTCTTGATTTATTGTTAGACATGTTTCTGTGAACAGGGGACTTTTAGCAAATTGTATGAATTATTAAAAAAAACAAACAAGCAAACAAACAAAATAGAATGATACAATAAACCTTTTCATCTTACATGTTTTTTTTCCCATTTTACATCATGTGATGTTACATGAACCACAGAGAATCACTTTTTTTTAATAAGTACTTTCCTAACATACAAGCTGAAAAGGTCTATTTAATAGTGAAACATCTGTTGTGTGACGTTATAGCAACAATATGAGAACTATATCAATAAGATGTACCCTCGATGGAGAGAAGAACTGGAAAACTATAGACTGAGACAACAGCAGGACAGGAATGGCCTGACAAGAAGTGTAAGTTACTTGGTCAAAATTAATCTTTTTTGGCGATTTTTTTTATTGCTTTATTACTTTACTTTTTTTTATTACTTGAAATAATATAACTGGGTTGAGCATTATTGTCCCGGTGGTGAACAAAGTCCTGAGTAGGACTGTTGTTGTTGACAGTGACTGACGTTTTGTCAACCTGTGCAGTAGTCATCTTTGGAGTCAAAATGAGTTGTATCACGTCAGTTGATGGTATTAAACTCTGGTTATTGATTGACCTGATTGGTCATTTAAGTTGTGATGTTAATGGTTTTCTGTCTTCAAACTAAATGTAGATGCTACTAAAAAAAAATAAAATTAAAAATAAATAAAAAAATAAATTTTTACTCAGTTGAAGCACTGTCCCGTGTTACCCTCGTTAAATAAAGTTGATTATTATTATTATTATTATTATTGTTATTATTATTATTTTTATGTTTACAACCTTAATTCAACGTTTTACACTTACCTCCTACTTTCTTGAGAACAGCCGTTTTACGAAAATTATTCCACATTAGATCCTCGTACAAACACTGTTATTTCTCACGCGGTTGCCTACCCAACAAGATGGATACCAAAACCGTGACAAGGTCTATTTCCGTTGTTGTTTCAACAAACAGTGGTTGAAACTTTAGCATGATGTTCATGTATTTGTTACTGAAATAAAAACAATAAAACTGTCATGATGTTGAGCTTGTGCCAAAAAATATCTATTTTTACAGACTGCTGGTTTATCTGCTACAATTCCTGGGGCTGTACCACAGTACAGTGGGAATAGTCACTTCACAAATACACCTACTGTCGCTACCAATCCAAGCTTAACACAACATAGATCTCCACCAGGAGTGTATCGTCCGTCAGACAATCTACATTTACAGAGGAATCCTTTACAGGATCCTTATAGTGACTTCTCTTATCGTGAAAGGCCTTTTGATTCATCTCGTCTACGTGAAAGTGGTGTACTACAGTCAAGATATCCACAGCAAACTGATGGAAGGTGGCAACCCTCTAGTTTCCATGACAACCAGAAAACATATCAAAGTCAATTTGTGCCAAGTATTAGGGAGTTTGATTCTTCTTACCATAGGCCGCCAGATCGTTACTTTTCGCCGCCTGACCAGTTATTTTATGATGGGCGTCAACCTGTCGGTGAAGGTCCTAGGAGTTATGCACCTGATACAAGGTACAGGTCTTCTGAAGTTCCTGATGGTCAGCGGCAGGGCTCCAGAACAGCGACACCTTATGAACCAAGGACAGAGCTACAGAGAGGCTACCACGCACATGGAGGGGAGAGAGGAACCTTTGATCAGAGTAGACATGGAGAACAATACTTTGATGGTTGGCAGGCTAGGTACCATGGCACTCAGAGATCACCGGAATTTGAGTCACAGAGAAATGAAAGTAACATCGGTGGAAGAGATGAAACTCTTGCTGACAAGGTACAGGGTCTTGTTTAAGTTACGTGATGTACGTGGATGATAATAGGGACCTTAGGTTTCGACAACGGCGAGGTCCATGGAAACATCGAGAATGGCAAAAGAGCAATAGGTTTAAATTAGGAAAACAACTCAGCTGCACGTGCATCACGGTTTTTTTGTACGTTTCTTTGCCGTCACTGCACGATTACGACGTGAAAGTGCCTAATTCCACGTTTTAATTGCGGAGGACGTGAACACAAGACAACGACTTTCTTTTTCTTTTTCTGAACTTCGATACAGTCTTTTAGAATTCAACTCCGGAAAAAGATGCCAACATTTGACAAATTGAACGAGATGGAATAAGGGCGATAAAGTTTGAAGCAGCGTCACTTTTCAAGTGACGTTTACGTATCCATCGCCGTCGTTTTTGCTTAAGCTCCCTAATGTGCCAGACAATTTTAGAACACCTTTCAGTCTTCTCGAACCTTTTTGTTAGACTAGTTTTCTCCGAGAACTAGACATACTTACCTTTGTGATGTTTGATGACTTAAGCTTTACAAATTGCATGAGACTTTTGAATCATCAATGATACCCATGTAAAACATGTACGTGAACGTTTTTAAGGAATTGTACGTTTTAAGACCGCGCAACGACAGGTACTTGTACATCAAGAATCGTTTAGCGATCGACGTGATTCGCATCTCGCAATAACTTCTTTGCACGTTGTACTATTGCAGTACTGGATTCCCACGGGCCTCTCTGATTTAACAATTAGTCGCCGAAGGCGACGTGAATATCGGCGAATAGTCACCGAGACGAAGTCGAGGTGACTATTCGCCAATACTCACGTCGCCTAAGGCGACTAATTGTTTTAGTATAATTACATTGATGATTATTCGAGAAAGTAAAATTATTGATCAATTTCCGACCTCGAAACATCAAAACATCTGGCTGCCATTTTGAAAACTGCTAGCCTTCAATGCTACAATCACCGCGCGGTGATTATAGCGGGATAAAGCGAAGTTCCTAGCCAATCACAGCGCTCTATTTTCGATAATCATCAATGTAATTATACTAAAGCTCAATGGTAGAGAGACTGTATTACTGAGCTATTGAGAGCTCATGGGCGACAGTGTAGGCTCCTTTTTGTGGGAACTGGGAATTTTTTTTTCGAGTAGTCCATACATACACTGTAGTAGTATTAATTCACGTCATTATTTCTCTTTTTGCAGAAGTACGAGGGCAGTCTTCACACCAGACCTGCCATGACAAGCAGTCACGAACCTACCCAGGATTTGAATCACCGTCCCTTAGCTAATGAACCGATCGTACCCCCGGAGAAACCTTTGGAGAGAAAAGTTCCAATGTCAAGTTTCCCAGAACCTTCGCTTTCGTCCACACTCATGGAGACATCTGCGGAAAGCAATGATGTTCGTCCTGAAAAAGCCCACGAAGACATGTATGCAACACGGACTGGACAACGTCAAAGTGTTACAAGAGAAGAGCTCAAGGACAAAGAAGAAAGCAGTCCGGAAAGTGTAGTGAAAGGTCAGAGTCTTGGAAGAGAGAAGGCGGAAGTGTTGAGAGAACTTGAAGCAAAACCTGAAGAACCAACGATAGTGAAGGCATCACGGGCAGCAATACCTGAAGGCGCTACAGAGTACGCGTCGAAAAAAAGTCCAGAGCGGGTTGAATCAGATGTTGTCATTACAAGGGAATCTGAGGCTGAAAAACATGCTCCACCCATTCTGGATGCGAATGAATTAGAACAGGCTGAGCAAAGTGATGACGATGAAAGTTTGGATTTGAGTGATCTCAGTCTACCTGATGGCAATGAACAATATGTTCCCTCTGTTTTTCAGGGTGATCGAAGACTTAGTAGAGAGCAGGCTGAAGAGAGGTTAGATCGCAAGGATCCCGATGTTCCTGCTGAACCCAGCAAACCTAACATTGTCCCCGAGAGATCAAAGAGCTTTACTGAAGAGATTAGTGAGGAAATGGTGGAGCCTACGCCTTTGGACGACAGCGAGCGTCATGATGATCTTGTTCATGATGAAGGGAGTAAATTGTTGCCAAAGAGTAATGTGGATATTAATGTTTTAGAATCACCAAAGGGACAGGATGTCAGGAGTGATGAAGATGAAAAGGAAAAGGTTACAAGTGAGAATGTATTCGAACCTGAAGCGGGAAAAGACGTACGTGAGTCATCGGTAAAAGATGGAAGCGGTAGAACCCTGCAGAAGGCGGCAGAGGACAAAAAGCCATCCGTAGATGTGGACGGATTTTTGGCTCTTCTTCAGACCGTTGATTCTGATGTGGAGGTGTCGTTTAGCCCGGAGGCTTTGTACCGCTCTGCCCAGTGCAGTTCAGACCTACGACAGGAGATTACAAGGTAATAAGTTTTCTTTGGAATAAGATTAAGTTGTTGGACAGTTTTTTAATTCCTATGTTTACCGACTCATGGTTTGCCTGTTTTTACATTTAAAGAGCTGCCGAGATGGGAAGTAGTCTCCAGTCTTTTGACCCCAATACGGTCAGTATGATTGTATTGGAGGAGTTGCCACTGCTGGTATCCAGTTCTCCTATGGGCTGCCTCATTCCAGACAGAGTGTTTGTAGAAAGTGTTCCCTTCAGGTCAGAGAAAGAGATGAGGTAAGACGCCACCCGTAGTTCAATTTTTAAATTGTCCTCATCGTTGCCTTTTGCAGTTTCAGGGCTTGAAATAACGGCCGGTCAACGGACAGTGTCCGGTCAAAAAAAGCCTTTGTCCGATCCTTGGATGACTGGATATTTTTGTCTTGTCGCTGCCAAAAACGGGTTTTGTCCCAGCAAAAATAGGTTTTGCCGCGCCCGACGGACAACTTGAGTTGCGCCTACTGGGAAATTATTTCAAGCACTGATTGTTACCTATCATGAAAATTGTCAAACCTTCGGTGTTTTCTACCCTGCGAAGTTTGAAAGCTGCTTTATTTCTCCCTGTCATTAAAAACCCGCGTTTCGATCTATTCACACCAATAATAAAAATAAAATAGATAATAAAAAAAACAAAACTTGCTAGAGTAAATGCGGCTTTATTCGAAGTTTTACTGTTAGTCTTTCACAAGTATAGAACTATTCAAGTTGCATTTGCACTGAAAGCATCTTTTTTTCTCTCTTGGTCAGACCTTTTGTAGAGACTTCGTTAATGGTATTATGGAAGGCTTTGTTTTCCCATTTTGTAAATCTGGTTACAAATCACGTGATGAGGGCTGACGATGTTGGCAGTATGTTTGGATCTCGTCTCATCTCTCAGAACTCGAAACATGGAAAAGAGGTGGGAAACTTTTATTTTACATTATTTTACAACCCTAGCTTTCGATCAGGGGTAGACACTGGTTGTGATGGGACGCGCGATTTTTTTTCTTTTGGCGTGCAAGTTCCTTTCTCTTTCAAAATGAGAGGTAGATAACAGAGATCTGGACAATAGCAGTAGAAAGGTAACGCTTTATAATTGGCGGCGAAGCTTCTC
The DNA here is from genome assembly GCA_038088405.1 of Porites divaricata. Classification (NCBI taxonomy): domain Eukaryota; kingdom Metazoa; phylum Cnidaria; class Anthozoa; order Scleractinia; family Poritidae; genus Porites; species Porites divaricata. Next base: position 25,072,978 of record JBBMOI010000007.1, read on the forward strand.
TGATTTGCAAGGTACAAAGCAATGGAGGTGTTGTTTGCTGTGGCGGATCTATGGGAGGTCCCCGCCCACCTTATTTTTAGACCAAACCAAACACTGCAGCCAGCCCAAGTATACTACATGTATGCGGGCCTGAGGGAATCGAGGTTAAATTAATTGTAGGTTATTACCAGTGGAACTATCTATTTAGCTTGTTTCATTTCTACGTTTTTGACATTTTTTCCAGGGCGTGTACCTCTTCAAAATTCAACACCCTGTTGGTACCAACTTTTCGGCGGGTCTTATCTCTCGCATTGCACTCTTGTATAAATAGAATTTTCCGGCCTATTATTTACATAGCTAAGTTCAAAGTAACTAAACAAGTTTAAAATTTCCACTTAAAGCATTTCCTCTCGGCAAACCGACAGGAACTATAGATCAGTCATTAAACAGCAAAGCCGCTTCTGTTACTAAGCAATTCAATTTGTGATACTTGACGTTCTTCTCGGATTAGTATAAGATTCTGAGAACTGCAGCCCTACTACCTCTCCCATAGCCCGACACTTTTCCCCAAGTGAGAAGTTCGTAGTTATATCGTTGAGTTAGGGGATCTATATGACACTTGACCAAACGAAAACGCTCATGAAAATTGTCCATGTCTTCACTACACCGATAGAACCAGAAATCTCGTGATATAATTTTCCTGTTTTGAAGTCACTGTTTCCGGCCTAATTTTAATGTTAAGTTAACCTAGTTATACCTTTTCTGCTCTAAACACGAAACACTTAAATGCTAGACGTTTCCACCTAAGGTTTTGCTAATGTAAACTAATCTTATTTTGGCTGCTTGCATACATGCCATTTCCAACTGTAATTTATCTTTCGCAAAAGAGTGGCTTCATCAATTTGACGCCCTTTTTAATTCTTTATTTTTTGTTTTATTGCCTTAAATCACGGTCAGTTAGTACCTTTAGTACTTAACCACACAACAACCTAAATACAACAACCCGATGCATGTATTAGTAGAACTTGATTTAGTTTTGGAGAAAAACACTTGCCTGATGCAGTGACAAACCCATGATCGCAAACTATCGTTTTGAGAGAAACACGTTACAACGCTAAAGCATCGTTTCTACTGATGAATATACAACTTTTTGAAGGATGAAATATTAAGAAATGTCTCCTTAAAGATGTCGAAGGCTCTTTGGAGAAGATATTTTTTTGTTGGGTATTCTTTTCAGAATCTTTTTTTTTTGTCTGCCCCAAAGCATTATACATGTACTGTCCGATGTTTATAGTTGTTCTTTTTTCGGTGTTGATAGAAGTCGTTCTTTCGTGACTAATTACACCCTGGACGTTGGGCGTAAGTGCAACTCTAGAATGTTGCAAACAGGCGGATGAATTTCTAGACCCGATGGACAAATTCTTGTTTCCTTCTTGGGATTTTTTGCCAACACTTAAACTGTCAGTATAGCACAATGTTTCAAATAAGAATACAATAACATGGAAACATATGCTACGAAGCGGTTAATCCTATTTAACTGAGCCGTGCCTTATTATAGAAACAGTAAGGGAGACTTGATAGTGGTGGTCCTTCCTCACAATTCATATTAGTACTTAAACTTAGAACACGTGTTTGAAGTGTTGAAAATGCTTTTAGCCCGAAAAATAAATATGATATCTAGCGATCAGGTTTTATGTTTTTCATAATAAGGGAAGGGAGAAAACAGATCGGAACAAGTGCTTTACTTTTTACAGGGGGCACAAAGCTGGATAAGCTTAATCGATGCCTTCCAGAAATACTTCTTCTGTCAAGTCGAATATTCTATTGCTGAATTTCACTTAACGCTTACACAGCTTGGATTTTATTGCAGCACACGTCGCTTTGTCCGTTGGAATTCTTCTCTTATTTTCAAACATAAGAACAAAAAATTTCCATCGGCCAAATGCGAAAATCTAGCCGAGCTTGCTGTTCTGTTAAGATTGATTGTGCAGTGGCGAACAATGGACGATTATTTTTCTGCCTGCTCTAAGACTAATTCTCATCGCTTAGTTTGATTCATAGCTTCATGTGCGCTTCAGAATTGCACCAATTTACCTTAAATCAGTGAGCGCTAAAAAGAATCAATTATTCTAAGTGAAATTTTGTCATGTAAAAAAAAAAGTTTTACAAGAACCTTGTTTAGTAGTCAAATACCACTAATCGCTTAATGAAATGGGACCGGTAGGCAAAACTAATTTGATTTTTATAAATGGATAAAGTTTTAATGTTTGACCTTTAGTATATTGTATACATGTACGCTCATGCCGTGATCGCGGATTGTCCTGTAACACATGAAAAATGAAACTCTGGTAACCCTCTTACCAGTTTGCTTTGTCTGTGACATAATTATTACTTGTGTAACATTTGCATTGAGGTGATAACAAAAGTACTAAAGAAGGAAAAAGAAAACAAAAAAGAGAGAGAGGGAGAGAGAATGGAGGGTGCATGATGACATGTATTTACGTAGGATCTAGGATATCAATGAACTAAAGCTTAAACTGTACAAAATATTCAAACTATTTTCGTCTGAGGAACAGAGAACACAGCTTATTTATGATCTGAACCTTTCGTTACCTGAGATTGGTTTTATTCACAAAATCTGAGGACGGTCGAGCTTGACTTAATTTGGATTTGTAAATGTAGTAGCGGAGGATTGTATAGTAAAGCATATTTGAATTTTCTATTTAAAGCCTCTGATGTATTAAAAAGGCCAAAATAATATTTTTCATTTGTTCTTGAAGCAAAAACATTTTGTGTGAAAGGGGTACCTTTCCTCTCAAAAATGGTATGCCGATAAAGGTAAGGGGTTGGACATCGAGGCGAGGCCTCCCCGTTTAAAATTTGTTTAGTAGCCCCAGGGGTGGGGGCTCGGAAGGTTCGGCGATTTTCTATATGTTGACCATGTACCTTTTAAATTTCAAAGCTGACCATTCAGTTTACGGTAAAAAGTCTCTTTAGTGCTTATTTCGTTTCAAGGTGCCCGTATACCTCGGGAGAGAAAAGATTGTAAATTAACCTTTTATGCTAATATTTTCATTCTATACTGAACGCTATTTTCTACACGTTTTTTCAATAAGTGTTCTAAGCAGTGTTTGGGAATTCGTATAAATAAGAAACGTATCATCAATCCTTAACCTCAAAGTAGTCTTACGTTGTAATCGTTCTTAAGCGATTGCAAACTTCTGCAGGGGCCTATTCTTTTCTAATCAATTATACCAACTAATTAGTCTATTCTCGGATGAAACACTGACTCAGTACTACTCCTGCCAAGCCTGATAAACTCGCTCTTTAGTCTACGTGATGCTCTTAGACGATTAATCAGCGAGTTGTTATTTTTTGAGGTGTCGTTGCTTAACAGTATTGCTAAGGCTCTGTACGCTCTGTAAGCCGAAGCACTGGGTACTCTCTCTTCAATGTGTAACTGGGCGTGCTAACATGCCGTTCAGCCAAGAGTGATGTAAGTACTCTCTCATGATGTGCCATGGCGGAATCAACCTTACCACTCGCATCAGCCCATGAACATCACGCACGCGATAAAGATGGGCGTCAGTGGAGCTCGCGAGGCCCACGATCTCCGACATACCTCTGAGATAGCGGCCAACGGCTATCACGAAGATTTGTGTGCCAGTAGCTTTGATCTGCAACGCGCGATACAGCGTTTTTTCTTTATCCACATTTGACTGTCCGTCAGTGACAATTAAAACACGCTTTCTTACCCCAGGCCGAGCGCCGCATTTGCTGTTTAATATGAGCTCTCTTCGACAAATATCGAGAGCATCTGGAGTATTCGTTTTCCCTGCTTCGAAAGGTATCTCGTGTAGTTTGTATACGGTGTCACGGCGCGTGGTGAAATTAAAACGGACCGTAGCGTTGTATGAGAATGTAATGGCCGCGTAGCGTCTGTCTCTGTCTGCCTTTCCTGTAAGCAGCTGCAGAGCCCGTAGCGTATTTTTGTAGTCTTGAGGCCGTATCGATGCTGAGGAGTCTATAACGAAGATCGCATCGAACTGAGCAAATGCCTGGGTCGGCATGTCCGCAGACCTGCGATGTCTTCTACGTAGTTGTCGAATGACTCTGTGATCTATGCCAAGGAAGAACCGCATTAACTTGTCGGCTGTGACTTTAGCAGGTGGAATTTTCTGAAATCCTGTCAAGTGATGAGATTGGGTTAAAGTCGTCTAACTTTTAATACAACGCACTATTTAAGAGGTGGAAGCTGTCTTAACAACCTCTCTTTAACACAAGTAAGGATTCAGAAACCAGCAATAAAATGTATCCATTTCACACCCAGAGTGAATGATGAGGCTTCGTCAGGTAGTTCTAACTTTTGAGATCTGTGGATGAAATCCTATGATGTTGCCGTTTGAGTGATACCTCTTCAGCAGTACTTTCACATGGTACTATTTATTCAGAATGTAGTTCTAACTTTTGTATCGGTGGATGAAGTCCAGGTGGCGTGACTATTCAGATAAAACCTCTTCAGCAGTAGTGGTGCTATTTATTTATTATGTAGTTCTCAGTAACTTTTGAGTCTGTGGATGAAATCCTGTGGTGTGACCATTAAAATGAAATCTCTCCAGCACTTCTTTCACATGTTAGTATTTGTCTTTCAGCAATTTGAAAACTGAAATTTGGGATTTTTGCCATTTTTTTCCTTTACTTTGGCCACCACTGGGAGTGAAACGAAGAGGTAAGGAAGAGCGGAAAGCGTCTTGTACGAAGACTTAAGAGTGCAAGACTGGTGCAAAGATAAGAGGAATAATTACAATGTGCGTAATAAACAGCTCCGTAGGAATAGCTACTCAGTAGATGTATTTGAGAGAACGTACTAAACACTTCAGGATATCACCGGCAGTTTCAGTTCTTTCTTTAAAATGACATTTTAACAATCAGGACGTAGGGATTTTTCTAACAGCAGACTCCAACTCTAGTTTAGATCCGCCTGAGCTGTACTGACAGCAAAACCAAAGGCGAAAATTAGCAGAAGAACTAGCTACCTCACAACTTTAAAGCATCTTGTACAAAACTATTAAATATTACCAACAGAAAGCGCAAAACTGCGTTTTTAGTTTTATAAATTTGAACCCTTTAGTGAGACTTCTAAACTTGTACTCTTTGACTCTTAGTCGAGAAGCTATGTTTGAAATGTCCTCAGTATTTTATCATTGAAGTCTAAAGATGTCAACTTAGAGTCTGTTTTTGTTTTAATTAAACTGAAAAGGTATTTAAGAGAGATAATTTTAAAACCTGCCGAGATTTTTTCCTGTGTTTAATACTCAGCTGGTTTTCTCTTTAAGTGAGATTAATTGAATAGTTCTCTTGGTCGTAATAGCTCGCATGCTGAGTCAAGCTTCGACTAAACAAAACTTTGTTTATCCAAGTAGCTAACAAAAGATATGCTAAGTCCTTTTTTTGAATTCCTTTTTAAAGGTCAATGTACCTACGTCGTGTTTTGTCTTGTCTGCAATGTCTTAATTGCAAAACCCAACCTTTTGTATTATAGTTGCTTGAAGCCGCTGTGAAGCTTTTGTGGTGATATCAGTGTTGCAATGACTGAAAGCTTTCAAAAAACGTCCGTTTTCTTCTTTAGAAACCTAACTAATTATTAATTATTGAAAGAAGCAACAAGTTTGAGTTATCACTTGTTAAGCGATTTGTGTGAAACCGAACCTGAGAGAGAGAATCAGAAGTAGTGTCTAAATCTTAAAATTTTTGAAGGCTTGCAAACAGCTGAAGGTTTAGTGCGGTGGCTTCAACATTTACACCTGTAACCAAAAGAAATCCTATAGTGAAATCCATCCAATTCTTAGTTAACGTTTGTTGATACTTTTGTGTCGTACTTCCCCCGCCCCCAAACTAAAAGTAATGTAAGAGGGAAACCCGAGTTTTGTCTCAACTTGTGGATTTGGGCGCTGTCAGTTCGGTTTCTGAAGGCATCACTTACTTTCCCATGGATTCGAGCTCACGATCTTGGTCCGCTCCCAGACAAAGCCGGAACACTCCAACCATAAAACGAACATGACTTCCACATGCAACAGCGTCCTCCACATTTCGAGGCTGTGTGACAAGACTATTTAGTCTGTTAGTAGAATGGCAGAGTACTTGAGGTTTAATCAATTTATCTCTTTGCGATTTACGCGAAGCCTTTTATCGTTTCTGTCGACACTTCTGGAACCAATTATGTTTATAGTAAAACGTATTGTAGAGACATAGGGGGTAACAATAGGAGTTTCGAGGTATGACACATGGCAGGAGTTAGGATGACGATCTACCGCAGTAGCTTTTTACAAACTTCCTTTCTCAGAATTTTCGAGAGAGTTGACTATACAGTCAAAGTGCATATCCGTGTGACCTTCGAATACCAGCTGAAATAAGATTCAACATTCAAATACAGTCAATAATCTTAAAGTTGCCCTAAAAGTCCATCTTAGAGAGGTAAAAGAAAATGACTTAAGAACAGCAAGGACCAATTCTACGTATCCGTTTATGTGAAGTATCTGTCCTGTAGTGGAGTTTGAGAGAAAGAGAGAGAGCGTCTAAAGTACTCGAGGAAAGATAAAGATAAAAACGTCTTTTAATGTGCTGAAAGAGTACAGATAATTGGCACTATTTCGAATTTGACCTCTTCGAAGGAAAAGGAAAGACAAACTTTCGAGAAAAGGAGAGCCCTTTTTAAAGCGGGATTAAAATACTGTTGAATTGACTCCAAGAGAAACGGATGTTTGTTAAAACCAGTGACAAAGAAATTTCCGGAGCTTACTTAGAAAGGCCACACAACACTTTCACGCTTCGTTTTCTATCTCTATTGTACTGTATTGACCTTATTCTACAGAAAAGAGACAGTGCCCTTCACTTTTGAACAAAAAACCTTCTTTCGCATATCAAGGTACCTATAGCAACCAATACCGTTTTTCTTGTTATCTCGGCACTAAAGTCTTTCTAGAATTTTCGATCTTTGTTGTTTGTTTATATCATAGCAAAATTCCTGGATGTATTTCATTGTTTTGCTGCGGTTGTTTATATCAGTTTTATCACTTCCTACCTTGTCATCATATCACCGGGGCAGATATCACATGTCTTAAAGAAATTTTATACTTTGCTTCCATTTGAGGTTAAATTGTTAAATTTGATGAGTGATTTTTTTTGGCAACGCTCACCTCTATATGTTGTACCTATGCTTTAGTTTGAAGTTTAATTTGGTTTGCTTCATTGTTTTCACGGCTGTTCATTTCACCAGGTTTTTACTTGTCGTGATATGACTATGATGATGGTCTATAACTTGCTTCGCTTCATTAGCGGTTTCTGCAGGCTTAAACTTTAAAATTGATAAAATTCAAACCTCACGTCCCTTTTCAAAGTTACCTAAATTGATTGGAGACTTTGAAGGTTACACTCTCGAGGAGCTCATACATATGTTGTATTACGTAATGGCAAATGATCTCCTTTGATCAAGAAAGCTTAAAATCGTAAAAATCTACAGATTAATGATGCAGCCACTTGATTCCTTTTTACCATTTGCTGTAAAATATTCCTTTTCCCCTTCATTAATTGCCTTTCCTCCTATCAGGATTATATTGAACTTCGACGCTCAAGTGGTTCTGGCTGCAATTAACCTTGTCTGCGAAAATTGTTCTATCAGCCCATACTGTCCTTCCGGGGGAGGGGGTTACTCCATGTATGCTACCCCAAAGGGTAGGATTTTTGCGCCTTTTCGTTGTGAAAACGAGTATAGACTTTGTTCATTTTGATCTGGAATCTGGTAGTTAGTTTTTGAGGGAAGTACGAGAGTGTATAATGGGCGTATTTGTCATATCAGTTCCAGATGAATTAGAAAGAATGTTAATATCATGAGAATTCAAAACTGGTGGATTTTAAGAAATGAAAAACGGGTCTGGAATTTAGAGGCCAAGTTTTAAAACGGGCTCGAAAAATGACATTTTTTGGTCTGAAACAGCGTCAGGATTGGGGAAACCGGGCGCTATATACTCCCACTAGGATTAACCCCCCCCCCCCCCCCCCCCTCCCGGAATACTGCGTTCCCTGACATTTTAAACGATAAGCCACATGTTAAGGTTCTTAAACATCTTTTTCAGAAAGGAATTTTTTCTGTCTTAGTATTATTATGTTTATTTGTCAGATTTGTTTGTTTGAATACTAACCGTCAAATGTTAATTAATTCCCTTATGGTTTAATTTCATGTCGTTGGAGATTATTCATGCATTGAAGCGTACAACTGCAACAAAGCGACGCATTTTATTTTCAGTACCCTCGGCTAATAAGATTAGTCTCGCGAGCAGTGGTAGATATACAGCTATTTCGAGAAAGGTTGTCGGAAAAAATGTGTACGCGGCAATCCCGAAAGGTAACATGGCATATGATCAATCTACTGTTCCTGACTTTGCAGCTGTCGAACCTACTTTTGTTGCTTTCTGTAGCACTCGCAAACATATGTGCATGGCCTCTCGTGTCATTTTATCAACTTTCTTCAAAACCACCCACAATACCTTTCGGGATTGTCGCGTGCCTTTTTCCCCACAACCTTTCTCGAAATAGTCGTATAGTGAAACCAAATGTCTCGACAATATTATCCTCCTATATTTAATTCTTACTATTTCAACAACGCGCTGGAAAGCACGTTTTAGTTCGTGTGCTTTCTCTGAATTATTGACAAGTCACGGTAACGGGATAATTCTACCTTTCAGTATCACTATATTCTAGACCCCAGAAAAATATCACGTCGCATGTCACCAACTTTGTTTATTGCCGTCTCGTCAAGTGAATTCCTTCCTGAAAATCAAAAAACTCCTTGTTTCATGGATAACTGGCCAATTAGCAAAATACGGAAGAACCTCGATAACTCGAACTCGGATATTTCCAATTCCCGCTAACTCGAACTAAATTTCCTTTCCCTTGATCAAAATTTCACTGAAATTTACCCCGATAACTCGCATTTCCCGCTAACTCGAACTGTTCTTCGTTTCCCTTCAGATTTCGAGTTACCGGGGTTCTACTGTATGCGCTCGTAGTACCGCAAATTCTCTATTAAGCCCCTTTTTTCAGGGAAAGAAAGTTAATAAGCCTCCCCTTCCCTCCCCTCCCCTCCTCCTTATTATTCTGTACTAAGAAATGACTGTGAAGCTTCATTTGGACTGATCTGGGATCGTTTATTCACGTGTCGGAAGGTCGGATTTGTTCTTAATCACCGGCTACGTGACCTCTAACTTCTTGTACTTGAGCTTTTCCACTTTGCGTTCTAGGTCTTTATGGAGAACCGATACAACCATCTTCGCTAAATTAAATAAGCCCCCCCCCCCCCTCCCATCAAATGAGGATTTACGGTAATTCCATTGAAACAAAAATGCTTGACTGTCGGATCCTTTATTGTTATTATTGGCCGGTATATCCTGCATTCCTGCATGTACATCTTCGTTATGTTTTCCTCCGATTTTGTCGTTCATATATTTGTGTAATTTGTTCGTTAACTCATCCTTGAACATTTCTCATTTAATACCCCTTAAAATAGCCTGTTCTAGGCGCTCAGATCGTGGGGACAGCACAAAATAAAGCGGTCTCTTTGAGAGACCGCTTTATTTTTTTCTCGCTCTCTAACTTCGCGCCGCACTTAACTATCCGAACGTCTGCAACAGGCCTCCCTTCAAAAGGAGTTCTCATGGGTTTGTATTTCCGCATGGTTTTATTTCGAACTTTCTTAGCTGTAGTGTACTTCTTTGCTAATTCTCATTGGTGAGTGCCGTGGCGGACTTTAGGATCTTCTTTGTCAGAGCATTGTAATATGCTTGGCGACGTCACCATTGTTTTAGATTGGATAGTGAGGTTACCATAATTATTATAGTGTACACTTCTTAACAAAGGTAGCATAATAAAACGTAGGGGGTTCGGAAATAGGGTAGACTGTCAGCCCAGGCTTTTAGAAGGTTACGTGTTGAAGCGTGTTTTGAATTGCAGTGTGCTTATTTAGTCTAACTTTGTCTTTCAACTGTTTTGTTGCTTTGGGAATTTGTTTTTAGTTCACGTTTTAGTAATTACTAGTAAGTGGTTTAACAGACGTTTAGAGAATTCACAGAATTTTAGTTTGGGTTGCCATCATGACTGCAATGTTTTCATTTATTAAACTTTTGTATTCAAAATCTTACTTTTGTAACTTAGTTTGTTTCTCCGCTAAAAGAAAGCTACCAGTCTTACTGCTGGGTACAAGCTATTTTTAGACTTTAACTTCGGCCGACTTGTCTCTTTTATACAAGTTCACCACGACAATGGATCTACATTGGCCCTATACCACCGCTGGTGGCATAGGGCGTTTTATCCGTCCGAACTGTAAGAAGCAGAACCTTTTTTTTCCGTTTGTTTGTTTTTTGTTTTGTTTTGTTTTTTCCGGTTGTTTTTCGGTCTTTTGGCGCCTGAGCACACTTTGGTCTTTAGCCTGTTAGTAAGAGCTATATGCAGTCAATTATCTCATTTTGGACTCTTCTGTAAAACAGACATCACCCTTAAACCGGACACCTAGACACCCTTTCACTGTCTTTAATGGGGACAGCCGTCTTGAGGGACGCCTAGAGTTGGTCCCTCTCGTTGTCCAGTCATTTCCTTTTGACTCTCTGTAGGGGGAACATCTACCTCGAGTTGGCCACTCCCGATCGTCAGTCATTTCCTTTGACTAACTCCGCAAGGCGGACACTTCCTTAATGGTGACCATTTACGAAAGAGTCTATTAACTTTTTGCCTGAATCGAACTTCTCATCCTGTGATCTTTAGATGATTAAAGGGGAAGTGTCGACAAAAGTTGATTTCACTTGAACATCCAAAAGAACGGTGTTTGTATCTTTGTCGAACAGTGTTTGTGTTTAACTGAGGACGGTTGCAAGAAAGTTTACTGAAACTCGAAAAAGTCGTGTCGACGAGTTTTCCTATTTTGGGGTAGTTAATTGTGAAAAAAGCCTTAAAACCTATGCTTCGGAGCGTAATTGGGCCTTTTTGCTGGCTTTGCACCTGTCAGTCATATGGGTTAGCTACAGATGCCAAGGTGCCCAACGTCATTTTATTGATGGAATTAAGTGTTTGGCCGCCCACCACACTACGTGGTACATTCCCTTTCTAGGTCAAGTGTAGATGTAAAACAAGGCGGTAAGCTTTAATACTCGCAAACTAAAACAGTTTCGTCCCGTGATGGTGTTTCATAGCATAAAAAGACATCGATCAGGTATCGATGGCCTCACCATATTGGTAACGTTCCATAACCCAGGGGCGCTGAAGTTGATGAAGGTATCTCCAGGGTGGAATAAGCCGAGCAATGTCCAATAGTGACAAGGTGTTTCGAACTCGAAACAGGTGTCTATTAGTAGTGCTGGCGATACCAACCAGCTCCTGGATTCCAGGCATGTAGTTTCCAACACCAATCACGAACATTTCCACGCCGAGCATTTTGAGTTGAAATGCACGAAACAAGGTGAAGTGAACATTTACATTGGAGCTCCCATCAGTGAGTAGAAGAACGCGCTTTTTAGCTCCTGGACGAAGCTTGGAATTTTTGTTCTGAAAGAGTTCAGTTCGGCATTTTAAGAATGCTTCTTGGGTGTTTGTTTTGCCGCCGATAAAATTTACTGTACTGCGCAGATAGTGTTTCGCTGTCCAAGGATCGGTGAAATCAAAAGAGACTGTGGCTTTATCCGAGAACGTTATGGCTGCGTAGTGAGTATCCGGTCGTGCTTTGCTGATTAGAGTCTTCAGAGCTTCAACGCCTCGGTTAAAGTCGCGTTTGCGAATTGAATTAGAAGCGTCAAACACAAGAACAACGTCGTATTTGGTTTGGTCGAGACTTCTTCGATATCTTCTTCTGCTTCCGCTTTGAAGAAAAAAACGTTCAATTTTCTTGGCGGTTACTTGTTTTCTAGGCACGCTATCAAATCCTGACAAGACAAGATTAATTCAATCTGTTAATTTTATAACGCAAGTGCACTCGGAATTAGGCGTTGATGTTGACTTAGGGGTTTCTATTCTTATAGCAATTACTAAGTGCTATCCAATAGACAAAACTGTCATTGAAGTTTTGTATAGCTGCGTCTAGCTGACCTTTACTCAAATGTAATGTGTAGCTGTAAAACAGTTTCTACCCTCTCCCATACGATCATCCTTTCATTTACACATTGCTCGTAAGAAACTTAAAACTTAACCCTGATAATCTCCATCTCCAATTTGCGACCTAAATTTCTCCATTTTCCATTCTTTGATTGTCTTTTTAATTTTATCATTGAAGATCAGGGAGCTCTCTAGCCTTGAAACCTTAATCCACAGGAAAATTACCGTCTGACACTATGAATTTACGGACCTGGCAGACCATATCTGCTCAAAGAGAAACAAAAAATAAATAAATAATGATGAAAAAAAGTAGAACTTCGGCCGGTTATCAAAAGAGAGTTTACCCGGTGTTTTTAATACAAATTTAAGTTCTACGCCGTTTCAACTTGTCCTAGCGCAATATCTAAACATTACTTCCCATGAAAAGAAACAAGAACGCATACTGCTTAGACTGAATAAAGGGCTCTTAAAAAAAACGGATCTTGAGGTACGCAGATTATCTCATTTCAACCGCTGTAAAATTAAATTATTGCAAAGGCAACGAGAACCGTCAAAAAGCAACAGGTTTCATGAAAATAAGACTTTGCATGTGCGACACACTTTTCGGTACATTTTTTTGCCGTCATCGCACGACTACGACGTGAAAATGCCTAATTTCACGTAGTTTATCGAGAACATAGACAAACAACTTCAACTCTCTCTTCAGTTCTTGTTTTGAACTTGGCTATTTTTCCTAGGAATTCAACTTGAGTAGAATCGCATTTATTTGACAAAGTTAGGGAGATGGGATAATGACATTGAAGTTTTAAAGAACGCGAATTCAGTTTCTAGTGATCTTTTCGCTGTCGTCGCTGTTGTGATATCTTTAACTCCCTTTTTTCTGACAGAACTGGGTTTTTACGGATACAGGAAAGCCATATCCCACCGCATGTACTTCAAATTCAAAGTCTAGTCGGAACGTAGTTACTTTAAGTTCGTGTCTTAATATATGATGTTAAAACTGTGTGGGAGAATCAAATACATTTCCTTAATAGATCTTCCATTGCAAGATAATGAAAATTCCCAGATAGAGTTTATAATCCAGCTTACTTGACTGTTGAGGTGTTCCTCTTGTCTTCGTCCTCTCCCACACGAAGCCGTCTGAAAACACAGCAGACAGAAGCAGCAAAACTGTCTTAACATTGAGCATCGTAGTCGCAGTCGCAGCTTGGTCCGTGCCTCCTTTTCTTTGCCAGGCAGACGAGTTTGCTCGACTGTGTCGTTCTGACGGGAGGTATGCTTGTTGTGATTTGCATTAGGAGTGGGCGGAATGTAAATAACCGAGTACAAATTCTTTAGTTCGGGTTACGTTTCACTTATTTTAGTGTTGAAAAGTGTTTTTCACTTGTCGTCTAGAGGTTGCGGGTTTTCCATTGATCGTCGCGAAAACAAAAGCCAGACAAAAACAAAGACAGTACAAGCGCTTTGTTTCCTTTTCGCGGTTGGAAATCGTAGCCGTTGTGGCTATAAAAGTGGTGTAACAATCCTAAAACCTACCAAGTTAAAATTGTGTTGTTCCAAGTATTCCCTTGTTCAGCAATGAGAAAGGTTATATATAAGTTAAGAACTATACATACGACTACGTTTCTGGAGTCTTCCCCGCTCGCGATAAGAAACTTAGGGTCATCTCGACATCCCTTGATTCCGGTCCATAACCATCAATAAAGATTTTTATCTCAATAGTTCCAGCCAATACAGTCGTTTGTTTTGACGGTGGTAGTCTGATCTATTTTTTCTGGAGTTTTCTGCTTTCTATAGAAACTTGGCGCATTACCATTTTGGAATCAATACTGAGGTACGGAGTGTCAGTAAATGAACACAAGACAAAATATCTGACTTAGCTAGTGCTGCCTGTTTCCAGTTGCTGTCAGGAGCCTTTGATGGGCTCCTGTTGCTGTATATTTTAAAGTTAGCTATACTTACCTAGGCCTCAAACCAAAATCATTTTTGGCCTTAAGAGCTTTAGATGTGCTGAAAACAAACTTTGGTCGGTGCTGTAGCGGCTTTCTAGCCGAAAATGTTTGCTCTGCACGTTCTGTATGTCTGCTTTTTTTTTTTTTGTATTCGTTTTCAGTGCCGTGGTTCAAACACGTCATCAACAACATATCTTGACTAGTTAGGTAAGCTTTCAACTCACCAAAAGTGCTAAAACAGCCCAGGTTTTTATCAGAATATATCGCACGCAATACTTGAAACTTGTTGGCACCTCATTGCAGATAAGAACTTTAATGGCTCTGTAAATACATACATTAGGATATAGACATGACATGAGTGATTGATTTCTCAGCTGTTGTGTCTATTGCATAGCCTGCGAGAGCATCCGGTTTTTTCGGGTCAAGTTTCGAGAAAACAACCGGATTCTGGTTAAGTGGAAAATGGGGAGTGCGGAGTGCGGAGTGCGGAGTGCGGAGTGTGGAAAACGCGGAGTGTGGAAAATGCGGAGTGTGGAAAACGTGGAGTGTGGAAAACGTGGAGTGTGGAAAATGCGGAGTGTGGAAAACGCGGAGTGTGGAAAATGAAACACAGCAATAAAATTAGATTTATTTTTACCCAGTGGCTATTCGTACCGGACCCGTACACCGACTTGTATTTGCTATTCATACGGGAGTCTTTTTACAGACTTTCTTCGTTCCGTTTTTCAGCAGTTATGTATTCTATCGTCTTAATTTAGTTTTGCCTTCGTGGCACATGTCATAGTTTGAAGCATGTTTACCGAACGGAAGTCGGCTTTACAAAAGAACGATGAAGTGCGAAAGAAAATTCTACCGTTCGTTACCACGTACCACCCTGCTTTGCCAAACCTTAAAAATATTTTAATGAGCAAATGTCACTTAATTCAAGATCAACCACTACATAGAGAAATATTCCTCCCATCATTTCAAATATCCTCGTCAGAGCAAAACTATAAGGTCAAGTATCACACTATCACGAGCTTATAAGTCGTGTTTGGCCTGTCAACACCTTCCACCTATATTTTTGTGAGTAATAGCTGTATTGGGCATACTCAGAAGACTCCCGTATGTTCACGCGCCATTTGTTTTTTAAATTCTTCTTAATGACATTGATTGCATCGATTATTACCTTTCCCCAAAAGAAAAAATTGGAAAAAAAATATTACCCTCGACCCTCGACAAAAAGATAGACTCCTTCCTGGCTGTTTATGCTAGGTATTTTCACACTTGGGTATTAATGAAGGGGTGAAGTACTGCGTACGTGATGTTTGCTTTTTAAAAAGCAATTGTGTGTAGTTAATGGAAACTGCTTTTCAAAACCGACTGAAATTGAAATCTTCCCCTACCAATATCGTTTTTTTACGTCACACCCGATGCAAAACATGGCTGGGCGCAACCACTCTATGGGGTAACTCAAACAAATTGGTATAGCATGTCGGCAACACCTTCACAAATTTAATAACGTTTCCTTCCCGCTAGCTATTTTCACACTTTGATAAAAGCTTGCCTTTTAAAAGTAGGAAGTACTGTGGATGTGATTTGTGAAAATTCGTGAAAACTTGGTTTGAATATCGTATCCAATTTTATCAGGATTGCTCGAATTATTCCCCATGGCTTTGTGATAACCATTTCGTAGGTATACACTGTTGTGTTTGCGCGAAATTTACGTGTTCTAACTTTTTGCTAAACGTCCAAGTAAAAAAGCATCATCGTTCAAACCAATTCGCTGTATGTGTCTGATCAATGTATATGTCTGATCAATGAACTTATATCGAAAATTAAAGGAGAAATATCATTATTCAACTTTCCGTTTTGTAAACTTTTATTTTCCACACTGCGCATTTTCCACACTCCGTGTTTTCCACACTCCGCATTTTCCACACTCCGCATTTTCCACACTCCGCGTTTTCCACACTCCGCACTCCGCACTCTTCATTTTCCACTTAACCCCGGATTCTCTCGCAGGCTGTCTATTGCATGACGTTTTCTCCGACAATTAGGTCGATGAAAGAAGCCTTACTTTTAAAGTATTCTTCGGGAAACTAAGATTGTTTACGAGTCAAAATGATCTTTTTGCTTCGTTAGCTTTGCCTTCAAAAGCGGCTGCCCATGTGTTTATGTTAGATTTCCTATCCAGATCCTATCGTTTTTATATTCCGGGGGTGGGGGGAGGGCGCTCCCCTATATAAGCCATATAGTTTTGTGCCACCCCAAAGGGTCTGGAATAGGGTATGGTTTTCGAAGGAACTACGGGAGTGTGTGAACGAATTTATCGTTTTGATTCCAAATGAGTAAGAAAGAAAGAGAAATGTGCGAATTCAAAATGGATTTAAGAAATCTTTTTTGTTGGTGTTCCAATCTAAGTAATGATGACATAATTTCTCAGAGGCCAGGTCTGAAAACGGGTGTGAGACACTCCCCCCGCCGTGACATTTTTTGGTCCTCAATTGGGTCAAGATTGATAACCAGGCGGCACACCCTCATCAAGAATTCCCAGGAGTACCTCGGGGTCTCATACCGACCCTATATTTGCTATCTTCGTATCAATTCGCATTAGTTTAATTCGAAAAAGAGCAGTCCAAGTTTGTCATTGAAGACTAAATTTTGGCATTGAAACTTTTTTCTGTCTTCTGTTGCTACGAATGGCTCAGATGGACATGAATTGAAACTTGAAATAGTTGGGCGGCCTACGTTTTCAACTTTTAAAGCTATGTATGCCTGCAAAAATCACCGAAAAATTATTATTGGCAATGCTGCCTCATAAAATTTGTTTGATATTTTCATAACTCTACCGGAGCATTTGTGTATAGGTACAAGCACATAAAACAGGAGTTCGAGTAGTAATGACTTTAATAAGCACAGAATTGACCTTAAACAGCAATATGTCCCTTGAAATAGCCTCTTTTAGAGACAAAAAACTACAGACGTTTTTTTACCTCTCTCCTCCGCAGAGGCCTCTTAATTGTTATGGGGAGGCTGGGGAGAAAGAGAAAGAGAGCGCGCGGGGCACGATGGGAAGGGGAAAGAGAGAAGAGAGGCCTCTGCCATATAATGTGCGGTTCTCTGGCCAGATTTGCGGTTGTCTGACAATGGCGAAACCAGGCGAAGATTTAAGGGATTTTGAGTGTTCTTTTAAAGATCTGAGTCTAGAAGGTTAGTAGACGCAGTTTGATGCAGATTGGTCACTGATTTAGATATCTTTTGCTGTTTGCTGTTTTTTACTGTTGTCCCGCGCTTTCTATTTTTCGATTGTTGCTACAGTCGAACCCCGCTATTTCGAACTCGGTTAATTCGAAGTCCCCGCTATTTCGAACTCATCGTTCTTTCCCTACACCTTAAACCAACCCCGTTATTTCGAACTTGTCAAAACAGAGTACGTACATAAGAGCACAGCTGCAAACGTATTGCGTTTTATTTGAGCTCGTGTTGAGTAATTAATGACTTAACAATGCTTGACTCACGTGCAGTGTCCCGCTAAGAAATTTCAGCTGTTAGTCATTCACGATCGACAAAAGTATTAGAAAAAACCAAAAACAGCAGAACATTTTAAAGATTTTTCAATGCAACAGCATCTGCTCATTTATCCGGCATATAATTACTGTATTTTTATTTAATCAGTGTCTTTCTTCATACTGTACTGTATTTTATTAAAAAATGATTCAATGTTACGAATTTTACGCTTCCCCGGTTATTTCGAAACCCCGCTATTTCGAACTTTTTCCCATTTCCCTTGGGACTTCGAAATAGCGGGGTTCGACTGTATTTTTATAGGGATACCCAGCGGGAGCCTCTGCGGAGGAGAGAGGTTTGTTAACCTTATGCCCCTATCAACACCTCAAACAAAGCATATCTTCTTCTTATGATTATAAATCAGTTTAGTTGTCATCGCCTATTTTCACCAATAACAGCTAGGAAATACCTTTATCGCGTGCAGTGTCTCATGCAGGCTATGTTTTGGCCCTTAAGGGCGTTCGTAGCCGGTTCTCTGGCCAGATTTGCGGTTCTCTGACAATGGCGGAACCAGGCGAAGATTTAAGAGATTTTGAGTGTTCTTTTAAAGATCTGAGTCTAGAAGGTTAGTAGACGCAGTTTGATGCAGATTGGTCACTGATTTAGATATCTTTTGCTGTTTGCTGTTTTTCACTGTTGTCCCGCGCTTTCTTTTTTTTCGATTATTGCTATTTTTATAGGGATACCCAGGGGGAGCCTCTGCGGAGGAGAGAGGTTTTTTACCCTTATGCCCCTATCAACACCTCAAACAAAGCATATCTTCTTCTTATGATTATAAATCAGTTTAGTTGCCATCGCCTGTTTTCACCAATAACAGCTAGGAAATACCTTTATCGCGTGCAGTGTCTCATGCAGGCTATGTTTTGGCCCTTAGGGGCGTTCGTAGCCGTAAAAAAAGGTTGTAAATGTATGTATTCGTCCAGTGTACTATGTCTACGCGCATGTCACATAAACAATAAGGGTCGCGGTTATTGGAACGAAGTCTAACTTAGACCTCGTCTTAGCAAATCATTTTACCTCCAAGTATCTTCCTTGGCGGGTAATTTTAAGAAAATAAGTGCTTTTCCAGTCTACGCCTTAAGCTTTCATGACCTCTTCACGATAAATGGTGTTAAGATAAAGGCATTGGGCAAACTGAAAATGGCTAAGAACTCGGTTTTGTTAAACACTGGCTAAACTCCGTTTTAATAACTGCTCTAAGGGATCCTGTTGGCCGCGCTTTTAACTGAAATGGCAAATATAACTTAATTCTTACTGTCAATAGGGAATTCTCATGATACTAATACTGGCAATTTCTTTAAAAGCGTTACCTTAGGCCTAGGCCAAACGTCGACTGAACAAAGTTAATGAGGTACGTTCATGAAAAGTTCGACGTCTGGCCCAGTTAAGTTCGTCTGAATGAGTTTGGATCGTCCAACACGTTCTATCCATCTGCTTATTCTGAAGATCGTCTCTGAGACAAACGTCGATCTTCAAAAGCAACGAACTATGCTGACAAATTAAAGATAATGTATATTTTGCCTCGTTCGGGAGAAATATGTATTACTGACTGGCTTAAATTGCATTTTGGTCTGATTCAGTTGATTGGTTCGACGCGTCCTAAGTCAGTTAAACGTTTGACTCAACAAGCGATCTTAACTTATTTTAGGTCGACCCAAATTAGAGTTTTGTTCGTCTCATGAAAATTTCGACGTTTGACCTAGGCCTTATCGCTTGTTACTCTTTCATGCCAACTAAAGCCATATCTCAGTTAAAATCATAGAACCTTTTTTATGAAACGTATAAGAATATTTAACAATAACCGCCATTTTCTAATGTTTGGACGCAGATCAAATAGATAAATTGCTCTCCAGTTGTTTTCAGGTTGTTGATGGCAATTTTATCGGGGTAGGATCGGGGATCATCGTGCCAGTTTTTCACAAGAAATAAACTGAAAGACATAGAAGTTATTTTTTGCTTCGTGCTTTAGCTACCGTGTGTGTGTCGTAATACTTGAAGTTTTTATCACGGTCTCTCAAAAGTTGCCTGCGTGCAGACGTCTCCTATTTCCTTTATTGCACGCGGAAAAGGGACGTCTGCGTAACGCCGTCGCTAATCGTGTTCCAGCGTCCCGCTGGGTTCCCAAGATCTTGGGAACATGCTGTGATAGGCTGACACACACTGAGCATTGTTTTGGTCTGATAATGTATGCGGTGATTTACATCATATTTGTAAACAGTGTCTGAGAAAACTACAAAAGCGGCGTGGACTTCGCACCAGGCAGGCATTTCGGAGAAAGCCAAAGAAACTGAAATCTTTATTTAGCCGTAACAAACAGAGGTCAAAGAAAATTTAAACACTTTACAACTGCATCTGAAGTCAAATCCTATCAGAAACACCCACAGAAGCATAAATCACACGAAATGATTACTCAGTATGCATGTCACAAACCTGCTTCATGACCTCTAAATGTAAGACTTAGTGCGGGAAAAACGAGATTTACTCAGTCAAAGTTTAGAATGCTACATGCACTGTGTAGTGCTAGTAACCGCGCGAGACTCGGAGAGAAAAGAAGAAAAACCTCTGTTTAAGCAGACTCTCAAGGTCACGTTTCGCATTATCACGAGCTCATGACGTTGTGTTTGGCCTGTCAACTCTCATTTCTAACCGGATATTATTTCACAATTTATGCGAAATAGAATACCCTGCCAGCGGGACGCTGGAACACGATTAGCGACGGCGTTACGCAGAGTCCCTTTTCCGCGTGCAATAAAGGAAATAGGAGACGTCTGCACGCAGGCAACTCAAAAGAAACTAAGAAGAAGAAGAAGAAAAAAACCCAAACTTTTAATTGAAAAAAAAAAAAAATAGCCTCCGTAGCTGAGAAAGACAACAGATATTGCCTCGCCTTCGTTGCCTGCGTCGCAGACGCTCTAAACCTTCTGTATAGAGCGTCTGCGAATACGTGGGCCGGCTGCAACGCAGGCTACGCCTTCGTCTTCCCTCAAATTACCGAAAATCCTCTATTAAGCCCCCCGGGGGGCTTATTTTTTTTCAAGCACTTTTGGGGGGGTGGGGGGCTTAATAGAGAGGGGGGGCTTATTTAATTTAGCGAAACGCATCACCTGTAGCTAAAATACCGTGGTATGAGACAGAGTAGACTTACGCGTTGCACAATTAAAGTCACTGTCAAAAGTATTTAATTCACTTGTTGGAGCCTAAAACAATATGAACTTCCAGCCTGAATAAATCATAACTGATCAGTCCACGTTAATCGTTAATTTTTTTGTGAAGAATTTAAGGATTTGGGGAGGGGAGGGGGGCTTAATAGAGAGGGGGGGGGCTTATTAACTTTCCTCCTCTGAAAAGGGGGGGCTTATTAGAGAGAGGGGGGCTTATTTGAGAGGGGGGGGCTTAATAGAGGATTTACGGTACATACAAATGGGAAAATTGTGAATCCAGTTGCCAAAAAACCCCAATGAGAAAAGCAGAAAAAAACTCTCCCACATAAATTAAGGGTCATTCGTGAGGTCACCATCCTCTTTTAGTTGTTGATTTGCCAAATCAGCGCGGCTGGCTCTTTACGTGCTATAAGAATAGCTCAGCGTGCATAACTGGTAAAGAGAAGTCCGATGTGAAACTCTTTCAACAATCATCTTTCCGTGTTGGTCAGTGATATTCCTGGTGTCGTGTGAGGTGTTGATGGAAACATATCAGCCATTCTTCTGTGAAAGAGGACATCCCTTCCTTGATTTTAAATTGCCGATATCACTATTCGGTCGGAAAGCTATACCTGATTGCCCTATGTTATTGTACTAAAAAGTAAGCCATTAGGATCACGTGGAATTACACCGATGTTTTAACCATACCGGTATACGTTCTGTGTGATAATTTATTCGCCGTGGTAGCGGCACCCGCCCTATTGGAAAGCGGAAGACGCTGAGGGAAGATTGACCCAATTTGTTCACGTGTTAGCCAATGAAAAAAACGCCTGCGTCATGAAAACAGTCCCATAGTGCTAATTAATTAATCTTGGGCGTGTGAAAACATTTCTAAAACTACACAAGTAGCTTTTCTATAATGAACTCAGTGGCATGTCCGACTGCCACTGCACAAATACATAATGTAGCTGGCAAATCAGACAAAATACTCGCTTTATGAATAGTTCGAGACTCTTTTTATCACTGCATACTTCTATTTGTGACTCCGTGACCTAAACTAAATGCGCAAGAGTTTTTTACTTTCTCCATGTTATGGCGCTAGTAGTTTATCAGTTAAATATGAATGGCTTACGTTTTTTTTTCTTAGAAATATTTGTAACGTATCGGCTAGCTTTCATTGTTCCTACACGGTAATCGGGGATAAAGCTGGTTTTACAAATGTTATAATTAGAGTGTAAGAAAAAAAGTAAAAATAAATGTATACCAATCCCAAAACCACACAAGCAGCTTTCCTACAGAGCCCAATTCTTTACCGTGAATGTTCAAGACAGTGCCGAGCGCAATATTATCGCTTCTTAAACCATTTGCTCCTGGAGATTTTGCCGAAAAACGCGTTTTGAAGCTTGTCGAGTGGTTTTCTCGTCACTGTCATGCTATAAAGAGCTAAAACGTACCACAAACCCGTTTACAGGTCGTACACTTCACGGCCTTCTGATCCAGATGCAAAATAGGAGCTTGCGAAGTTCGGGCATGCACATGCAGAAAGCAGAATTTTGGGTTTAAAAAAGACACACCAGTCTTGACTCAAGCTTTAATACAGCCACACTTTGATTATTGCAACATTGTTTGCGGAAACTGAGGTATAACTCTACGGAATGAGGTTCAAAAGCTACAAAACAGAGCAGCCCGTGTTTTGACCTACTCAAGCTATGACGTAGATGCTGGTTACCTTTTCAAACTTCTAGGGTGGAAAAACCTAGCTTGCCAGCAACAAATCACAAGAGCTACGATGGTTTACAGGTCTCTGCACGGGTTGGCTCCAAACTATCTTAGTTCTAAATTTGAAAGACGAGAACTCTGAAAATAAACTCAATGTTCCATTACCGCGCACAAACTATTACAAAAACAGCTTCAGCTATAGTGGCGCCATTCTCTGGAACAGTCTTCCTAGTAACTTAAGGGAAGCAGAGTCCCTTGGGCAATTTAAACGATTAGTCAAAGAACTGTAAGGCACGGCATTCGTGGAAAGCAGCTTTTTATTTTTATTATATTAGTATTACTATTAGGTATTTTTTAAAGCTGACGAATTTTGTATCGTGGATAAATAAAGATTATCTGTCTACCATCTATCTACTTTTACTTTTTGCTTTTCTTGCGTCATTTTATTTTCTCTTGCTGGGTATTTATTAGGCTTCATTTTGGTGGGAAGAGTTTTTAGGAAAGCTTTTAGGATCTTAGGATTTGGTGACAGGAAAGGTAGGTGGGCAATGGAACAAGATTTTCATGGAGATTTACAAGTCAATCTTACATGTTTTTTTGCCTTTTTCTCCGGTGTCCTTGACTGAATTGTGCTTATTCTGGTATGGTTTGAAAAATCTCTTCACTCTGCATAAGTTAGCGGACAAAGTTGGCCTTGACTGTTAAAACTGATGACGTCTTAAGGGGTAGAAAGGAGGTGGATCCGCACGGGCGGTTCAGGGGCGAATGGGTTAACTTACTGTACACTTCAATTGCACCACTTTGAACTTGACATTGAACAAGATGATTTTTTGCGCATTCCTGGTATTTTAGAGTAATTCTCACAGGGGGTGTCTATTAGACCTGCAGGGGGTGTTTATTTAACAATTAGTCGCCGAAGGCGACGTGAATATCGGCGAATAGTCACCGATGATGAGTATTCGAGAAAATAAAAGTATTGATCAATTTCCGACTCCGAAACATCAAAAAATCTGGCTGCCATTTTGAAAATTTCTAGCCTTCAATGTTATAATCACCGCGCGGTGATTATAGCGGAATAAAGCGAAGCTCCTAGCCAATCACAGCGCTCTATTCGATAATCATCAAATTACATTGATGACTATCGAAAATAGAGCGCTGTGATTGGCTAGGAGCTTCGCTTTATCCCGCTATAATCACCGCGCGGTGATTATAGCATTGAAGGCTAGCAGTTTTCAAAATGGCAGCCAGAGTTTTTGATGTTTCGGGGTCGGAAATTGATCAATACTTTTATTTTCTCGAATAATCATCAATGTAATTATACTAAAACAATTAGTCGCCTCAGGCGACGTGAATATTGCCGAATAGTCATCTCGACTTCGTCTCGGTGACTATTCGCCGATATTCACGTCGCCTTCGGCGACTAATTGTTAAAAAGACGTTTATTTGAAAGTGGGCGTCTATTAGGTCGTTTACAGTAGTGGTGTTCACCCGTACGATAGCCACCCTTGTGATATAAACACTACTCTAGGGAATAGTCACAGGGAGGTTTGTCTCTCAAGCAAATGCCCCTGTTTTAAGGCGGGAGCTTTCTAAGGCAGGTTAACTAGACACTCAGAAGTGTCCGGCCTGCTGCAGTAGCTACTTGTGTGGAGGAAGGTTGGCAACTATTTTTCTGAGAATGACGTTTACATGCGTTCTTGTAACTTTTCTTTCTAAACAGTTTTCAAATCGATTCTTTTCAGAGTCAATTGCTGCTGACTCGAATTCTGGAAGCTGCAGTGCTAGATGCCAGCGATCTATCGGCCTCTCCCCCTCCAGCTGACGACTTGGATCTCGAGCCTCGCATTGAAACTGAGGTGCCAAACAAAGATGATGTGTCCATCGCAAGTGAGGGTTCCAGCAGTACCCTGGGATCTACACCTCCTAAAGTTCAACCCGTGTAGGTTACAAGCAAAAAACACTCGTCTGAGACTCTATAGGTCAATTAATAGTTTATCAACAGAAACAACGATACATGTATTTAAACAGGCTACGTCAGGCTATTTGCTAATAGAGAGGTTAGACATCACGTTTACGTCAAACGGCAAACGCGAATTCGTACCACGTGACCAAGTTTCCCCTTGTCGTTGACTGTTCATATTTCTACACATAAATTAGTAGTGTCACGTAATTTTTTATCCATAAGAATTGTTTTGAGCTGTTTTTATCTGCTCATTTTCTATTTTAAGAAAATCTCAACTTGAATCTGACGTTTGCCGTATACGTGAAGCTTAAACTCTCTATTAAAACTTGAACGTGTCCTTAGATCAATTGAATTAAAAATAAACCGCCTGGTTTTGTCACTCTAACCTTTTTCCTGTCGCTCGTTGCAAAGGATGGCAAGGATAGACATGGATTGAAAAAAAAAAAAAAAACTGGGCCAGCTTTTTCAGGTTTAACTGAATGCTGTGCCTGCAAAAATCGCCAAAAAATTATTATGGTTAGTGTTTCCTGATATTTGTAACGGAACATTTTGTGTATGGGTAAAAGCACTAAGTAATGACTGTAGCACAGAACTGACGACCAGATGCGATGATCTCGGTCTACGGACGGGCATCTTACGAGCTGCGCACACGAAGAAAAGATGGATCCATAAACAATCGCTTTTTGTAACAAATATTTTGAAACAGAACGCTCTTAGATGAACAGTTCATGTATTAATCTCGTTGGCAATTTAGTGACATAAGCTCAACCGTAGCCCGTAGGCTGTAGTCGCTGTATTCTCAAACATTGTCTTCCAGTAGGTTCATCTAAAACGGTTATGTCAACGATGGTTGAAGATATCCCGTATTGCATTGAGATTTGTTAAAAAAGTAGATATAGCATCAGATTTAATCTGCTTTGTCAGAAATTGGCGACAACACTCTTAACAAACTTAATATTCTTATGTAGCGGTTTAGGCGACAACTACGTGATAAACATGCGCCAATATTTTTTTCTATAGCAAACCAAGTGAAGAAGACCGCAAGCCTACACCCGAACCGTTGGCGTCGTACGAAGATGACTTTGAAGACGATATACCACTAACAGAATCGGCTGCTTACCTTAAAATGGTGAGCAGTGCCCGCTCAGAGCCAGAAGATGACATCAGTGATCCCCTAGGAAATTCTGGACCTTTGAAGGAGGAAAGCGAAGCTGACGAAGACGTTGAAAGAGAACTTGCGCGGAGTATGTCACCGCCAATTACTTCACCGCGTACAAAATCCCCGAGTAATTTTAAGAGCGGAAGGCAGAAACCAAAATTGTCTTTGTTTGATAACGGAGCTTCTACTGCTAATGAAAAAGCTGACAGCAAGGACTTAGCCAATAGCTGGGGCGGGTCGTCGATGAAATCTGTCAAATCTGACATCTCAGACTCAGAGTCCGTGGTATCCCCGCCGTTATCTCCCGATGCCGGAGGATTTGGGTATATACCTACTGCGTTAGAGAGCAGGGAAAAGCAACAGGCGGGAAAGAAGGAAGATAGAGACAATGAGAAAAGTGAGAAGTCGGTCAATGATTCCAAAGCAAAAAGAAAAACAGGTAAAGTGGGTACAAACTCGGCATCGACTTCTCTGAGATGAAATTGAACGCCTTTTAAACGAGGCGGAAAGGGAAAAATATGACCTAGGATGTGACTCAGGCTAGGTTCACACGGTACCGGACGACTTTTCAACCGCCTGAGTGTTCCGTTTACACGGATTCACCTTAACATGTTAACCGTGCGAAACTTTAAACGCCTAGGCGTTCAAAGTTACGTCTGAGCAGAGCAGAGTAGCCTGCGTAGCAGGCGTCGAAAGGGGGTAGGGGATAGGAAGGAAGGGGAAAAGGGAGGGGGATTGGGGAGAGAGGGCAAGGGACGCCTGCTATAAGAACCCCCTTTTGTTCATTTCTGCGGCTGGCGTCCGCAATTCTCTGATTGGCCGAGTCGTAATGAGTAACTTATCGGCGTATATCTTGGCGTGTATAAATAGTGAGAGACAAACATGATGCAGGTATCAAAGGAAATGCATTCTAGTACTGGCATAAGCGTTGGAAGATCAAAATTACTTCAATCATGTAGCAACTTCAAGTTAAAACCCGAACTAGTGCCAGGCAGGCAGACATGTTCATGAGGTTTTGTATACTGAACTTGTCGAAACACCGAGTGGCAAAGCGATTGCGATTCCTACCAAACATCTGCAATGCCGTGAATATTATTCACAAGACCGCCTTTTCCGCAAAAACATAAACCGTCTTGAATGAACTTCTAAATGGTTTGTAAAGAGAGAGCTGAAGCTTTGGTAAAAACTATCAGTTGAGCTTTTTGACAATTGTTTATAATTCTTCTTTCATTATTCGCGTATCAGGCTGGCGCTCGGGGGCTGGCGATTGTTCTGTTCTTTGTGACCATTGTGTTTGATGAGGTAAGACCAAAGGTCTTGTATATTCACACGAAACGGATCTTTGTTTGTCGTAGACTGCGAGCAGTAAAAAAAGAGAGACTGCTTGTAGTCTATGATTGTCGTGTTTTCTGCGGGATAAGAATAGTAAAAATGTTTTATTTCGCTTGATTATAATATCACTTGAAAAATTGTCTCAACTTGACAATTTCCGGTAAACAAAGTAATTAAGTTCGGACCATTCTGAGAAGCCCCCTACTTTTGATTGGCCGCGTATTGAGAGTTGACATCATCGGATTAGTTGAGAAAATGGTGGGCGGAATTAAAAAAAACACCGGCTCTTAAAGCCGGTGCTCCCTTCCCCTTTCCCGCTTTTTTCCCTCCCCCTCCCCTGCCACGCAGGCAAATATTGAACGATCCCGTGTGGACGAAGTGTTGGGTCATACTAGCGTCTGTGTCCTGATGACAAAATCTTCAATAAAATTACCCTGACTCGCTGGCCTAGCTTTCTTGCCTTTTGCACAGGCTCTTCTTTTGGAAGCGTTGAAGTCTAGTCAGATGAGTAACAAGGAATGCAAGGTTATCTTGCGGTCAATCTACGCAAACCTCATGCATCGCGGTTGTCAGTGAAACAGTTACACGGAAATCAGGGCTGTGTCGTTACGTACCTTACTAGGTAGTTCGGCAATTTACATTGGGCCCAAAATCAGCCCTGTCTTTTGAAGATTTGCACCTGAGGGTTGAAATGAAGTAGCATCTAGATAAAAATTTTGCTCAAAGGGTTCCCAATGAGGGGCCAACTGAGAACTCTTGAGCTGAGTTCCTTGTAAGCTTTCTTTTAGTGGCCTGCGCCACAGACGAATCTAAACTTCTGGTTAAAACAGCGCCGAACTCTTTGTTTATGGGCCCCCACCTGTGTACCAGGATTTGACAACGTGCCATGATTGGCCTGTTGTTAAAAATGCCCTATTCGATTTGCCAATCAGGTTGAAGTAATATATCAAGCATGAGACGCAGTATTTCATCACCGAGAAGAGAGTTGAAAATACGACGCACAGCGGAGTATTTTTGACCAACTTCGAGGTGTTTCATCTGGTGAAGAAGCACTGTGTCGAATGCTTGACATTACTTCTCAAACGAAAAAATTTTAGAAGGAAAAATTTAGGATGCTAAAATGAGCAGTTTTTCATCTGATTAAACATTAATTTCCTTTGTATTTTCTTTATGAATTATTAATGAGCTTGAGAAGGGAAATTAATTATTGAGTCTGTTGGGGGCTAGAAAAAGGGTCTCGCGGCTGCTTCGCAGTTGTTACTTGACGGAGTTAGGTTACGTCTATGACGCAGGCTATCTTTGACCTAAAACACCATACGGTAACTACCCCAAAAACATTTTCGCCTCGGCTGTACTGATGATGTTTTTTTTTAATCATCGTAGATTTTTGGAATAACTCGGACACAGAATCTGAAGTGGACCTACAACTGAGCACCGGTGGATTTGATCAAGACGATGATGAGGATTTTGATTTTTACGGGTAACTGACAGGATGCACGAAACACAAGTCTGAGGTGTCGTGACACGCCTGTTACACACGGCCACACAGTGACGTGACAACCGCTCCTAGCTATTCACTCATCGGTCCTGTGGTTCCTGTAAAATAGTTGAACTGCACGATAAAATTACAAGGTAGAAAAAAATGTTTTAATTAGATAGTTTGCTTTTTTAGTCTTGTACACCATATCCTCAATTTAAAAGTTTTAAATTTTACCAAGTGTGTGATGTTAGCGAGTGGCGACAATCTTGGACAAAATAAATGGAAAACCTAGATTCCCCCATCCCCCCTAAATCAAGGATGGGAAAATGACGCGTTTTTACCCTTCGCGCGGTGTCATCCTTGATTTGGGGGGGGGGGGGGGGGGGCGGGGGATGGGGTTTGCTGTTCCATTTTATTTTGTCCAAGATCTTGGACAAAATAAATGGAAAACCTAGATTCCCCCATCCCCCCTAAATCAAGGATGGGAAAATGACGCGTTTTTGCCCTTCGCGCGGCTTCATCCTTGATTTGGGGGGATGGGGGTTTGCTGTTCCATTTTATTTTGTCCAGAATTGTAGCTACAGTCATTGACTAACGTCTTGGGCACAAATCTGCATACGTGGCGCATTTTTTAAAACTACACATGCGTATCCACAATTTTCCGGACTTTCACCATTGTATAGGGTGAGTGGGTGCATATGTAGGAAGGACTGCGAGACATTTTTTAGTGCCCCCTTGACCTATCTTTCGCGCTCTGCTAAGGAAAACCGTTTTCCTTCCGGTTATTGTCTGGCCAAGGAGCCACCAAGCAACCCACCTCCTTCCCTCGACAGAGCAGTATTGTTTTGTAACGTACAGCGGCTTATTATTTTATGTGAATTGAAATAATAAAATATCCACGAAAAAAAACACTGATTGAAATGCTACACGTCAAGATTATAGACATTATCGTTTCTGGTCACGTGATCATGGGTGTGGTCCGATATCGTCTTTTTTTACATTTGTATCTCACTAACAAGTACTGTGCTGTAAAATGACCAATCTATCACGAAGGGAGTCTAAATTATACCTTCAGAATTTTTCCTTGCAATAGCCCCAAAAAATAGGTCAGTGTACCAAAGTTGTGGTAATGACTAGTTCCAACGACTTTTTGCGCATTGGACGCACTGGTTCAAAAAAAGTTTGTCATTTACATTTTTAAGGAGTAGAAATACAAGTATGTTTTACTTGAGTGTCAACTTACAGAGACTTTTGTCACCTGTTCAGGGTATTCTCCAAGTTGTGATATGCTTTCGCCGTTTTGGAGTGCGAAACACCGGCCTTATGTCAATTTTTGTTTTGCAAAATTTCGCCAAAAATTGCTACAGCCGACATTTTTTTGGAATAAACTCGCTAAAGGAATTTCTTGGAAAATACAGTGTAGGAAATAACCAAGGATTTATAATGCAACATTATATCCTCATTAAACAATTTTATCAATTTTTAGTCTGATACGATTCTCGATATTATCGGAAAACGGCAAATAAGACCCGGAATTTTTGGCAGTTGGCGAGGAGTTGAACCCGGGCCTTTCGCCCTACTTCTCACCCCACAAATGGAGCAAAACAGTCGCCGTTTGTAACCAAAATTTTTAATTAGAAAAATAGGCAGTTTATCTGAATTAAATTGCACACAATAAATGCGAAGGAAAAACTATTAACACATGATTTCATGATTACCTTCTGGAATGAGATGTACGATATTTCAAAACATAATTTTTAAATGAAACATGAACGTTATTTACAAGTGCACTTGATAAATATACACAAAATCGTTATAATTTGATAAAGGAATAATGTGTGTTTCATGATTACCCTCTTGAATGAGAAGTAAAAGGGAAGTATGAACTCTTAAAGTAATTGAATTCTCTTGGGTTAAATTCTTAAGTTAAGAATGATTTTTTTTCCAACATTTATTTTGCATCCTGCGAGTGAGCCTCCATTTGTTTTCTCGTGTGATGAATAGAAAAGGGGGCTCTACCTGAATCACGTCAAACCTTTGAAGTCACCGGAGCCTAAACTTCTGGACTAGTCAATCTTGCTCTCTTTCTCTTCAAACTGGTTTTTTTCGAGTGCGAGTATCCATTAATTGATATGACCCATGGTCATAATATTGCCCGCTGTTGCAAGCGCATGGCTATTAGGGCTGGGTTCGAAACTATATAAAAAAAATTAATAATAATAAAAAGAACTACGTAATCGCAAAACTTTTTGGGGACCTTAATACCCGATGACGGCGACAGCAACGAGGACCTTTAAAAACACAATAACTTCAATCAATAGGCAAAACACGTTCATGACACTGTCATTTGCACATTTCTTTGCCGTTATAATGCACAACTACGACGAGAAAATTAAATACCTAATTTCACGTTTTTGGAGGACATAAAACAAGCCACGACGAAATTTTATTTCTTTTCCTGAACTTGCAAATGGTTCTTAGGAATTGAACTCCAAGAGACAAATCAAGTGAGTGAGTAGGAATACAAGAGACTATGAAGATTAGGAGTGCCCAATAGGCCCTTTCCAGCTAGCCATTCACGTGATACAAAACTGCCGTGCTGGAGACTTTAAAAGGGACTTTAAGATCCAACGACGCGGACGGCAAAGAGAACGTCAAAAAAACAAAGCGTTTAATAAGCAAAACAACAACTTTGCACGTGCATCACGCTTTTTTGTACATTTCTTTCCTGTTTTTGCACGACTTCGACGTGAAAATGCCTAATTTGGCGTTTTAAGGAGGACAAAAACAAGCAACGACGAAATGTTATTTCTCTTTCTGAGCTTAAATGTGGTCCCTTGAAATTCGGCTTCAGGAGGGTTCGCCTACATTTGACAAAGTAAGTGGGTAGGAAAAATCGTTGTAAGGACTAAAAGAACGCAATTCAGTTTTTAAGCGACGTTCTCGCTGCCGTCCGTCTCCAGCACGGCGGTTTTGTACCACGCGAATGGCTAGCCGCAAAGGTCCTATTTCACTTTTTAACCGTCGCCGTCCTCAGATCTTAAGGATCCTATTAAGCAATAACGTGCCCGGTAAATAAGTGCTGTGGATTAAAAAAAGTTTAATTATTCCGCAGGCATTTATTATTTACGCTGTCATAAATATATCCAAACGCACACTTGCATCTACAAGGCCCATTGTCGTCACAAGGCCCTACCAATCCCCCACGGTCTGCACACAGCCTCTCCATCATAACTTGTTTTGCTAAAACAGAACAGAGATATGAATACAAGTCCTTATCCCTTATAAAAGATTTTCAAAACCCATGGGAAAATAATCAACTGTCAAAATAAAAGGTAAGGATTATGATGATAAGCAACACCCAAAGGAAGAAGGGGAGAGATAACGCTCGCTTTAATAACCAGCCATTTCGTATTTCGCCCGCCAATAGAGAGCTTAATTTTAACTCATGTGGTTAGAATCTATGCAAATTTATTGGAACAAAAGAAAGCATTTACATAAAAAAATTTCAACTCCCACAGCATTTATTTCTTCAAAACAAGCGCTGGATTCGCTTTTGTCATATCGTTCTGGAATAATAAGTGTTACCAGCCTCAGCCGTAACCGAATTCCTCAGCGCAAGCTCAAATTCCGAACAGCGGCTGGTAATCGAAACTAAATCCGTCTTGGAATTAGTTTGAGCGTCCTCTGTTTGTACTTTTCAACTTTCGAAAACCAAAACCTAAGGAATGGCGTTCTGTTGGTGACTTAGACCTGTTGTGATTTTTGACAACACGCGACAAGTGAGTTACGATTGAGCCGATGAATTTTAACCGGACTGTTGTCGGTTTTATAATCTGATATGTTTAGCCATACAGGGGCCCATAAACTAGTCTCTCAAAATAAGCGCACGGTAAGGTTAACTCAGAACTTACGCAGGCAAGTCCGTCCATCTCC
Organism: Porites divaricata; assembly: GCA_038088405.1. NCBI lineage: Eukaryota > Metazoa > Cnidaria > Anthozoa > Scleractinia > Poritidae > Porites > Porites divaricata. Next base: position 25,105,319 of record JBBMOI010000007.1, read on the forward strand.
CAAATATCCTTCTTTACAGGCGCAGAAAAAGGAGCCTATGAAATTGATACAAAAAGAATTTGGGCTGCAGTCCAGGTATTCAAGGGGGTGGACACACTCATCCATATCTGAAAAATAGACCACATACACCCAAGTCAAAATAATGATATGAAACGGCGACTTCCAGATGTTGTCTTATAAACGTTAGTGAGCTTAAGCAGCCCGGACGACGACGATATTGACAACGACAAAGTCAAAAAAACAATTGGTTTTGTGAGCAAAACAGCAGCTTATCACACTTTGTAGTGGTGGTGGACCAGGCTTTTAGCCAGACATTGAAAACTAGCCGTCCAGAGGGCATGTTTTCCCATAATTTTACAAGAGATTAGGTGAATTTTCCTTGTATTTCTTCCAAAAATGGGCGTCCGTAGGACGGTTGGACACCCTTCTGGCTAAACCTTGTGAAGGACAACCACAAAGAAGAAAAGCTTCTTCATGTAGAGGCATTACACAAGGCAGCGGGTCGAGGGTGGAGGGAGGCAGTGCCCGATCCAGACTTTGAGATAAGGGGGGGGGGGGGGGGGGGGCGGTCATCCAGACCCTAAGATAAGGTGGGGTCTCCAAAAAAAATTTTTTTCGACCCTTCAGGCCTCATTGTGGTCTAAAACTAAGGGGGGCCTCAGGGTCCCCCCCCCGGATCGACCACTGAGCGGGGGTAGAGAACTATCCGTACCAGAAAAGGTACCTGTGAGTGTGAAATTGCGGTGGTCTTTACGCCACGTGGACAGTTTGTGCATTACAACAAGTATCATCCTGTAATATACCTTATGAATTGCTCGGCATGTGTGGTATATGACAGTGGTGGGCTATTAATCAGTGGCAGCCGGATACGGTGCATGGTGATTGGCAGATTTGAATCGGCTCGCATGCCCCAAATACGATCCTCTTCAAATGACTCGACGATGGTTGGCTGTGGTGATTCTTTTTCTATGTTTACGATAGCCACTTGCGGCCTTCCAACAATTCAAGCATTGTATATACTATATGCGTGGGACTTGAGAGAGTGATTGATGGCCACGTAACTACTGAGAAACTTGACTGAGAAATGAGCGATAAGCGACACAGGCGACTAAGAGAACGAAAATAAAGGTTGTCTAAAACAGGAGTGCCAAGGTTATGACATTCTCTACACTACTTAAAATCGTACCGACACAGACTGGATTCAATGGGTCCTGTGCACCAGAATCAACAACAAATCCGATTGGACATTCACATCGGTATGATCCAACGGTATTATTACAAACATGATTGTCTCCACAAGCATCTAGGGACTGACATTCATCAAAATCTACGACAGTTACAAAGAAAATTCTTCAATATTGTTTATCAATCCCTCAAGGTAGTTTAATAAATACTGCGCATGCCTTGATCCTCATTAAGCCATTGGCCCCGGCTGATCAAAAAATGGATAGGGCAATCCATCGGATAAATCGCAGTTTATGGGATACGTATTAGGGAAACCAACTGCGCTATCCGGTGGAACGTGAGACGTAAAACCTCCTAATGGGACGTTTCTTGGAGGAAGTAAACATAAGACGACGAATTTTCCATTCTCTTTTTAAAGCTGGATTAAGTCCTTAAGAATTCAACTCCCCAAAATCGCCTGCATTTAAAAAACTGAGCGGGTCAAAATAGACGCCATAAAGTTTGAAAGGACGCAAATTATTATTATAGCGACGGTTGTGGTGATTCTTTTTCTATGTGTAAGATAGCCACTTGCGGCCTTCCAATAATTCAAACATTGTATATACTATATGCGTGGGACTTGTGAGAGTGATTGATGGCCACGTAACTACTGAGACACTTGACTGAGAAATAAGCGACACAGGCGACTAAGAGAACGAAAATAAAGGTTGTCTAAAACAGGAGTGCCAAGGTTATGACATTCTCTACACTACTTAAAATCGTACCGACACAGACTGGATTCAATGCGTCCTGTGCACCAGAATCAGCAACAAATCCGATTGGACATTCACATCGGTATGATCCAACGGTGTTATTACAAACATGATTGTCTCCACAAGCATCTGGGGACTGGCATTCATCAAAATCTACGACAGTTACAAAGAAAATTCTTCAATATTGTTTATCAATCCCTCAAGGTAGTTTAATAAATACTGCGCATGCCTTGATCCTCATTAAGCCATTGGCTCCGGTTGTTCAAAAAATGGATAGGGCAATCCATCGGATAAATCGCATTTTATGGGATACGTATTAGGGAAACCAACTGCGCTATCCGGTGGAACGTGAGACGTAAAACCTCCAAATGGGACGTTTCTTGGAGGAAGTAAACATAAGACGACGAATTTTCCATTCTCTTTTTAAAGCTGGATAAAGTCCTTAAGAATTCAACTCCCCAAAATCGCCTGCATTTAAAAAACTGAGCGGGTCAAAATAGACGCCATAAAGTTTGAAAGGACGCAAATTATTATTATAGCGACGGTTGTGGTGATTCTTTTTCTATGTGTAAGATAGCCACTTGCGGCCTTCCAATAATTCAAACATTGTATATACTATATGCGTGGGACTTGTGAGAGTGATTGATGGCCACGTAACTACTGAGACACTTGACTGAGAAATAAGCGACACAGGCGACTAAGAGAACGAAAATAAAGGTTGTCTAAAACAGGAGTGCCAAGGTTATGACATTCTCTACACTACTTAAAATCGTACCGACACAGACTGGATTCAATGCGTCCTGTGCACCAGAATCAGCAACAAATCCGATTGGACATTCACATCGGTATGATCCAACGGTGTTATTACAAACATGATTGTCTCCACAAGCATCTGGGGACTGGCATTCATCAAAATCTACGACAGTTACAAAGAAAATTCTTCAATATTGTTTATCAATCCCTCAAGGTAGTTTAATAAATACTGCGCATGCCTTGATCCTCATTAAGCCATTGGCCCCGGTTGTTCAAAAAATGGATAGGGCAATCCATCGGATAAATCGCATTTTATGGGATACGTATTAGGGAAACCAACTGCGCTATCCGGTGGAACGTGAGACGTAAAACCTCCAAATGGGACGTTTCTTGGAGGAAGTAAACATAAGACGACGAATTTTCCATTCTCTTTTTAAAGCTGGATAAAGTCCTTAAGAATTCAACTCCCCAAAATCGCCTGCATTTAAAAAACTGAGCGGGTCAAAATAGACGCCATAAAGTTTGAAAGGACGCAAACTATTATTTTAGCGACGTTTGTGGTGATTCTTTTTCTATGTGTACGATAGCCACTTGCGGCCTTCCAATAATTCAAACATTGTATATACTATCTGCGTGGGACTTGTGAGAGTGATTGATGGCCACGTAACTACTGAGAAACTTGACTGAGAAATAAGCGATAAGCGACACAGGCGACTAAGAGAAAGAAAATAAAGGTTCTCCAAAACAGGAGTGCTAAGGTTATAACGATCTCTTCACTACTTAACATCTTACCGACACAAACGGTATGCCTTGGATCCTGTGCACCAGAATCAGCAACAAATCCGATTTTACATTCACATCGGTAGGAGCCAAATGTGTTATTACAAACATGACTGGCTCCACAAGCATCTGGGGACTGACATTCATCTAAATCTTCGACAGTTACAAAGAAAATTCTTCAATATTGTTTATCAATCCAATACTGCGCATGCCTTGATCCTCATTAACCCCCTGGCCCCGGTTGTTCAAAAGCTGGATAGCACTATCCACCGGATAAATGCTATTCACCTTTTGAACAACTGGCGCCTGATGGTGATCAGCATCATATTTCTCCTGGTAATAACAAAGATTCATCTACCAAAGATGGTCACTAAAATAAAGGACATGATCACATAAACTTGCCCCTATTACTTTTTTATAACTGAAATGTGTGTAGGGGAAAAGATGAGCATCATTCAGATTTACATTTTGAAAAAGGGTTAAAAAGTGTTTATCATTTTGAAAAAAAAAGGTAAAGTTAAAATACCACACATGCGTCATGTTTTAGATGTTTACGGCTTTCGTGTTGGTTGATGTGAGAAAAGTTCGCTTTTATTCCAATCAACAAATTCAACCTGCAGCTTCTCTCTAAATTGAAGCGCATGCGAAGCAGTTAAAAACGGGAAAAAATTACCGGTCAAATCCTGGCCATCTTACTGCGCTTTCCACAAACATGCGAACTATAAAGTTCAAAAGCCGCCTTCAAGATTGCGTTTTTCGCTGCCGTCAATCATAATTACTATCACAAGCAACGAACCTTGAAACACAGAAACACACAAAACGGATCGAAATCTACCGATCACAAATCAGAAACCATGACCTTTTGAACCTGTTAAAGTAAAGTTTTCGTTCCTAAGAGGTCCGTTGAGATGATTGACGGCAGCGAAAAGCGCAATCGTCAGTTGGCTTTTGAACTTCAGAATTCGCATGTTTGTGAAAAGCGCAGTAAGCCCTACGGAAACAGTTAACGCTTTTCATTTAACTAATTTTCCCTAGTTTTGTCCAGTGATCATCTTTCTACCAAAGGCGTAGCTTCACTATCGTATATACAATAAACCTCAGTCAACCAACAATACATCCTTTTCCCTTACCGAAGGTCTTCTACACGAATTGTGAAATTTATCTATGTTATTTATTGACGCATTTACCTACCTGACAAGCTTATAAAAACAAATTGCGTGTTTCACGCAGACCCTAGCTCCATAATTTTTTCAAAAACTTACAACTTTACTTTTCTGGGTTATTTTACTTCTTACCAACACAAACTGGATTTAGTGGGTCCTGTGGAGCACAACATTTACATCTGTACGATCCAACGGTGTTATTGCAAACACAGTCGGCTCCACAAGCATTTGAGGACTGGCATTCATCCAAATCTGCAGAGTTAACAAAGAGAAACCACGACATCAAACTAATCATAACAACAGGTTGTCTCAAAAGTTTGTTCCTCTACTTTATAAGTCTGTATTTCAGTACGATTGGACTTGGTAAGCAAATCATTTCAACAAAAGTTGTGTCTTTCAATATAATTCACTATTTTCACACTTGTTGTGCCATCTTCTGACTCGAATATTCGATTTGTGTACTTTCGCGCCAAAGGTGCGCGTGCGCGAGTATATTTTCCAGCCACACATTTTTCATACAGCCTTTTCACTGACGTGGCCTGGCCTTCTACAAATTTATTGGAGCTAAAGAAAGTTTCATAGAAACATAAGCATAAGAAAAAGATTCAACTCACACAGTACTGGTGCGGAAACCAACATGGCGGACGTGACGTCATGTGAAAACATTCTGCAGTTGACCACTACAGAAAATACCATAACATACCATAATACACTTGTTGGTCACTCAAAAAGTTTGCATTAGCATTGTTTTCAGTTTCTGTTGGGGCCATTTTAACTCCCAGGAGAAACTGAAGACAATGCTTATGCAAAACTTTGGAGTGGCCAACAGAGAGTATAATGGCATGTGGTGGTATTTTCCGTGGTGGTCAATAGAGCAAAGGACGTTTGCTTGCACCTTTACATCACATTTCGTTTGTTGCACCGTTGCGAAGTAACAAATAATACAAGCAAGACTTTTATTGAGGGATAAGACCGCCTAGTAAAAGAGGTTTCTCAAAAATTGCCCTCTTGTTTACTCGAACTAAGGGATGTCCGATACCCTAGCACATTGAATTAAGCCCTTTTGGTAATAAGCTCTTTTGATAAATAATGCTGTATGAACCGGCCAAGCCTCGGAATAAAAAAAAAAGATTCCTCGACATAATTTTTTTTCGTTTGCCTATATAAAAAAAAACTTAACTTCTTACCAATACAAACTGGATTCAGTGGGTCTTGCTCACCAGAATCAGGAACAAACCCAGTCAAACATTCACACCTGTACGATCCAACGGTGTTATTACAAACATGATTGGCTCCACAAATATCTGGGGACTGGCATTCATCTACATCTACGAAAGTTGCAAGAGTATGTCTCCATGAATTTAAGAACAGCGTTAAAGCCTAAAGGCAATAACTAATGCTCATTTATTAGAATAATTAATAAAGAACAAAGTAATTAAACATGTACAGGTGGTTTATAAAAAGTTCCTGCATTGGTCTCATGTAGAGATATGGAATTGACTCACACGGTGTAGACCTTTCTCTCAATTAAGGCGCAACATAAACTGAGCTGCACAATTATAGTGTCTGTTCGCGTGACGTCGCAAAAATTCCGAAAACGAGGCGCCGCCATCTTGGAGGAGTAATGTTATATTTATAATGGCGGCAACTGAAGCGTGTTCTTCTGAGAGTGAGACAAATTCCAAGTTTATTCTGTCTGCCTATGGCGAGTCATTACAGGGCAGCATAAGGAGAAGATATGTGGAAAAAATAGCGGCCATTGGTATCGACCCTTTTCTTATTCCGCAAGAAAACTGTACTCCGGAATGTCTTCCTCCAGTCGAGTCGTGCGATCTTCTGTCATATCTAGTGCTCGATACGAGTTTTTATACAAAGGAACAGTTTAAAAATTTCAGAAGTCTCCTTGCGTACAACCATATGGTATCCGGCTTTATTACAAGTGTTCTTGGACAAACATTGCGATATAAATACGTGGTTCTTGCAAAAGTGAGACATTCCCAACGAATGAATGATCCGCACGTGCCATTGTGGATAATATCCACCAAAGAAGGAACTGTTCTTTCCGCTCATTGTGCTGGGTGTATGGCCGGGCTGGGAGAATGCTGTTCTCATATCGCAAGTGTGCTTTTTTATGTTGAAGTGTGGACAAGATTAAATGGGAAGCTTGCCTGCACCCAAGTAAAATGTACGTGGCTGTTGCCTACCACAGTTAAGCAAGTTGACTACGCAAGGATCAAAGAAATTAATTTTTCTTCTGCAAAAAAACTAAAAGCCGACCTCGATAAGTCCATTGAAACGGTTGCTTTTCCTGTGGTTGATTCAAGTCCACCATCTTACACCTCCACACCTAAACGTCCAGAAGTGAAAATGTCATCATCACTAGAACCTTCTGCTGAAGAAATGGATGCTTTTTATCACTCTTTGAGTGAATGCAAAATTAAACCAGTATGCTTAAGTTTAATTCACCCATTTGCTGATTCATTTATTTCAAGTACTAGAAACATTAAGGCGGTAACAGACTTGTTTGATCCCAGGTATCTGGAGTTATCATATACTGATCTTCTAAAGGAGTGTAATAAAGTACAATTGAACCTATCTGATGAAGATATTAAGTCAATCGAAAGGGAAACCGTGGATCAGGCCAAAGGGAGTGCCTTTTTTAGACACAGGGCTGGAAGAGTAGGGGCTTCCAAATGCCGTGCAGCCAGTCATACAGATCCTTCACAGCCCTCCCAGTCTCTGGTCAAAGCCATTTGTTATCCAGATATTTTTCGCTTTTCCACAGCAGCCACAAGATATGGATGCAAACATGAGGATATTGCCATCACAGAGTATGAAAAAATAATGCGAAAAACTCATGCTAACTTTGTTATTACTAAATGTGGAACAATTATAAACAAGAAGTATCAATTTTTACATGCCACTCCAGATTTTCTCTGTGAATGTGATTGCTGTGGACAGGGATGTGGCGAAGTCAAGTGCCCCTACTGCATAGATGGAGTTGACTATGACAGCTATGTGCAAAAGAAATCTTCCTGTTTGCAGAAAAATGAATCATGTTTCCAACTCAAAAGAGATCATGACTATTATTACCAAGCACAACAACAAATCCATACAAGTGGGAGAGGATATTTAGATTTTATTGTGTTCGCCTCAGATGGGCAAACCTTGAAATTTTTCTTGGAAAGACTTGCTCCAGACATGAATCACTGGGAAACACAAATTCCCAAACTAGAGACTTTCTGGAGAATTTGCATATTACCAGAAATATTGGGAAGATGGTATACCCGAAAGATGGATTTAAAAGCCCAGCTTTCCCCAGAAGAAGTCGCACAACCTGGTGACTGTTACTGCAGGGAAACAACTAGTGAAGCACCAATAACATGTGCCAACCACACATGCAAAATATCCAGATTTCATCCATCCTGTTTGGGTATCAAGAATGTAACAGTTCAAAAAATGTGGTACTGCCCTCATTGTAGAAAGTTGCCCCAATTTACAAGGGCTAAAAGCAAGAAATTGCCTGAAATGAAGGATCAATTCCTAAGTGAGGCAACAAAACTTGCAACTATCTGCACATGTCAAAAAAAAGCACAGGCAAATGATAAACTGCTGAAATGTCATAATGAACAGTGCTCAAATGGTAAATTTTTTCATCTGTCATGCATGTCTTACAAACGTTATCCAAGCAATGCAAGAACAACCTGGCTTTGCTATAACTGCAAGATTACAGCACCTAAAAGTAGACCATCAACACCAGCTCAAGGGGATTCTGATTTGGTAGGAGAACCAGCTGCAACACCCGATAGTGTAATGTCAGCCCCTATTATTAATGATTCAAGCTCCCAAAGTGATAATGAGTTGAACGCAGATTCACCTGCAACACCAATCAACATCGGTGCAAACACCCCACAGGATAGTGATGTGGAGGGAGAATCATCCCCAAATCCTGACCCAGATGTTTTGTTTGTCAAAGAAACTGTCAACACAAATGTTAATAAGATGGGTTCACTAGGGAATCTGACTGAAAGAGAATTTGCATTGATGGAGGATACACATGGCTGGTTAGACTGTTCTATAATCCACCAGGCACAAATCCACCTCAAACAGTTAAATCCAAACACTGAAGGATTTCAAAGGCCAACACTTGGTCCAATAAGAGCCTTTGACATTATCAGTGGTGAATTCATACAGATTTTGAACACTGGAGGTAACCACTGGGTATGTTTAAGTTCCATTGGTTGCTCCAGTGGCCATGTTAATTTATATGACAGTTTTTTTCATGATGTTGTCTGTGACGACATTGAGGAACAGGCAAGAAGTCTACTCAGACAGGAATTCAGGGGAATTAATGTCGTCCCCATTCAGCAGCAACTAAATGGATCTGACTGTGGGGTATTTGCTATAGCATTTGCTACGAGCCTTGTTTTTATGCAAGACCCCTTGAGTATTCAATTTGATATCCCGAGGATGCGTCCTCACCTTTCAAGATGTTTGAGGTCCAGTAAAATGGAACCTTTTCCAACCATTGATCTTTAATAATGGACATTTTCTCAAGCGTTAACCTTTTTAGCCCTAACAGCGAGTAGCAAATGAGTTCTCCTGACCTTACATTATCACTGCCTAATGAAACATACAGGTCAGGAGAATGAATAAATGGATCACTAAGGTAAAATGTGTCAATGTTTAACTGAACAGTACCATAAGAAATGCACTGTTCGGCAGAACTTGATATGGGGCTTAAAAGGTTACATTCTCCATTGCAAACAGTTATATAAAATTATGTAAATACCCTTGTTGTTATGATACGCTGTAAGTGACCATTGCCACATCTTGTACTCGTTTATTGGGAAAAATCCCACAGATGAGGGATAGTGATTTGCAGGTTGTACCCGTAAAGATTAAATCCCAGTAGAGAACTAATTTTAAGGTAGAATGAAAGGACCCAGTTATCTTGAGAGGCATTTTTCCATTCTGTACTAAAGGGATGTGTGGAATAAGGCCCCAATTACAAATGACTCCTGATATTGATACATGTATTAAATTCCCCCTTTGATTATTGAGCATAAACAAGACAAATTGGAAAGAGAATCTAACAAATCATCAGGAGGCACTTGAGGCTTCATTCCAAAGAGCTAGAAATAATGTTGTAATTATTATTTTACTGCCTCTCCAACCCAGTGTTTTTATACTTGACAATTTCATTACCCTTATCCATGGATAAAAATATCATTTATTACTAAGGCTCAACATATTTTCTACAGGATTAGAAAATTGATCGAAACAGTGTTAAGTATCTTTGTGGGAGGCTAATATATATATTTGTATGAAAGAAACCTACAATATTAAAATTGTACAATAAAAAACTATTTACAAATGAAAGCTAACATATAAAAAAAAGAAAATACATGGTCAAAACGTCTCAATAGCAGACACCAACTTGTTGGTCAAAAGTATCAAGACAAAACAACTTTAGCTAGCAAAACCATTGTTTTGGTTTTCAAAGTCGACACTCTTCGCTACTAGTGGGCTATGACATATAGCCTAGTAGTAGCTCAACCAATCAGAACACAGCATTGATAATAGACCACTAGCTGGATTCTACTAAATTGAAATACACTGTCAAATTTTTTCAGCTAAGCACTAGAACCCAAATAACTGCTGCACTGGGTACTAGATTGTCAATCCCACAAGCACTGTCCTTAAAAACCATAAGAGATTTTCTGTTTTAGTGAGCTTTAGTTCACTTGCTAATAATTAATTACTTAATTCCTGGGCCAACTGCATAAGTTTCTTTTTAACCAAATGTTTTAATACCATACTGATCAAACTTATTTGAATAAAAAAATATATTTGTGAACCTGCTGAAGCTTGTGACAAGGGGGAATCATTACCATGTAAGAAATGTTTACATTTTCTCAATAATCCTAAAGTCGTGAGTTTTACACTCAAGGTTGGTCACCTGGCCGGGTTGTTCGAAGCTGGGTTAAGATAACCCAGGGTTAGTGCGAAATTTGAACGCAGACGTGAAAGCTTAAAAAGTAAATTCGGTTTATTTCTTTTTGTCAACAAGTTGATGATTGGATGCTCTTGAAAATAACAGAGAAAATTATCTGAGAAAACCCTTTTGAACAAAAGAAAAAGAAACTGGGGTTAGAATTTAACCCCTGGTTAGCGCTAACTGGTGTTCGAACAACTGGGCCCTGAAACTCATCTTGCTTGAATGGATTTGCAGCTGACTCTCCATAGAGCTGCAGTGTTTTTAATCACCCTCTTTTCATGCATATAACTTTTCAGGCTTAAGTAACAACAACTACCCTTGTAACAATCTTGCTACACTTCTTGGCTGTGTATTTAGGTGTACCGTAAATGGTCTGGGGCTCAGGCAAGATGTATGGCTAATTCGGACAAATTGACGAGTTATTACCCATTAAAGAAATCAATCAAAACTCACAATAGGAGGACAGAGGTTAACAAGGGCAGCACAAACTCGAATTATCTTGTCAATCAGTGGGGCTTTGCTCTTGTCCTCACATGCTAAGTAGTCAGTTGACAGAGTACTTTGTAAGATTGTGTACTTTTGTCTCAGAATTCCAATAACTCTCTCCACATGAATTCTGACATTGGCGATTTTACGTGTCTTTTCTACATTGACTGGATCCAGCTGCTGTTTGCCCCTGGTAAATGCAGGGACGTTCAGTTCTGCCTGGTGAAACCACACCTGCTCGTGGACAGTGAAACCTCTGTCTGCAAGGACAAGATCCCCAGGAGGTAAATTTTTTAAAAAGCCACAGTTCTCTGTAAGAAATTTGTCAGATGTGCGCCCCCCCCAGGCCTCGCTTACAAATGATATTGTTCCTTGTGGTGTTATCCCAATCAACACTTTCGCAGTGTTATGGTGTTTGTAGTTCGAAAACGTCTGTGCTCTTGCTAAAAGATTGGATGGCCTATCAATAAATATCTCGAAACAGTCAATGATCACACTTGTCTTTAGACCAAAAGAATCAATGAAACATTTTGGCATCGTTCTTTGAAGCTGTTCCCGACTTGGCCAGGAAATTAAAGGAGATAAACGAACATCCATGACAGTTAACCAGGTGACAATAATCCGAGAAACAACAGTTCTAGAAACATCAAAACGATAAGCAAGATCTCGGTGTGGGACGGCCAGCCGTAGTTTTATCAACACCAGAACAAACTCCTGAAATTTACTCAATGACAGGGAGCGTCTGTTGACATGTGGAGATACAAAGGAGAATGTTTTAATTAAAATTTCCCTCGAGGGTAACCCAGTGTAAAAACGAACTTTATCGTTATCTCCCTCAAAAAAATCCTGTTCAAATACGGTGGATTTTTCTGGCATCCGAGGTTTAGGCGTTCGAAACATGTAATCACACTGCTCGGTTTGCGTTGACCGTGATTGCGTGAGTTCGCTTGGCTCAGTTTGCGTGGCCATGTTGTTCCCCTCTTCCTCCTCCTCTGGAACCTCTCCCAAATCTTCTTCATCTTGAACCGCGAAAGAAATATCCCTGATTTTATCGCCATGGGCTTCTGATTCATCTTTCCTTGACATTTTTCCTTTAACAGCCTGATCCTGTTCTTCACGCTCCCTTTCGCGTTTACGTCTTTCTCTTATTCTCTGGGCTCTTTCTTGTTGTTTCTCTTGTTGGTCTGAACTCTTTAACTTGCTGTGACCCAAATGCAAGCTAGGCACCCAGTCTACATTGAATTTATCCCAGAGGGAAGCTGCCTTTCCAGAGTGAAAATGAATTCCACAAACACGGTCGTTCTCAAGCTTGCTTTCTGTCAAGTCATCACGACTTATGACTGCTAGCCATCTAGTTCGCCGTTCATTCGACAAAATTTCCGTCTGCTCGCCTTGACTAGTAACAACTTTAGGCACCCTACAAAAACTAAGGTCTGGACGTCTCTTTTTATCGTTGGAACATCCAACGATAAGACAAAACGAAGGCATCGCTATAAGACGCGAGGAGTCGCGTGACAGATTTCACTCCTCCAATATGGCGGAACCAACTTTTCACCTACGTCATAGTCATGTGACCGCACAGACACTATAGGACAAAAGTTTTCCTTACATATCGGCGGTCCTGGATCAGGATCCAGACCTTGAGATAAGTAAGAATTCCCACAGAATCACTGCTTTCTTTTCATTTAACTAATTTTACCCTAGTTTTACAGTTGCTCACTTTGAATTACTAGCAATAGTTTAGCTCTTTCATTAGGTTTACAGACCTTATCTGTCAAGAGGGTACCACATGAAATGTTTCCTCCTGAATGTATTTCTCAACACAGTTTATTTACTTCTTACCAGTACAAACTGGATTAAGTGGGTTCTGTGCAGCGCAGGCAGAAAATCCAGTGGAGCATTCACATATATATGATCCGACGGTGTTATTACAAACAGAATTGGCTCCACAAGCATCTGAGGACAGGCATTCATCAACATCTGTAGAAGTTACAAAGAAAATCTTCCATGAAATGTAGGAATGCTATAACAAACCAAGGTATAGAGCAATACGGACTCTGCACATTACCTTAAATAGCGATTGCAATTCGAGAATAACACAAAACTCTTCCAGCTTTTTATTGCAGTTTTTGAGGCTTCAAAACTGATATTTAGGGAAACACCAGATTTTGTTTCTCCGCTTAATTAAACTAATCATTATTTACAAGAAAGTTCAAGCTTTGCTTATGTCTACATGTAGTCTCTGGTTTATACCCAAGACTGTTATGTTTTATTTTTTTTCGCCCTCCCGGCGTTCCTGTTAGTAACATCCTGAGACAAAAGAGTGTTTTCACTCACGTGGCCAGCATCTATGCAAACTTATTGGAACAAAAGAAAGCATTTGCATAAAAAAAGAGTTTAACTCCCACAGGATTAGTTTGGGACACCAACGTGGCCGCCGTTTTATTGTTTTGAGACACCAATATGGCCGCCGTGACGTCATGTGAAAACACTCTATACACAAATGTCTTCAAACACTTCTTCATATAGTCGAAATACTCTATAGGTCAGAAAATGAGCAAAAATCATTAGTGCATATGTTATGATATTGTACCAAAATGATATGGAAATTCGCCTTGGATCTCATTGCAAAATGTTGCTTTGTAGAGAATGCACATGATGCTTAAATTATAGAGCAGGAGGCGTGGACGCTGCAATGGGAAGTATTCGACTGGCCAACGTTTTGTATACGTATTTGTATACGTGAAAGTTGACATTGTCCGTCTGAAAATAACTAATATATAGATTTAGCCAGGGCTAAAAGCGAAGCTCCCATTAACAAATTTATTATTTAAATCAAACAATAAACTTGTAATCCACAAATCAGTTAACTTAAGGGGAAATTCATATGGGAAAGGCTAAGTGATTTTAGAGTGAAACATCTTACATCGAGTTGGCCTATAACGTATATAACGTATATAATTAATCTGTCCATCAAGCAAAGAACTTTTCCTGATGATCTAAAAATCGCTAAAGTGATTCCTATCTTTAAACAGGGATCCCGTTCCCTGACTGTGCGATAATTATAGACCAATATCAGTTCTTCCAGTATTAAGTAAAGTTTTTAAAAAATGTATTTATAATCAACTTATATCTTATTTTTTGTCTGAAAATATGATTACTCATACTCAATATGGGTTTAAGCCAGGCAGTACCACTGTGGACTGTCTTGTTGATCTCATTGAAGAAATCTCTACGTGTCTAGATCAAGGAGATTATGCTGTATCAATATTTTTAGATTTGAGTAAAGCATTTGATACCGTCAATCATTCTATTTTATTATCAAAGCTATTGTCCTTTGGCATTCGAAAACCTCATATCGACTGGTTCAAATCGTATCTTAATAAAAGAAAGCAGAGAGTTTTTGTAAATGGTAACATTTCTGACACCATGCCAATTACTTCTGGTGTACCCAAAGGATGAATTTTAGGACCATTGTTATTTTTGATATATATAAACGACTTTACTCAATCTTCTGATTTTTTCTCTATGAGACTATTTGCAGATGATACCTCTTTAACAGCTTCAGCTAAAACTATAGATGAACTCTTATTTGAGATAAATTAATTTTTTTGAGAACTACCTAATATTTATGACTGGCTATGTGCAAATGAATTAACCTTAAATCTACGAAAAACTAAATATCTTATCTTTCAACCTCGTCAGAAAGTAGATTATGATTTATTATTTCCGCTATCGATAGCTGGACAATGCTTAGAGCAAGTATCCAAAATTAAATACTTAGGTATCTATATTGACAGCCACCTATCCTGGCAAGATCATATGGACTATGTGTGTGATAGAGTCAGCAAGAGTATTAATATTATGACAAAGATAAAAAGTTATCTAGGTAATCAATGCTTAACTAGTATCTACTATTCTCTTGTTTACCCATATCTCATATATGGTAGCTTATTGAGGGGAAATAATTATGATAATCCATTATCACAGCTCATACGTCTGCAAAATAAAGCAGTTAGAATAATGAATGACGTTCCTTTACGAGATCATATCACTCCTCATTATGTTCATCTAGGTCTATTAAAATTTCGTGATATTGCCCCACCGTCATTGGTAAATACTATTGGAATGATCTCCCCCTTCATATTTGCAATAAATCATCAAAAATCCTGTTCAAAAAGGCACTTAAAATATATTATCTTGCTCAGTATTGACTTGTGTGTGTGTGTGTTTTTTTTGTGAAAAACAAAACTACAAAGGGCACTATAATGTGCCCTTCTCCATTCTAATGTATTATTATTGTACAACTAATGTATTAAAGGATGGAGTAAAAAAATAGAAACAAAAACAAAACAAAACATGATAGCAATCATCTTCGATCACATTCAAGAGCCGTAATGGTTCTTGATCACAGTGGATTATACCTGGAAAACAAATTCTTGGAAAACAAATCAGGCCGAATTTTTTGCTTTCGACAAGTTTACTTTATAAAATCTTGCCAACAAATCCGGGGATATGTAAACCAACCTTTTATACGTTTGATACGCGCGGCAAAAAGATAACTCCTGCAAGCGATGTTCATGAACGACTGAAAACAAACAGCACAGCGATTTAAATTGCAAGAGAAACTACTAACAATCACTAAAAGAAATATAATTCGGTTAAACATTTACAGAGACAACAATTTTCATTCACGAAGATAAGTATTAAGCGTTTCGAAAAATCCTGAGTCTTAAAGCTAACTTTATGTTTTAAGCCGGCCTCGCGGTGTTTGCTTTTGTCAAAGATGAACTCGAGGCAAGAAAATCGCTCAAAGTTTTCTTTCTACAGCCAAATTTATAACTAAATATTCTTCGGAACGTGTTCTTCTATTTGCGGTGAGAAAATATATCTAAAGGCTCTTTTAAGTCCTGTAAGCTTATATCAAACCTGATATTAGGTCGGTTTATTGTCTCAAATCTTACAAACGTCAGTGAAACGTGCATAAACTTGCCGCATAAATTGTGCTCGACTACATGAAATTAGATAAGAAAAAAAACTTCAAATGCAATCATTACTCAGGCTTACCTTTCGAGATGCGGTTCGTAAAAGCTATCAAGTAACGCGAGAGTCGCTTGAGAATTTTGAATCCTCTTTAATACGCATCAAGCAAGGTGAAAAACGAAAACGATGCCATCCGAAATCGGATTTCCGACTTTGACAAGCGACGCATCTCTCAGCCAAAAAACCAATGAACAAACTAGCCATGAATAACAGACTTGATAGCAGCTGTATTTCATTTTGTACCTCCAGAGGAAAAAGACAGTTAAAAACATCACAAGTTCACACAAAACTCTGTCAGGTTTCAAGATGCTGCATAAATTTTCCGCATGAACTCACCTGTCAAATTTTGACCAATCAGAGCATAAAAATTGGGCGTAGAGCGTGACCAACACGTGACCTTGGTGAGAAAAGGTTTTCCTAGCCTGTATTGTTACATAACTTGCTGAATTTTTGCGACCATGGTTAGTTTGAAATCAAACTCTTAATATTGCGGGGTCATCATGATATAAACACGGCATATTTCATATAAATTTAAAAAATAAACTTGAGCCTGCGATCATCTGAAAACTATTAACTTGTCAGCGGATAACTTCAAAAAAGTACTCGACCTCGATGGGTTGACACCTGAGCCCGCGATGTGGTCAGGTGATACTGGTCAGCGGATACCTTGTTTTGACAGCTGTCAATTGATCACAATATTGATGTGCAATCAGTTTCCTCCTGGGCTTCCTGGGTTCCCAAAGTAGTTAGAGAGTGTGAAAGTAAACATTGGTTTTCCTGTGGTGTGGACGGACGGCGGGCGGTCGGTGTACGGTCACGTGATTACCAAATTTTCTGGGATGGGTAGATTACGTTAGCTATGGGGCTACGTCCACGCGCGCGCTTCGCGCGCCCGAGGAGCTCCGCTAAAAAACCTGGTTTTACGACCCACAGCAGAGCAATAGAACTTAGCAACAACCTCTAACTTACAACACGCCTGGAAATGAAGTCATTGGGATAGTCTGTTCCATATAAAAAGGGTCTAAAACATTTCTACTACTTCTAGTAGAGGGTACCTTTACGTAAGGTTTCGCTCATTGAACCGTTTTAGTGACAAGTTAATCAAGTTTAACCAACGCTTAGATTGCCTGCATAGAGGTCGCTTGCCTTCTTGTATGTTCAAATAAAATTTTAATCGATACGCAATTTAATTGTCTTTTGATTATACAATTAAGCCCTATGGAGTACATGAATTAAATGACGGTCACCAAGTTTTTCCCCCGAGGGTAGCCAATATCTTCAGATTCCGAGTATGAATTATTTTCTTTAAATTACTTTGTAATCTGGAAAAGAAACTTTCGCACTGTTTAGTTCTCAATATGTGTGTGCATAGAACAATTTTGTATATTTCTTACCGATACAAACTGGATTCGGTGGGTCCTCACCGGAATCAGCAACAAATCCGTTTGAGCATTCACACCTGTACGAGCCAACGGTGTTATTGCAGGTATGATTGGCTCCACAAGCATCTGGGGACTGGCATTCATCTAAATCTATAGCGGTCACAAAACAAATGCTCAGCATGAGATGGAGAGAAGCTAATTTTTGTGGATCATTATACGTTTCTGGGAAACTGCCCACCTACCCCTCCCTGAAGCCAACATCAACAGTTAATTCTCATTTTAGGCAAAATTTTGGCGTAGGTGGCCAGCTTCCGAGAAACGTATAATGCATTTTTATTTACAATTTGAAATGATTGGGGAGAAGAGGAATAATGAGGTGTTCACTATTTCATTATCTCTTCACAAAATCTGTTTCCTCATTCCATTATTACCCCTAAAAGGACATAATATTCTATTACTCCAGCTCAAAATTCTTCGTTATTCTGCTCCCAAAAGTTTCAGACCTTCAGATAAGGGGGGGGGGGGGGTGGGGGGATAGGGTTAGGGTTAGTTAGGGGGGGCGGTCTTCGGGCCTCAGTAGAATCTAAAAATAAGGAGGGACCCCCGGGCCCCTCCCCTAGAGCCACCACTGCTTTCTAACAAGTTTTAAAATTGTTGTTGGGTTAGACTTTTACAGAATTTTTTTCTCTTTACTTACCGACGCAAACTGGATTTAGCGGGTTCTGTGTACGGCAGTTATCAACAAATCCAGTGGGACATTCACATCTGTATGATCCAACGGTGTTATTACAGACATGATTTACTTCACAAGTATCCGAGGACTGGCATTCATCAAAATCTGCGGAGTTAAAAACAAAAAGTATCCATAGTATAATTTAAATATTATACTGAGGTAGATTAGGCAAATTAAAGAGTGTAAACCGGAAAACATGCGTATTAGCGGAATACTTAAATTAAAAATCATTTAAGCTTTTCAACATTGCAGTTTTTGAGTCTTTAAGACCGTTACTTAGAAAAATTTCAGGTTTTCTTTTGTTGATTTTATCATTGCGTAACATATGTCAAGGCTTACTTATGTTTAATCACCCACTTACACCCCAGAAACTCTTTAGTATTGTTAAACATAGCATCTTCATTTTATCCAAGCGAGAAAAGAAAGAAATACTAGAATACGCTAATTTACAGCAACGGAGAATAACAGTTTAAAAAAATGAAAAATTCAGCCACTGATAATTTTTCTTCAAACTCAATTTTCCTACAGCCTTTAACGTTCACAGAAAAGGAATGACACGATGTACTTCTCTGTATTGGAAGATTCTTCAAGATTACTAGACTTCGTACCAATACAAACTGGAGCTAGTGGGTTCAGTTCACCAGAATCAGCAACAAATCCGATTGGACATTCACATCGGTATGATCCAACGGTGTTATTACAAACGTGATTGGCTCCACAAGCATCTGGGGACTGGCATTCATCTAAATCTACGAAAGTTGCGACAAAAAATGTTCATGAAATGGATAGCTTGGAAGCAGTTATTAATCAAATGGAAAAGGTACAGCAATAGATAGTACACCATACACGCGTCAAATGGAAAATGGAATTAATTGATAATATATAGTTATGGAGGGATATTTTAAGAAAAGTCTTTCTCAAGTAATTTATATGCCTTATGTATCGGTCAAATCGAAGCTTCAACATGCCCCCCCTCCGGGCAACCCTCCGGGCATTTGACTTTTTGAAAATTATTGTTCAAATTCCTCCCTACCCGGGCCAAATTATGCCGTTCAAATGCCCCACACTAGGGTCCATTCAGGTGATCAAATGCCCCCAATCCGGGGGCATTTCGCAGGCACAAAAACGACAGCAGGACGGCGGGAGACGCCTTCAGTTGTCGAAAAAAGTCTTTATAAATATAACAAAAACTGAGAAACACTGTTAGCGTATTTACTACGAACAAAAGTCTCGTGCAAAGCGGCGGAAATCTCTGCTACAAGGTCACTGAATGCTCAGCTTTTCTTCGTCATGCAACATACAAAGCGTTCTATAAAAAAAGATCCCACCTATTGAGATTACTACATTATGACCATTTCACTGACATGCATCATCGTTTACCTTATTAATTAACACAAGCAGTAGGTCAAAGAACAGGAGGGCATTTTGTGTGCGCATGCGTCAATATGAGCTGTTGAAGTGCCACAGAGGCCATTCTCGACCCCAGTGCTTACGGGTTTGGGAATGCGCCCGTAAGCTCTGGGAAACTCTGCGCCGCAGTAGCCAAAATCTGGCTAGTTGGGCCTCACAGCGCATGCTCTTTGATCCAACCCAAACTTTTTGCTTCTTTTATATTTGCTTCATCGCGGAGTGTTGTGTTGCTTCGGTATTAGAATGGAAGAAATTCAGTTAACGGCCGTGAAGAATTTTCACTCACACTCGGGGTGGGAGACAGTTTCTTGCAGTCTCAGCCATTTTTATCTGTTTTCATAAAGCTTTTCACGATAGGTTACCTTTCACATTAATCGATCTAATTTCTAACAAACGGGCCACACATTATTCAACCCGGACCTGCGCTTCTTTAATTGTTCCCCGCTTCAAAACGCGTTACATGAAAGACTCTGTCGCGTTTAGAGGCTCGGTCCTGTGGAATGCAGTGACCAACAATTGTAGTGCCCTGACAAAAAACGTTCCATATCGTGACCTCAGGCTAAAGCTTAAATCTCTAGTTAATTTCAATGAATTTAGTTTTAAGATAACGTCTGCATCCACTTGTACTTTTAGAAAAGATGACTTTGTATATACTTAAAAATTACGCTCACAATTTCTTATTTGTAAATATCCCTGACTTAAGTTCAACGTTCTTTCTGTAAATACTCCTAGTTTTTAGTTTTTTAGTTAATTAGCGATTAGTTAATTGTGAACGACCCCACAAGCTCATGTAGCTTTAACACTTATCGTTTCAAAATAAAGGCTATCTATCTATCTATCTTGGGTATTGACGTCAACAGGAGCAAGAGACTGTCTCCCACCCCGAGTGTGAGTAATTTGAATTTCAGGCCGGGTCGCTAAGCTATCTTTCAACCGTTTGGGTAACGCGGAGCTCATCCCGAGCCTCAGTCGATGGCTTCAATCGGGAAAGCTTGCAGAGATTGGCGACCTTTGATTCGCTCTCGGTGCAAAGGCGTCTTGAAGCAAGGTAACGAATGGAAAGGAAAACTATCGTGTGTTACCTAGGCAGAATTTGGAGGCGATTGGAGGAGTTGGAGCGAATTTACGGCCGTTTTCCTTCGGTGGATCAGTCGAGCCGCTTCGCTGGAGTGCCCAACCTTGGTAAACCTTTATATAGAGAGAAAACCGTTTACATAAAAACCCATAAAACGGCCACAATTCGGCCGTGGACCACACAGGAGAGACGTAACACACATTTTAAGTAAGGTAAGCTGTTTTTTATTGAAATCCTTTCATTCTCGTAGGTTACAGAAACTGTAGGTTTTTTCCCCATACAAATCCTTATATTTTGAATGTTACGCAACAATGCCGATGCTCATATTTCGAGCTTGGGCTACCTGTGGTTAAACGTTCCCAATCACAGATTGAGACTTGAAGTTTGTGTATGCTTGGCAGTTGATAATATTTCTGTGGACTACTTCACGAGGTGGTAAGTGAAACCCGAATGGCTTGTTAAAATAAACGTATGGAAATTCCAATAAAACTTTCCAAAATATGAATTTAGCGTCCTTTTATTTATGTTTGTTCATGAACATTAACACTTCAGCGAAGCTGCTTTGAAATGTGATATCGTGGGAAAAGAAGAGAACTATAAATATCTAGTCGCATTGTACACGTATCACTTTTACTTTTTCTGGTTTTTTTTTCTTGGAAGTCTGTAGCAACGTGTCACGCTTCTTAACTTATAGCTGGCAAAGATGTCGGTGCATTTTTATTTATTTTTTTTTTGCATTCAAATCTTTTTCTGGTTCACGGTTCAATTTTCGATATGTAGCTAAGCATTTTTATGTGAAAACTGGAAAATCTAGTAATTCTGCCTAATTAGTCGTTCAAATGTTGTTTTGTAATCGCTGATATCAAGAATCGGCCGTCCGTGTTTACTTCAACATGTCTAGGGAAAAAACCTGCTCACACGGGGTGAGGGTAAAAGGCGGAATGAGTTTGCGGAATGGCATGTGGCATGGCTTGCGGAATGACATAATTGTGTGGAATGTAAAATATGGAAATTGGCGCAATTAAATAAATTAAACTGAAAGGCATACGCGCGTCATTGCCGCGCCTTTTTTAGCGCCAATTTGAGTGAGCAACTGCTTTGCTGGTTCACGCTAATCTCGTACCCAGATCTCCCACTGGGTACGAGATTAGGCTCACGCATTTCGACATTTATCTATAAAAACACACCTGAGAATTGGCTAGGGTTCCTGAAGGCAGCCTCCAAACGAAAACATTAAAGTCGGCACCAAAAATGTTACTCCTTCGATCAAGAATTACGTTGCGTTACTACCCTGATTTCGTGACTGTCATTTTGACAGCTCCGTCTCTTCAAACGTACGTTGTGCCACGTGCAGTCACGGAACAGACTGTCACGTAGAGTCACCGGCAGGTAAAGAATGGCTAAAATTGACCCAGTTTCACCTTTTAACCCCATTCTTTGATTTAAAAAAGCAATAACCTACAAGACGTACGAAAAACGAGCCTTTAGGCTGTAAATATCTATTTATGTGCGTTTCGAAATTGGAAGTGTTTACACAATACAGACAATCACCGCCAGCCTACCATGAAAATTCCTAAACTTTGATGGTGTCTTACAGAGATTTCCTTCACTTACCCAAACCGATTCCCAGGTATGTTTTAAATGAATGTCTTAAATGTGTGATTTAAATAGCAAGAAGAGAATTTGGAGTTATACCACATGTTAAATATTGCCGTCGAAAATGAGTAGGGCCTGTTTCAAACGTCTTGCTACTGCCGTGCTAAGCTGGCTCGACTGTAGCTCGACTGTAGCACGACACTAGCACGACTTGGTTTCAGACGTCGAATTTAATTCAGTCGAATAGAACGGCTGTTGCCGAAAACAAAACACGAAAATTAAAGAAACGGTTTAGCAAACTTTTAAATGATTCTAATGTATTTATAATTTATGAATTGAGTTCGGCACGGCAGTAGCGCGACGTTTGAAACCAAGTCGAGCTACTGCCGTGCTAAAGTCGAATTTAATTCCATCAATTTAGTTCGGCACGGCAGTAGCACGACGTTTGAAACGGGCCTAACGAACTTAAATTTTTGTTATCCTGTAAACCTATCCCTTATTTTTAATATTATTTCAGTACGACCAGCTTCTCTACTGTCCAGAAAGTATCTTCTAGTGGAAGGAAAAGAATTTTTCTGTTCATGGAAAGTGTCCACATTTCTCCATTGCGAACGCAAGGAAAGTTGATGTTAGCGAATTTCAGGTTAAAAGTTAATGCAGTCTGAGACTCCGACATCGAAAACCGATCTTCTATTCTTTCTCACGAATAAAAGGCTTTCGGCGGGAACAATCTACGTTAGGTTTCTAAAAGCTATCTTTGAACAAAAATGAAAGAAATTGATTTTTCAACTCTTGCCACGAAATTAAGATTTTGGTCGACTTTTCTGTTTCGCACGTCTCAAGCTCGCAACTGAGGAAATAAAATACAAGATTCGATTCATCTCTGAATATTATCAATTATGTCACAATCACGTAACCCACAGTCTCATAAAGAAACACTTCTCACACGGTTTCGAATACAAATATAGGTAACAAGAAACTGTTAAGTTAATCGTACAAACATCTTTTGCAGAAAAAATTAAATTAGAAGCGTGACCTTCGAAAACATCTTTTCTTGAATAGACGAAGAATCTTTTTGGCTTTGCGGAAAAGGCTGGTCGACAATGAGCCTTCGTGGTTTTTTTTATTGTCATCGTATGTTAAGCCCGCAACATTAAAACAGCGACTGCGTTTGCAAATTGATTGGCGCCAAAAAGGGCGCTCTTTTCGGTTTAATTTATTTCTTTGGATCATTCAGCTGCGTATATTAAATTCCGCATAATTATGTCATTCCGCAAGCCATGCCACATGCCATTCCGCAAACTCATTCCTCCATTTACCCTCACCGGCTCACACGCCAGACACGCCGCACGTTCAACCGCTCTCGCACAAACTTGAATAGACCAATCAGAAACACTTTTATTGTTTTTTGCTGAAACCACTCAGAGACAAATCTTGCTCCAGGGTTCCCCAGAGCTCTTGATCCCTCTCCTTTACATGCGCAGAAGAGCTCTGGGTCGAGATTGCCACAGAGGCATTTTCTTTGAGTTGTTTACGTTCAGTACCAGAATTTGCAGGCTGTTTTCTAGAACTGAATAAGGTGTATTGGGTGCTACGTTCCACAAACGTGTTCTTCAACGTATCGTGGTATTTCTACGATGAAAGTGAGTTTATTTTCGCCTCGCTGTTGCCCTTGAGAGGACAGTCTTTCCTTTCGTAAAACAGTACATCGAAGACAAGATGGCGGCTGAATGTTCTTACGACCTAACATTTCGCGCACATATTTTGAGCAGGAGGAAAAGGAGGTAAAGGTGAAAAGGTGCAAACTTGGTAGGTGATTTTCGAATTTTTTTAACGGTTTCGCTAAATATTGCCCTGAATATTGAATGAATGGAATTAGTCTTGAAAAATTGTGAAACTGACTGCTAATTGTCTGAGGTCAGGCGGTCTGTATGATAAAAACAGCGCCTCATAGTACTCTTTCACCTCAGATGTGATGTATAAAAAGTATAAAAGGTTGATTTGCACGCACCCAGATTTGTTGGCAAGATTTTCTAAAGTAAACTTGTCGAACGTAAAAATTCTGCCTGATTTTTTTTCCAAGAATTTGTTTTCCACGCCTAATCTACCGTGATCAAGAGCCATTATTGCTCTAAAATGTGACCGAAGATGATTGCCAGTGCTATTTTTTGGGTGTACATATAAGGCTATCAAACTCGATGCAAGATTTGTTTCACTCTAAAATCACTTAGCCTGTCCCTCAAAAGTCACACGAATGTGCCCTTAATTTAACTGATTTGTGGATTACAAGTTTATTGTTTGTTTTAAATTATAAATTTATTAATGGAGCTTCGCGATTAGCCCTGGCTAAATCTATATATTAGACAAATTCATCCATCTGCAGTGTCATGTTTGTTGTCGCATCCCAGCTCATCTGGGTCCTCTAGAAGTAGTATTTATGTTTTGAGGAAGCAGCATTATATGCACCCCTTTAACAAACTTCCTGTCTTATGTTTAAACAGGATTTGAAGGTGAACAACATCGTCAGTTAGATTTATGGAGTGATGGCCATTCTCAGTTTTGAATGGATCACTACTGTCATCAAATATAAAATAATAACAAGAAATCGATTGTGGAACGCAGGAGTTGTTACTCAAGAGTCGCTTTTAAATAGTAGCTTAGGAAAAATCTCTGTATCTTCTAGAGTTAAAGAAAAATAAAAGTATTGTTCGTTTTTTCGGGGTATATATGTGCATTCGTTTTGTCTGCAACTGAGCTTATGAAATGCTCAACTGATTATATGTAGTACATAATCACTTGTAATTGTTGCTGTCTCAAAGTCAATCCATTCTTCATTTCCTGTAGAATAATATTTATAAAATTTTCCTCAAAAACTGTCGAAAAACTGTAAAAAAAAGCTATAGATTTCATGCTTTTGTGGCATATATAAACACGTGTCTCCGTGATCAGTTTAACATGAGACATCGCGCTAATAAATAAACCTCGCGTGGTAATTTTTTTTTTCGCCGTTTAGTCTTAAAGCAGCTGAACATTGCTACGATGCATTTCCTCCTTGATAAGTAAAACCACGAGTTTGGAAATGAAACCACAGAAATGCATTGCTTTGCCAGTGAAAATCAGACCTATACAGGAACATGACTTTTCAGTTGGCGTTGAGTCTTGAAACTCTTTAAAGGGCCAAGAAAACCTGCTGCTGAAAAATCTACAAGTGAAAAACCCGGGTAGAAAGCGTCCGATTTTTGTCATGGAGAATATTTTTTGCTGGAAAGTACGGTATTCAAAGCACCAACGAAATGGCTTTTAAAAGGATCGTACCTTTACGCAAGCTTTCGATTTCCCGCCATCAGATTTGATGCGCCCACGCTATTGTCGTTCAGCGGATGCACGCATGCGCATGCAAAATGCCCTCCTGTTAGGTCAAAGTAGTTGACCAGAGCTTTTTATTTTATTTTATTTTGTTGTTGTATTGAATCGCCGATATAGGTATTAGACGACGAGAAGTCCAAAGACTACTGCAAGGCTGACACAACGTAATATATTTGAACAACAGTATTTCGGCTGGCCAAACCAGCCTTCTTCAGGTTTAGATGTTACTAAATTATGTAAATGATTTTACAACATTATATTATGGAGAATGTCGCAATACATAGGAGGGGCGGAAATGACGTATACAAGGTATTTCAAAAAGATAATAAGTAAAAAAATAAAAATAAAATAAAAATAAAATAAAATAAAATAAATAATAAAATAAATAAATAAATAAAAATAAAATAAAATTACAATTCATCACGTCTATTTAAACCGTGGGGCTCTAAGGTCCCTGCTAAATCTATAAGAATCGACTCTCTGGCTTTCCTGATTGAATCACGCGAGGAGTGGATGAGTTCAAGTGGGATTAGCTGCATGTCAGTGTGGCAGTGGTTAGGTTGAAAAAGAAAATGTTCAGAAACAGTGGTAGGTTTGGATTTAATTTCAGTTTTGTCAACTGAGCGTCTATGTTCGTTAAATCTGTCTTTGAGACGTCGCTTAGTTTCACCTATGTATTGTAGATTACAGGGGTTACATTGTACCATGTAGATTAAATTTTTGGTGTTACATGTTATGTGTGAAGTGATGTTACGTGTTTCGCCTGTGGAAGAAAATGTATAGTGTTTAAGACCGTTAGTAATGTAAGGACAAGTGGCGCAATCTTGTCCACAGCGGAAAGAGCCTGGTGGTAAATTAGTGCTGTTAGGAGCTGTGACAGCGGGTAGTTGCGCTTTAACTAAAATGTCGCGAGGGTTAGAAGTGCGTCTGTAAGCAACGATAGGTGGTTGTTTAAAAACGTCCCTGCAACGATCAGAGGAAAGTAATATATTAAAATGTTTGCGTAATATATTAGAAAAGTGAGGAAGTGCTGGGTTATATGTAACTACAAAAGGTGTGAATACCCTTTTCTGACAGCTGTCAATTGACCATAACAGGATGTCCAATACCAAGTTAAACACAGACAGTATATGCCTTGGACTCCTAACTAGTAAGTGTGCCATTTCACATCCACTAACATGATAGGGTGGACGACTTAGTGAGTAAGAAAAATTTTTTGGATGCATAGATAACCAAATTCTCTTACCTATCGTGCTCCGCTAAAACACATGCAATTTATACTCTACACTTTCTTCGGCTTTCCATGTAATGCCTTAGTGCGGGGAAAGGTCTGCTCACATTTATTCCTGCGACACATGGGAACTGCAACCTTTCCTAGCATTAACGCAACACCGAAAGCCGTCCTGACATACGAAAAAACTTCACCTTAAAAACGCTGAGTACCAACGGAATCAATAAATTATTTCATTTTTTATCTCAGGTATTCGTGACCACGTTCCTATCAGTAGCGTGGCCCTACCCTTGGATATATAACCACAAACAACCCCTTTTCTTCCATGACATCGACGATCCGGCGGCTAGCAAACGAAACGTTGGTTTTTAAAACCCTTTACGGGAGCTGTTAACTTACTTAATTATCACAGTTCTTACCGACACAAACTGGATTTAGTGGGTTCTGTGGACCACAGGCAGCAATAAATCCATTGGAGCACTCGCACCTGTAGGATCCAACGGTGTTGTTACAGACATGACTGGCTCCACAAGCATCTGGAGACTGGCATTCATCAAAATCTGCGCACAAATGTGCGTTCAATGAACATTATAAACCACTTATTAACCTTGAGTGAGGTCTATACAGCAAAATCTCAGACCAAGGCCTTGTTGATTGACCGCGCGAGCGATAGGAAGGTCAATACATCAAGACTGAGATTTCCCTACATGTAATGACCGAAGAGACGAGGTTAATAAGTTATTTATTATCTGGCCTTTTTAGCGCTTTTATATTCTCAGAAAGAATAAAATAAAACACACTGGAAGTAATTTTCATCATCAGCTTCCGCGCGCAAGAGGTCATTTGAGTTTGTGTTCACTGAACAGAAGCGAACCTGGCGATGTGATTAAAACCACAAGACACAGTTTTTTGGACAATGACACGATTTTTGTCCTGAACCTTCGATCAATTAAAACCAATAACTCGTTAGTGGATAACTAGAAAGAAAAAACACGTCTCCTCAATGAGTTGTACACTTGACCCCGCGATACGGTCATGTGACATTGATCCGGGAATACTTATTTGACAGCTGCCAATTGGCCAAAACATGGATGTCCACTATCAAGTTAACACACGGATTGTATATACCGTAGACAGCTTGCCAGTAATTCCCTGTCATTACAAGAATGTTTTAACCGCTCAGCAGCCAATCAAAGCGCGAATACTATTGTAGCAATATAATAATACTACTTTAAAACCTCTGAGTATTATAGTTAAGTTTGTGTGAGAGAGTTTTGCCGATGTTCTAGTTTGTTTTAGTTTTTACCTTTACAAACTGGATTCAGTGGGTCCAGTTCACCAGAATCAGCAACAAATCCGTTTGAGCATTCACACCTGTACGATCCAAAGGTGTTATTGCAGGTATGATTGGCTTTACAAGCATCTGGGGAATGGCATTCATCTAAATCTGCCAAAATGACAAAACAAGTCTGGGTTCATCAAGTGGAGAGAAATCGTTATTTAACAACCCGTTTGGGTAAAGAAATTTATCCCAAAAGTATCAAAAGCGGAACGCTAGTCATTTAACTATTGTCATTGTTTTCACCTGGACGTGTTGAAACCAGCAATGTGGCTCCAACGTTCCAAATACAAACAACCAACTTATTGATCCCTTCCCAATGAAGGAGGGCTAGCACACAAAAAGTTAGCTTTGGAATTTCTTTAAAATAGCTAACTATCTTTATTTAACAGCGAAGATAGTAGTTAACTTCTTACCGACACAAACTGGATTTAGTGGATGCTGTGCACCACAGTCAGCAACAAATCCAGTCAAACATTCACATCTGTATGATCCAACGGTGTTATTACAGACATAATTGACTCCACAAGCATCCGGGGACTGGCATTCATCTTGATCTGCAGAGAGTACAAATTCTCCATAAACCGTGCGCAAGAAATAAAACTCGTCAATTTCCAGATATCGCTCAATGTAAGGTAATTCAAGACAATATTGGATTGTGGATTCCATGCCGTTGATTCCGGATTCCAGATCACCATGGAACTTGGGCTCTGGATTGAAATCGTTAGCGGGATTCCGGATTCCTTGCGCGTAATTCTGGATTCTAGCGCCAGGGACCCGTTTGAACCTCGCAAGATGGTTAAGTTTAGCCCAGGATTAATACTTCTTGTCTACGAACATCTAACAAAAGCTTAAACAGGACTGTTGAGCCTTTACTCTTAGATACAGCTATGATAACACAAAATGTTACTCTAAGCAATGCATAGGAAGGTAAATACAACATTAATCCTGGGTTACCGCTAATCGGCCTTTCAGGAACCGGGCCAGGATTCCAAACGAATAATTTCTCCAGATTCCGGATTCCACAAGCAAAAATTTCTCGGATTACGAGATTACCTGAGCGACAGGTTTAAACCAATCCTTATGGTTTATCAATGCGCGCATACACCTGTATTCATGTACTGATTTGGCTATACCGTGTCTGTAAAGTATACTTGAAATATAGACATTCCTTATGTAAAACTTCGACTTGTTTTCATTTGTCTAAAAAAAAAACTTTCCGTCAACTCGATTACTTTACTTCTTACCGATACAAACAGGATTCAGTGGGTCCTGTGCATCATAATCCGATTGAACAAATCCGATTGAACATTCACACCTGTACGAGCCAACGGTGTTATTACAAACATGAATGTCTCCACAAGCATCTGGGGACTGGCATTCGTCTACATCTACGAAGGGTACAAAGAAAATTGTGCTACAATAGGAAAGCTGCAATTTAACAATCCGTACTTAAAAGATCGAACATGCAATAAATGAACCGTTTTTGCTCACGTGCTAAATGTTTATGCCATCTTGTAGGAGCAAAGGGAAGTCTGACATTATGCTCATTACACTTTATGTTGCATATTTCTTAATTAAAAACAAATTCGCACGAAAAGATGCTTTTTTGTTGTTTTATTCTTTTAGCTTTTTATTTATCTATTTATTCTGATTTTGCGAATTGTAATTTCAGTAGTTTAGCATGTATTTTTGGTCAAACAAATAATAAAACCCTGAGGACCTTTAAAAAAGTATAGATTATGATTAAGTGCACCAACCACTCTGATACAATGTGTTGTTCCAGTTGGAATAGGGACCTTACGAAACCACGACGACGACGGCAACGGGAACGTCAAAAAACAATAGGTTTAATGAGCAAAACAACAGCTCTGCACGTGAATCACGCTTTTTTGTACATTTCTTTGCCTTCACTGCACAACTACGACGTGAAATGTCCACATTTTAAGTTTACTTGGGAACGGAAACGGCAAGGCGATAAATTCTACCATCTCTGTCCGAACTTGAGCGCGTTCCCCTCTCTTCAGCTTCGGCCAAAATCCCCTTCTTTTACGTAACAGGGCGAATTGGGATAATCGCGCAAAAGTTTAAAATGATACGAAGTCTGTTTTTCAGCGACGGTTTCATGGACGTCGCCGTTGTCGGATCGTAAGGTCACTAATGTTCCTAGAACGGGAACGGGGAGCGGATAACGAGCACGAGGAACGAGAAAGCGAAATTGGGAACAAAACTTAACTTGAACCCCGGCGCTAACTGTAAATTCATTTCTAATTCTCTGCTGAGTTCCCATTTTTCATTTTCTCGTTTTATTTTAGCAACATCCTTTTAGTTCTGTGCTGTTGCCATTCATGCTAAACCAAATAGCCTTTTATGTCAGCACGTAAAGCAATCCAGTATAGGAATACTAAACACTATAGCTTCATATTATAAAAGGCATTTTGGATTCACAGTAAGGAGGATGCTGAAAACTTTGCTTGACCACTTTTTGCTGAGACCAGTTATTAAACAGAATCGAATTAGGCTGGAGAAGATTTGGTCACCAAAGATGACGAACTTTATTTTCAAGATCTCCCAATATACAAGGCGGGGGAAAAACCGATACCCACTAAGAGAAGATTGGCTGGAAATACGACACGCTCATAACCGGCCACCTGAGCCTGCAGACCGTTATCTAAACAATGCCTTGCCATAAAATCCCATTATGATGTCGTCTTAATGGTGTCTTTTTACAAACTTATCATTGTTTTTCACGTTCCCACGTTCCAGTCAGCAGTGTATGGCTCGCTTTGTATCATCATATAAACCACACACAACCAACAACCCTTCCTTTCCTTCTGACAAAAGGCTAGCACGCAAAACGGAATAGCTTTTGAATCATTTTACATAGCTAGCTTACCGACACAAACTGGATTTAGAGGGTTTTGTGTACTGCAGTTAGCAACAAATCCAGTTAAACATTCACATCTGTATGATCCGACGGTGTTATTACAGACAGAATGTGCTCCACAAGCATCAGATGAAAGGCATTCATCAACATCTATAGAGGGTAACAAGAAAGTTATCCATAAAACGCAGAAAGGCTATTATTGGCCTCTTCCAGGCTCCGAGGTGAGTCGGGTCTGCAGAATCGAGAAAGCAACCGCCCCCCGTTTTCGCGCGCCTTTAATTCTCTATCGCCTTCCCCGCTATCTGAGAAACTGGAATAGGCTAAGCTATTTTATTAAAAACTGAATCATTGGATAATGCAATTCTAGTGTTTTGATTGGCTTAGCCATTATGGTATATGAGCCATTATACCATGCTCTTCATATATGGTCGGTGTAAGTGTCAGTTTAAAATTGGAAGCTAGCTGAGATTTTTTTCGCGAAGGATAGAATGGCGCGCGAAGCAAATCGTTTAAATTAATTTCTTAGAAAACTAGAAAATGCAATTTCATCGGGGAAAAAAACCAAACAAACAAAAAAGCCACAAGAGCTTGTTTGAAAGTTTATCGAAAAACGCATGAAAATACATGGAACTAAAGTACCTTGATCAGCTACGAAAGAAGACAAGTGTTGTTTCTTCATGATTGCGAAGCCACTCGCCTAGTCACCCACCGTATAGATAACTGCGGCTTGTTTATTCGACATGAAGAATATAAATCACAAGCAACCAGCTACAACTACAGGCCATGCAGCCATTCACTACAGCAATCGAGACGTCAATATAGCTTCTTTTCTCGCTCAGCAAAACCAGCTGGTGGCTTCAAACAACTTCATGACAAGCGATCGACGTAACAGTTTTTCTCCATTGCTCTTACTTTTGTAACTGCTCCGAAAATCCAAATTCACAGTAATTTCGACGGCCGTCACTTAAAAATTCTTTTTCTTCACATTATCTGCCAGGTTCTTTTAGCTGTCCTGCTGTGTAAAATCCTAGAATCCTGATGAGTTTTTAAAAGTGTTCACCGCTACAAAGTTTTGATTTTTCATTCATCCAGTCCAGGCGAGTCCGTTCGCGCGTTGACAGCTTTGATAGACGTGTGACATGTGAACAGCGGAAGTCCCTTGTCTTTTCCGGTTTGTTCAACGAGATTTTGTGGGCATTTTTAATAAAACAATTATTCCACTCGCACTTGTTGGATATGAGATGATTATAGCCAACTCGGCGCTACGCACCTCGTTGGCTATTTACCATCTCATATCCAACGCGCCCTCGTGGAATAATTGTTAAATATACCAAAAAAAAGAACAAAAAGGGTACTTTGACGTTTCTTAAAATAGAGAATTGAATAATATTCATTCATACAATATGTCATGTAACATTAATAGGCCATTTCCGAGTTCCCCCAGGCCTCTGTATCAAAACGAGGTTAGGTGCTCAACTTTTCTTGTGGAAATGAGTTTTATTTGCATGAGAATGAAAAATCATTTCCATATCAAAGGTTGAGCACCTAACCTCGTTTTGATACAGAGGCCCGGGGGAACTCGGAAATGGCCTATTGCATTCACATAAGGAAATACTTGAATTTGAAGCATTCCAGCTTAACAACAGGAGATTCTGATGTTTTACGGAAAATTGAAGGAAATTTCAGTTTTTATTTCGTCTATATAAAATGCCCTCCTGTATCCTGCTGATAATCTGCCGAACTTATTACTTTTAAGGAAAATAACCAATTAGTATACGTTAATTTTGTTATAAAACTTAACGATAAAAAGTCACGACGTTAAGTTTTATAACAAAATCAATATCTACGAAATTACTCATCAAGATAGTATACGTTATATTGGCAAAAACGTTTTAACGACATCATATTTAGTCTCCCAATTCATCGTATACTGCAATAACGTTGACAAAGTGTAGAACGAGCTCAATAAAATTCTTCAAGAAAAATTAAAAGGTTAACAATTGATCATTCAGGTAAAAAACTAGAGTTCAATACCAGAACCTGACGTGATTCAACTTATTTTGACTCTGAAGATGACAACCGCACAGGTGGTCGAAACGTCAGTCATTGTCAATAATAAACAGTCCTATTCAGGCATGACTTCACTGAGACGAACGATCATATTCCGAATACTTATGAAAAGACTCCTGTGTTCAAACCATTCGCAAATGGTGAAATTAACTATAGGCTTCCTTTTGGTTACTCGATCTGGTACGGTTTGGGGGACTGAGTTAATAGCAAAATAGTCAATATATCCACCTTAAGGTTCCTTTGTAATGAGGACAAAATGATGTGTTGTTTAACTTTCGGCTACTTTTCTTTTGTTTGCATACGACAATTTCACCTATTCTTAGATCATGTTTCTTCTTACCGATACAAACTGGATTCAGTAGGTCCTGTACACCAGAATCAACAACAAATCCGTTTAAACATTCACACATGTACGACCCAACGGTGTTATTGCAGGTATGATTGGCTCCACAAGCATCTGATGACTGGCATTCATCTAAATCTGGAAAGTTGCAAAAATAAATGAATAACCTATTATCCAGGCAAAATGATGAAAGCATAATATACCTATGTCACACGCGATTCATACTTAAGATGTTTACAGCTTTCATTAAGTCGATCGACACAACCAATCTCCGACCTGACTCGGCGGAGGCACCACGCAATGCTGTACAAATCTACAACATGAAATTACCTTTCAAAGCCCTACTCTATGTCGCCTTGGAAAAATGAATGGTTTTCATTTTACTGACCTATCCGTGTTTTTCATATAACGCATGCTATCAACAATGGCGTCGCTGCAAAATTTCGGCCCTTGCAAGGGCATCTGGATTAGGGAATCCGGGAAATTTTTGCCTGTGAAATCCGCCGAATGCCCAGCTTTGGACCTGAATCAATCAATGATTGGAATCCGGAATTCATTACCTGGATTCCGGAATCCACGGAATGAGATCCAGAATCCAAGACAGTCGTGGACTCCCTTACGTGACGCGAAATATTAGCTTAAACCACAGTCATCACACCATCCTTCCATTTCCTCTGACAGAATTTGAGTAAACACAGTTTATTAACTTCTTACCGACACAGACTGAATATTGTGGGTTTTGCGGCCCGCAGTGGTCAGCAACAAATCCAGTTGAGCATTCACACCTGTACGATCCAAAGGTGTTATTACAGACATGATTGACTCCACAAGCATCTGAGGACTGGCATTCATTTACATCTGTAATGGTTACGAGACATTTTCCCCGTTAACGAACGAAGACACGATATCAGATAAGCTGTCATATAGGACAGGAGATTCATATAATACAGAAGAGAACACTTGAATTTTCAATTATTGCAGCTTCTTAACATTGCTATTTCTGAGGTTAATCTGAAACTGCTATTTCTCAATATTCAGCATAATTCAAGGCTCTTTTACCTAGAGTCTTTAGTTTATACCAGATTATAATATATATTTATTTTTATAACTGTTGCTAATACTATCTATTCACTTATTTTCAGTACTGTGTCAGTGACATGTTTGTCGTGAACCTGTAAAAAAAAATTTACATATTTAGCAAACTTGTATAGCCCTTGAACTTGCTGTTTTCTTATCCTGCAGTGAACAGTTAACGTCAACCTTTTCAAGTGGTACCTCCAGGTGGATACCATTTCACTGTATTATATTTAAAGCTATGTTCACAATTTACTTCCGGCTCCGGGGATTACAGTCCCCGCTCCTACTTTTTAGTTCTGCTTCAATCCCAATACTTGTTCACACTGCACCAAAGTGTTGCGTAGAGCTTATCCAATATCACGGAAGCTCTACTTTCGCTTCGTTGCAGAAATCGCGCCGAAATCACCGACCATTTGGTATGGTTTTCGTGCTGGCGCAAGGGCCATCCGGTGTAGTGTGAATACAGCCTTAGTTCCTCTGGTTTCTCACGCAAAAAGTCGACTTGTTTTTCTGTATGAGACAAGTCTACTTCTTCAACACAAGTTAAATTCCTACCGACACAAAGTGGATTCTGTGGGTCCTGTTCACCGGAACCAGCAGCAAATCCGATTGGACATTCACATCTGTATGATCCGACGGTGTTATTACATACATGATTAGCTCCACAAGCATCTGGGGACTGGCATTCATCTAAATCTACGAAGATTACAAGGGAAATTCCGCATAAAATGGAAAGAACCTTTTATTTTTCGTCTATCAAAACGTAAGGACATGAAGCATTTAAAAGCGCACTTGTCTTAAAACTGCGAATAAAATAGATATTAGCAAACCTAATTTATATTTCAAGTGACAGGAGAATCTGAGGCTGCTCCTTACATCAAGGCATTTACCGGCAAAATCGTGAAAACCTACTACAAAGAATTACTTTCAAATCAACACTCTTCGCCACCGTAAAATCAAACGACGTTTATGCTTGAACTAGTTGATCCTCATGTGACAATGTTTTCCAAACAGTTAGCCCCATCAGGAAAGAATAGGGGGCGGGGGGGAGAACGAACAACTATCCGTCTTCTAAGTTAGCAGACGGGACGTTCGCGTTCGATTCTGTTCACAGCTGGTAACTCTTAAAATTTTCAAACACGCTCAATGAACTTCTTACCAATACAAACTGGATTAAGTGGGACCTGTGGACTACAAGCAGCAACAAATCCAGTTGTGCATTCACATCTGTACGAGCCAGCGGTGTTGTTACAGGTAAAATTAGCTCTACAAGCATCTGGAGACAGGCATTCATCAAAATCTAAAGAGGGAAAAGAGAAACGAGAAAAGGTATTTATAAACAGAGAGAATCTGTTTCAATTATCAACGCTTTCGCGGGCGAAATGAACAGACACCTGTGGTTTGACAGGCCATGTGCTTATCTTGCCTGCAGATCTATGATATTAACAAATTATAATTACAGAAAAACTTTAAGGTAACTATGTCATCATCAATCTAAAACAACTAAAAAACAAACCAGATCTAGCTAGTCACACAACATAAATAGAACAAGTCAAGTCAATCGAGGGCAAGCTAGGAAGTTGCAGTAGTTAACCCATCACTGCTCGTTAAGTAAGTAGGAATGCAGATTAATTCATTTGAAATTGATGAGGTACACTAGCTGCGTCGGCGACTAGCAGATTCAGGCTATTTCTACACTGGATAGTTTTAAATGTCTGAAAGAAAACGTATTGGATATAGCGGTGGAACAGTAACCTCATGTGATATGTGACGATCCACTTTGAAGATCGGCCATGGGCAGCTTCGTTCGGTCTTGACAAACAGCGAGCCAGCGAGTCATGCGAGTCATCATGTGAGCCATGCGAGACAGATGTTCCCAGTCCATTTTCCTTTCTTCAGCTTTGTGTTTGGCATGAGTTTTCGGTATCCTCGCTCTCCTTTCAATATCTTTTTGTTATCTGCTTTCATCTTTTTCATCGTTTGTTAAGGTATGTTTTGTATTATTTTGTTGTCAATAAATTTTGAGATTTGATGTTTTATTTATGAGTGTAGTCGCAAACGATTGAAAATTCATGCATATTATTTACATGTAATTACAGATTCATGGCAAATCGACGTCTACAAAGCCTCCTGGAGGCCAATAAGCGGGGATTAACACTATGTTATGACCCGCCTGCTTCGAGAAATCTATGTTTTTATCGTTTTCTGACTCATTAAACGTGACCGAGGAAGATAGGAAACCCGTAATATGACGTTTGGAGCACACTTCCATAACAACCACCTTGTTAAACCTTCGTTTATCGAATTCTCAAACCTTTGTCAAATGTTGGCGAATTTTTCTGTTCTTTTCTGAAGCTGAATTTTAAACGACTGTTGTTTTGCTAAGTTGTTAAGCTTGTTAAGACGTGCCATTTTTATTTTTGTAACCCAGAGGAGTGCAACAATCTTTGGAATAAATACGTTACTTAGTTACCGAGGCTAGTATTGTAGTTTACATTAAAAAACTTACTTTATACTGACTCGCATGGCTCGCATGTTGGCTCACATGACTCGCATGACTCGCTGGCTCGCATATTATACACGCTCGCTTCGTTTCGCAATATTCTCACCTGTAAATAGAGCCTCTATCCGGTATATTGTTGGTTTTCACCTGACGACACTAAAATTCAAACTAAAAAACTATCGATCCTACCGAGATTTTACTTTCGCGATCCATTAGAGCAGCTGAAAACTAATTTTCATTCAAATTTTCGCTTCAAAAGGATTCTTGGTTTTGTGATACAGTACGCTCGAATTTCTAAGCTTTTGCGTGACGCGGCATTTACATGACGGCCAAGCTGGCTGTCATGTAGGTTTAAAAAAATGACTTATCTTAGGAAATTTTGCTATCTAAACAGTTCATGTATTAGAAAAAGTATTTCTTTTAATGTTTATGAGTTTCTCGAAGAATAAAATCACGCTTTTGTAGCAAAACTCGATAACAGATGTTTCTGCTGGTTTCCGTCCGCCATGTTGGAGCTCATCCGGATGAGCTCCAGCATGGCGTCTCCATACAAAGCTCTATAAATTTGGGTAAAACATCTCTTCGGATATCTCGTATACCAATTATTCCTTCGACCCAAATCTTGGCGAGGGTCTTTGTATATTTACCTCCTTTCATTTCCAAGATTCTGGACTTTATCTGTCGAACGGTTGTGATTTTTATTTTAATCTATTTTGAATGGCGTGACACTGAAAACCAGCAATGCGGTTTTTGTGTCTACGAAAGAGCCAGTGGTGGATCAAGGGGCGGATCCATTGGAGCCCCTTATTTTTAGACGAAACCGAGGTCCAAAGGGCCGAAAAAAACTATTTTTTCTTAGACCGGCCTCCGCTCCCCCTTATCCCAGGGTCTGGATGACCGCCCCCACGTCACGGCGTTTTTACGGACGAGTTTATTTTTAGACGTATTTTAGCGCACTTTTTCCCGCAACGACGTGACACGAGCGCATGGAAGTTGCTCGCCCCCTCCTGCATCTACAGATATTTTTCTTTGGAAAAAGTTCTAGCTAGGGTTCTTCTGTTTTCTTTTGTACGGTTAAGAAACTTTCATGTATTTCAGATTAAACTTCTTACCGACACAGACTGGATTCAGTGGGTCCTGCTGTGCACCAGAATCAGCAACAAATCCGATTGAACACTCACACCTGTACGAGCCAAAGGTGTTATTACAAACGTGATTGGCTCCACAAGCATCTGGAGACTGGCATTCGTCTAAATCTACGAAAGTAACATGATACGAGAGATGCTATGACTTTTTTTCAAGTCGTGAGGGTAGAGCAAAGCAGACTGCACATGAATCAAAAGAGAATCAAAAATTGACATAAATTATAAAATATCGTGATTGATTTGAGAAATGTTTACGGTTTCCATGTTGCCTTAATGTGGAAAAGGTGTCATTTATTTCGCAATCTGTACCCCCTCTCTCCCTCTTTACTTCAAGGCACCAGGGAAGTGTTAAAATTTTCAAAGAAGAGTTACCTTAATACATCTTTCATAAGTAGGTTGAGTATGATGGTCCGGGTGAACGTAGTCCTGAATAGGACTACTGTTGTTATTGACATTGATCATACTCAACCTACTTATGAAATGATTCTTAGGTTCAAACCCTTCACAGTAATATATCTTTCTTATTTTTCAAGTGACCATCTTTTTTTCCAGCCGGTACGCAGTTTAGCTCAACCGAGATGTACAATAAGACTCTAAATAGTAATCTTGTATACACTGTTTTAAGCTCAAGACCTTGGAGCTGCCTACTACCCCCTTGAAATCCGCACACCCTGTTCAGCGGCACATAACCATTTAGGCCAAATAAGGAAATGAACCCCCCGAGGGGAGGGGCAGATACAAGCTACAATCCACGGCTTTGTATCTCTTTGCAATAGCTAAGTCATTTTCTGAATCTGACAGTTTATTTAATTCTCACCAACACAAACTGAATTCTGTAGACCGCAGTCAGCAACGAAACCATTTGCACAATCACATCTGTATGACCCTACGGTGTTATTACAGACAGAATTGGCTCCACAGGCATCTGGAGACTGGCACTCATTAACATCTGCAGAAGTTACAAAAATAATACTCTTGAACGTGTTAAATACATCAAGCATTAAATATGCATGCACCAGACAACTTCCAGATTTAACTTTGTTCAGATTTCTTTCATTATGAATAATTATTGGGGCCATCCGGGCCTGTATTAAGCCACACCCTCCCCTCAAACAAAATTGGGGAGAGAGATTTTGTTTGGGGGGAGGCGGCTGTAAACAGCCTAGCCTACCAGTTTTACACCACCAAGGGTTATCAATATTCAATGCTATGGTGTCATATTCTCCTAAATCTGTTTGGAATACGGACAAGTCTCCTCATGCACGTAAAAACTTCCAAATTCCTTTCGATTTTATCCTAGGCACTTGATCATTAATTTTCTCCTTACCGATACAAACTGGATTAAGTGGATCCTGTGCGCTAGAATTAGCAACAAATCCGATTGGACATTCACATCTGTACGAGCCAACGGTGTTATTGCAGGTATGATTGGCTCCACAAGCATCTGGAGACTGGCATTCATTAACATCTGCAAAAATTATAAAAATGATACTCTTGAACATGTTAAATATACCAAGCATTAAACATGCACCAGAAAAGAACTAAATTCTACGTCACTAATTCAGCTTTTCAATATTGCAGTATGCGAGGTTTTCAGGGTGCAGAGAAAGTCAATTTTACAGCTTGCCATTCGGGCTAGCTGTAGCTAGCATGTACTACCCCAAACATTACTTTAACTAGCCCCAAAAGTTTTCTGATGAGCAGGTTTGATTACACAGTTCTTCTGTAATTTGAATTCTCCAAAAACTTCACTTGCCCATCGGGCAAGCTAAGAACAAAATTCACTAGCCCGAGAGCAAAATCCACTAGCCCCGGGCTATCGAACAGTACTTTCTTTGTAGGCTGGGTTTTGGAGACTGATATTTAGAAAACTTCCAGATTTAATTTTGTTCAGATTTCTTTCATTATGAATAAATATTAGGCACACCCTCCCCTCAAACAAAACTGAAGGGGAGAGAGTTTGTTTGGAGGGAGGTGGCTGTAAACAGCCTAGTCTACTGTCACGTATTGCTTACATGAAGAGTATTTATTAACGTATTGCTTACATGAAGTATTGTGAGCAGCTTATATATATAGCGAAGTCTTTTGTAAGCACGTGGGATTTTTGTAATTAAAGATGATAAGCTTCGAGTCGAGTGTTCGCCGTTGTTGGAGTTCTTACTGAGTATTATCCCTGCGATACGTTACATGGTGTCAGGAGTAGTGGAAGTGTTTGGTGCCTATATTTTGCTCGTAGTCATGCCGGGCGGCCAGGGAGCGCCGGTGGTCGAAACTCCAACTTCTGTTTTGCAGAATGTACCGTTTCCGTCGAGACTGGAAACCAAAGGAAATCTAGCAAGCAACTGGAAACGCTTTTGTCGTATGTGGACGAATTACGAAGTGGCCTCTCGCCTGATTAAGCAGCCGAAGGAGGAGAGAACGGCGACATTACTCACGTGTTTGGGTCCCGATACTTTAGAAATTGTTGATGGGCTCAGCTTTGCGAGTGAAGAGGAGCGTAAGGATATTGATGTTGTTCTTGAAAAATTAGAAGCGTTTTGCTTCGGCGAGACGAATGAAATTTACGAGCGTTATCAGTTTAACAAGCGTGACCAAGAGTCTGGCGAGTCCGTTGACTCGTATGTAGCAACCCTTCGTACTTTGGCAAAAACGTGTAATTACGGTTCGCTTTCGGATAGTCTTATTCGTGACAGGATCGTCGTTGGAATAAGAGACAATGGCACTCGTAAGCGTCTTCTACAGGAGCCAAAACTTACTTTAACCAGATGTATCGACATTTGTAGGTCGAGCGAGGCAACTGCTTTGCAATTACAAGCGATGGGTAATCACGAGGAGCTTAAATTTGTTTCGGATGGAAAGTCGAAATCCAAAGCTTCTGAAGATTCTAAGCTCTCTGAGAAAGCTTGTAGCCCTGTCATTCTGTGTAAATTTTGCGGTAAGCGGCACATGAAAAGAAGAGAGGGATGCCCTGCGTGGGGAAAGAATTGTAACAAATGTGGAGAGAAAAATCATTTTGCTGCGAAGTGTTCTTTGAAGCAGTCGCGTAGGCAGCGTGCTAAGCCCTTCAAGCAGAAAAAGAAGAAGCAACAGGTCAATGCCATGAGTGATGATTCTTCGTCAGAGGAATATCTGCTCACTGTAAACTCAGAGTCGGTGGATAGTGTTGAATCCCAGAAGTTGTACGCTAGGATGGTGATTAATGGCCATGATGTTCGGTTTCAACTAGACAGTGGAGCAACAGTCAATATTCTGCCTATAAGAGATTACAAACGAGTTTGGGAAGATCCTGAACTTAATGAGCTGGAAGCCTCTTTGGCAGTTTTGAATATGTACAATGGTACCAAGATACGCCCACTCGGTAAAAAGAGGATTAGTATGCGTAATCCGAAGAACAATAGAAAGTACAACCTTAAGTTTCAGATTGTTGGTGAAGAAAACAAGCCATTGCTTGGAGCATCTGCTATACAAGGAATGCAGCTAATTACAGTAAACACGCAGAACATTCTGGTTGTTGAAGGTTCACAGAGCTCCGAAGGTCTTACCTTGCCTCAAGTTGTTATGCAGTACAAGGATGTCTTTGAGGGAGATGGTATGCTGGAAGACAAACTACATCTTCACGTGGATCAGAACGTAAAACCAGTACAGATGCCTGCTCGCAAACCACCTATTGCCTTGAAGGAGAAATACAAAATGGAGCTTGAGAGATTGGTGCAAAGGGGAATTATAGCAGCGGTTTCAGAACCAACAGAGTGGATTTCATCTACTGTAGTGGTATTAAAACCCAATGGCAAGTTGCGCGTATGTCTCGATCCAAAGCCCCTTAACAAAGCCTTAAAAAGAAACCATTATCCCTTGCCAACTATTGATGATCTACTACCTGAACTGTCTAGGGCACAAGTCTTCTCTGTGGTTGACGTTAAGAATGGATTTTGGCATGTGCCTTTAGATGATGAGAGCAGTAAGCTAACAACCTTTGCTACACCCTGGGGCCGTTTTCGGTGGTTAAGGATGCCTTTTGGTATTTCCCCAGCCCCGGAGGAATTTCAGCGTAGGCTTGACGAGGCAATAGAAGGACTTGATGGAGTCAGAACTGTCGCAGATGACATCATTGTGTTTGGTGTTGGAGACACAAAGGATGCGGCCCTGCGAGACCATGACACTAAGTTCCTGAATTTGTTGGAGCGCTGTCGTCAGAAGCACATCACGTTGAACAAGGACAAGCTCAAGTTCAAACTCCATGAGCTGTCATATGTTGGTCATGTCATTTCAGCTGAGGGGTTGAAACCCGATCCGGCCAAGGTAGAGGCAATACTGGATATGCCGTCACCTTCTGACAAGCAAGGAGTTCGCAGATTTATGGGAATGGTGAATTATTTGCAGAAATTTGCGCCTGGTTTGTCAGAGCATACGAAACCTATCAGGGACTTACTAAAGGAGGATGTTGAATTTGTGTGGGAGGAAAGTGTCCATGGGAAGTGCTTCAAGTGTGTCAAGGCCGTGATAGCTTCTGCACCTGTCCTTAAGTTCTTTGACCCAAGGGAGGAAGTTGTGTTACAATGTGATGCTTCTCAGCACGGTTTGGGTGCATGTCTTATGCAGAATGGGCAACCTGTGGCGTATGCTTCTCGGTCGTTGACATCAGCAGAGTCAAACTATGCACAAATTGAGAAGGAACTCTTGGCTATTCTTTTTGGAGTTGAAAAGTTTGAGAGTTATGTCTATGGTAAGAGGTTCAAAGTAGAGACTGATCATAAGCCACTGGAATCAATACTCAGCAAGAGTTTGTTGAGTGCTCCTAAACGTCTTCAGAGAATGATGCTGCGCTTGCAGAACTTTGATTTTGAAGTGGAGTACAAGAGAGGTGCTCTTCTCCATGTAGCTGATACCCTCAGTAGAGCTTACCTACCCTGTGTGCAGATTAAGGATCCAAGAGAGGAAGTCTGCCTCACATTAGATTCTAGAACTTCTCTAGAAAAGGAAGTGCAAAGTGTTAATGCATTCAGCTTTCTGTCTGTTACACCTCATGGCCTGGCTCCGGTGGTGAAATGGCCCTCCTAAAGGCCATAATTCAAGCAGGGTGGCCAGATACCCTAGAGGAAGTCCCATGGCGTGTGAAGGACTATTCTCACTTTAGAGATGAACTCGCAGTGCAAGATGGGTTGAT
Organism: Porites divaricata; assembly: GCA_038088405.1. Classification (NCBI taxonomy): domain Eukaryota; kingdom Metazoa; phylum Cnidaria; class Anthozoa; order Scleractinia; family Poritidae; genus Porites; species Porites divaricata. Next base: position 25,148,803 of record JBBMOI010000007.1, read on the forward strand.
TTTGAAAGGTGAGAGGCTAGTGATTCCTCTGAGTATGAGAGAAGAAGTCAAGCAGAAACTGCATCAGAGCCATCTTGGAATACAGAGTTGTCTCAGAAGAGGTAGAGAGGTTGTTTACTGGCCCAAGATGGGTAAGGACATTGAAGATTTCATTTCCAATTGCGATGTTTGCAAGAGCTATCAACCAAATCAGCAGAAAGAACCGATGATTAGTCATGAGATCCCAACAAGACCGTGGGAGAAAGTAGGCTGTGATCTGTTTGACTTTGAGGACAAACATTATTTGGTTTGTGTGGATTACTACTCTGACTACTTCGAGCTAGACAGAATTTGTGACAAGAAAGGCAAGGAGGTAATCTCTAAGCTGAAGTCTCAGTTTGCTCGGCATGGGATACCCGTCCAAGTCTTTAGTGACAATGGTCCACCCTTCAGTTCGAAGGAGTTTCAGGAATTTGCATCAGCCTATGAGTTTGAACACTTAACCAGTTCTCCGCGCTACCCTCAGTCCAACGGGAAGGTAGAGAATGCTGTTAAAATTGCACAAAGTATCATGGTGAAAGCACGAGATGCAGGTTCAGACCCAAATTTGTCACTCTTGGATTACCGGAACACTCCAGCTGAGGGAGTCGGAAGTTCTCCTTCGCAGCGATTGTTTGGTCGGAGGACTAGAACACTGTTGCCAACTTCTTCAGGACTACTTGTTCCAGAAACAGTTCAGGGTGTCCCACACAAGCTGAAAGAGAGAAAGGCTAAACAGACTTACTACTACAACAGGGGTGCCAAAGAGCTGAGTAAATTGGAGCCTGGGGATGTAGTGCATATCAAACCTGACAGAGATTCCAAGAGATGGGCTAAAGCCACTGTGGCCAAGGAGGTCGACATTAGGTCATACCAGGTCCGCACTGAGGATGGCCGGACCTACAGAAGGAACAGGAGACATCTCAGGCTCTCCAGGCAGCCATTCTTCAGAGCCATACCTCCTGAGTCTCCAAGTCAACAAGACCAATCTGTCACTGAGGCTGACCTTCCAAGCTGTCCTGTACCTATTTCTGCCAATATGGAAGTTTCAGGTGGTCCCACTATCATCCAGTCAGAACCAAAACCAAGCAATGAACCTGTTTCCAGATCCAATGATGTCAGTTCAGTTCCTGTTTCTGCTACCTCTACCCCTGCGGCTGCTGTGACAACCACCAGGAGCGGCCGAGTGGTTCGCAGGCCACTAAGATATGACTCTTGATAACAGAACTCTAATCATGTGAACTTTTTTTTTTTCCTAGCCGTTTGTTTCTTTGTTCTGTTTTGTTTCCTTTCTTGTTATTGTTATTGCTAGCTAGTCTTTTTGTTTTACTTTTTTTTTGTGAAGGGGGGATGTCACGTATTGCTTACATGAAGAGTATTTATTAACGTATTGCTTACATGAAGTATTGTGAGCAGCTTATATATATATAGCGAAGTCTTTTGTAAGCACGTGGGATTTTTGTAATTAAAGATGATAAGCTTCGAGTCGAGTGTTCGCCGTTGTTGGAGTTCTTACTGAGTATTATCCCTGCGATACGTTACACCTACCAGTTCTACAGCACCAAGGGTTATCAATATTCAATGCTACGGTGTCATATTCTCCTAACGTTTGTTTGGAATACGGACAAGTCTTCTCATGCACGCAAAAACTTTCAAATTCATTTCGTTTTTATCTTCAGCACTTATCATTACTTTCCTCCTTACCGATACAAACTGGATTTAGCGGATCCTGTGCGCCAGAATCAGCAACAAATCCGAAGGGACATTCACACCTGTACGAGCCAACGGTGTTATTGCAAACTAAATTGGCTCCACAAGCATCTGGGGACTGGCACTCATCAACATCTAAATATCAGTACACACCATAAATTAACCAATATATACTACTACAGGAGAAATTTCTGCAATTTGATTGGCTTAGAGCAGTGGTATTTCAGCTTAATTTGAAATATTTACATGTGAAAATTACAAAACTTCTAGTCAACTAATCGAAAACCAAGCCGTTCATCAACCTTAAAATAACTAGAAAACCTGTCAGACCAATTAAACTAGAACGTGACAAACAGATGAAAACCGGTCAAGGCTAAGTGTGTCTGTTGTTTCTTTGTACTAGAAATATTCAAAAGGGAAGGTGATGAGAATCCTCCACATTTTAGTCATTTGATTTAGACAAAAAGCGATGACGTCATCCATCTTAAACCTGTCAAACAAGTTTAAAAATAGCACGAGACGTTAACTTATTGAGAATCCATGTATTCTTCCGTAAGTTAACGATATTCCTCCGGATAATTTCATCCCTTTGTACTGCTTTAATTTATAGATTCAAGAATCCACAACAAAAATATGAGCACCTGGGGGCTGGCATCGGGCGACTGGCATTCGTCTAAATCTACGAACGCTTCAAAGAAAATTCACCAGAAACAGCCCCTGCGGCAATGAGGACGGGCCATCGTCCATCAAGCTTCGAAGAATGGATTGGTATAAATTCATTAGATGATCTGACCGTACGGCCCAGCGCGCAATGTAATCGCAAAAGTACACAAAAATCCCCTTAATGAAGCAAGAAGGGATGGACCAGCTGGGATACCTACCATCTACATTTTCGTATTTTTCACATCTGTACGATCCCACGGTGTTATTACAGAAAAAATTAGCTCCAAAAGCATCTTGGAATAGACATTCATTAACATCTGCAGAGGTTAAAACATTTTCCATTAACAGACAAAGCTAATATATATATTTAGTAAAATCCAACTAGTGGTCTATAATCAATGCTGCATTCTGATTGGTTGAGCTACTACTAGGCCATATGCTATAGCCCACTAGTAGCGAAAAGCGCGGGCTTTTTGGCGGCAAAAAAGGATTTAAGACTAGCTTTAACTAGCTAAACTTTGTTTATTCTCGATATTTTTTACCAACTAGTTGGATTTTACTAGAACAATTATTCCTCTCGCCCTCGTGGCCTCTCACTCAATAGCCCATTCGGCCTTCGGCCTAATGCATGGGCTATTGACTCAGAGGCCATTCAGGCTCCAGGAATAATTGTTAAATATATATGTGCCAAGGTAAAGCAATAATACTACAAATAAGTAGTTACAACAAAGGTTATAACCCACATATCACACACTGTGCATGCTTCATTAAAAAAATGAAGATGAAAAAATTTAAAAAGAAATAAAGAACAAGAAGGAGAAGAAAACAGCAAAAAAGAAGAAAATCTCAACATGGAAAAATTTTACTTTACAAAAATTTAGTTTCTTTACCGACAAAGCACTCAGGAGTTCTTGAGAAATCGTTTAATCGTGTCCGTGCGTTCCAGATCGAATTGCAATTTGAAAGTGTTAGTTTTTGCCGGGAAAACCGAAACGTTTGCCGTTGCATTTTCACAAAATTCCGCACCGTAGATTCTGGCGAAAAGTTACTGACTGGAGGTTAATTTCATTTAGTACCTGGTTTAACCGAAGCCGGAAATGTTTCAGAATTAGAAATCTATTACGCGTCTATTAAGTATGACCCTTTTTAACTGGAGCTGGTCGTGTAACTCTAAAGCTTCGGACATGTACTGTTTTGTATTTACAAGAAGATTTTAACCCGGCTTTGGTCAAGATTCATCTGTTTTAATTCTTTTAATTTTTTGGTATAACAAGAAATAGCATTTTACCTCCTTATAATTTCTGCACTTCTACTTACCTACACAAACTGGATTCAGCGGGTCCTGTGCACCAGAATCAGCCGTAAATCCTATTGGACATTCACACCTGTGCGATCCAGCGGTGTTACTACAAACATGATTGGCTCCACATGAGTTTTGGGACTGACATTCGTCTACATCTATGACGTTTACAGAAGAAATTCTACATGAATTGGAGTAAATCACTTGTGATTTCTATTCAAGAATCTACGACAAAAAATAGTCCTTTAATTGGTCAAGATTCATCTGTTTTCTTTTAATTTTTTGGAATAACAAGAAATAGCCTTTTACCTCCTCATAATTTCTGCGCTTCTACTTACCTACACAAACTGGATTCAGTGGGTCCTGTGCACCAGAATCAGCCGTAAATCCTATTGGACATTCACACCTGTACGATCCAACGGTGTTATTACAAACATGATTGGCTCCACATGAGTTTTGGGACTGACATTCGTCTACATCTAAGACGTTTACAGAAGAAATTCTACTTGAATTGGAGTAAATCACTTGTGATTTCTATTCAAGAATCTACGACAAAAAATAGACCTTTAAATTGGACACTCTTTGTCACCAAGAAAACAATAAACGTTTTTCCTTCAACTATTTATCCCCTTTTTTTTTTTTTTTTTTTTTCAGGTAGCCATGTTTCAGCAAATTGCGTAGCTGTGCCATTTGATACATACAGTATTATCTTGCCATATGTCGACCAAGCATCTTAAAAGCGAGCTTCAATGAGGTCGCGCAGAGACCGAGCCAGCGACGATATCACGAAGTCGACTTGCCTGAACGGTTTTTAATCACATCAGAAATTCAAGAGGGGAAACTGATTGACATACGCTGTGTCGGGAGTGGCATCAATGCCACTCACTCCCCTATTGGTTCATGAAGTCGCTGGTGGAATTTTCCACTGGTGAATTTCGCGCCAAACAGGTATTATATGAAATGCCCTTTCAAATGGCATAATAGACTGCTAGCAGTCCCTCAGGATGGTCACGCGAGCGAGGAAACCGAGCGAAGCGAGCGAAACGGCAAAAAGCAAGAAGCCGAGGGGAAGCTGGGGAGGAGGCGGGAAAGGAGGGAGGGACTGAATCCTGTTGTGAGAATGCAGTCTCTCTTCTTCCCGCCTCTCTCCAGTTTCCCTCTCGGCCATTTCGCCCTCTCCATTCCTGCAGAGCTTAGACTCGACTGACTGAAGTAGGGACTGCTCACAGTCTAATGGCATTATAAATCAGGAAAAACTAAGGATATTTAGAAAAGTCTACTTCAGTATATGAAGGACAGAAAACTTTGATTCGTTCCATTTAGATTCATAGCATATTGTTAAACATAGACTCTGGCAAGGAACAATGTGAGTTCCATAGAAATGATTCAGATTATATAATAATAAAATAAGTTAACTGACCTTATTGAAAACCTGAGTATACAACAGACATATAATATCATTTGATTGTCAAAAGCATTTGACACGGCACGGCACGAAATAACGTGTTTCCGTATTTTTGTAAACTCGATGGAAACATAGAAATGCTTATATCCGTCATGCTTTCGCCCTGCGGAAACATGGTTTCTATGACAAAAGTCTAACAAATGGAACACTAGCTCGCAAATGTCTCTATGATAGCTAGTTATTTATTTTCTTATATTTAAACACAGTTTGTTTGCTTCTTACCATTACAATCTGGATTAAGGGGGTCATGTGGAACGCACTCAGCTTCAAATCCAGTGGGACATTCAGTTTTGTATGATCCTTCAAAAAAAGAAAAAAACTTTTGATAATTATTTCCTTTCGATGTCTGCGGATTGTCGATACCTCGGTATAACCGGCAACAGGAGCACTTTTAAAGAACCCAGTGGATTTTTTTCTGCATCGTTTTGGCAGTGATCGTTATTTATAAGAACTGTTCTCCAAGGTACAGTTATACTTCAAACCGAAAGTAGCTCTTAACAAAGCGTTGAGAAATAAATGAAATATTTCCAAAAGCGGCAGTGGCAGGTACATGGTTGGATTACACCCTTTTCAGAGAAAATAATTTAGAGCAATAACTTTGTATATTATCACACATCGTCTAACCCGCTAGCCTGCGTAGCTGGCGGTATTCTTTTGCCCCGGGTACTTTTTTGGCGGCGGAGACGCCACGCGAGGCGAGGAAGCCTCGATGGAAAATTGACTTGAATACCCACTCTTCTCGAGGCTCCGCCGCCAAAACAATACATAATTTACCCGCTTATCCCGCCAGCTACGCAGGCTACTAACCCGCTTAGCTTGGTGTGTTGTAAATGTATAAAGGTGTTTACGACCTAAGCACCTTCCGCACGCGGAGGTAACCGTTTTTCGAAATGCACAAATAAGCTTCACTGTTGTAAGTTTAAAATAGCCAACCAAAAGTACATTCTTTGATTTGGAAACAGAAATTGCTGGTAAATGTTCTTCTCTGATGAGATCGAGGAGTCTAGATTGTTTGGATCCACTATAATGTACACCTCCAAATTTTCTTCAAACGAATCCACAGTAGAGCCATCCTTTCGCCGAATTAGGGCCGCCCACCATAATTTGGGTCCTCAAATACACTTAGCGTAAGGTAACACGACTATTAAACAAGAAATCTGCCTGTGGCAACTGACTCGATTCAGAGATATCATTCACGTAACAAACCCGAGGCACTGAAAGAGAGCGCGGCACTACTTGGTCAAAAGGACACATTTGAAACGTAAAACTTTTCAGTCAGGATGTTGAAACGAAATGAAAACCCTTTAAAACGAATTACTGGAATAATAAGACGGTTGTCCCTCCAGATAACAGTCCCGTTCGTCAACTCTCTGTCAGAATAGCGGAGAAATCGTACACAGAGCGATTCATGGCGAAAGAGAATCACGCTTTGTGTCATTTGCATGTGTTCGAAGCCCCCACGGTTTTGGTCAGCTGTTTCACCCCAAAACTCTCCGCTGTTTAATAAAACCGCGGGCTTTAATTTGATCGAGAGGCCTAAGACTGAAACGCTCGTGTAGCCCGCTTGGTGTGTTGGTGGCTGCCTGTTTTTGAAACGGAACCCGGGAAGTTTTTGCTTGTGAAAATGTAAATCCTGGGTTTTGGAATCCGAAATACAGCTCAGGGAATCCGTAGCCTGCGCCACAGACGAAACTAAACTCTGGTTAAGTCCGCCTGCGAAACAGTGCCGAAATCTTTGTTCTGGGCCCCCACTTGTGAACCAGGATTTGAGCAGGCGCCATGATTGGCCTGTTAAATAGCCATTGTCGATTTGCCAATCAGGTTGAAAGGAAATTCGAAACGCACTTCCGGTATTCGTTGAATCTGTTGGTGACCCAGAACAAGGAGCTCGGCGCTGCTTCGCAGACGTTACTTACAGAGGTTAAATTGCGTTTGTGAAACAGGCTAGGAATCCAATGCCTCTCCTGGATTCCCTAACATAAGGCCGGCGATGTATGTTATCTAAGGGCCTGTTTACATGATGAAGGTGGTTTACCCCAGGTAGGTGAGGTAACCCGCTTAGGTGGGATAACCCGCCTGTCCATTAAATCTCTCATTTTCATTTGATAACGTTTACATGTTAGGTGGGGTGACCCGCCACATGTTACCCCACCTATCTTGGTTACCCCATCTCCATGTAAACGGACCCTAACTTAATTCACATCCTACCTCTTTCGTAGCCGTAAACTTCAACTCTTAACGCCTTATGAGTTTCATACAACAAAGGGTATACGCGAATGAATTTTGCCAGAAATGGTTGATAAAAGTCGTTTTTAATAATCGATGGCCTGTCATCATTGCCGTTAAAGATCTAAAAAATACAAACAAACAAAAAAAATAAACGTAATGTCCTAAACACGAACAAGAGTGTTTTATGTTACAATTTCCAGCACGAATTGCAATAAAAAGAAACACTTTCTAAGAGTCTTTAAGAAAGTTTTGCATAAAAAAGGTTACTCTCTCTCATGAAGGATTAGTTTGAGGCACCAACATGATCATATGGCTGCTGTTTCATTGTTTTAGGGCACCAATATTGCTAATTAGTATAATTACATCGATGACTATCGAAAATAGAGCGCTGTGATTGGCTAGGAGCTTCGCACTATCCCGCTATAATCACCGCGCGGTGATTATGGCATTAAAGGCTAGCAGTTTTCAAAATGGCAGCCAGATTTTTTGATGTTTCGGGGTCGGAAATTGATTATTTTCTCGAATAATCATCAATGTAATTATACTAAAACAATTAGTCGCCTCAGGCGACGTGAATATTGGCGAATAGTCACCTCGACTTCTTCTCAGTGACTATTCGCCGATATTCACGTCGCCTGAGGCGACTAATTGTTAAATACTGTATTTCTGTGAAAGGTTTGAACCCAGGAGTCATTTCAAAAGTAGGTTGAGTTTGATCGTCCGGGTGAACGTAGTCCTGAATAGGACTGTTGTTGTTGACAGTCACTGACGTTTCGACAACCTGTGCGGTAGTCATCTTCAGAGTCAAAGTGAGTTGTATCACGTCAGTAGATGGTATTATATACTCTGGTTATTGATCTGATTGGTCAATAAAGTCAAGATGTTATTGGTCGTCTGTCAGTTAAGCCGCGGTGTTATTGACTATGAGGACAATAGACGGATCGAAACGCACCAATTATTATTATGCATTCTCTCTACAATAATCATGCTTGTAGCTGCGAGCACCCAGGCGAGCAGCACACTAATCTTTCGTGGCCCTGTGGTTTCTTGGGTCCCCTGCCTTCAGTCTTAAGTGAACAGTCTCGATTGTTGTGTGTTAAGATGATTTTGAGCAAGCGTGCGTCCAGCGGTATCATCATAACTTATATGCGCCTGGATCTGGATGGGTCTTTTGCCGTCCATACCACTTCAATGTCAAGGTGAGTGTGTTTCTGGGACCATTCATCAGGGTCTCGAACGAATTAGTAACATTTCACGAGAAAGACAATGTTCTTTTATGCGTTTTTCAGTGTTGTTACGTGCTTAGAGTTTACCGATTGAACAACGGACCGTCTCCAACGTAGATCAGATTCTTGAAAAAGGAAATTAGCTCTACGGGACGTGTTCTTAGCCATTTACAGCAAAAAGACGATACTAATCTCTCTCTCAGCCTAATACATAGATTAAGCCAATACTAAAAGCGAAGCGCTGGTTAATAAATTTCATCGTGTAATGTTAAACGGGGACGGTAATGAAAATGGCATCAAGATCAACAGATCTAATTAGCAAAAAAGCAAACTTGCACGTGCAGCAGGCTTTCTTTTTTTCTAATTTGCAAAAACTCGAATTTGAACGTGTAGCACGCTTCCTTGTCTTTCTTTGCCATTCTTTTGTACGACTACAGTGCCGTTTTGTAAGGCTAAAAAGTCAAACTTCCTAGTTACGCATTATTTTATTGGACGAATCGTCGTATGTGCTTACCAAAGATTTCGTTTCCTGTGTTCATGTACGCTTTTATGTTTTCACTGCCGCTCATTTTCATCTTACTGGCCGCTAGCATATCTCATTTTCTCACCGCCGCTATGAAATTTTCATGTTTTTCTTCCAACAAAATTCTTCTCCTTTGTTTTCAATCACTCGCTTTAGCCCTTTCTCTGTTAACCACGTGAGTGTAAACATAAAAAATACCGCCGAAAAAGACACGACTTTGTTGTTGTTTTCTTTTTTTCTCTCTTAAAGTCCGGGCAGCCATACGATTTCCTTTCAAATAAAACCTTGAGTTGCATTTGGGTTGCCACACCTCTTGATTGAGTTATTTTATATTGGTTTATCTGTGGTGCGGAAGGATGGGCGGACGGGCGGTCGTGCGGACAAGCGACCACCAAAATCACTCGGATGGATAGGTTACCAAATTTTCTTACCCATGGTGCTCCGTTCGCGCGCTAGAGCTCCGCTATTAATTTCATTTAGTTACCTTAGCTTGATGTTCAAAATCCTTTTACTGTTTCTGTTATTCTTAGCATCAAATTGCAAAAAACTGTGTCTGCATCCATTCACGATATCACTTTTTTTTAAATGACAGTTTTTTTTATTATTATTGTTAAGCCGTTGCAAGGAGTTTGCAAGGAGTTTCCTATTTTTTAATTTCCTTAGGGTTGTATTACTTTACATTTCACATTTATTATTATTGATATTGTTCTGTACGTGTAATTGCTTGGAAAAAAAAAAAAAAAAAAAAACTACAATCGAAAGTAGAATGTCGTATTGAAAGAAAAGGTCACAATAACTGTTATTGTCCGCTGTCTTCAGTACCCGAAACCGGTATCTGGGAAGTTTAAGATAAGAAAAGTCACTTGGAACTTTAATCGACGCACTTAGCAGAAGAACAAAACTATACCATTATTGTCACTGTTCATGTTATTGCCGTTTGATCCCAAAAAATTGTGATTGTATCCATAATTCCAGAGGTGTATCCAGGGAAGGCCAACACCACTTTTATCCCCCCCCCGAACAGCAAGACCGTGCTCTCCACTTAATTAGTGAACTTACGCAACAGGACGGGAGAGGAAAGAAGACGGCAAACCTTGTGTGACAAGCGTGACGATAATTTTTTTTGAAATAACTTTTCACCAAACTCCACTTCTTTCTTTTAAACATATTTTAACATCCATGTTGATGATCACAATGATCCAGCTGCTTGTCGTTTCTTGGATTTATTGGAGTCAATGTCGTTAACTCAACATGTGGCGGAACAAACGCATGAACATGGCCATACACTAGATCTGGTAATTACTCGAGAGTCAGACAACCTTATTTGCGGTCGACCCGCACCTGACATCTTATTTTCAGACCATCTAGCACTACTATTTAAATTGAAAACAGCTCGATCATCCCTCAAAGTTGGCCGTGTCTCGTTTAGGCAGCTGTGATCAATTGATAGGGATGCATTCAAGGATGAAATTCGTAACAGCACACTTTTCCAAATGGATACTGATGATCCTGATGAGCTTGCTGCCTTATTTGACAATACATTGCGTTCCCTGCTGGATCGTCATGCTCCCGTTAAGCATAAGAATACTACTAGTCGACCATGTGTTCCATGGATGAACGACGAAATTAAATTGGCTAAACGACAAAGGAGGAAAGCTGAAAGGAAATGGAGAGCTTCTAAAGCACACATCGATTTACTGTCTTACCGTAGTATGAGAAATCGTGTGACATTTCTGAGTAACAAGGCTCGTAGTGACTATTATACAAACTTCATAACTGAGAACAGCAAAGACCAGAGGAAGTTATTTAGAGCAAGCAAGTCCTTGCTAAATTTATCGAAAGGTTCTGGCCTTCCATTATCTACCAATGATTATCACTTGGCTAATAATTTTGGAAAATTCTTCGCCCAAAAAATTGCTGATATCAGGTCTGATATCAGGTCTGATATCAGGTCTGTTAATACAAACCAGATCTGCCTTCCTATCAACGCAACTAGTACTGTGGCTGCTTCCTGTTTCTCAGAATTTAATCTGTTGTCCGAATCAGAGGTGTTTGATCTAATCACAGCTTCGTCTAAGAAGTCTTGTCCTCTTGATCCTATTCCAACCAAGCTTCTTAATGAGTGCGTCCATGTGCTACTGCCTCCGATCACCAAGATAATTCATCTTTCGCTTGATTCTGGTTATTTTCCACGCACCTGGAAGTGTGCACTGGTGCGGCCGCTGCTGAAAAAGGATGGATTACCCCCTGTCTTTAAGAACTTCAGACCAGTGAGTAATTTGGCATTTATCTCAAAGCTGGTTGAGACTGTGGTTGCCAAGCAACTACAACATTATTTAAATTGTAACAATCTGTTCCCGGTGTTCCAATCAGCTTATCGACAAAATCACAGCACAGAAACTGCACTGCTTAAGGTTATGAATGACATTCTCTTGAACATGAACAATCAGTGTGTTACTTTGCTAATTCTGCTCGATTTGAGTGCTGCCTTTGATACAGTTAATAGGGAACTTAAGATGGAGACGTTTTCGGGGCGACGGCAACTTCAACCGGACGTGACGCCATGATTTGTGCAAAACTGCGCATGCTCTTACTCACCACATTGCCGTCGTGCTCCCGTCGGCGACGTGAAACTGGTCTGTTTGGCGTCGTGGCGAGAACGTGAGTATTTAACTCTCATTTCAACCAGGTTTGCTGCATTTAGCAACCAGAATTTTGCAGATTATCGTCCTTAAATTGTCCTTGTTTTCTTTGAGTCACATTTCAAGCTCGATTTCCAGGCTCTGTCATCTAAACTTACATGTTTATAATGTTTCTATGTTTCATGTAACAGAGTCAAGATGCAATCTGATCCAATATGGCAAACAGCAAACCGTAAGTGAGCTTTACATGGACAAAATTGTCCTACGAGCCAAATGAAAGTATCCGGACAACAAATATGAACTCCGATATTTTAATTGTGTGTTTTTAGCTCACTTTTGTCGTTAGAGTACCGTATAAATGAAACGTATGTATTGAAAATTGTTTAGAATAGTTGGTAATACCACGTACTAACGTGGGAATACTGAAATAAAGTTGTTGTTGTTGCATGCAAGCAATTAAGCATTAGTTCTTTTAGTTCTTTATGTGAAGCTATAATTTCCTCTTCGGTAGTCTTCCACGGCGCCGTCCTCCTGAGTTCACTGCGATCTTAATGTTCGAATTTTGGAGGGAAGCAACGGCTACCTCTGTTCCAGGATTGCTCTGCCAGTCCGGTCGCCGTCGCCTCGAAAACGTCTCTATCTTAAGTTCCCTAATCACGACACCATGTTACGTCGACTTGAATACTCATTTGGTATACAGGGAAAGGCCCTCTCCTGGTTTCCATCCTATTTGTCTTGGAAGAACTCAGCGGATAATGATCAACGAGTCACTATCTAAGTCCGCTATTGTTCACATTGTACACGAGTGAGCTTTTTGAGATAATTAAATATCATCTGCCCATGATTCACTGTTACGCCGATGATTCACAAGTTTACATCTCATTTAGTCCGAACGACAGAGCTGAACAACTTGCTGTGGTGAGGAATATGGAAGACTGCATCAGAGACATTCGGTTTTGGATGTTGAATAATGATCTTAAATTTAATGACGACAAGACTGAATTCCTCATCATTGGTTCGTCACAACAGCTGGATAAGCTGGATAACATCAGTATACGTGTAGGTGACTCAGAAATTCATCCCGTGCCACTCGCGAGAAATCTTGGTTGCTGGTTTGATTCTAGGCTGTCCATGGCATCACACATCAGAAAACTCTGTGCCTCTTCATTTTACCATATTTATAACATTCGTCGGATCAGAAAGTATCTTTCACGGCAGTCAACTGAGGTACTTGTCCATGCATTCATAACAAGCCGCCTTGACTATTGGAATGGTCTTTTATATGGACTACCAGACTACTTGTTAAATAAACTGCAACGAGTACAGAACGCTCGCGCCAGACTGATTTTTAGAGAACAGAAATTCTGTCATGTAACGCCTCTTATTTATGAATTACACTGGTTACCGATTAAATACAGAATCGAGTTTAAAATACTTTTAATTACTTTTATGATTCTTAATTTGTTAGCGCCTACTTATTTATCGTCTCTCATTTCTCTTAGGCTTCCATCTAAATATAATCTGAGGAATTCTAGTGATAACCTTTTACTTAGCTATCCGCGTTTTAAATCTAAAGCTACACTAGGTGATCGTTCTTTTACCTGTGCTGCACCGAAACTATGGAATGCGCTACCATTTGACATAAGAAGCGCCAGCACAGTTTATATTTTTAAAGCCAAGCTAAAAACTCACCTTTTCCGTCATGCACTGTTATCGTGACGGTAGTTGTTTTTATTATTGTGAGTCTACTTTTAATATTGTAATTTTTTATTTGCTTTTAAATCGTTGTAAGTTTACTCTTAATTGTTATTTTTGCTTTTTAACCTTTTTATTTCGTTTTTTAATCTTGTCATGCGCATTTGAACATTTTATGGAATTTGCGCATTATAAATGTTTTATTATTATTATTATCTTTTTGTAAAAGACCAGAAAACATTGATGTCAGTGAAGATCACTACAAAACACCCAAGTTATAGCCTTGTCACGTTCGTCACGCACAAGCGTTTTGCCGTCGTCTTCTTCCTGCCGTCCTGTTGCGTAAACTCGCTATTATCACAACCCACCACCCTCTATCCATTAGGTCTGGACCCATCACTGCCCACAGTACATTTACTGTTCGAAATATTTGCATTTTTGCTTCACAAATACAAAGAAATTATAATGTAAGTTATATAATTCAAAAATGATGGAATTGACCCGATGGATGAATTTATGAAATTATTAAAAACTCTTTACACATTTAGACCGCCATTATAAAAGAGGTCTATCCTACAGCGTCTAATAACATGAATATTTACTGAAGTACTCAAACCTTCACGCTGTTGTTCTCAGCATAAGATGCCTATGTCGAGTTATCCAATGATGTCATAATCTTGTACGTTTTTGTCCACTCATCCGCGTTTGGAGAACCTTGAGTGGCTACACCGCAGAGAGAGTAAACAGAGCCCAGCTCAATTTGCAAAAAGTCATCGTCATTAAGCGTGTTGTTGGGTAACCATGACGCTTGTCCGTTTAGGCGGCCCATTGGCGGGACTTTGTTGTCTGCAGATGACGAGGCAGTAAACTGGTTGTCAAGAATTTTAGAACTGTGTTCTAGTCCAACCGGGTTATAGTTGCATCCTAGAACAAGGCATTACGCATATTTAAAAGAAGTGACTACTGCACAAATGCCGTTTGGGTGGTAATAAACAAAATCAGAGGTAGTCTTTTTGAAAAAAAAAAAAGAAAGAAAGGAAAGGAAAAAAGAATTTTCTTGGACTTCTCCTGTGATATCTGCCAGGGTATGCCTATGCGCCATTCAAAACAACACGAAAGGACTGTTGATCCATCAAAAACTCCAACATGTGGCATTGATCACACTAAACACGAAGTTATATCAGCTTTCAAATAACTAGCAGAGTTTTTCTAGGCCTTTCTGCCTCAACCATTCGCTCACAAAGAAAGTGTCGTTTCCTTTAAATTCTTTTAACGATGCACTGATTGTTTTTGTTTCATGTGCAAACTGATCGCGATGGCGCGAAGCAATATTTCTTAGACGGATGCTGTGGGGTAGGGTAGTGGATGAAAACCACCCGTGTCTTTTTAAAGCATATGTATTAAAATATTCTTTACCTATTTAAATAGGCATATTTTTACACGAAATATTGAACAAAAAGAACGATATCAATCGCGTCTAAAAGGATTGAGAAATGGCCCACCGGGCACCCATGAGTAGAGGTTTTCTGACAAATCCCCCACCACCGGGACAGAAAAGATAACAGACGCCCGACAAATGCCCGGGAGGGGGATGGGACGCTTGGAATTGAATGAGCAATTAGTCTGTCTGGTCATCATGTGAGACCGCAGGTATGATTGCGTCGGACATGGCTAAATGTCATTTGGACATTGTCCAATGGCCGCCATATACAGTATTTGCAGCTCTGCCCGACTTTGAATAGCTTACTCTAGTCCTAGAAGGACAAAGAATAAACTTGCGTTGGAACATGCTGAATCCCAGGAAGGAAGGGGTGAGCATACGTACCGAACCGGGAATCAACTCATTGCCTAATTTCAAACCGAGAGGGGCTGGGTCGAGTCCGCTTATTATCAGATCAAACAACACGAGAACCACACATAGTTAGAGAGAGCATATTGAGTTTAGGAACATTCTAACGACGTCCGGACGATGTGTCTGATAACTCCTCTCATAAATTTTCAAGTGTTTAAGTAGTTGTATCTTGTTCAACATTGGGCCGACTGACACCAAAACTGAGATGCTTTCTAACCTCAATGTGTTCTTTCTGACTATGTGGGTCTCGTGTTGTTTATCCCATAATAAACGGACTCGTACTTTGCCTTACTCGGTTTGAAACGAGGCAATTCAACTGACAGACGAGAACTGGACGCTCGTAGCAGACTACCTTTAAAAACGCCTCATGGTTTCCGATGATCTCCCGGCAAAATATCCTGTTACGTAAAACTGTAAAAACAAATTTGTTCTAATATTGTGGGGCTTAATAAATAAAATTACAGATCATGGTTAACCTAACTTCAATAAACATGTAAAACTGAGATACCTGTACTTCTTAATGAGGAGAATACTTCCACCTCACAAAGGTTTAGATACTTCCAATCACCAGGAATCTGTATAGTGACATATCGACCATAAAGTCGAGGCAAACAGTAAAATGACTTTTTTGTTCCTGGGTCCATACTAAGTTCTCCTCCACATCTCCGATTTGTAACACCTCCATTTTGGTCATTGTCACCTACAATCACGATAGAGAAATTTTTATTCCTGGACTTAGAGTATTACTTTTTATCACAGCGGAGTTCCACGCGCGCGCGAGCGTAGCCCCATACGGTAATCACGTGACCATACGGCCGTCCGTCCGCCGTCCGCCCGCACCATAGGCATACCGATGTAAAATAACTCAATATTTTTCTTAATGAAGTGTGTTGTTGTTGCTGTTTGTTGTAGGCAGCACAAATTCAACTCAAGGCTATTTTGGCGGGAAACCGCATAGCCACCCTCGTCTTCTGAAGCAGAGACAACTAAAGAGTCAATAAGGACGAAAAGGGAAAGCGAAAATTGTTTCCGTATCGGTATTGCCTAATGTATTAAGCGTAGATTAAATGTGTCAGTCACGTCTACAAATTTGGAATATAGAGAAAGAGAAAGAAAGATCCGAAAAAGAGAAAGTAGGCGACAGGCCATTGAAGCTCAACAAGAAAAAGAGCGACAGAGAGCTACAGCGAGAGATAAGAAACAAAGGAGCCATTTCCTGTTGGAAGAACAACATGAAAATTTTGTTGCGGCGGGGAGAAAATGAAAAATGCTAGCGGCCTTCAAGGTGAAAATGAGCGGCAGTGAAAAAACAAAGTGAACAAGAACACTTACGACACTTCCTCCATACAACGTGTAACTAGGAAGTTTCTGGAAGTTTCACGATGTAGTCGTGCAAAACTATGGCAAATAAATGCACAAAAAACTGTGTGCTCCATGTGCAAAGTTGCTGTTTTTATATTAAGACCTATTGATGTTTACGCTTATGTCGCTGCCGTTTTGACTTGCTTACACATCCTAGGAGACCCAGGGGCAGTCAGTCGAGTCAGGAGAAAAGGCAGGACGAAAGTTTTCAAGTAAGGGCGAAAGAGCCCATGGGTACCCACTCTCACCGAACTATTTCCAAAAATTCAAGCGGATGCCGGCTCCTGATTGGGTACAAAAAATCCTTTGTATTATTGTGCACAATCAGCGAACAGTTTCTCCTGAGTTCTTTCCTTGAGTACACGACGACTATTGTCTCGCCACACTTGCCCGGTTTGTTCACAAAGCTTGTGCGTGCAAGGAGAAGTTTTATTTTCTACTTTCCTAACCAGAAACGAAGTAACTACCGATGAGTCGAAAAAACGTTTGGGATGCTATTGGCAGGAGCAGTTCAATTTGCCCCGAGAATATTCTGTTTTTGACGGATCACAATGTATCGTAAATAATAGGAAGTTTAAGATGCGGCGGCGACGAGAAAGTAAAATTAGCAATAGCTTCACAAGGTAATACAACAACTTTGCACGTTTATCACGCTTCTTTGTACATTTCTTCGCAGTCAACTGCACGAATACCCGTGAAAATGCCTAATTTCACGTTTTGTGAAGGACGTAAACAACCAATGACAAAATTCATTCTCTTCAGGAACTTGGATATTGTTAATAGAAATTCAGCTGCAGAAGAATTCGCTTGCATTTGACAAAGTAAGAGAGTTCGAATAATCACGATATAGACTGGAAAAATGTGAATTCACTTTACCATGCGACGTTTTCGTGGCTGTCAGCCGTCGTGGTATCTTTTAAAAACTCCCTAATATTTACGCAAGACGCGTGACCGATGCAAGTGTGAATACCTGTTGTAAGCTCATTTTAGCTTGTATTTTTGGAAAAACGTCTTTAGTTTTCGGGAAGACAATATTTTGAAATCAGATTGGGATTTTATATCAAACTGAAAGTTTGCTAACTGCGTGCATTTCTTTGGTGCATGAGCCAGACAAACCGTGATCGAGACAATAGCCGTCGTGTACGAACTCACGAAAAGAACTCAGGAGATGGATTTTGACATCGAAAGAGGACTTTTAGGACGATAGATTTTGATTTTAGTGTGTTTTTGAATGAAATGACTCGTTAAATAATGAATTCTTTTATTTTAAAACTATTATTATTATTGTTATTATTATTTGAATTTTATTTTACATATAATTTTTATAACTCAGGAGAAACTATTCGCCGATTGGGCACAATAATACAAAGAATGTTTTGTACCCAATCAGGAGCCGGTATCTGCTTGAATTTTTGGAAATAGTTCGGTAATAGTTGGTACCCAGGGGTTCTTTTGCCCGTACCTGAAACGTTCGTCCCGCCTTTTCTCCCGACGCGACTGACTGCCCCTGGGTCTCCAAGGATGTGTAAGCAAGTGAGAACGGAGTCGACATAAGCACAGGCCTGGACCAATCACAGGTCACTTTGACCCAGACCTCATGCGAACATATCAAAAGCAATATGGCGGACGCTTTGTGCGCTTGTTACCAAGCTTTTTCAAAAGTGGTCCCAAAAACTCTTTTTGCGTGCGCCATCGTATTTATCATCGGGTTGAGGACAGTTGGTATCGAGAATTGAATCAAATATGCCATTCTGCGCGTGCGTTTGTCCTTATGCTTATGCTTATGTGCAAGTGAAAATCACGCATTACTATTACACGATTTTATATTTTGTTTGAGCAAACTGTAAATATTATCGAGAGCTTCGCTTTTATCCCTGGATAAATCTATATATCACAAAGCTGCTAGAAATGTCAATAAACTATTATTATATTATTATTAAAACGCAGTGCTTAACCGGCTAATCCAAAACGATAAGGAATACTACGTTGTATAAACTTCATAAGGTGTCCAAGGGCCTTTCGACAGGTGTTAAAAAGTGCTGACCATAGATCCACAAGTTTGACAGGTTTTCTTTCAAGCATCCAGAGATATCTGGACAAACCGAATTACGGCTTCACACTTTTTACTGACGGTGTGTTTATAACTACAATGGCTACTCTCAAATCGCAACAAAAAAAAGGAAGTAAAAGCTGTGGGATTGGGAAATAAGCCTAGGACATTGGATAGCCTAACAGACGAGGAAATTGAAAAACTGTATGCTTTCAAATCCCTAGGGTAGGTGGCCTTTTCGTCTAATTAATATATAGATTTAGCCAGGACTAAAAGCGAAGCTCCCAATATAATATAAATAGCTTAAACAAAATGTAGAATCATGTAATGCTAGGCGGTGAAGGCAACGAGAACGGTGAAAAAACAAAAATAGGTCTAATTAGCAAAAAAGCAACTTTGCCCGTGCAGCACAGTTTCTTTGTACATTTCTTTGCCGTTGTTTTGCACGACTACAACGTGAGACTTCTAGAAGCTTCCTGGTTGCACGTTTTATGGACGAAATGTCGTAAGTGCTCTTGTTCACTTTTTTTTCCACTGTCGCTCATTTTCGCCCAGGTAGCCGCTAGCATTTCTCATTTTCTCACCACCGTTACTAAACTTCACGTAGTTCCTCCAACAAAAAATGTCTCCTTTTTTTTCTATCTCGCACAAGCTCTCATTTTCTAGCTAGTTTGGTAGCACAGAAAGACTGATATTGCACGCATATTGCACATCAATGTTGTGATCAAAAGACGGCTTTCAAAACAGGGTATCCGCTGAGCAGTATCACGTGACCGTATCGCGAGCTCAGGTGTCGACCCATCAAGGTCGAGTATCTTTTTGAAGTTATCCGCTGACAAGTTTCTAGTTTTCAAATAATCGCAGGCTCAAGTTTAGTTTTTTTAGACGATATTCGTATTCCCCGACGGCCCTGGGACGAGAGACTTCACAGCATGATTGCGAGGCTAAAGCGGGGAACTTCTTGGCAAAAACACAAACAAACATAGGTTAGTCGCGGCTGAATCGCTGCAAAACAATAGAAATCAGCAAAAAACTGCAAGATTTCAAAGCTGAAACCTTACGGGTAAGCTAAAGGGATATCTGTTTCAAAAAACAAAACTGTGGGAAGAGCTGGTGATACTAACAGCGAAATTTAAAAGCCACGAAGTCAAAAGAAGAAACAAGAAGTAATCAAGAAAATGGTATATTGTGTCAAAATGTCAATACTCGAATCCTTTTTATAAAATTTTCTTCTTGTTATTATTCTTTTTCTCTTCTGTGAATCTGTAGTGTGGAGTTTAAACTGCTTAGTATTGTCGTCTGTACCAAACGCTGTGGTCAACTGCGTGCACATTTTTGTACTCTCGCACGGTTTTTATCGAAGATAATGTGACTTAAATTTAAAAATAAACTTAACCTAGTCATCTTTGTTCAAACCGATTTAACTTCCTTAAAATGCACATGGACTGTGTGCAGAACGCTAAGCCCCGTCCTTATGAGTAATTATCCACTGAATGAGTCGTTTGGTTTACTTCAAATACACATTCAAGATTTTGCATCCGCTCTGTTAGAAAATTTCAACTGTATAGTAGGTGTGATAACATCACTGCAACTTTATCGTAGGCTTTCGATAATTACGTAAATTTCAATAAAAGACATTCTTCAAAAAGTTTAAAGGACACTGAAAATTACAATTAAAATGGCTTCGGGGATTTTGAGAACATCTCTGTTTATATTAAATTCTAAACTCGCTCACCAAGCACTCTTCTCGTCAATATAATTATGGTTAGGATCGCTGTTTTTCTTTGTAATAATGAGCAAATCTTCCTTTAGTTGTTTGAAATAATGATCTCTCAAGTATGTAAGCCCTTCGGAACTTTACAATGTTAAAAATTTTCCTTAAATTCGGCAAACTCAGCGGCAGTTTTCTCATACTTGTTTTTCCTCTTGGCGAGAAGTTACCCGCATGAGCCTCGCATTCATGATGAAGGCATACTCGTCCCAGGACTGTCGGGGAATACGAATACTGTCTATTCATATGAAATATGTTGTCTTTTATATGTGCCGCACAATTAAAAGTTTGATTTCAAACTGACCTCGGAAGCTAAAATTCAGCCAGTTTTTACAGGCAGAGAAGACATGCCAGTTCCTTTTGGCTTTTCTCACCAAGGTCACGCGTTGGTCACGCTCTACGTCCAATTTATATACTCTGATTGGTCAAAATTTGACAGGTGAGTTCATGCGGAAAATTTATGCAGCATCTTAAATCTTGTTTACTTTTACAGCTGAAGCTGACAGAGTTTTGTACCAACTTGTGATGTTTTTAACTGTCGTTTTCCACTGAATGTACAAAAGAAAATTCAGCTGCTATCAAGAGTCTTCTGTTATCCATGGCTAGTTTTTTTATTGGGTTTTTGGTTGAGAAACACGTCGCTTTGGCAAAGTCGGAAATCCAATTACGGATGGCATGGTAAGACGGTTGTTGAAGTCTGAGGCGATTCTGGCCTTACTTGATAGTTTTCAGTGCATCTCGAATGGTAAGCCTGACTCATTATTGTATTTGATGTTTGTTAATTTTTTTAATTTAATGAAGTCGAGCGTAGTTTATGCAGCTATTTGGTTTATGCAAGTTTGTAAGATTGAGACAATGATCTGACCGAGTATCAGGTTTGATATAAGCTTATAGGACTTTAAAAAGCTTTTAGAGATTTTCTCACCGCAAATAGAAAGAAAACGTTCCAAAGAATATTTAGTTATAATTCTGGCTGTAAAAGAAAGCTTTGAGCGATTTTCTTGCCTCGAGTTCATCTTTGAAAAAAGCAAACACCGGGAAGCCGGCTTAAAACGTCACAAGGATTTTCAGAGACACTTTAATACTTGTCTTTGTGAATGAAAATTGTTGTTTCTGTATATGTTTCACTGAATTATTTCCTTTTATTGATTGTTAGTAGTCTCTTTTGGTTTTCAGTCGCTCATGAACATCGCTTGCAGGAGTAGTCAAAATGCCGCCCGTATCAAACGCTTTTGAAGATTACACATCGTTATAAAACCGTTAAATAAACATAATAAATTCTTTACTATGTTGAAGCGTATAACTCTATATTAATCTTAATTTTAACAGTCGACTTTGGCGCTTGTCAAAAGTGAGAACCGGCTAGCCGTATGGGTGATTTTGGAAATTTTTTAACGGTTTCGCTATTAAAAAGCCCACGCGTGCTTCGATCACCCTGAATATTGAATGAGTGCAATTCGTATTGCAAAATTAGGGCCATTTATACGAGAAGAAATAAGACGTGAACTTTCCGTATAAACGGCACATTTCGTCTAAAATAAGACGCGACTTAGCTAGGACGCGTCTTATTTTAGAACAGCCCTTAACACCTGTTCTTAGATAAGACGCGTCTTAGCTAAGACAAGAAAAACTTCGTATACCTTCGCGTCTTACATAAGACGCGAACGCATAGTACGCATGCGCTAATTTTTGGCGGGAAAATTTGGATTGCTGTTTTATTGCCGTTGCTACGGGCAACATTCACATGAAACGAGTCAAGAACAGAAATAAGACGAGAACCATTTATACGAGCTGTTTTCGTCTTAAATAAGACATGCTCGTATAAATGAGCCAGTTCGCGTCTAATTTAAGACGCGTCGTCTTATTTTTTCTCGTATAAATGGCCCTATTGTGAAATCATGGACTGCATACTGCACCGAGGTCTGTGTGATAAAAACAACGCCTCATGGTACTGTTTCACCTCAGATGTGATGTATAAAAAGTATAATATATATATTTAGCCAGGGCTAAAAGCGAAGCTCCCATTAATAAATTTATTATTTAAATCAAACAATAAACTTGTAATCCACAAATCAGTTAACTTAAGGGGAAATTCATATGGGAAAGGCTAAGTGATTTTAGAGTGAAACATCTTACATCGATTTGGCCTATAACGTATATAACGTATATAATTAATCTGTCCATCAAGCAAAGAACTTTTCCTGATGATCTAAAAATCGCTAAAGTGATTCCTATCTTTAAACAGGGATCCCGTTCCGTGACTGTGCGATAATTATAGACCAATATCAGTTCTTCCAGTATTAAGTAAAGTTTTTGAACAATGTATTTATAATCAACTTATATCTTATTTTTTGTCTGAAAATATGATTACTCATACTCAATATGGGTTTAAGCCAGGCAGTACCACTGTGGACTGTCTTGTTGATCTCATTGAAGAAATCTCTACGTGTCTAGATCAAGGAGATTATGCTGTATCAATATTTTTAGATTTGAGTAAAGCATTTGATACCGTCAATCATTCTATTTTATTATCAAAGCTATTGTCCTATGGCATTCGAAAACCTCATATCGACTGGTTCAAATCGTATCTTAATAAAAGAAAGCAGAGAGTTTTTGTAAATGGTAACATTTCTGACACCATGCCAATTACTTCTGGTGTACCCAAAGGATGAATTTTAGGACCATTGTTATTTTTGATATATATAAACGACTTTACTCAATCTTCTGATTTTTTCTCTATGAGACTATTTGCAGACGATACCTCTTTAACAGCTTCAGCTAAAACTATAGATGAACTCTTATTTGAGATAAATTAATTTTTTTGAGAACTACCTAATATTTATGACTGGCTATGTGCAAATAAATTAACCTTAAATCTAAGAAAAACTAAATATCTTATCTTTCAACCTCGTCAGAAAGTAGATTATGATTTATTATTTCCGCTATCGATAGCTGGACAATGCTTAGAGCAAGTATCCAAAATTAAATACTTAGGTATGTATATTGACAGCCACCTATCCTGGCAAGATCATATCGACTATGTGTGTGATAGAGTCAGCAAGAATATTAATATTATGACAAAGATAAAAAGTTATCTAGGTAATCAATGCTTAACTAGTATCTACTATTCTCTTGTTTACCCATATCTCATATATGGTAGCTTATTGAGGGGAAATAATTATGATAATCCATTATCACAGCTCATACCTCTGCAAAATAAAGCAGTTAGAATAATGAATGACGTTCCTTTACGAGATCATATCACTCCTCATTATGTTCATCTAGGTCTATTAAAATTTCGTGATATTGTTAAATTTATGTACAATTGTTTGTTTTTATATGACTGTCTCTGATAATAAGCCGTGTAATTTGCCATTATTACTTGTATCTGAGCAACATGATTATTTTACACGAAGTGCATCTGCCCAGCAATTACAGATTCCCCACTCAAGAATTAATATTCGAAAGTTCTGCCCCACCGTCATTGGTAAATACTATTGGAATGATCTCCCCCTTCATATTCGCAATAAATCATCAAAAATCCTGTTCAAAAAGGCACTTAAAATATATTATCTTGCTCAGTATTGACTTGTGTGTGTGTGTGTGTGTGTGTGTGTTTTTTTGGTGAAAAACAAAACTACAAAAGAATAAAGTCAATCTTGTTAAAGGGCCATTAGTTCACTATAATGTGCCCTTCTCCATTCTAATTTTCTTCTTTTATTATTGTTATTATTATGTGCACGTAGGTTAAGCAACTATTGTATTATTGAATACAATTACTGTATTACTGTACAATTAATGTATTATTGTACAACTAATGTATTAAAGGATGGAGTAAAAAAATAGAAACAAAAACAAAACAAAACATAGCAATCATCTTCGATCACATTCAAGAGCCGTAATGGTTCTTGATCACAGTGGATCATGCCTGGAAAACAAATTCTTGGAAAACAAATCAGGCCGACAAGTTTACTTTATAAAATCTTGCCAACAAATCCGTGGATATGTAAACCAACGTTTTATACTTTTACACATCACATCTGAGGTGAAACCGTACTATTTATCATACAGACCTCGAGCGCAGTGAACATTAAAAGAGTTATGCTTCAACATAAATAATTTACTGTTTTTTTTTTTTTATTTAAGGGTTTTATAACGATGTGTAATCTTGAAAAGCGTTTGATACGCGCGGCAAAAAGATAACTCCTGCAAGCGATGTTCATGAACGACTGAAAACAAACAGCACAGCGATTTAAATTGCAAGAGAGACTACTAACCATCACTAAAACAAATATAATTCGGTTAAACATTTACAGACACAACAATTTTCATTCACGAAGATAAGTATTAAAGCGTTTCGAAAAATCCTGATTCTTAAAGCTTAATAACTTTATGTTTTAAGCCGGCCTCGCGGTGTTTGCTTCTCTCAAAGATGAACTCGAGGCAAGAAAATCGCTCAAAGTTTTCTTTCTACAGCCAAATTTATAACTAAATATTCTTCGGAACGTGTTCTTCTATTTGCGGTGAGAAAATATATCTAAGGGCTCTTTTAAGTCCTGTAAGCTTATATCAAACCTGATATTAGGTCGGTTTATTGTCTCAAATCTTACAAACGTCAGTGAAACGTGCATAAACTTGCCGCATAAGATTGTGCTCGACTACATGAAATTAGATGTAAAAAAAACTTCAAATGCAATCATTACTTAGGCTTACCTTTCGAGATGCGGTTCGTAAAAGCTATCAAGTAACGCGACAGTCGCTTGAGAATTTTGAATCCTCTTTAATACGCATCAAGCAAGGTGAAAAACGAAAACGATGCCATCCGAAATCGGATTTCCGACTTTGAAAAGCGACGCATCTCTCAACCAAAAAACCAATGAACAAACTAGCCATGAATAACAGACTTGATAGCAGCTGTATTTCATTTTGTACATCCAGTGGAAAAAGACAGTTAAAAACATCACAAGTTTACACAAAACTCTGTCAGCTTCAGCTCTCAAATTAAAGTAAACAAGTTTCAAGATGCTGCATACATTTTCCGCATGAACTCATCTGTCAAATTTTGACCAATGAGAGCATAAAAATTGGGCGTAGAGCGTGACCAACGCGTGACCTTGGTGAGAAAAGGTCTTCCTAGCCTGTATTGTTACATAACTTGCTGAATTTTCGCGACCATGGTTAGTTTGAAATCAAACTCTTAATAGTGCGGGGTCATCATGATATAAACACGGCATATTTCATATAAATTTAAAAAATAATAAACTTGAGCCTGCGATCATCTGAAAATCATGTGCAATCAGTTTCCTCCTGGGCTTCCTGGGTTCCCAAAGTAGTTAGAAAGTGTGAAAGTAAACATTGGTTTTCCTGTGGTGCGGACGGACGGACGGCGGGTGGGCGGGCGGTCGGTGTACGGTCACGTGATTACCAAATTTTCTGGGATGGGTAGATTACGTTAGCTATGGGGCTACGTCCACGCGCGCGCTTCGCGCGCGCGAGGAGCTCCGCTAAAAGGTTGGTTTACCCGTCCCCAGACTTGTTCGCAAGATTTTGTAAAGTAAGCTTATTGAACCCAAAAAATTCGGCCTGATTTGATTTCGAGGCCTAATCTACTGTGATCAAGAGCCATTATCGATCTTAAATGTTATCGAAGATGATTGCTATTTTTTGGGTGTACATATGAGGCTATCAACTCGATGTAAGATTAAGTTCACTCTTAGATGGACTGTTTGCAAATTATTTTCCTCTAAAATCACTTAGCCTTTCCCTCAAAAGTCACATGAATGCGGTCGAAAGTTAACTGATTTGTGGAATACAAGTTTATTGTTTGATTTAAATTATAGCTTATTGTTTGACTTAAATTATAAATTCGAGTTAATAGGAGCTTCGCTTTTAGCCCTGGCTAAATCTATATATTAATAATAATAGTAATAATAATAATAAAAACATGTGTACCCTTAGCTTTCGTCGGAGTGTACTGCAGTATTTAAATGAAAATTGATTTGTTTAATCGTCCCATCTAAGATCAATGTTTTTCGTTATCTTTTCTCAGCAACTTGAGACCATGTTTTATTGAAATTCTCTTCATTGTAACTGTTACTTCATTGACGTCAGTTAACTGACTTTCAATATACGGTCAAAGCTCTCCTTGCGACCACTTTCGTGAGCGACCAGCTCTAGTTACGACCACCTTTGTGAAACCCCGTTTGAACTGTGTAATGAAAAGCTCTCGTAAGCGACCGCTCCTCTAAGCGACCCTCGCCCACTTTTGGGATTACCCAAATGGACTTGTCCTTTTTTTTAAGGTCTCGTAAGCGACTACTCAGAGTCTAATTCATATAATACTTTAATGAAACTGAACATTGCGCCAATGGTTCTAATATTTAGATTTGGGGTTATTTTGATCTAAAACAGTGGAAAGGTTTAGCCGTGTCAATATCAGATACATGTATAAGGACACTTATTAAACATTAATTTCTTTTGTTTTCTCTTTATAAATCATTAGTATAATTAAATTGATGATTATCGAAAATACATGTAGAGCGTTGTGATTTGCTAGGAGCTTCGCTTTATCCCGCTATAATCACGGCGCGGTGATTATAACATTGAAGGCTAGCAGTTTTCAAAATGGCAGCCAGATTTTTTGATGTTTCGGGGTCGAAAATTGATCAATAATTTTATTTTCTCGAATAATCGTCAATGTAATTATACTAAAACTTCGTCTCGGTGACTATTCGCCGATATTCACGTCACCTTCGGCAACTAATTGTTAATTAACAGTTTCTGAACCTCTCATAAGCGACCACGCCCTCTATTGTTTTAACATGCGGTCGCTTACGAGAGCTCACCCGGCTCGTAAGCGACCATTGCCTTAGCTCTAGTTACAACCACTTTTTCGCAATTCGAATTTACGAGGTGATCTCTTATGAGAGCTTCGACTGCATATGCAGGTCTTCTATAATACGAAAAAAACTAACAAGAACACTTACTTGTTAGGTTATAGTCCGAAAAAACGTCGACCTCACAGAAATTTAAAGTCCTTCTATTGCCAGGTAATATGATGAACACGTATCTTCCAAATATCGTTGGGTTACAGAAGAAATGCTTCTCCCCGCCTTTCGGAATAGTTGGTATATTTGAGCAAAGCTGATTCGTTGCTCCCCCATTTGCTGTTTCATTTCCTTGTCAATTGAAAAAAAAACAAAGTATATAATTTATATATACAGATCCTCCACTTTATAAGTCTGTATTTCAGTACGATTGGACTTGGTAAGCAAATCATTTCAACAAAAGTTGTGTCTTTCAATATAATTCGCTATTTTCATACTTGTTGTGCCATCTTTTGACTCGAAAATTCGATTTGTGTACTTTCGCGCCAAAGGTGCTCGTGCACGAGTATATTTTCCAGCCGCATATTTTCTGTATTTCATAGCCCGAATTGCTCGAACTCCTTGCTTGTTTTTGTGAATATCACGAAAGATAAACCCCCTTAACACAAAAACGTTCAGCTGCGTCAGAGCATAAGCCTGTATATTTTGATCTCCTGGCTTATCTGTTGTAGAAATTGCTAAAACACTGGAAAAATCCGAAGGTTGGGTGGTAGAATGATCATGGAGAAATGAAGGTTTTCAAGGCAAGAAACTAAGGGCAACACCAAAAGCCCTGAATAAAATAGCTAAATTACTTTTAAAGAAGGCTGGATACAAAATAGACTCGACAAGGAATCTCAGTCTCACATAGTTAGCAAGCCAAATAAAAGGGTCATGAAAAGCTAAAATGTTTTAAAATTAGAGGCCCCTGAGTTGGCAAAAAACCTCTGCTTAGTCTGCCAATTAACGCCCAAGTCGTTTCAAATTTGTAAAGAAATGCAAAAGCCTTGGCGTGGAAGGGGGCCGGGATGATTATCTTTTTTGGATGAATGCCCAAAATATATTTTATTTTTAAGGCTGCCTAAACTAAACACATATTGTTTGGGTGTTGAACTCGATCCTTCGTACCAGGTAATAAAAAAAAGTTCAAAATGGATCATTTGTGGGGCTACACACTGTATCCCAGTTCATGCCTGAAAAAACAAAAAGGGCATGCCAGTTACTGAAATTCTGAATACATGTACTTGATAGAGAAATAAACACCTTCTAGAAATTTCATACAAAAATAAAGTTTTGATCAAAAGTTATAGTGCATAAAATTAGAGGAACGAACTTTTGGGACACCCTGTATATTGAAAAACAGAAAAAAACTAAACTTTTATCCCTACAAGCTGGTCAGAAATCAACATCAATTTTGCTTTTGCCGAATAGTCTTGATTCCTAAAGGCTACTTTTTGAGGCCAGAGACTCGTCATCGCCCACATCAAAGCTCGCAATATGATGCCTTTTTTTCTCAAGCCCGAGATCAGTGTTTCACCCGCTTAGCCAAAATGAGACGAAATACGGTAACATATTGGACGACGGCATCATGATACATGTACGTACTCACTACTGTTTTCATTTCCAGCCAAAATAATTATCAGTATTACATGGTATTAGTAATGGTAATATGTACTGCTTAACAATTATATTCTTTCAAAGTTGCAAGTGGTTAAAATTTACCTAGCCGCGAAGCGGCGAGGTACATGTAACCATTCCTACAGCCACTATTTCCCGAGATTGAATAGGGTGATTGTCTTATTTTTAGGCCTAGACCAAACGTCGAACTTTTCATGAGACGAACAAAACTAGTGGGGGGAGTTACTTCCCATACATTCTCTTAAATGAAATCCAACCGATGTTCTCACAACTTGCAAAGCGATCATCAAAGGTCTTGACAACGGATTTGTGTACTCATAATGTGCGTTACGTCAAAAACCAAGAATAAACGCATTCTCTTTCCAAGAGCTTCGATCTTTTTAGTCAGCGTCGATCGGGGATGGAAATCATGGCTGTCGAAGGCGGGACTGTTTCTCACTATTTTATTTTGGTAATTCCCAAATATATTGATTCTATGTCGCTTTTCAGACATCGTGGGTGGTTTTCTTTTTCTTTTAAACAACCAGGCAATATATATGAAGTGTGAATCTGTCTAATCAGGTATGTAAGCTCATATTTATAAAGCTCTCTTAAATACACTTACTTCCGATGAATTTGACAATTTATACAGTAATTTTTATCACCATCATAACTTCCGTAATTTTCTGATGTCCTCGCCCCCGCGCCGACGAAAACGATGTAACGATCGACAGACGTGTTGTTGTCGGTTGAGAATTTACACAGTTGCAGTGACTGTTGTTTGCGTTTGGTTTCCCTCGCAATTTCAGTACCAAAGGACAAATAAGGTTATGCAAAAATAAACAAAGAGCCGTGATATATATAAATTTTTAAACTTAATGAATTATTTCCTCTGCCGGTTCTCTTCTCGCTTCTAATATAGTACTTTGGGAAAAATATGTGACCCTCCGCAGGAATTTGATGCTAAAGGTGAAAGAGCGCTAACGACACGCTTGCACGACACGCTTAGCGTGCCGTAGATTACGGATATGCGCAAAGATCACTGTTTCTGAGATAAGTGCAAATGTGTTTTAAATTAAGGAAAGTTAAGATAATCTTTGCACAGCTTCGTCAGTAAACAATTTTCTGGAAAGATCTTTGATTTTGCAATGCTAATAAAGTTCTACCCCTAAATCCAGTAGGTCCCAAGCGACAACGTTTTTTCAATCAAATACTATCGCTGCGATCGCTGAGGTAGAACTTTTCGTTCTCGATAGTTACAAAAAATGGGTGCGCTTCATAACCATTTACGGTTCCTTTTTGTAGAGGAAATTTATTTAGCTCATAGCCTAATACGCCTTGCGTGCTATTGCGCACACTGAAAGCTTGTTGTGCTTTTTCGCACGGGTCTTTTGTTTGAAAACTTTAACACGCTCTTTTGTTCGACTTGCTCGCGCTAAATTGTCTCAACCGTTTCCACTGAAACAAAAGAAATTGCTAATGATGCAAGATTGCAAATTACAAACGTGTCGTGCGTGTGCTTTCACCTTTAGCATTAAAATCCAATGGAGGGT
This sequence comes from Porites divaricata, assembly GCA_038088405.1. Taxonomy (NCBI): domain Eukaryota; kingdom Metazoa; phylum Cnidaria; class Anthozoa; order Scleractinia; family Poritidae; genus Porites; species Porites divaricata. The sequence continues at coordinate 25,179,345 of JBBMOI010000007.1, forward strand.
CACATATAGTTTGGGACCAAAATAGATTTTTTGCAATTATCCGCTGACCACCACACAAGGTGACCGCTTTGGAAGTTGTGAGAACATCGTTTCTCGGTCCCTGACTGAATAATCAGGCTGGCAATTCGAACCTGGAAATACCGGTTTGAAGTCTGACAAAGGGTAGACCTTCATATACCGGAATCCACTGTTTTTAATCTATATTGCTAATCAGTTCCGCTCCTTATCTTTTGTCATTCACCAACATGTATCGTTATCTTGGCTTTGTTATACTTATTAATTATTTGGGATTCCGCTATATGAAGCCAGGATAAAACAACCCTCTGAAAAGCAACTGGTTGGGTTAACCACTTCATACGTATGGATGACTTGGTGATAACTCGCAAATTTGGTGACATTTGAGTAGTCAAAACAGTCAAACAGCTCAAACAGGTACTTGCACCTACCCACTCTAATCTCAGAATTATCTATTCTCCATTCACAGCAGTCTCCTCTGTTGAGAATATTCACCACCGCTACAGGCTCCACTCTTCCCATGTCCACTCTCCACCAAGCATTAGTTTCCGCTTTACTATGCGCACAATGTTTGTAATTAGTGTCCTTTCCTCCATCCACCGCTTGGCTTGATATATAAGTGTCTTCGGTACTTGACAGTTGTGTAGACTTGAAAAGGGCAATGTTTCCTTAATTAAAATAGAAAAAGCGAAAAAATGTCTTTCCTTTTTTTCTAAACCCATTCGCTACTGAACCGCTCGGATCCACGTCTCTTCTGCCGCCTGTGACGTCATCTGCTTAATGGTCAAGGACACTTTGTCCGCTAACTTATGCAGAGTAAAAAGATCTTTCAAACCATACCAGAATGAGCACGATTCAATCAAGGACACCGGAGAAAATTAAAAGGAAAACACCATATAACATAGACCTGGGAATTTCCATGAAAATCTTGTTCCACTACCCACCTACCTTTCCTTTCACCTAATCCTAAGATCGTAAAAGCTTTCCCAAAACTTTTCCCACCAAAATGAAGCCTGCTAAATACCCAACAAAAGAGAAAAAAAATTAGGCAAGAAAAGCAGTAATTGAGTCAGAGTCACAAATCTGTAGACTGTTTTTGCGAGTTTGCCGCCTCCGGGCTCACAAGCTCGCCCTCTGGCCACGAGAGCGAAAAAAGGCTACAGATTTGTGACTGTAACTCTACTACTTGGGAGTGAGCGGAGCACCGCAGAGCGGCAAACCGGCCACAACCAGTTGCACCCGGCCGTGAGAAACCCCTTGAGTGGGGCCCTCCGCACCAGGCTTATTAGAGAATGTCACTCTCCTGCAGCGATGCCAACAGCTATGCCGTGACGTCAGCAAGCCCGAATCATTGCCAACAGAGAGAGAAAACAACCCTGTTAGACATTGGCACACAGTCTGCATAAAGCGATGGCGCTCAATAACCATCTCGAATTTCTTGGGCACAAATCACTTCAAGAGCTACAAGAAATCTGGAGCAGGCGAGATTGAAGCGTTCGCCGAGCACTGGACATTTGACGAGCTCAAAATGAAGCTATTCGTTTGGGGTATATGTTCCGGAAAACATATCAAGAGATGGAGTTATCGATTTGTTAAATTACTTTTCGAAGGAGTGCGAGTTGAAAACTTCCCCATCTTCACGGCGAAGGATGGCCGGGGAAGAAATGAGGTTGTATACTACATCACATACCGGTCAGTATAAAACGTGGACTGCGGACCACGAACTGCGGACTGGGTATAAAACACGGACTAGATATAAAACGCGGACTACGGACTGTGTGAAACTGAGAGAGAGGGATAGCGGACTAGCATAAAACAGTAGTCCCAGCTCATTACCTCACACACAAACATTCCTTTGGCTGGTCACGCAGTCTATTCTCCCCAACGTGAGGGTCATGTGGAGAGGGTGAGCAATTACTACACGGGCAAGGAAGGTAATGGTGCTGTATACTCAGGACAACTGAAAATGAAAGCCTGAAAAAGGAGGAGTTAGAAGAGAAGTCAATTTATTGTTTTCAACCAACACAAGATGTGAAATTGAGAGGCACCGTATGATAAAAAATATAATTTGTGTTAGTAAGGCTAAAATTCTTTTAGATTCCACATTTCCATTTCAAAGCCTTGAGATATGAGGAATGAAGAAACCAGAAAAGAAGGTCAATAAGAGGCATTCCGCGATGCAAAAAAAGCTGTATTTGGGGGGAGGGGTTACTCACCTATACGTGAATAATAACTGAAATATATCATCCAACGTTATATCTTCTAACTGATGATGACATGTTTTACACCTATGTCAAAATGTACATCGCGTTTGTGACCCACGTCATGGATGTTGGAGACCGAGACCAGGTCTAAATATGGGTGTGGAAATAGCATTTTGGTCAGACCCAGGATTTGGAAGACCGAGCGGCACACCTCCACCAAGAATTTCTAGGAGTATTTATAACTTACACTCAGTCGTGTTGTGCTATTTAGCGATCTTTTATATTTTACCTTACCTAGAACTAATAAGGACAGGTTTTAGCATTTTATACCGACCAATCACATACCTTCACAGCCCTATCGATGATCGAACAAACCAAAACCTCTGACTTTTCACGTTCTACCGTTCATATCACTCTGGATTTCTCTGTGGCATCCGAAAATAAAGGCTGCCTCCTTATTGCGCAATAAACAAACTAGCCAAGACTCCCGACAGCAGCTGAAATTCATTTTGTACATCCAGTGGAAAAAGACAGTTAAAAGCATCACAAGTTGACGCAAAACTTTGTCAGCTTCAGCTGTCAAAGTAAGCAAGATTCAAGATGCTGCATAAATTTTACTCATGAACTCACCTGTCAAATTTTCCCCAATCACAGCATAAAAATTGGACGAAGGGAGTGACCAACGCGTGATCATAGTGAGCAAAGTCAATAGCAACTGTCTTCCCTGCTTGTAATAGCTGGCTGAATTTTCGGGAATTTTCGTTTCCGAGGTCAGTTTGAAATCAAAATTTTAATTGTGCTGCAGAAATACACGACATATTTCATATGAATTCCGGATTATGTGTTTTTGTAAAGTTTTTGAACCAAAAACGGCTTTTACAAATGGCAGCCATTTCTCGTGATGCATTGAGCCGAGTGAACGGGATGTTCTGTATGAAGCACCGAAAAGTCCAAAATTTTTTATTTTCTGAAGACTTAAATTCCTGAGTTCTTACATTCCGGAAGGCTTGAATTTTAATAGTTAAGCCTTCAAGAATGTTATTGTCACCAAACAAAACCAAAACAAATTCTTTCGTAATCGGGGAAATAAGCATTGGAATGTAGAAGCTATATAATAATTTTTTTTTGTCAGAATCGGTAAATTCATTTTACAGCGCTGTAAACCACAACAACCTGTGAAATCAACATCAAGTCAAGATTTCAAACCTTTGCGTTGAAAAAATATTTGACCCTTCGGAGTAAATAATAATCTTTGATGTTTCATTTTTTGGATGTCACGGACCGGGGCTTGTTTTTTCTTTGAGTTCGGCCCGTGCAGCCTTTTTCAGGTCAAAACTATTTTTCCAGCTCAGCGTTAATGATCTGAAATTCCCTGCCGGTGACAACGTTATCGTTCAGACATTTGGAGACAAGGAAATTAATGGAATTGTTTGGCAGTGGCCAATGAGTAAGAAATTTTTTTCGTAGTTTGTTACTTTCAGGCCGAGTTTCTTGCTGAGGCTTGTAAGCCCAGCAGTCCCAGCCCCGCAAAAAGCGCCCACCGCACCAAAGGGGGCGTCCACAATAATTCCAGGGCCCGTAAGTCTCAAGGCAATCGCAGAGGCCGAAAGTGCGGCCGAGAGAGAGCCCAAACCGACGGCAACATAATGCGTGGCGGTTTGAGCTTTTTTTTTTGGTATTTTTTGGCGACATTTCTATAATTTTCGTTTTCTTCGGAAATTTGTTTTGAATGTCACCAATTCGAGACAACCGAAAGTTGTCAGGCGGCAACTTCGGATAGAGTTGATCAGGCGGTGCACTTGGCAAACGAATCGAAGGAGACATTTTATATATTATCAGTTGATTTCCAGCTCGAATTCCAAAGGAGAACAGTTGAAATCACACAAGTCGCCATTCTCATCTCTCAAAGAAATTGTCAAACTATGGAAATGTTTATTCCCAAAGTCCTCAGGCGTTCCCCCGAATCGAAAGCTTCGCCAGGAGAGAGGAAGATTTTCCGTTTCTGCTATCGAATCGCAATGGATGAAATAACTCGCGGGAGAGTTCAAGCGTTTTATGTATGTCCTGGTTCCAAGTTTTAGGCCAACGCCAAGTTTTTGCTCAACTCCAAGAAATTTTTGCTTATCTAAATCGACCCTTAAATCTTCTTCTTTCAGATTATAGATCACCAGAGCTTGAACGGACTGGTTTTTTTCAGCATTCACTGTCGCCCCCAATTTTTTATGAACAAGATGTTAAGCTGTTTTTCCAGGAAATCAAGAGTGTGCTGTCCTACTGACAATTTTCCTGATTTTGGCTCTTTGCTGGTTCCACTTTCAGATTATACCAAGAATTGTAAAGACAGCAGAAAAGAAGCGTGATATAGGTTGGTTTCTTGATCGGGTGTTTGAACTTGACGGTATGGTAGTTGGAAGGCGCAGCGGTCTTGAGCACAACTATTATATATACACCTATTTCAATTAAGGTTGCTCCCGTGAACCATGTTTCGTAGCCTGCAGTGCACTATGGAAAGCCCTTTTGTAGCGGAAAGTTTAGTCTTGTTCATGTTCATTGAAATAATGGAGAACCTTTGTGAAAAGGTGTTCAGGAGAGCTTTCAAGTCAAATGGCTGCTAAAATTCCTAAGCATGAGCGAGTTGAAAAATTTCGTTTTTAAACTATCATATTAAAAAAAATTAGAGGCCTCTTCTTAATTAAGCTGCGTTTTTGGATGGGCCAGAATGCTGGTTATTTCAATAAAGCAAATCAACACCATTTTTTTTATTCAGTTTAAAAAAATTGCCTCAAAAATAGATAAACACGTAATGTTAAGTTATTTATTGTTGTTCAACAAACGCCTTGAATTTGATTTTTTTATCTCCATCCAAAATTCCCACGTGCACGAGCCAAGCCAACTCGTTGAAAATTTGAAGGATTTGCATACTACCACAGAAAAACCTAACCTTAAATCACTGTCTTAAATAAAAAAGCCTAGGATTCAGTGTTTTGAAATACATTGTCTTAACGTTTTGCTGACGTAGCATAGAAGCGTCAGCAACGTTTGCTTTCTAGATTTCTAGGCTCGCTGCGGGCACATAATTTACTAGACTTGTTACAATAATGCACCGCAGGCTATGAAACGAGGATCATGCATCATTCTTCTCTGAAGCAACCTTAATTGACATAGGTGTATACACGTGGAATTTACAAAGTGGTTGTCAACTATACAAGCCAAAAAAGCGTCCGCCGCAGCCAAGAAAAAGGTCTTTGCAGAGTTCCAAAAGCGCTTCCAGAACGCAGACATGAGGCAGTTCACAACAGAAGTGGTATTTAACAAAAAACATAATGTAACAGGAGGCGAATTCAAACGGTCCCGAGATGGCTACAAAATTCCGACGAGGATGGCGAAAAGAACTGTAGCAGAGCCTTGCGGGTTTCCCTGGGTTTCGGGAATTGCCCCTATCAGCTGATGTTGAACAAAAATGTGAAAAATTCGTGCCAGCAGTTGATTTCGCAATAAGCGTTGCCAGTATTGGCGGGCTGTTCACCCAGGAGGAGAAAATATACGTCACGCCCACAGAGTATTTCACCACAAAGTACAGGGAAATTTTCACCAACACAAAAGTCAAGCACACGACAGGGAAATAGGCAAGGGAGTGGTTGGGAGGGTCAAACAAGAAATATTGGTTGCAACAGCTAAATGTTGCGCTTTAGTGTACGACCATGTGGTATTTTACGGGGCATTTTGATGGACAGTGGAATGCAGCTTCAAGCTCAGCTCAGCCAGACAAACAACAGAAATGACATCCCCTCGTACAACATAATTTGCGCCGAGTTTAGAGTGGAGCCAAAGTCAGATTTTTTGCATCACGCAAGGCGCAAACCAAGGGCTTGGAAATGTTTTCTTTTTCTTTGGTTTCCAGATATGGTCCTAGATCCACAGGCATGGGCTATGAAAGCTCGCACGCCAAGTTTTCAGATGAAGGTGGCCAAGCACGTCAGGGAAACCTGGTTCCTTTTATCAGAAATAACGGAAACACAGACCATCAGTTTGACTACTTTGTACCCAAAAAGGCAAATGGTCTCACGCTACCAGGGCTGTCCCGTTTGAATCAGCCCATACAGGTCTTCCATGTGCTGCGTTCTTGGCGTCCCAGTTAGGAGGGAGACAAAAGAAGTGCAGAAGAAGAAAAAGAAGTTTCTCGTGTTGATGGAGGACGCAGCCAGACCTGGCCAAGAGCGCGCAGCGCAACCAGCTGGGTATAGACGAAGGAGTATGGTTGATGCCCTCGCGCATGGTGATAAATACAGAGAGAACGGTCGGCTACAAAAACAAGCTCAGGCAGGCAACGCCAAACAGAATCTCAGGCTGAACAAGGACGTGAGTACAGAGACAGAAAAGTGGGGCAGCGCCCCATGGACGGAGGACCGTGAAAAATTAACCCGCCAAACAGCCATCCTTCCAATCCAGTCCACAAGGCGGCAATGAAATTGGAAGAAAAAGGGGTGCCCACTTCTGCCACTTCCTCCACCCGAAGCAGCTCCAGTGACCACGAGTCACGACATAAACAAGGCGCTGATCGTTGTGGGAGCAGTTCTTTTGACAGGTCTGTTGGTTTGGAAGAGTTAACTTTAGCACTTGAGGAACCGTTCCATCAGAAATGCAACCACAGCAAGAATCAACAGCCAAGTGTATTCCGCCTGAAAGGAGATGGCTTGCCCTGCGGCTTTGAAAATGAAGCTCACGATCGAGCCGATGAGGCCGGGCAAAAGGGACGCTGTTTTTTTTGCCAATCTTTTGCACACCTTTTCCCAAATCTTTTCTCAGCGCTGACAGGTTGATCGCGTCTATGTGCGGGAGATCAGCCGGTTTTTCTAGCTCAAAAACATCCTTGCAAACAGAATGGACCACTCAAGGTTTTACGCAGATCACATGTTTGGGTTACTCATCGACCTTCGCTCCATGGCGGACACCACAATGCACGGAAGCGGCGTCCGTCCTGTGAACACCAAAGCTGGTGTGTTCCTTGAGATCGACAGAAAGAAATCTGGCTCGGAAAATGTGAAATGCCACGTTTTTACTATCAGCAATGCCCAGAAGAACATCATGGAGAGACAGCTCGAGTCTGTGTAATATTAAAATATAAATGGACCCAATTAACATTCCGTTTAACACACTGATCATGGGGCCCACAAACGTTCACCCAAATGGTGTTGATATGTCCAGCCTTTGTCCACAACAAAACTTACGACAGGTTTGTGGATGATCATGACTATTCGCACATTTTTGTCATTGACCTCCCGCAGGAGGAGGTCGAGCTCTGGCTGAAACTCAGCAGCCATTTTTTTCAGGGCACGAGCGCACTTGTTGTTTTGGATGATTGCGCTGCCTCGAACGCAAGCATCAGCGTGTGGGTTCTCACGCTGCAGATCATCAGCTTCGCAAAAGCATTCTGCGGAAACGCGGCCGCCATCTTTCTGCAAACTTGCCGAGCAAAGCTTCACGAACACGGACTACGCCTTCAAGCTCTGCAACCGGCTGCATCAAGATGAGCCGCTCACGGTGCCCAGTGAACCAAAGTTCTCTAACCTCTACAAACCCATTTCTCTGCAAAAACAAGGCGAGTTGGTTTTTCTCGGCAGCGGCGCTCTCGCGCTTGGATACGCTGCCTTTCGTTTCTTGTGATTACCATGCGGATACCCAATACTCTGCAAAATCTCGAAACGGATTTTTTCGATCTTGTCCATTTTTGCTAATTTTTCCTTGAATCTCTTTTTGACGCTCGGAACCAATATAGGGCGAAAATCCAAGTTCCCGTATTCCAGCTCAGCCATGACGATTTCCATCTTGACCCGGGTGTCCAAGACGTCATAAAGCTTTTTTTGCCATTCCGAAGGCCAATTTCTGGACAGTTTGCCAGAAATTTCCCCTCCTTTCAGCTCATCTATGACTTTTGACAATTTGTCTCTTTCTGTCACTTCTTTGTAAAACAAGATTTTTTCTTGAATTTACTGCGTGTCCCAATTCCTCTCCATTTCTACCCTTTTCATATGTTCAATGTAGAAATAGACGCCAAGCTTTCGAAAATTTACTACAGCCCTCAAGGCTATTGGAAAGGCATTGCCGCCATAAAAAAACTCCCAACCACCACAAAAAGCTTCGAAGATTCCGCGAACAATTGGCTGATACGACAAGCTCTTTGGCAAATATTTCTCCTCGCCCTACATTTGATGTGTCGACGCCAAACGCAGTGCACAAGGCAGACCTTTTTTTCTACCACATGACAAAGTGGGCGTGGTCAGTGCCGAAAAACATACAAATACGCTTTGACCGTCGTCATTGTGGCCAGCCTTTTCAAAGAAGCTGAATCACTGACCTCGAAGGACTCTGCTAAAGTCACGAGCGCTTTTTAGAAAATTTACCAACGCGGGCCTTTGAAATGGCCACAGCTTTTGCAAGTGGATCCAGGACGTGAGTTTATGTGTGTTATCACCAAAGAGATGGAGACAACATTCGCCGTGGGCGCACAGAGATTCAACGGGACCAGGCGACCGTCGAAAGATTCAACAGCACCCTCGCTGGGAGCCTGTTCGGGCACCAGTATCCTGTCAAAATGGGGCTTCCTGAAGGCCAAAGATCTTCCGAGTGGATCGTTCGGCTTCCTGCTGTGGTCTCGGCTCTGGACGGCGAAGTCACGAGGCTGATCGGAAAGCAATCTCCTGAGGGCATCAAACAAGAGGCCGTTTATTCCAACCCTCTACTCCCTACCGCAGCCCCTTAACCTGCGCCAATAATGGCTCCCCTCCGCGGCGGTTGTGCGCTTCCTTTACCGACCCGGCGAGCGTTAAGGCGGAAGGAAAAGAACCACAGACCCAATCTGGTCTTTGAAAGTATAATGAATCGATTTTGTATTATTTGCACCAAGGGGCCAAGCAGGCTTCGTTCGCAAGGAACTTCTTGTCATGCCTGCTGACACTGAGCTGCCGTCCCCACTTTAGAGATGATATTCTATCGGCTCCGTGTGGATGCCGTCTGGCAGCACCAACCATTTGTCATAGTAGGCTCTAAGCCCAAGCTTCTTTTTCTCATTGGTGCAGATCACCCCTCCGTTCATTCTCATTCCTCTGTTCATGGCGGTGTCCAGCCGTCCTTCCGGCAGGTCTTTTTACTGCTCCCAGTTCAGTTTGTTTTGGCGCTTCTGAGCAAAACTTCGTCTTTTCCATTCTCGTCCTCCATGAAATAACATTTGCTGCACAGAGCAATTCTGCGAGTGCCCTCGAACTCCAGCTAGTACAGCCCCGGTTTTCGCTCACTCCATTTGTCCCATGCGAACCATTCTTTTCTGCATGCTCGGACCCCTTCCAGCATCTGCGACTCACAGCCTCTTCCACTGAACCACACGACAGCCCGAAGTACAGGCTGTCGGTGTCAATCTGCATATTTTAACTAGAAATCGCGCCTGTCGAGGAACTTGTCCAGCCAGTCATAGTAAAAGGACATAGTCATAGGACCCGGAGCTTGGCCATCTGGCAGACCGCGATCCCCACCTGGAAGAGTCTGTCGATTTTCACTCACTTTTTTACATGTCACCAATCTCCTCCAAATCTTGAGACCACACCGAGCGCAGCTCCTTCCTCAAGACGCTCTCGCTTGTTAGGTACTTCATGCTCGTCTACCTTTCCAAGGCTTCGATCAGCTTGCCTTATGAGCTGTCGACTCCTTGCCACAGGGTATCGCGCCCAACATTGTGCTTGGGTACAGTGCATTGGCGTCGCAGCCCAGAACTCTTCGAAACCAATGCGCAAATGCGCGCATCCCCTTTTCCCGCCAAATTCGCTGGCAATCCCTGTATCTATTTTTGGAGAGGTTCATTTCGTTTCTCAGCTTTTAACACCACTAAAACAACTCCTCATACGGTGGTAGCCCCGGGAGGTCCAACTTTTCGGCCGTGGCAAACCACTCGTAAGGAAACCACGATTTCGAGAGCTTGGCCCAGCACGTTTTCTCCCATTTTTCGTACCTTTTCCTAGGGCTGTCCAGAAACTTGAACATCGTAATAAACATGTGCATGACTTTGCTTTGTTTGTTGGCCACTTTAACATCGCCCGGTTGCAGGATGTGGGTCACAAAATACTTCTTGATCAGATTCAGATCATAGCGTTCTGAGTTGAAACCTAGAACTGGGATCTGGAAACACCCTTGGCAAATGCTGATTCTCTGGCCGGAAATCGAAATCCTGCGGAATGTATTGCAGCATGTCTTCTTGGATGGCCACAGCCCTTCGTACAAGCACCCCCAGAATTTCAGCATCAGCTCTTCCCGATCTATGCTGCTGACGTATTCTGGGTCTCTTTACGGAGAGTCTACCAACGAAACAGACACGTGCTCGCTTTCGAACAGCAGGTCTTTCTGTTTGTGTTTGCTCGTGTCCAGCGATGCCTCGAAGTAGAATCGATGGCATGCGCAATAGTTTCCGTTTATTTTTTGGAGAGATCCAGCTGTCGTTGAAATCTTGCTCCCACCAATGGATCTGCTCGAACCCTTCCTCAAGGATCGCTTTCCCTCTTTCCAGCGTTCTTGCATACTGCATCTCACGTGTCAACCATCTCTTTCCTTTCTCTGTCTTTTCGAAAGTGACCCGGTCCTTTCGCCCTTCTGGAATACACTCTGGACAGCCATGTTAATGGCATCCGTGGAACTGAAACACCGTGTTTGTGTCCAGGCAAAAACCATCCACTAGATATCCTGCAATCATCCTTTTCCCACCGTGGCCACACATTGTGATGTATATGCACACCCCTCCGCTTGGCCTCGTGCTCCATCCAGCTTACCACCATTCCAGCATGCGCCCTCTTTCCGTAAAAAGATTTTTCACTCCCCATTTCGGGAATCTGGATATGCTGTCCTCGGCACACCACCTTGGTTGCCCCTCTTGAGCAAGCCTCTGCGTAAATTTAAAAATTGTAAACTCAACGCTGTTATTATAAGAATCGTAACCGACGTTTCGGCAATGCTGCCTTCTTCAGGGTACACAAGACTAAATACCGTTAGAAGTTCGTTAAATTTAGCTCACGCGATTCATCGCATACTCGCGCGCGTGCAACATGAAATAGCGCGCTACGGCGCGTGAGTAGTTCACGTGAAACTAAAGTCTTGGTTAACGCCTTTAGGGCCTACAGTCCCATATTTGAATATCAACCTCATCTCCTGCTTCTTACGGTATTCCTGGTTGGCTAGGCCTGCCTTCAATACCGCAACCTTCATGCCCTCCAGTGTATGATTTGGTTGGTTGAAGTGGGCAGGTACAGGAAGGTCATTCCTCCCATTGATGATATCTCTGCGGTGTTCTCGAAAACGGTCCGCCAACCTGCGTCCAGTCTCCCCAATGTACACTATCGATGGACACTTGGTGCACGACAAACAATAAACCACGTGTTCAGTGATGCAGGAAAAATGTCCCGTGATGTAAACATGCGTGTTAGGTGTTTCATTGCGGATGATGAATTAATATGGGGACACGTGCGGCAAACGGTCCTGTTACAAGGAAAAGTACCTGGTGATTGGTGCGGAAGGTTCCGAGGTAGACTGTTTCTGACTAGCAGATCCTTCAGATTCTTGGCACGCCTGAAAGCCTTCAGTGGTGGTTTATCAAAGATCTTGCCTGTCCTGCTATCCTCGCGAAGGATCCGGAAATTCCTTGAGATTATGTTCTCGACAACAAGGTTACTGGGGTGGAAGGTAGTGACAAAAGGTACTCTATCTTTAGCGATGTTGTTAGCAGCGTCACTCTTCAAAATTTCAGCCCTTGATTTGGTAGATGCTCGTTCCCTTCCCTTTCTACTGAGGTCATTCGGATATCTGCGTACTGTAAAAAAGGTCTCCATTTTTGCTGCCTCAATGTCGAAGTCAGCGTCATCGCTACAGATCTTACGCAGTCTGAGAAACTGACTATAAGGTATCGATGACTTGGAACTGTAAGGATGGAATGATCTGAAGTTGAGGTAAGAGTGGCTATCCGTGGCTTTGTAATGTATAGAAGTGGCTATGCGATTAGCTTGAGGCTTCATGCAGATATCCAGGAAAGGAAGTTTGTCCGTTGAGACCGACCATGTATATTCAAGGTTAGGGTGAAACGAGGAAGCAAATTCGAGGAACTGATGGAGGTCCTCTTCTCTACATGAAGCAGCGCCGGCCACATCATCTATGTACCGCTTGTATAAGTCTGGTTTTATACCCGTATAACTGGAAAGCATACGTTCTTCCACATGGCCAACAAAAAGAAAGGCATAATTCGGCCCTAGTCGACTACCCATGGCCACTCCACCTGTTTGTTTGTAATATTCACCATTGAATTCAAAGGTGTTAAGTGTCAGTACTAGTTCAGCCATGCGTAGGAGAGTATCTGTAGGTGGTTCAAGGATCTCTCTCTTGTCAAGATAGTATCGCAGTGCGCGTGCCACCGCAGGTTGCATGCTTTGGTGGATCTTTCTTTGACACTCGGTACACTCATAGTGGTTCAACACTTTGTCGAGATTCGTTATCAAGACAGTGTGATCTTCATAAATGTTGATGTTCACCTGGGCACCTGGATTTTTTCGAAGCGCAAAGGCAGATATTTCAACGAAAACGTATCTTCGTGGTCAACCCCGTATCCAGAAATCCCCTGCTGGAAATGGCTTTCGATCAGAGGGAAATGTTTTTAGTGGAACCGCCCCATAGAATTCGATTAGATTATTGTTGAAAAAGCTTGCGGTGAGCTCACGAGTTTGTCTTAAACACAATGCACTCCTCGATGGACTGTGATACATCTGAAAATACAGAAATTGTCAACGAGATTCCAATCCCCATTTCGTTTTAAGGAAAGAAAAAAAATCGTTCTATGGAAATCGTCAGCGCACGTATCCAGCGACAATATCCCCTTCTTTTTTTAAAGTCAATCGGGCAAATGCCCCGCTCTGACGGGCAGTGGTGCTTCCGGGTCCGCAATGATTTTCACCTCTACTATGTGCTCTTCCACCGCCATTTTGTGTCGGGGCGATCTCTGTTTTCCGCTTTTCTTCCTGTTCTTCCAGCCATCGCTTAGCTTCAGGTAGTCGTTCGAACCAGGAGCTTCTTTGGTTTTGATAATAAGCCAATGTGTCCCCCGTTTCGTTGTTCCGAAGGTGATAGGCATAGATTTGTCTGGTGACAAAACTGTTTCTTACAGTTTTTTCGATCTCCCAGAATCCCTTCAGTATGAATCTTTTTTCATGAAAATCCCATGAAAATGTGTTGAAAAACCCATCAACCGTGGCCATGAAAACGGGGATTTCAGATTTCATGATGTTAACTTGAGTCATGAAATTTCCATGAAATTCTTAACTCGTTATTTTCATGAATCATAAAAAGTTTACAAAGCCATGAATTTGAATTTTCACGGGTCGTGAAAGTCACATATATTCTAAACTGATACATTTCATGACCCCTGAAAAGGCTGTTACAGCCTAGCATGTATTTTATGGGTCATTAAACTTTTAATCGACCATGAAATTCCCATGACGGTACAATTAAAAACCCATGAAAATGCCTAAAGTCACACTAGCACAAAAGTAGACATCAATGCTTAGAGAAATATTGCACACATTTTTTAATTCGTAATAGCTCCTGCCCCATCTTAAACTTAGGTCAAGTTCATAGTTGATGATGGCACATACTGGTACAAAAATTTCTTGTGTGATTAAGTCAGACCCCTCTAAAGTTGAGGCAATCCAAATCATGTCGCCCCCACAAGACAAAGCAGCAATGGAAAGACTTAGAGGAACTGTCAATTACCTGTCTAAATTTGTTCCAAACCTGTCTGATGTGATGCATCCAATCGATAACCTAGGTCGCCCTACCTCTGAGTGGACGTGGGGTGCTGTACACGAGAAACCTTTTGCAGAGATGAAGCGCCTGCTGATACAGGCACCTGTACTTGCCTACTTTGATCCATGTAAAGGCTTAACCATCCAGTGTGATGAAAGTGGACAAGGACTAGGAGCCACTCTCCTCCAAGACGGCCAGCCACTAGCATATGCTAGCTGGGCGTTAAGTGGAGCAGAAACCAGATATGCAACCATTTAGAAGGAAATACTTGCGATTATATTCGCCCTGGAGAAGTGGCACCAATACACCTTTGGTCGCCCCGTGACTGTACACTCCGATCATAAACTACAGGAAGGCATCACGAAAAAGCCCTTGGACAGAGCCCCCAAAATGCTTGTAGGGAATGCTTATGCACGCCCTGACCTGACATCGAAGTGACTTACCTAAATGGCAAAGAGATGTATCTAGCAGACACGCTTAGCAGAGCTCATCTGCCAAGACCTTCTGATTGCGGACAAGAAGAGTTCGAAACCATTAATGCCCTTTCCTTCCTGGTTATGCCTGAAGAGAAGATTCATGAGATCCGTCGATACACCGGCGAAGATACCTCGCTTCAACAGCTGAAATACAATACAAGAGGGTTGGCCAGCAGACCAGTCATCACTTCCACCCCTTGTCACTCCTTATTTCAGCGTCATCGACGAACTTGCAGTTACTGATGGTTTGATATTAATTCTGTGGAGAGCGAACTGTGATCCCTAAAGGAATGCGAACAGCAGTCAAGAAGGATATCCATAGGGGACATCAAGGAATTGAAGCCTGCCTGGACCACGAGAGGGAACATGTTTTTTGGCCAGGCATGACCAAGTAATTAAAAGCACGGATTCGCACCTGTGAGACTGGCAGAGAGAATGAACTAACACCCTGCAAAGAGACAATTATGCTGCATGAAATCCCTGAGAGAGCAAGGGAGAGAATAGGAGCAGACCTCTTCACCCATTATCACAAAGAATATCTTGGTACCGTTTGCTACAAATCAAACTTCTGGGAGTTGGATTGACTCATCGACACCAAGTCATCAACTGTGATGAAAGAGTTGAAGTCTCATCTGGCACGTTATGATATCTCCAAGCAATTAGTAACCGATAATGGCCCACAGTTTACATCCAGTGAATTCAAACGCTTGGAAATTTTTGCTTCAATTCGGGCCAACTTTTTTCGGGACCGTGCCAAGCCTGGTTCCTAACAAAGACAAATTCAAGATGGCAACGTGAAGCCAGACGAACTACGGCTGATTATAACGGCATTGAAGAGGCGTGAAAACATTAGGAATTGCAATTTCAAACCAATAGATGAAATGAGCACAAGTTAAATTATTCATACAGTAATATTTCAGCTCAGTAGACATCATGTCACTTAGAGCAGCAGCTCTGTTCTGTTTATCGATTGTCGTCCTAATTATCGATCTCTTTAGTAACAACTAAGTTTCAAAATGCCTTCTTTAAAAAATTCGCTTCGATACCTTTAACTTACCTTCATTAAGAAGTTTGAAGCGACACCTTTCTTGTTTGGTGGGAGTGTTTTAAGGTGGTTCGACTGGATTTTGTAGGGGGGATACCTCCCAAGTTTGAGCATTAATAACGTCGCCATGAGTAAAGATATGGAAAAAAAATTACCACAACTGCATTATATAAAGATGAAAATTTCTTATGATCTGTGTTTTATTGCAATCGGAGTCGCCATGGCAACGTAACGACGCCATTATGTTTTTTATTTATCTTTGTGTTTCTCTGTACCAGGAGCTTTTTTAGAAAATCGCTTAAGGGAATTTGTACCTGCCATAATTGCCTCAATTATGGCAAAGTTTGAACAAATTCTATGAGAGCGTTTTCGAAATATTTTGAAACGAAGTTTTAAGCATCATAAAAACAGTGAAATAGCATGCTATCCAAACAATTAGCTAATTTTTTGAGAAAACGATAAGCTTTGGAAACGCGGCTTCATCCCAAAGTAGTTTGATTCCATAGAAAACTTCCTACAAAAAAAAGAGGGGAATTGCTCTAGGCGATCGTGAGTAAGAAGAGTTTTCTTAACTTGCATTCAGCTGCTTTTGTTGCAGTTTTTGTACGTAATTTGGTCCATGCCTACAAATTTCGCATTTTTCAGAAAACTGCTCGATAAATTTTTTTATAAATTTGAAAATCCCCAGATCAATTGTCAATAAATATACCCTGCAAGTTTTAAGAACATTGAAAACTGGAAAGGCTTTTAAATAGGGCCTCAAATATAACCAATTTTTCCCCCAGATTTTGTGTTTAGAAGTGAGCGTCCGCATTATTCACTGGCATTGTTTTCAAGTTTCATATGCACGTGCAAATTTAGCAAAAAGATAGAATTTGCATCAAAAAGGACCCTCGGTTAAATCTCCGGAATATGCTAATAACCGGGTAAAGAAATTAGTGATATATTATAACATCACAGCAACTCTTTGTAAGAGTTTCTGTGATGTTATAACCCGAGTAAGATAAGTAAGTGTTGCATCCTACAAGATGAGCCGTGACGTTCACCGTCTCGGCCCTCACTGTTATCTGTGACACAAGCCAATTATTAGCATATTCGGGATATTTCTTCCGAAAGTAATTGAAAGTTCTTTTTGATGCAAATTTACTACTTTTTGCTAAATGTGCACGTGCATATGAAACTTGAAAACAATGCCAGTGAATAATGAGGGCGCTCGCTTGTAAACACAAAATCTGGAGGAAAAATTGGTCATATTTGAGGTCCTATTTGCAAGCATTCCCTGTTTTCAATGTTCTTGAAACTTTCAGGGTATATTTATTGACAGTTGATCTCTGGATTATCAAATTTATAAAAAAATTTATCGAGTGGTTTTTTGAAAAATGCGAAATTTGTAGGCGTGGACCAAATTACGTGCAAAAGCTGTAACAAAAGCAGCCGAATGCAAGTTAATGAAACTCTTCTTACTCACGATCGCCCAGAGCAATTCCCCTCTTTTTTTGTAGGAGGTTTTCAATGGAATCAAACCACTATGAGATGAAGCCGCGTTTCCGAAGCTTATCATTTTCTCAAAAAATTAGGTAATTGTGTGGATAGCATGTTATTTCGCTGTTTTTATGATGCTTAAAACTTCGTTTCAAAATATTTCGAAAACGCTCTCATAGAATTTGTTCAAACTTTGCAATGATTGAGGCAATTATGGCAGGTACAAATTCCCTTAAGCGATTTATCGAAAAACCTCCTGGTACAGAGAAACACAAAGATAAATAAAAAACGTAATGGCGTCGTTACGTTGCCTTCGCGACTCCGATTGCGATAAAACCCAGATCATAAGAAATTTTCATCTTTTTATAATACAGTTGTTGTAACCTTTTTTCCCTATCTTTACCTCATGGCGATGTAGTCAATGCTCAAACTTGGGAGGTATCCCCCCAAAAAAATCCAGTCGAGCCACCTTAAGGTCAAAGAAGAAACCTCAAATACACTTGAACGTGGCTGAACTGGTGTTGTTTGACGATGACATGATGTATAGTTCATCCATTAACAAGCGTGATGTGAACGTAATTGACCTAAAAATGGTATTTTTTGTAAAAAATAATTCATGTGCTTAAGCTTCAAACGTAAGCAAACCAAAGCATCAAAACAAAGGATAAATACCTTCTTCATGTTTTCCTCGTTTCCGTTTTTGACGTAAGGGCACCAAACAGCAGATATAAAACCTTTTCCAAAGCTTACTCCAGCCGGACTTTTCTCTCAAGAAAATCGCAAGAAACTCTTTCTTCGCCGACATAAGGCTAGTCTCAAAATATTCGAAGACAAGGCATGCAAGGTACCGATAAAAAGCTCTTTCTTCGCAGCTTTTATCTCGCTCGTCAAAACATTGTTTATTAGTACCAGTCCTCTCTCACATGGCGGTAAAGCCTGACCGATTTTCGCTCTTGGCGGGCTGGCGATATGGCCGCGCAGAATTTCAAAGAAGAGGACTGGGGAGACGGGGACACTAAACTTGGCCAAAATTGGCTCAAAAATTTCCAAGCGTGTCAAGTCCTTTACAAATAAAAGGGGCCATTGAACACACCACCACATCACCACGCCACAGCAAGGCAAATGGTCAGTTTGAATCAGCTGTGAAAACTGCAAAAAAAAATGTTGTGCAAGACATCAAAGTCAGAAGAAGATCAGTACCTGGCTCTCCTCAACATCGGAAACACGCCAACTCAAGGTGTTGCCAGTAGCTTATCACAGCATCTACTAGGAAGAGAGACAAGAAGCCTACTACCTTTCACAAGATCACTCCCAGAACAGAGAAACCCCCCAAACCTTCATGAGATGGAACAACTTCAGCTAAATCAAAAGAGGCAGCAAAGCTATTACAATCGGACAGCCCATGATCTTCCAGCCCTGAACATTGGTTACACTGTCAGAATAAAGTCATTTGCGCTAGGCAAACATGACCTATAGACACAACAGACAGCAACTGGTCAAGAGCCCTCCTGCACATACACGGCGTGAGATAGCCAAACAAACAGTACCAGACCCATTACCTCAAGCCCAACAGTCATGACATCGGATCCGGATTGCTAACCACACAAGCTATGAACAGCCAGACGGGCCATCTGGAAGCAAAGCAATCATTACCTGTCCGCACTCGCTCGGGTCGTGTCATCAAAGAGCCAGTTAGACTCCAAGACTATGTCAAGACCTAGAATGAGACTTGAGCATTATCAGAAAGCAACACACCGCACGTTCATTATACTTTTTGTTAAATAAGCTTACTTTTGCATTGTCATTGTTATTTGCTAGTTTGTTTACCATTGTCATATTAGTTATCTTCCCCTCAGAATCTAGCTTGACAAAAAGGGGATGTGACAATATTGGTCAATATTGATACATTGTAAACGGTGACCTGTTAGCCTCGTTTTCATGAATTACAGAGTTGTTGTTGAACTGCAATCTTGAAGTGCTCTCTTCATTTTGCCTTTTTGTTCTCCGACTTGATGCACCGGTAATAATTGTTACAGTATGTTCCTCTTGATCGTGGTTCGTTGTTACTTGGGTCATCTGATGGTAGCTTTCGACACTTACAGATGATAAAGTGAAGATTTGAGTTACATCTTACCGATGTGAACAGGAAACTTTAAGGGGAGATGCAATGAAATACCATTTATTGGTTCCTTTTTTCTGTAGTCTTTGTTGCAAATGGTTAATGGAATCCTCCATGACTACATAACCTTTCATATTCAGGCAGACACCGGCTTGTCAAGACCCTGTAAGCTTACATGTAAATGTATGTTTAAAGACGAAATAATTTATTAAATATGTTTAGACGCCATGTCAACTACAAGTAAAAACATTTAGTATTCAGTTCATTTATTTTCAACCAAGGCCTGAGGTAAACGAGCGCTTTTTCATACAACCAATGGATGGTTACCATAATGCTAGGACTACTGCACCTCAGCTAATAAGTAAACTTATACAGTGGAACCTTTATACAACGAACCTCTATGTAACGGGTTCTTTGGCCCTTCGTTATATCGACTGTATCAAGAATAGAAACAGATTTAAGATGCCAGAATAAAGATAGTTTTGAATTTAATAACCATTTGATAATAATTTTAAAGTTTAATCTATCTTGTGGAAAGTCATTGATGCCAAATGGAACTTAAAATGAAAGGACATGAAATTTCATCTTCAAATTTATATGAAAAATTGATAAACATTATGATATCATAATATTGTGGAAAATTGTCAGTAGTTTTATTTAATATGTAAATCAACAATGTGAATGGATTCATTAAAAAAATTTCCAAAAACTAGCTACAGTCACAGCTGTATACCGAATAGCATAAACTTCTGTCGCAAAAACCTTCGCAACTTCCGATGCAATTAAGTGCGGCCTGAAATTTACAAGTCTGTTCCAAAGTTCTCATTTTGATTGTCAACAACATAATGAAACTGTCAAGTTCATGGCGAACGACCGCAATTTCCAACAAACTTTGGAAAGCCTTTTTGTGTTATCTCCATGAATGACACACATTTTAGTGGAAGTCAGTGGTTGTGACTGTTGAACTGAGTTATTTCAAAAAAATACCCTAAACCAAATGAACATTTTGGAAAGGTATAATAGCTAAACTTAAGGTCATGGAAAACTGGACTGAGCTCAAAAGAGGATGTACCCTGTTTAAACACGCCAGACATGTTGTGTCCTTTAGAAAAAGTTATAATTTTACTTCAGGGTGCATGCTTTCTTTCCTCCATGAAACGACTTACAGCGTATCAGCATAGTTTTTTTTCACGGGTCATTACAATGCCATGAAAAGTCCATGAACTTGCTTAGAACATTTTCATGGACCATTGATAATTCCAAATTCAAGGAGAAACCATGCGTTCTTCTTGGCGCTGAATTCCTTGTAATGCCATGGAAAACCCAGGAAATTTACCTCGAACTTATGCTGGTTAATTCGTGGGATTTTCACCATCATTAAGAACTCATTAAAATCACCACCAAACTTTAATGGTCTTTTCATGGTTATTTCATGGACTGGATAGAAAGTTAGGAGTTTTCATGAACCCTGAAACGCAAAGTATTAAGGGGGTTTTTATGGCCTTTTTAATAGATTTTTCATGATATAAAACCCATGAAAAACCAGGGAGATAAAACCATGAAAATAACATGACAAAAGTTTGAAAATCCGTTGAATATGCGATGAAAACGTTCACAAGATTTGAATGGGTTTCTATTTAATAGTGCTTTGTGGTCAAATCTTTGTCCAAAAAAACCGCCATTTTTTGAATATTCTTCCCCTATCTTCGTCGACCTCCCCTGCAAATTCTGCAATCAGGGCGTCGCACCGGTTCGGAAGTTCGGGCTCCACGCGCTCTTTCAGCAGATCGATCACTTTGATGGCGCTGCTTCGGCTTCTTCTGCATTATAGCGCATCGAGTGAAAGGGATCAAATCTTTCCACCCCACTTGCGGGTTTCGTGTTCCGAAGATTTCTAGTTCGTTTTGACCGGTTTGGCCGATACTCCCTGAAAGGCGGCTCTCATGCAGGATTCAGAAAAACATCTTCCCCTGTTTCCGCGTTGATAGGCCGAGCGACAGGCTGGACCGGAAGTTGCCGCGCCACCGGGCTGAGAGCGAATGGGTTGCCATGGCTGCAGGGGAGTGCCATTCTCTAACAATCCTGGGGTAGCGGGCCCCCGCTTGAGGGAGTCCAATTTTTTCTCAATTTTTGGAGAAATCGCAGTTTTTGCTAGGTAGCTTTCTACCTCCTCGAACCCTTGAATTTAGTTATTTTTGCCAATTCTGCGATTTCTCCAAGTTTCCGCAGTTTTTGCTGGGTAGCCTTCTACCTCCTTGAACCTTTGAATTAAGTAATTTTAGCAAATTCTAAGGCAAAAAGAATTACCTATAAATTGTCGTGCACCATACAGCTCTACTCTCATACAAACTCGTCCATGGAAACTTTGGGCAACAAAACGCAGATGTCTAGCAGCCATAACAGAAAATAACAGGCGCTTTGATGTGGTACCATTGTCGAAGTTTCCAAGAAAAACCTGGAGATAAAATAGAAACTATTTTAAACACCTATACCTACACTCTTTAAGGCGGATTATACCAGCAATGTTTATGGCTTATATAGGGGAGTACTCTCCCCAAGCAACCTTTCTCACATGGAACAAATGTCGCAGCAAAATTCCCCGAGTCGTAATTGACTAGATTGGCTAAGGCTAGTGAATAATAACGGAGATGAAACTGCAGAAAAATAATGCAAAACAGTTTATTTAAAGTAGCTTTACTTTTATTTGCCCATCCTCTTCGTAATCAGTCCAAGTTATCCCATCCGTGGATGATTGTAGGGAATAAGTCTCCACCCACTGACTCCCTTCTGCGTTCCCCTGAGTGGACACAGCACAGATAATATGAACAGCCTCTAAGTCAATCTCTAGATATGGATTGCTATCATTTGTAGAAGCGCACCATGATGATCCTGCTATGAAGTTAAGTCGACCATTCCTTGCTTGAGAGGCTTCAGAAGAAGCTGTCAGCTGGTTGTCCATGATTAGACCATTAGCCAGCCCCACTGCATTATTTTCGCACCATCCTGTTAAGTGCCACACAAAAGTCAATGAAAATTGATAAAAACGTGACAGTTTAAGCAACAACAACAACAAAAAAAAACGGACAACATGATCTGAAAAAAGATTGCTGGTCAGTCAAAATCCCTCGTTACAGCCGGTGGTTGGATTGTTCTACAATAGCATGTATGGCAGGCATCGAAAGGGGCGGGGGAGTATTCCGATAAAACCCTTTTCTTTACTCTATTTTTCGGCTTAGTGGGAGGGGGGAGGGTTAGGATAACCCAAATCCAGTAGGTTGGCAGAGGAACAAGATGACAGTTTTTACCCTTCCCCCCCCCCCCCCCACCAACGTTCTTGTAGCTCCACCTTCATGACTGAAGTAACAAAGTTAGGGTAATTGGTTTGGGATTGCACATCTCTTTTTGCACCGAACAAGATGGCGGCCGTGACACAAGATTGATCAAAGGGAAATGTTCATGAAAAATAACTTAAAATGGGTCGCAGTTTTGCTGGCCTAGATAAATGTGCTGAATCTTCTCTTATTTCCTTCACACCTTCACAAAGTGGATTTAGTGGGTTCTCTGGACCGCAGTCCGAAACAGGTCCAACGCTACATACACATCTGTATGATCCGACGGTGTTAAAACAGATATAATTGGCTGCACAAACATCTGGAGTCAGGCATTCATTGACATCTGCAGAGGTTAAAAAAAAACTCCATTAAACGCAGAGAAACTGTTGTCTATCAATTACGTAGAGACATAACACTTTATATGTGCTAAAGCTCAGAGACTAAAATTCTACTCATATTTTACACATGCTCTGAACTTAACAATACTTTCACTCGATTATTAATGTCTTTTCTGGAGAATGCTGTGGTACGGTTGTAGTTCATTTTGTTTTACGCAACCTTATTCATTATAGAACTAGACGTTAGAGAAAGATACTTGTATATGACAAAATCAAGGCTTCGATAGTGACAAACAAATAGGCCTTTCAAACACTATATCAGGTGATAATGGTGGTGGTGATGGAAGTGGTAGTGATAGAGATAGTGTCGTCATCAACATCGTAGCCTTAGCCGTAGCAGCAAAAGCAGATCTTACCGATACAAACTGGATCCAGTGGGTCCTTTGCACCAGAATCAGTGGCAAATCCAGTCAAACATTCACACCTGTACGAGCCAACGGTGTTATTACAGACATGACTGGCTCGACAAGCGTCTGAGGACTGGCACTCATCTAAATCTACCATATAAAAAAAGAAGTTCTACATGAAATAGAGGGGAGTAAATACTGAAGGCAAGAGGTTAACAATAAACACTCCTCATGAAACAAAATGGAGAACAAAATTGCTGCAAGGTCGTCATCACCACCATTAATCCCTCGGCTACAGGGCAGGCAACCAGAACAATACATCACATACAGTAAAATACCGCGACGAAGAACCTGCATTTTCCCAACTTAGGGTGAATTTCTTCTGCCGCGTAATAAATAAATACATACGCGCCTAAAATGTTCGTACCTAAATACAATACAGGCAATGTAGTTCGTGCGAGTGCTCCAGGTTACAAGCACGAAATTTTCGAGCGCAAAGTCTAACTATAACTATCGTTAAAATAGCAACGATAATGACGAAATCTACCATTCAGTCTTGAAGTCTTGGTCTGAAGAGTAAACTGGATGCCCTAACCAGGGGCCTAGCCAGCTTTTCATTGTAGGCCTGTCTGACTTTCTTTTCCACATATCCTGAAAATTGCACACATGACTAGTCTGAACTCACCAACACTTTGACCTCTTAAGCTTTTTAGCTCACCCCACTAGCGCATAATTTATTACAATCGATAGAGTGAGGAAACCAAAAATTTGTAGTCCCGGGCGTGCAGGTCTATGGGCTGGCTACTCTATTGCTAACCAAACATTTTCACTGAGCCGCTAGAGAAGAAAGGTTCAACAGACAGGGCGTGACAAGATGTAGGTCCTTCGTCGCCAGAAATTGAATGCAACTTGCAGTTTTGTAGCGGCGAATACGATGATTTACGGAATTTTCACACCACAGTCAAGCAAAAATTGTCCAAACTCGGTGAAGAGCTGTCAGGTCTGTCCGTAAAAATCGAGTAGATATCCAAAGCTATGGAAACTTTACAACAGTACAGCAACCAGCTACAGCTGAATCATCTGAAGACACGGCAAAACTGTGCCTTCAGCTACTCTCTTGCCTGGGTGTCGACAGTGTTACGTTAGATGACATTGACATGACCCATCGCGTTCAAGGAAGAGCGAGTGCTGCTGGTAACAAACCCAAACCTATATCATTTGTACGGCCTACCAGAAAACATCACTTTTGAACGTACTGTAATTTACGATTACTTAACACCAAAGCTTCAGCAGCTTCATCATAGCGCCAACCGCTTCAAACCATAACATGGCTATAAATTTTGTTGGGCAAAAAATGCAGTTATCTTCTTTCGCAAGAATGAAACTTCACGACCAATCAAGCTCTGACTAACAAGGACGATTTGATGAAGCTTATAACGCAGAGCCAAAGGTGCAGCTCGCCATTAAAATGAGTAATTCATGAACTTTAATATTACAACTAACACTTAATCTCTATCTCGAACTGTCCTCTTTCTTCTGACATTTTTTATTATCCATCTTCTTACCGATACAAACTGGATTCAATGGGTCCTGTGCACCGGAATCAGCAACAAATCCAATTGCACATATTTCACACCTGTACGATCCAACGGTGTTATTGCAGGTATGATTGGCTCCACAAGCATCTGGAGACTGGCATTCATCTAAATCTACAAAAATTAAAAAGAACATGCGTTATTCATGAAATGAAGAGAAGCCATCAATGACTGCTGTAAATGCACTGCTGTAAATATGAATAGATCACATAAACCAGAACGGCAATATCAGTGATATTAGAGTGTCGGAAGTCACCCAAGTGAAGGACGCGGGGCAGCTTGGCACCAAGAAGTAAGAATGGCGCTGGTGGCAATATGAACGTCGATCGCGCATTTTGTAAATGAAATATATAAGAAGGGAGTGTAGCATACCTTTTGATCCTGGCAGCAGCTGTAACACTATTCACAACTGATTAAGGGATGACTCGCGAAGCGTTCATCTGATACTGAACTTAGCACTTTTTACAAACGTTTTTTATCTTTACATTAAAACACAGCACAGCATCCTCTTTTGTTTACAGATGTTGATGAATGCCTGTCCTCGGATGCTTGTGGAGCCAATTATGTTCGTATTAACACCGTTGGATCACACAGACGTGAATGTTTTAACTGGATTTGTCGCTGACTGCAGTCCACTGAACCCGCGAAATCGAGTTTGTGTTGGTAAGAACTAAACAAATCTGAAACGTTAAGCCGATTAGTTCCTAAAGTAACTGTGGTGCTTCTTCAGTGGGAAAATGATACACACAATTTGGTTTTATAACCCTTGCTAATAATACGCCACCGTCAATTCATTAATTCAAAAGCCAGCTATTTACGTGCTAGCTTTTCATGACAATTAACAGAAGAATGGAAGTTGTATTTGTTTTGTTTTGTCTTGTTTTTTTTATCTCGCAGTGGTTCCCGCGGTTAGTGTGAACAAGGAGGTTTAGCTGAATGAAAAAGTTTATTCATAGCGTGTGGATGCAGAATGCCGACTTTACTGGTGATTTTTTATAACGTTATAGGCCGGTATATTCAAACCTGGGTTTAGATGACCCCTAGTTCGTCGATGCGAAATATGATTTCAGATTTGAAAGCTTAAATTCAGTTGAGTTCTTTTTGCCTACAATTGGATGACTCTAGATACTCTAAAAAGAATATAGAAATTTTTCTGAGAAAATGCTTTTAAACAAAAGAAAAAGAAACCCCGATTTAAATTTAATCGTCCGTCGAAGAACTGGGCCCTGGATTTCTACCACTCCACCTACTGCGTTAATGTAGTAAGAGACTGCAGTTTACTTAACGGCCATGAAGGTCTGGAAAGATTGACAACGACCTGTCACTACATTAAGCACACATTTGCACAGTTCTACTTCTGCTAGCTCCAAGTAATCTGGTAGATTAAGCGCTTCTTTTGGAGGTGGGTCAAGATTTCCTACTCATTAGTTGCAAGATACTTCCCGGTAACTGACACTTCATAGTCACACTCAATATTGGATTAACATAAATCATACAGTAAAAACGAGTTTAAATCCGATATTTCTTCAAAGAGGTTTCTTAAATTAACTGGGGCTATTTTATTCTTGACTTTTACGGTCAAGAAAAAAAAAGTCAAGTATAAAGTGTAAAACTCTCTATATTCTTTTTAGACCATTAAATTGTAGGCAAAAAGAACTAAACTGAATTTAAGCTTTCAAATTTGAAATCAAATTTCGCACCGACGAACTCGGGGTTATCTAAACTCAGCTTTGAATAAACCGGCCTATAACATAAAAAATCACCATTTAAGTCGGCATTTTTCATCCACACGCTATGAATAAACATTTTCATTTAACTAAACCACCTTGTTCGAACTAACCGCGGGTACCACTGCTAGATAAAAACAAAACAAAACAAAACAAATACAACTCCCATTCTTCTGTTAAATTTCATGGAAAGCTGGCACTTAAATAGCTGGCTTTTGAATCAATGAATTAACGGTGGTGCATTATTAACAAAAGTTATATAATTTTTCATTTTTCCACTGACGAAGCACCACAGTTACTTTAGGAACTAATCGGCTTAACGTTTCAGATTTGTTTAGCTCTTACCAACACAAACTCGATTTGGCGGGTTCTGTGGACTGCAATCAGCGACAAATCCAGTTAAACATTCACATCTGTATGATCCAACGGTGTTATTATAAACATTATTGGCTCCACAAGCATCCGAAGACAGGGATTCATCAACATCTGTAAATAAAAGAGGATGCTGTGCTGCGTTTTATGTAAAGATAAAAAAAACGTTTGTAAAAAGTGCTACTCGAGTGATTTAAGGCATTGCTCCTCGCTCTATTTTGGACTTTTATCATTTTTTCTTGTTTTGTCCGCCATCTCCTTTCATTATTACTTAAACACATATGCTTAAGATTGGAACCATTTTTGTAGCTCACACTGTGCCACTTAGGGACACGTGACCAGCCACGCCCATAATTATGCAAAATTAAGTATTTTCAGATTACGCCATGAAAAAGACTGTTGAAGCTTCCGTTTATTTTTCCATAGTGTTAAGTTTAAAGTGAAATTAGTCAAATTAAACGGGGAATTGCAAAATGTTTTATTCCTATGCAATTATCAAATGTTTTCTCCTCGACCCAGTCCCACTCTCAACTGGAAACGTTATAGTTCACTCAAAACAAATAATTTCGAAAAACCCCGATTAATTCCAAAAACCTTGTGTTAAAAGTCATGGAAAGAAAACAAAATAAATCACAAGTAGTATTTGCAAAATGTCGTAAAATTGGACCAAACTAAATGGCAAAAAATGGGCGTGGCAAGTCACGTGACTAAGATAGTTCATTTAGTGACAACATATAAGAATATTTTTTAAGAAGTATTTACCACATGGAAGATGAACGTTTCGGGAGTGATCCTTCAATCAGTTGTGAATAGTGTTACAGCTGCTGCCAGGATCAAAAGTTATGCTACACTCCTTTCTTATAAATTTCATTTACAAAATGCGCGATCGCAAAAATTAATGTACGTAAACTTGAAATCGTCGTTCATATGACTGGGGAAAAGTGTTTTGCCACCAGCGACATTCTTACTTTATGGTGTCAAGCTGCCCAACGTCACTTGGGCGACTTCCGACACTTTAATATCACTGATATTGTCGTTTTGGTTTATGTGACTTGTTCATATTTTAAAGACAGTGCATTTACAGTAGTTAGAGGGATGTAAATCTAAACTAGGTATGTGAAAGGGTTACCATTTGTCAATTAAACGTATTTTTAAGGGGTACCTTTTCGGTCAAAAATGGTCCATAAAAGGGTAAGGGGTTGGACCTCGGGACGGAGCCTCGTCGTATAAAACCTGGTTAAGTACCCCTCAGGCTTATATCTAAAGATTCCACTTTGTGACTTTTTTGGAATGTGGGCAAGAGTCCTGATGTAAAATTTCGAACTGTGCTCTTTTTTCTGCCATTTTTTGATTATCCATCTTCTTACCGATACAAACTGGATTCAATGCGTCCTGTGCATCAGAATCAGCAACAAATCCGATTGGACATTCACACCTGTACGATCCAATGGTGTTATTACAAACGTGACTGGCTCCACAAGCATCTGGAGACAAGCATTCATTTAAATCTACAAAAGTTAAAAAGAACATGCATTCTTCATGAAATACAGAGAAGCTTTCAAGACTTTTCGTGTCACGCCTTGATTTAGGGAGTGGTCGCACTCATTTCAGCTGATTTATGAAGTCTGCAGCCTCCATCTACATCAAGAAATCCGTAAAATCTAAAAAACTATAGTCTACCTGTGAAATCGGCACTCTTAAATAATTCCCACACAATCAATGAACGGCCTTGACCAAGTTCCCACTAGTAGCATAGCTCGACTATTAGATAGTGAACAAATTAAACCAGACAAAATCACAGTCTTTCCTTGGCTCTCTGTATTGAGAACTAGAACTGAAAACATTAGCTTTTTTGGTTTCTTTACAAGGTGGTTAACTCACTTTCTTAACACAGCTAGTTTATTTAATTCTCACCAACACAAACTGGATTGAGTGGGTTCTGTGCACTGCATTTAGCAACAAATCCAGTTGAACATTCACATCTGTATGATCCGACGGTGTTATTGCAAACATAATTTACTCCACAAGCATTTGGGTTTTGACATTCATCAAAATCTGTAGAAATAACCAAGAGTTTGCTTGTATCTTGTGTTTGTTTCAGTTTTTTATATTTGAGTGCTTGACCTGATTTCAAACACCCTCCTCAGTCAATAAATGTTAACACTACTGTTTTAGAAAAACGTCTTATGAAACTTTTTAGAATTCAACGTGGTCAGACAAGTTTGCTTTAATTTTACCAATCGAAATGTGGTTGTTTGTTAAAAACGACTTGTTTTAAAAAATTGACATTAATTTGTTGTTGACTACGTAAGCTATTTGAGTAAAAATGTCATCCACTGCAGCCCCAAGACTGGTCAAGATGTGCATTCCCACTGTGACATTTTCTCAAGGTGTCTTTGGAATATGGAAAAGTATAATCGTGTCAAAATTTCGACCTATTTTCTTATGTCTTTAGAGAATTCTACAATTTACAGATTTCCTCCACTTCTTACCGATGCAAACAGGATTCAGTGTGTCCTGTGCACCAGAATCAACAACAAATCCGATTGGACATTCACACCTGTACGATCCAACGGAGTTATTGCAGGTATGATTGTCTCCACAAGCATCTGGGGATTGGCATTCGTCTAAATCTACGAATTGAAAGAAAATTCTACAACAGTACTATTCTACTGCACATTTGCTTAAGATACCACCAAAGAAGTCTGATGAAAACAAGTAGAAAATCACTCGGTGAACAGTTGCCTTACAGCGCGGTAGAAAACCAAATGGAGTGAACGAATGAATTTCCATGAATTTATAGAATGACCGAGATATACAATACTCTCAAGTTCTTAGTAACCAAACTCAATAATCAGTGCTGTCAATCAATGAAATAAGTGAGTGGAAGGTGTATGGCCATGGGATGAAGTGCTCTCGAGAATTTCTAAACGATCACACAGAAAAGGTGGTTGGCAACAGAACGACCTCTTTCCTTTTCGGGTAACCATTGAATCATAATCCCCAAGTTACTTATAAAAGTCATTATAATAACCCTCCATTCCTTATGGCCAGGCCGCAGTGAGGCCTTAATCCTACTATAGAGTCCTGGTCCCAAAGCCGCTGATAGGTCTTCAACCTAGCTCTCCAGGGATCTGATCATTGAATCACTG
Source organism: Porites divaricata (assembly GCA_038088405.1). Classification (NCBI taxonomy): domain Eukaryota; kingdom Metazoa; phylum Cnidaria; class Anthozoa; order Scleractinia; family Poritidae; genus Porites; species Porites divaricata. The sequence goes on from JBBMOI010000007.1 coordinate 25,209,432, forward strand.
TTACCACGGAAAAAAGGCTATGCTGAAGCCACGGACCCAGTCTACCAGGATAACAAATCACGTGAGTCATCTATGGCGTCAACGAATCCCCTTCCAAATTCTCCATATAGGTTTTCCAACAAACGCCTAACTCAACTGATGAAAGTTTTTAACACAAAATATGTGTGTTCCTTTTTCTTACGGACGCAGCACCATAGTTTGTTTAGGAAATACCGTAACCAACCGCTTATGAAATACCGTAACCTACCGCTTGTTAGCCCTGGGCTTGCACATCTTCGTAATAATAATAATAATAATAATAATAATAATAATAATAATAATAATAACTTCCATTGCTGTCTAATGGCGCTTTACAACAACAATTAATTTTTTTATAAAAACAGATTTAAAAAAAATAATTCATAATAATAATGCACTGTCTGAAAGTTTAAAGTTAAGCTATGTGTTATTAGTAAAATCCAACTAGTGGTCCATCATCAATGCTGCGTTCTGATTGGTTGAGCTACTACTAGGCTATATGTTATGTCCCACTAGTAGCGAAAAGCGCCGGCTTTGAAAACCAAAACAAAGGCGGCTCGGGCTGAATCGCGTGTTTTCCTAGCTTAAGCTAACTTAGTTGTTTTCTCCCGATATTTTTGACCAACTAGATGAGGGAGTCGGACTTGTAACCAAAATAAAAAAAGGGCTTGGAAACAAGCTATAATAATGCGAGTCAAAATATGTTTTGTATTCAGCGGTTTTTAAATTAAGCTTCAAATTGTCAGAATAAATCGAATTTATTTCAACACATTTGGAGGGGCCGTATATCTGGGAGGCTTATATATGTAATTGGATGTATATTTTTACGTTTACGAGTAGATGAGCCCATCAATTGGGGAGCTTATTAGTAAGGGACTGGGTTTATAATCGGCAGTTTAAGTCCATAACTTCTTGAGATCTTCTTAATGTCTTACCAACACAAACTGGGTTTAGTGGGTTCTCTGTACGGCAGTTGGCAACGAATCCAGCTGAACACTCACATCTATAAGATCCAACGGTGTTGCTACAAACAGAATTTGAAGCACAAGCATCTAGAGTTAGGCATTCATCGACATCTGCAGGTGTTAAGTAGAAAATTCTCTGTAAAAGGCGGAAAAGCTATTTAACAATCATTCTACAAGTGCGCGTTGGATATGATCATGAGTTGGTTGTAATCATCTCATATCCAAAACGCGCGAGCGGAATAACTGTTTTATTAAAAACTCCCACAAAATATCGAGAATTCTTCCCGAATTTATTTGATTGTAAAACAACCGATTTTCAGCTTGTTTTAAATTTTGAGCAGACGCGTACAGTTACCATATTTGGAGAGCATGGTATAATGGTTCATATACCATGGTGACTAAGCCAATCAGAGCTCTACAATTACATTATCCAATGATTCAGTTTTTAATAATACACAATAGAGCAATACCAGCACATATGTGTTGAAATAGATTCCAATCAATGTGTGTAGGCCAGTGACCCTGACCTGTAACAAGGGTGATGGCGTCACATTTTTGTCAAAGTTCTGGGACAAAATGGACAAGATGCCTGACGCAAAACTTTCGAATTATTTTCTTCTGTCTTCATGTATAGTAGGCTTACAATTCTAGTTTACTTTTCTTCTTACCGATACAGTCAGGATTCCGTGGGTCCAGTACACCAGAATCAGCAACAAATCCGTTTGAACATTCACACCTGTACGACCCAACGGTGTTATTACAGACATGATTGGCTCCACAAGCATCTAGGGACTGGCATTCGTTTAAATCTATAAAGATTACAAAGAAAATTGTGTGTGACGCAGGACGAAGCTACTGTTTATGGAGCTGTAAATCGTACGCATCACACGACTATATTCTATATTTTTTTAAAAACCTAATAATAATAATCACTATTACTGTTATTATTACCATAACATTCAAATTTATTTAACGAGAGTAACATTTGACATTATTTCAACTGAAGAAATAGTGGCGCTCATGATCAATGCAAAACCCACATAATCTCTCAATTCCTTCTCCCAAAAAGCTAGAAACAAACCGTCGGCTTTTGAATCTCTTTACATGCAGCTAGCTAACTGTTGCATAAACAGCAAAGTTTATAAGACCATTACAAAAAAACGAATGTCTGGCACTGGAACCTCTGCCAGATTACACCGTACGATCTTACCGACGCAAACTGGATTTAGCGGGTTCTGTGAACTACAGTTAGCAACAAATCCAGTGGGACATTCACATCTGTACGACCCGACGGAGTTATTACAGACATAGCTGGCACCACAAGCATCTAAGGACTGGCATTCATCAACATCTACAAAAATTACAGATTATTAATAATCGGCCATAAGACTGTTTTCTCCACTTTCATAATATTTTGAACGAACATTTTTCCAGCAAAGAAGTGAGCTAGAGTCCACATTGCACCAAAATGGAAAATCGCAAAGATTTTATTCAAGATCCTCCTATTCGATCCTCCATTATCTTTGATTCCACGGGTTTGGTGCAGGCCGGACGCAACGTCTGGTTGTTTGACATGTAACGTCTGGTAGTTCTCACACGAAATAATAACACGGGGGAGCCGGACGCCCCCTCCCCCCCCCCTAGACGTTTGTACCTCAAGCACTCCATGTTCGCGTTCCTTTGACACGAATGGTGCAAGCCCACCAGCTGAACCTCTGCATCCGATACTTCCAAATGCTCCGAAAACCCTGTCTGAACCGACCATCAAAACTTCGGTTGAAACGCATATTGGACTGATGAACTATAACTAATTTAAGTAACGATAAAAATGTTTCTTTGGAACTCATAGGTTCAAGAAATGCTTTATACTTTGCAATGGTAGTTTAAGGCACACTAAGCCATATTTCAAATTTATGAGTTAAATTAGATTTTAACCGACCAAACATAAACAATAATGTCAATGTCTTTAACGATTACAATGTCAATGATTACAAGTCAATGTCAAGAAGTACACTTTTTTTTCATTTACTGCACCAAATGAGTATTGCGAATGCTCAACCTCTTACCGATACAAACTGGATTCAGTGGGTCCTGTGCACTGAAATTAGAAGCAAATCCGTTTGAACATTCACACCTGTAGGAACCAATGGTGTTGTTACAAACATGATTTGCTCCACAAGCATCTGGGGACTGGCATTCATCTAAATCTACGTAGGAGAGAGAAACAAAATATTCCACAAGAAATTAAGACATGATTTTATCCATTCATCAAAGAATAAAGTGAGGCAATAGATACTGTATATTTATAATACTACAGAATGAACAGCGGCTACAAATACCTTAGCTAATGAAACTGGTGGCGCGCCACACTGCTTGAATCATGTAATCTACATGATGGGTCCACCTTGGATCATTACTAATATAAACTCCAAGAAGTTCATACTCTACGACCCTTTCGATTGAATTGCCATTGATTTAATATAGGGTTAATAACAGATTATGATTGATCATAAAATTAACTATGATCTCCTTACATTTGATCGGGCATTTTATTCTGTGCTCCTCAGAAAAGGCGCAGATATCATCAGCAGCAAAGTGCCTTGTATAATACCTCCCTTCGGCGATTTACACTCACTATCCTTACCTATCCCTAAATCCGGTTAATTTTCAACACAGTACACTACTTACTCTCGTGGTGGTTCAATCCGTGTCCTTCGAGCTGTATATTTATCAGAGATCGATTCAACAGCCGTCGCGAAATGTTAGCTGTTTCCTTTGACCAGAGTGATTTATATGCTAGATTCTTTTTAGGCTTTTTGCATTGCCTTGCTGCAAGTAGAATTCGTATTCGTGCCAGTTACCAAATAAAATACGCAGCCTCTTGCTACCTTCAGTAAGACACGTGACGTTGTTAACCCGGAATCAACGAAGCGCCAACATTAGCCATTCAAACCAAACATAACCCACATTTCGAAACGAAATCAAGGCAAAACTCTTTAAAGACTCCTCCCTTTCGACTCTTTCCTTTTTTTAGAACCAAACTTGTATAATTAACTGGCCTCTCGAATTTAGTGACCGAGAATGCCGTATTAGATGCCTCTTCATTCGGGATAACTATATTTCGTACCTATGCAAACTGGATTTATTGAATTCTGTTGACCGCAGTCAGCTACAAAACCATTTGGGCATTCACATCTGTAAGATCCGTCGGTGTTGTTACAGACATGACTGGCCTCACAAGCATCTGAGGAGAGGCATTCATCAACATCTACAGAGGTAGTAGAACATAATTCTCCGTTACAACAACAGCAAGAGTTTATTACCCACATTTAGCGTAGCTATTCTAGGTGGGCAACAATACAATTATAATTGTCATTCGATGCAAATGTTTCTTCCTTTTCATTGGCCGAGAGCCCACCACGTGACCTGCAAATAACTGCCTACAAATAATTGTGTGCTCATGCGCAAGGTCGTTCAACCATTTTTATCTTTCACCGGCGAAAAATGTCTGATTGGTCGACGCGCTACCACGTGACATTGCCAAATTCAAAATGGCGGCAATACCTCCATCGTTAATGTTTATTCCAGTGGAAAGAAGATTAATTGCGGCTTAATGTGAGTTGCAAATGCATATACGGATATTTTTAGAGTAGCCTAGGCTTTTTACTATCCTTTTTCACCTATTCCTATGGGATTCGTTTCCTGCGATGCTCGCGGTTTGGCCGGTTTACCAGATTTAACTTTGGACTTATTTAAGCGATCACTCTTCACGATCACGAGGGACAATATTTTTGAAAAAAGCCGGGTCACTAAAAAGAACGGCCTTTGTTCACAGCTCAATGCAGCGGCGAAATAAGACACCATGGGTCCTTTGAAATTGCTTAGACACCTGGAAGTTATTTATTTAATTTTTTTTTTTTACCGAAAAGATAAAGCAAAATTATGTTTTCTCCAGCAAGACTTTCTAATTTATGAAAAAGAAAAAGCATGATCATGAGCTAAATAAACTTTAGTGCCTGCATTCATGTTCTTCTCATTGTGAACGGGTGCAGTTTTAATATCAAAACTTTAAAGCCGTCTATGACCGAGCAGGTTTTTTTTTCTTTTTTCTTTTCAATGGTTACTGTGCTTGATGTGAATAAGATGATGAAATTTTTAAAATTAGGGGAATACTATATATAAAAGAAGAGAACTTTGATTGCAAATATGTTGGAAAAAGTACTGATTATATCTTTTTAGTATATAGGTTAGAAAAATGATGCGTAGTCAAAAGTGCTACAAAGGAGTAAAAACCCAGATGTTTCCATCAATAAATTTTATTGACACTGTCAGGGACATATGCTTTCCTTGCATGAGTACACATTTGTTCGTCAAAAATCTTGTTTGTGAGGTTGCACTTTGTTTGATTCAGGATCAATCAATCTTTTCTGAAGAGAAATGAACAATAAAGTATGTTAATACGTTAGATACCTTAACACTGCCTTAGCCAACAACTAAGAAGAAACTAAACTTAATATTAAAAAAAAGAAAGTGAAAACTACTTCACTGTGAAACAACAGCCCCTTCAAATATATATCAGATTAAATCCATGCACAATGTAGTCCTGATGCTAAGTTTATAGGAATAGAAACAAACGATAATTGACAATCAACCTATGTTTGAATGAGATCTGTATTTGAGTGTTCTCACATAATTCTGACAGAAGATCAAAATTGGAAACTGCATATCCTACACAACCGCAGTCATCAACATGATCCAACTAAAATTTCATGAAGAAACAAGGTTTACTCCAAACTTTAAACTCCTGTAAGTTTAATTTGTGAATATATATTTTTTTTTTCTTGGCAAGAAGTTTTGAATACTTTATAGCATGTTAACTCTATCATTCATTCATAACTTTGCTCCAAAAATTAAGCCAAAAACGATGGACAGAAAACAAAAGCATTCACAGGAAAATTACCCTGTTCATCTCTTCCAGGATCCAATTTTCAAGCAAAGAAGCACCCCCTACTGAAAGCCCTGTGTGTAAAAATTTAGTACTAAAAAATTGTACACGGGACAAAATCATGTCCGTAAGTACGGTTCCTAACGAGGAGAGTAACAAGTAACTCGTTGTGTGTATAATCCCAAGCCAAATTTATGAGCAAAATAATCTAAACTTCGATCCTTCAATTATAAAATTGCAAGCAGTTGTGCACATTGTAAACATAATATTTTTACACATCAAAATATTGCTGGACCTATAGAACTGTAGCTCCAAGATGGTCTAAGCATTTTAATAAAACACTCTCACATTTTCTCATTCGACAGTTCGAATAAAACTCAAATTTCTGTAACATACAAAGCTGTAATAATGTGCAACAACAATGAAATGTGCACCAATCGACAAAATCACGTTACGAACTACGCACTTTAGAAAACTGCCGCAACCCGGCCGCTTTCGATCCACTAGCCACAAGACAATTTTTACAGCAAGACAATGACTAAGAATATTTCTTTTGTGCCGAGTGACACGAGATTAAGTTGAACCAAGCGTAAGCTTATTTTTCTGCCATAAACAGTGTAAACACACAGAGATTTAGCATCTAAATATAGTTTTTCGAGCAACAAAGTACAAACTAAGTCATATTAACAAAAAAAAGCCCAAAAATGTCTGTCCCTCTACTTTTTTTTTGTTGAATCCGTGATAGGAAACTCGAACTAAACAACAAAAACATTTTGGGTATCGTTGTAATACGCTCTTCGATCAACAGTCGAATGTCAAAGTAGCTTAAAGTCAAATTTTGACACAAAAACGGGATATACATTTAACAAAACTGTCGCTTCCGTGCCACTCGGTACAAGCTTATTTATATACCAAAACAAAGCCAAATAATTTTTCTTCCACTACTTTATAATTTCTTTTTGTACCGAGTGGCACGGAACATGCAGTAAACAAAGAGAGTAAAAATTACCCACCTTTTCGGCCTGTCTTCCACATGCAAACCAGCGATCTCAACGTCAAGAAAACTGAATCAGACCATGCCACTGCGATTTTTCACCAGCTCCAGGACGCTATATTCTCTACAGAACACATCTCCGTCAAAACTTCGACCGAAATAATTTTTGATCTCTTACAGTGGCAAGAAATTGCAACGTTGTCACTGCCAAAAAAAGCTGCCATCGCTTCTTTCATCTCAACAACATTTCGGGGGCATTTTTGCCTCGGAGCCAATGACATTGCCCGAAATCGATCACGTGTCATTTTTTGCAAAGCATGCGTAGACATTTTTCGCCGGTGAATTTTTATCTGCAAATACTATTCTGCTCATGCGTAAATGAAACCACGCTTTTCTCCTTCTTGCGATCCCTCTTGCGTGAAAATGGCAGATCGCTTCGCTTCCCGAAGATATTTCTTAAAAAACAAACACGGTGATCGAATGATAAAACGGTTATTGAACTCGGTTATCGCAAAATATCGTGATTTGTCAGTGTTTCACAGATCAATTATTTGCCTCAGCCTTCGGCTTCGGCGAATAATTGATCTGCTCGCCACTGACAAATCACGATATTTTGCTCAACCTCGTCCAATAATTGCTAATTGTCTCCCATAAATAAGTGCAAAGTTCAATTAAAAGGTTCAATAAAAGTCGGGAAAGACAAAGTAAGTAAAGAGAAAGCAAAAATAAAACGAAATGAATGAATAAATAAAAGGTAGCGTAATTGGAAATAATAGTAGTAAATGGTAAAACTATAACAACTACGATACTAAATAAAAATATGGAGGAAGGAGATCATGCACTTTTTAAAATAACTGAATGAGGAGTTCAGATAGGAACTGGCAATGGCACTCATATCAACATACAACTCCTCAGTCTCCAAACACAGATACGCTATACTATTTCATTCAAAGCAGCGACTCTGCACACGTGTCAGTAAAATAGAGATTGAAATTCATAATACATTTGCGGCACCAGAGAACACTTGAATCTTGAATTACTGCAGAATTTCAACGTAAAGGTTTTAAGAGTGAATGTCCACTAACGTCAAGCAATGGGTGGCACATGATGAAAATCAATTTTTTTCAGTTTTTGTCTAAAGATACCGTATGGTGGTCCGAGAAACGTGGTAGTGCTTTTTTATTGAAATGTTCTTTTGAACGCGAAAAAAATTATAAAAGCCTGTTTCTGCCCCACGTGTCGTGAAAATATGCGAAAAAAACGTGTTTAACACCTTCTAGTAAACTTCGTCCTGTTTAATTCGCGTCAAAGGGATACTCTCAGAAAAGGTCAAAAAAGACATTTTGAATGTTTGCAAGTTATTTGAGTACAATTTTAAGCCTGTGGATTTATTTTTAAGATCGTGGTGATCATTTGAAATTCACCGAAATTCGCTTGCCTAAAATTCTAAATTTGATGCACTTTTTCAACAGAAAGTTTCATTACCCGGTAAAGCACCGAATTACTTGAAACTAAGAATTCTCAAGAGAGAAAATGAGGTACTAAAATGTGATGTAATTTTTTTCTCCGGGCTTTCTATCAGCGTCGTGTGCCAGCGCTCTAAAAATCTCGAAAATCACAAACTTATGACATGTCAACATGTGGAAACCGTAAACAGACGCGCCGAATAAATTTCCGAAACTTGCAGATTTTGAATTGTTTCTCTCGTTTTTACGATGAAAAACAAAGCAGATATAGGTCTTTCGGCTTAGTTTGAGTAAGGAATATCAGAACACTTGGCTCTGAACGAAACAGTGCTGGTGCTATCTTTAAACGTGGAGTCTAAATTTACACCTCCCCGATCTTATCTCTTGTTGACTCAGCTAATCAAATTCACACCATTGCTAAATGGAAACTAAAGTGCAAGCTTTTGGCTGCAGTAATTTATTTCTCAGGAGAGAAAAAGAAAAATATCTATGGAATATTTTCCATAGTCTACAAAGTCATGTCAGCAAATGAACTCTTGTCAATTTTGACCAAATTTGTCCGTCACGCAAAGGATTTCCTAAAGTTCGCCTAAGAAGGTTTTGTCACGCGATTACCAAGGAGGGCTAAAAACAAAGCAAACCAAAACAAAAAATCCACCGAAAGACTACGAAGTCTCGAAAAAAGTATTTTAATGCCCCGGTTTAAAGGTGGGCGGCACATATATGAGGCTTTTTTTATACGAAAAGGGAGTACTTAATATATTAATTGTACTCGCGGAGACGCCTCAACACAAACGGCGCAAAGTCACAGATAACATTCACTTCTCGTTTCATTTTGTTTATTTAAAAGTATAGCAAAATGAGGCCAAACAAAACGACCCCTTTTTCTTTCTCGTGATACATGAAACATCAAAGCTTATTTTTTTCCTCCAATTATAAGTCTGACTCTCGTATGAAAACAAACGGACAGACAAAACTTTCTACAAATACAGACAATATTTGCAGAACTGTAATCTAATAATCGCCAGTAAAGCTCAGTACGAAACATTTCATGTTCAGAGTTCGTAGGGTTTGTTTTGCGGCTGTGAATGGAAGTTAGTTGTTGTTTTCAGAAACTAGTTGGAGGCGTTTGCGCCTCTGACAAACGATATGAAGGAGCAGTTGTTGTTCCACTATCTTCATGTCAAAAAGATATTTTAGGTCACACGTGCAGTGTTGGAGTTAGCGATATCAGCTCTGAAGTTGAGCTTATTTTAGCGCGCGCATCAATATTTTCTCCTCCGCGCGACATTTCGTCTTGGACCATTTGCCCATCCCATCGCTCTTCCCTGGGCATTGGCTGGCGTCGAGGTGCTCATCGATCCCGAGTACCACCAGGGCTATCAAAGCATGCTTCGAGAGGAAAAACGAGAAAGGCGGACCGTGGAATAAGCAAGTCGGAGTCCAAAGCTATTTTAAAACAAACAGGTGTTTTTGTTCCGGTAGGCTCTGGTAAGTACACTTTTCTTGCTTACTTCTCTGTATTTTAATTAGCCGGCGGATGTAATCAGTGTACCAGACCATAGTAGAAAAACCTTGCATTGCGAACAAAAGTGACCGGTGATTTGTTTCATTCCGTTGCAAAGGTATATGCCGTGACTGCAGGCCGACTATTGATGTTAAAGAAAAAACATTGGAAGATGTGCCAAAAACTACTCTGAACGTCGCAGAGATTAGCGAGGGCATCGGAAAAATTATCTTGGTAAGTTTGATCATTTTGATGAATTGCATAATTCTGGCCCTTAAAGCATTTATTAAATTAAGTAATTAGGCGCCTTTTTGTTTAATTATGCTTTGTCGCTCTTTATAAGAGAAAGTCAAGTTTGCTCCACGCAATTAATTACTGTCAATAAAAATATGTCATAGGGATCCGTTTCGTTAGGACTAATATTATCCACCTTGTCCCCTCCTAAAAATAGGGAAAGCCTTTGGAAACAAGATAGTAACATTACAGAAACACCGATGAGAATGCACTTTAAGACACTATTTTCGTTTATTGAACAAGGATTCCCCACCAGTGCACAGCACTCCCATTACACCAGGAGGGAGTTTTTATCTTCCCCCGTGCGAAGACACATTCAAGGACGTCAGTTTCGCCGATGTTCAAGTCTCTCAGAATAGGCCTCTAGATAATTTGAATACATATTTGGTTTCCAGAGATGTTAGTCCCGTTAGGTCTCAGCTACAAACTTCGTGGGAAAAGACAAGTGGTCGGACAAAGCGCTACTATACACGGAAAGCTAGTCAAGGTGTGTCAGCTTTAGTACAAGATATGACACCACATGAAACAGGCCCCTTGTTCCGCGCACTGTGTTCTTCAGACGCGCTGCGCCGCCAGCTCTCTGATGAGGAAGATTCAGATCAGGACAACATGGACGTGACGCTAATGGAGGCACTTGCCGAATGTTACCAAGCTGCTAGTCGCTGGGAGACGCGCCGCCAGATACTTTCCATCATGGCAGATAAGGTGCGTTACAAAACACTCCTCAAGTTTATCCCTGGTCTGACCAAATATCGCTTCACAGAAGCCAAACGCCACTGTTTGACCTATGGAAGAGGAGCTCCAGTAGAGTCAGTAAGAGCACCTAGGACAGACGTTACCTTTTCACAGATAGAACATTTTATTGCCTTCATAACAAGCCCGCAAATTGTACAAGATCTGCCATTCGGAGAAAGGTCCATAACACTTAGCAACAAAGAGACCATTAAGATCCCAAACGTTATCAGAATGATGATTCCTGAAAGGGTGGTAAAACAGTACCTGGCCTACTGCGACGAGTCTGGTTTTAAGCCTCTTAGCCGCAGTACTCTTTTGCGTATCCTAGCTGTCTGTCCTGCCTCTACTCGAAAATCACTTCAAGGCCTAGACTACATAAACTCAGCAGGTGCGCAGGCATTTGAAGACCTGATTGACATTGTAGAAAAACTTGGGGACGTTGGACAAGGCATGGGATGGACGAAGAACCTGCAGACTCGCCTGCGAGACGGAAAGCGATACCTCAAAAGTGATTACAAGGTAGGTAAAATACCATCCCTTCACATTTTTGGCCTAAATGTTCATTTCATATTAGTTTTCTTTGCAACAGGCGCCAGAAACTTTTCAAGCGCAGCTTATTGCGTCGGCTTTTGGCGGAAATGTGTCGGCCACCAAGGTAGATGGCGCTAGCGGGTAAGGGTAAGGTTTCTTACGCAGAATTACAGAATGTGATTGTTTTTTATCAGTTTTGTATCAGTCTGTTTGCGTCTTTTTCCACTTCCAGTTAACATAGTAAAATCCAGTGTAAAATGTTAGATTTTATAACGACAACCGAGAGAAATTTAGTATCTTGTAGTGCGCTCTCAGTGCGTTACAATTATAGATTATAAATTTGATTTGCGTTATATTAGAACAAAAGACCTTGAGGAAAAAACCATCAACTACCACCCACCCCTCCCTCTCCTGTTCGTCCGAGGGTTAAGACCATATAGGTTCTTTTTAATAGAAACAAACTGAAAAAAATGACTCTTTAAGGCCCGGTAGCTCTCCCTACGTTATTGTAAGTATAAGTCACATCTGTAATATTATATTTTTGGTATAGGTGCACGTGTCTCAAAGCTCCACCGTGGCCGATCATTGTAGATTATTTGCTCTGAGCGACCCAAAAGAGCCTGCCTTCCAGGTTCAGTGCGACCATGAACACAAGGACTCCTGCGATCGTTGTGATCAAGTGGTATCAACTCTCAGCGAGATAGATGCAGCGCTTATCACCCAGAAAGGCAACATGCTACCCGGAGTCTACGAGGAGCTATCATTCAGCGTCAGGCAAGCGAAGACAAACATCCTTGCCTGGAAGGCTCATAAACTGCGCTCTATCAACCAAGATTCTTCCAGAATTGACGTCCTAGAATTGCTTGACGAGTCATCTGTGTTAGTTGTCCAGGACTGGGCCATGAAGTATCTGCCAAGGAAATACCGCGAAAGTCAAACTGATTGGTTTGGTAAACGCGGTATTCCTTGGCATATCAGTGTAGCATTCAGAAAGATTAGCGACCAGTTTCAAATGCTGACCTTTGCTCATATCTTCCAGACGTGTAGTCAGGACAGCTGCGCAGTTCTCGCAGTAATGGTAGACGTCATTAAGCAGCTCAAGACCATCATACCAGGCCTGAAGAAAGTCAGCTTCCGCCAAGACAATGCTGGTTGCTATCACTGCGGGACCACCATTGTTTGTGCAAGCATGTTAGGAGCAGAGCTGGGTGTAACCATCAAACGGCTTGATTTCTCCGATCCCCAGGGTGGAAAAGGAGCCTGTGACCGCAAGGCGGCATCCATAAAATCGCATATGCATATTTACCTAAATTCAGGACACGATATCGAGACTCCAGAACAGATGACGGATGCAATTCGATCTTCCGGTGGGGTACCATCACTGAGTGTCACCCTTTGTGACTCCATCACAAGCCCTTCAATGGACTCATACAAGATCGATGGAGTAAGCCTACTCTCGAATATAGAGTTTTCTGATGAGGGAATCCGTGTATGGAGAGCGTGTGGCGTGGGAACCGGAAAGCTGATATCGCAGATACCTGAGGCTCCGTTATCAAACAGGCTACCGTCCTTGGTAGTACGCCAGGCGCACCCAAGCTCATTCTCATCGGGTGTGAAAAGACGAGCACATGGCGTGCATCCGAGTCGTATCCACAGCACTGACGATAAGACCGAAACTGAAGAAGAGCACTCAGCATCGCGCGAGGCACTGTTCACATGTCCTGAGGAAGGTTGTACACAGACATTCCTGAGGCACTCCTCCATGATGCAGCACTTGGATTGCGGAACACACAAGCGCGCTTTAGAGAACGAGACACTCTTCGATAAAGCTGCCCAACAATATGCAGAACAACTCGAGGGGCAAGCCATGGTGGTGCCAGTAGTCAGCACTGTCAGCACACGAGCAGGTCACACAGACAGCCAACCCATGGGCTGGGCACTCAAGCCACGTGCTACACGGAGGACTAGGTTCACTGCAAACCAAAAGTCGTATCTAACTACAAAGTTTAAGCTTGGAGAGCAGACCGGAAGTAAGGCAGATCCTGCAGCTGTTGCGAGATCAATGATGTGTGCAAAGGATGCAACTGGAGATAGACTGTTTTCAAACGACGAGTTTCTTACAGCAACCCAAATAGCTGGCTTCTTCTCACGCCTTGCTTCAAAGAAAACCCTCGAAAATGACGATCAGGAAGGTGTAGAGGTCGCCGCACATGAGGCCTGTCTAGAAAGTATTGTTAATGAGGCTGCGAGTGAGATTGCGCCTAAACATCCTATTGTCTATGACGCCTATAATCTTTGTGAAATGGTGTCCCAAAAGAAGCTGAATGAATTTTCCATTACAGTTTTAAAAGACATTTGCACTTCCCTTGGTATTGACACTGCAGGCATAACGGTTCGACGCAAGAAGCCGAACATCGACAAAATACATTCGCTTTGTCAGGAATGCGCATGTCAACAGTGAGGCGTTCTTGGAACATTCTACTGTCTTGTATTAAGATTTTGTAATTCACAAGCGAAAACTGAAAACGAGCAAGAGATAGAAACGAGTTCTGTTGAGAAAAGATAGGCAACATGTACGAGAGGCAGCAAGTCTTTTTTATCGTAGGTATAGTTTTTGAGTTAAAAAGTTCAAAAATGTTCCGACAAAGCCCCTTAGCAGATAAGAGACGCCGATAAACGCTGCAACCCTCTAATGTCTACTCTTTGGTGTATAGTAACATCATTCCATAACTTTTTTATTCTTATTTATATCACTAAAAAATAATGGCGCATTTACATTTCACGTTCCTTATTAGTACAATGCAAGCCGAAAAGGCACATAGAAAGACGTATTTTCACAAATTCGTTTATGGTAGGTGGGTTCTTACTGTCGCCTTTAGGGTTTTGATGGGCTGGTTTTGTGGCTAAATGTACCAGTCACCAGCAGTTTTGCTATCCGTTATCGAAGGGTGGTACAACAAACTTTCACCTATAACTGATTAAGGAAATGACTCGGTCCACAAGGGGTTTGAAGAATATGTTTTGTTTTATGTTTTCTATCTCTTTGGCACAAAAAGCATGTGGAATTTTTTTGTGCCACGGGACAATTTTTCCCCTTTAATTTCTGATATGTACAAACAATTATGTTTATCCCTTCCGTAAATTGCTGATTATTCTTAATGATTAAGTTGAGCCAGGAGCAATCGGCAATCGGCTTCTGGTTAAACTTAAAAATTCTGGTCAATAATATAGAGACAACGTACTCTTATTGGAATGTTTAAAACTAATTTTATAAATAAAATTTCTCTCTTTTTTCCCCACCATATCTGCATACATTTTTTAATGAGTATTTGCGCTCCCTCTCCATGGCCTTATCACCAACTCATGAAACATACATGACCACTTCACTCATTGCGTGACGTTAGCTAAACAAACAGTCCTTGAAGGAGGCTTTAGCTCAAGCGTTCAGCACTAGATAACCGTTGGTAAATGGTGTTTAATAAGAGTTCAAACAGGAGATCAAGGAAAATGCTTTACGGTAAAGCAGACTTATTTCAATCATAAATGCTCTTGCTAACATTTTAGATTATGGGACAGAAATAGAACATTCGAGTTGGTTGCTTGCAAGCGATACTGATTTTAATTGTCGAGATGGCTAAATTCAAAGATAAAAATATTCTCGGAACCAGATATTTTGAATGTCAGATGAGTATAAAGTTTTTCGTCATTTCTTCTGTAGTTTATGGGTGAAAAACGATAAAACCAAGGAGAAATATCCAAGGTTTTTTGTTGTTTACGTGAAGGAATGTGTCACTTGTTTACACAGTTTATGCTCTGATAATATCCGGATTTTAGAGCGTTATTACTCGCTTCTGATGAAAAGCCCGAAAATATTTTTTATACCTGGCTAGAGAACAACATTTCATATTGTAAAAAATACTGACTTCAAAGCGATTGGCCTTTTACCGGATAGGGAAATCATACGGTGAAAAAGAGCGCCGAATTAAGAATTCCGGGCAAGCGAATTTCGGTAATTTTCGGCGGCCCGCCGAGACTTTGAAAATCAATCCAAATTAGTTTAACTGGTCTAAAATGCCTTACTAAGTGTTAAACATTTCATTTTCATGCTCCAAACAGGGTTAAGACTTGCGCGAATGAAACAGAGCGAAGTTTAGTGGAAGGTATGCTGCACGTTAATTTTGGGTGTTTTTCCAAAAACCGGGGGCATTAACGGTTTTTATTTTTTTTGTGGCGTTAATAAAAATATTTCTAGAAAAAAAAACCCACCACTTTTCTAAGCTCACCATAGGGTATCTTTGGACGAAATATGGAGAAAATTTATTTTTCATCATGTGCCACGAATTCTCGATCCGGCTCGATCTTAGTGCACATTCCCTCTTAACTGCTGTTTTCTTGTATTGTATAGTAATGGCTCTTCGAAATAACTATTTCTTACCATTACAAAGTGGACTAAGTGGGTCCTGTACACTAGAATTGCCAACAAATCCGATTGGACATTCACACCTGTACGAGCCAACAGTGTTATTACAAACATGATTGGCTCCACAAGCATCGGAAAACTGGCATTCGTCTAAATCTACGAAGGAGACAAAGAGTAAACAAAAGCTTTGATGGAGAGGTTTTTTCAAGCGAGTTGTTGAAATTTTTTTTGGAATTAAGAAAATTGTAATTGAAGGTAGAACAAAAACAAAAACACAGATTAAAATTGATACATGCACATTACAGGATTTATGTTTGCATTGCTTTGCTGCATTTATTCAAGCCAGAAACCGGAAAATGGCAATATCTTTCAAAAAACCTACACAATCAATACACGCATTAAATTACCTAACCCATCGTTGTTTCAAAGTCACAAATTGTTCCCTAACAAAATCCAAAATGGTTACATTTTCTCTTACAAAGAGCAAGCACAGAGCTCGGAGTGGGGGAGTGGGGGAGGGGGGGGGGGGGTTGTACTGTACGGGGAGGCGCTCCAGGCTTCAGGTATATGAGAGTGTAGGGATGTCATATGAAAGAGTAGAGAAATCTGTCATTTCGGTCTTAACCCTTTAAGTCCCAATAGTGTCCAAGATCAATTTTCTCCTTACAATTATCCATACACTGTAAAGAGATAAATTATAAGAATCAATAAAATGATCACCCAAGAGAAATTGATCTTTGAACAAATTCTCTCAACTAATTCTTTAAGGAAATGTATGGAGATCAGCTTGGAGGATTTGTATGTGGATACTGGGGCTTAAAGGGTTAACTATGACCTAAAGGGGCTACAGAAGGATATATGACTGTCAAGAAGTCGAATTTTCTGGTTTTGAGCTTTGTTCATATTTAAAGGTCAGTGGATTTGCAGCTGTTAAAAGGGATGCAAAGTTCGAAACTAGGTATGTGAAAGGGGTACAATTTATCAATGTAAGGTCTGTCAGTTGGACCTGGATGCGGAGCTTCCCCTTGTAAAACTTTGTTGAGTTCCCTTCTCAACTCCGGTTGGCACGGTGAATGGTACCCTTCTCTACCTTTTGAATCTCGTTACGGTGGCTAATTTTCACTCCCACAGCGATCACGTAAAATTATAATTACTTTAATAATTAACCCCTTTACTGTTATGCATCACTCCACTTCTCACCAAGGCAAACTGGATTTAGATGGTTCTGTGTACTGCAGTTAGCAACAAATCCTGTTGAACATTCACATCTGTATGATCCGACGGTGTTGTTACAGACGGAGTTAATTCCACAAGCATCTGGGGATAAGCATTCATCAAAATCTGCAAATGTTACAATTTACAAAGGTCATTTTGCGGTAATTTTCTGCGGGTACCACAGAATATCTTGCTAAACGGCCATAGAGGGCAGGAAATTTGACACAAATTTTTGTAATTTTACATCACGATTCGTTCTCTAGTCGTTTGCTGCAACGTGAACGTTTGAAGTTAACAGCTTTGTCAAAAGATTACCTGAAAGAGCGTCGATTACTTTCTTCTTAAAACTTTGACCACGGGGAACCCGAACGCTGTAAATTTACCCGTGTTCCTGAGTCTTGATGAGTGGTTTTGAGTCAAATTGAAGACGGTTTACCTAGGTGAAATGTTCAATCTTGTCGAGCGCGCGAGAGTCACGTCTCAAGTTTCCATTTTTAATTAACTCCCCTCTGAGGAGACAAACTCGGGTTTCAATTTTTTAAAAAAGAAAGCTAACATTTAATAATAATTGGAAACTTGAGATGTAACTGTCTCCGTTATAATTCAAATCCCTTCCAAAACGATAACTCAGGAACACAGGTACAAATAACAACGTCTTATGATACAGCTAATACGGAGTCCAGGTTCTTTGTGATCGACCAAAAGTCTAGCCCGTGTCACAGACGAAACCAAGAGACGAAACTAAACTCTGGTTACTGACCGGGGTAACCCGAAAACTTGTTAAGTCTGCGACGCAGGTTGTCTATCTAAAGTTTATACCTTATTGCAAGTATTGTACGTTTCTTTGAAGTATGGACAAATTTACTAATGTATAACTGTCAAAAAACAATTGTCTGCAGTATAGGATAATCTTATACCCTTAGATTATACTCTACCTCTTACCAATACAAACTGGACTCAGTGGGTCCGGTGCACCAGAATCAGCAACAAATCCGTTTAAACATTCACACCTGTACGAGCCAACTGTGTTATTACATACATGATTAGCTCCACAAACATCCGAAGATTGGCATTCGTCTGAATCTACGACCGTTACAAAGAAATTCTACATCAAAATGGAAGAAGGCTTTTACTAATTCTTCGTACAGCAGAGCGTCTAACAAATGAACTAAATTTAAAATAGAGAATAAACGGAGAATAAAGTTACTATGTCACGCTTTATTCATCTATTTTATTTATTATTATTTTTTTTACGCACAGTCAAACCCGGTAACACCGACACTGAGGGGCTTATAGAAAGTTCGTAGTAAAACCAAAGTCCGTATTAAAAGCGGGTTGAATTTAGAGAAAATGTCAGGGCTTTTTTCTCATGGACAGAGCAAACTGTCCGTGATAATGAGGTGTCCGTATTAAGCGGGTGTCCGTAAAGCAGGGTATATACTCTTAGGTATTGGAGCAGAGCGAGGGAGGGAGGGCAGTCAAGAATTAAACAATCTATAGCCTCCTCCTGCAATAACGTTACTATGTCACGCTTCGCACAAATCAAGGATAAAAAAGGTCCCACTCCTGACTGACTCACAAATGTGGATCACATCATAACGCTGCATAGCTTAGAGAGGGAAGAATTAGTGAGGGCACTTAAGAAACAAAGAAACCTCGTTTTCGACTGTGCGCGCGGGTACGAGGAATAACAGTTCATTAACTCAATTTTCCTTTTACTCCTCAACCGAAACTGCTTATTTGTTTTCTGGGTTTTTTTATTATTATTCTTACCAACACAAACTGGATTTAGTGGGTTCTGTGAACCGCAGAGAGCAACAAATCCAGTTAAACATTCACATCTGTATGATCCGACAGTATTATTACAGACAGAATTGGCTCCACAAGCATCTGAGGACAGGCATTCATCAATATCTGCAAATGTACAACATTCTTCATTAAGCCCAAAGAACGTAACCCGTGGTCAGTCCAAGCAATTCTTGCCTATCGTTCACCACGTTATTAGTTGGACACCCCCGGCCGGTATGCGAACAGCATTGCGGGGGCAGCTCAGTGTCTAGGCAAAGATAGATTACAGGCATTTCACTGAATGAGAATGGTCTTTGGGTAGTTCCCAGGAGAGAGCTTTAACTTTCTACCTGTAAGACTAGGGTGAATTCGAGGACGAGATTTTCTCAATACAAAGTACTGAGTTCGCACGCGTCAGTCAGCGTCATTTTGGCGGGAAGTTGTTGTCTTATTACTTTACTTGTTTTGGCGAGAATTTCATAGTGGCGGAAACAGATTATCAACGGTTAGAACTTTTATCTTTTTTTTTTTAATCCGTAGAGGGCTTATAGCCTCCTTCAATAAGAATAATCGGGTCGTAGTCTTCCTAGTCCTCAAACCTAAGGTCTTCGATCGAGATTTAACAGGACCGTCCAGGGAGGAGAAATGAAAAAGAGAGTTTGATATATCACTCTTGGATCATCATAGTGTTGATATTTAGCAATTATTGAATGAGGGTGAGAATCATCTGAAGAATTATGGATGAATGGATGAATTATTCATTCAAAATAATTCCTATTTAAAAAACAAGCTTAAGCATGCTTGCCTCCGTCGATGTTAAGTTCATCTCGATAGTGCATGTTTATAGGGAAATTTAGGAGATAAAGGGCTGTTCGGGTCTGCAAATATACTCCAAATAGCAGATGTCGTACGTCGAGTTGGCTTCTTGCTGTTCTTGCTATGTTTTTACACAATAGTTCGCCGTGAAACGAGTAAAATGCTCCGCCATTTTGCACTCACTACCAAAACAACCCAAACTCGTCCCCAGGTCTTCTCGGTTAACGCTTCAATAATCTCTTAATTGTCAAAAAGCGTTCTTACCTCCCTTAGTTTTTTTTTTTTATTTTCTTACCTATACACACTGGATTCACTGGGTCCTGTACACTAGAATTGCCAACAAATCCGATTGGACATTCACACCTGTACGAGCCAATAGTGTTATTACATACATAATTGGCTCCACAAGCATCTGGCGATTGACATTCGTCTAAATCTACAAAGTTTGCAAAGAAAAACTGTCAATGAAAATTGACTACTGTGTCACTTCTAAAAATTTTGCTTCCTACGCATGCCCGAACATCGGAAGCTGATCCATTTGAAACGGGAGGCCGCAAAGTGCCCGCCTTATAAGGGAACTTAAGCAAAGACGTTTTTGAGGGACGCACGGCAACCGGAAGTTAGGCTTTCTCCCTTTTTATATGCCTTGACGCTGACAAATTTGTATTGCTAAGTTTCTTTTCTCTTATTAAGACGGTTTATCCAAGAGTTTTAAACAAACCACTGCCCAAAGATGCAAAAAGTCCACTTCCGGTTGACGTCTGTCGCTCAAAAACGATGTTGCCTAAGCTCCCTATAAACAGGGGATTAGGACAGTTTTGGCCCATTGGAGCGAGCTTGTGACAAAGAAAACAGCTCCAATAGCTTCAAAAGGCTACTTTTGGCAAAATTCGTAGTAGGGAGGGGGGTCATATTAAAAAGTGCACGCCGCAATCAAGATGGTACCTAACAATGAATCTAACGGACAAAATTTCCAAGTTTCAAAGATTTTATTTCGCTCTAGAAGCATGGAACCTAGGTCCGATGGGCGAAGAGGACTGGACGGAGAATGCATTCGGCTATTCAAAGCCAAAGGAATGGCGAAAAAATGGCTTCAAAAAAATACTCAAAAAGTCCCATAAAGAAGAGACTGTATCAGGAGGCCATACAACGTCACTGCTTTTTAGACCACCTTAAGATCAGATCAAGGAAAGAATCACTTGACGATATCGGATCCCTGATGTTGAATGGAAAGGTTAAAATGGAAGGAGCTGTTCGACTGAAGAGCTGTCTATTATAATGATTCTTTATTGCCTTAGAGTTGGGACTTTCATCCTCTGCAGCCGAGAAATGCAATCTGAAGCCTGCACACAGTGATTTGGGTCGCAAAGACAGAAGACTAAAAAATTGAGATCAAAAACAGTACCTTACGATTTACTCGATATCAGACCCTTAGTTCCTAAGTAATCGATGAATCTGGCATGCCACACTGATAGTTTCTGTAAAAAATAACTTCTTAAGGGCGTTCGCGCTAATTGTTTCTACGCATTCCTACTGCGCACGTTTTTCATAGCGCAATATCACGCCAATATCACATTTAACAAACGTCGTTTTACGAGTGTTTCCCCTACAATGGATTTTCTTATCACACATGGACCACGCACTTTTTCTAGCTATCATGCAAAAACAATTTTGGCAAAAATGATTAATACTTTTTATTAAACAAACGTGAATTCTTTCGATGTTTAAAGGATTGTTCATTTTCCAATGAGTCAGTTTGATTTTATTCAGAGCCGCTAGGTCCTGTTTATTTGTTGCCACTTTCAACATCATTATCACTGTTTTAGAACTCTCTGGTGTCATTACAAACTGATCCAAGGAATTACACTTTCTGAAGTTTCCTTGCATTTTTTTCTTGGTCTTTATTTGAAAAAAATTAGCCTTCCTCGATCATTTTACTTCTTACCGACACAGACTGGATTCAGTGGGTCCTGTGCACCAGAATCAGCCACAAATCCGATTGGACATTCACAGCTGTACGAGCCAAAGGTGTTATTGCAGGTATAATTGGCTCGACAAGTATCTGGGGACTGGCATTCATCTAAATCTACGAATCAAACGTAGAAAGAAATTTCCACTTATGACATACAGAGTAATAATCAACCTGCCAAAGGTCAAGCACTCAAAAAGGCACATCATGCTTCAGTTGGAAATTTACGTTCTGTGTCGCCTTGATGCAGGGAGGGGCCGCATTCATTACAACCAACAACATGGTTTAATTTTCTTGAATTTTTATTTAAAATCTCTTTTCGACGCGAAAGCGTTAACCCTTTAAGCCCCAGTATCCACATACAAATTCCCCAAACTGATCTCCATACATTTCCTTAAAGAATTAGTTGAGAGAATTTGTTCAAAGATCAAAATATTTTCTCTTATTGATTCTCATAACTTATCTCTTTACAGTGTAATGGATAGTTGTAAGGAGAAAATTGATCT
The DNA here is from genome assembly GCA_038088405.1 of Porites divaricata. Taxonomy (NCBI): domain Eukaryota; kingdom Metazoa; phylum Cnidaria; class Anthozoa; order Scleractinia; family Poritidae; genus Porites; species Porites divaricata. The sequence continues at coordinate 25,231,601 of JBBMOI010000007.1, forward strand.
TGGACACTATTGGGACTTTTAAAAGGGTTAAAGAGTAAATGAGTAGAAGCTAGAATTAGAAGTAGCCTCTCCCTTCATCAGGCCGGCCTAGGGCAACAAGGAAAGCCTATGGAGAGCTTTCACATGACGTCAAGGCCGCCATGTTCGTGCACCCAAACAATGCAATGCAACGGCAGCCATGTTGATGTCCAAATTAAACCAATTCTGTGAGAGTTAAACCTTTTTCTTATGTAAAAACGTTCTTTTGTTCCTTTAAATTTGCATGGCTGCGGGGGTCACGTAAGTGAAAACGCTTTATTTAATCTACCACATCAATCTTCATCCTGACAGATTCAATGAACACTTCTCACTTTTAACTCATTTATCCTGCTTCTGGCATGTTTCTGCTAATAGTGGAGCACTAATAAGATATATAAGCAAACAACCTATGCGGGTTTATTTACTTCTCACCAGTACAAACTACATTAACTGGTTTCTGGAGACCGCAGTCTGTAACAAATCCAGTCAAACATTCACATCTGTATGATCCAACGGTGTTATTACAGTCAGAATAGACTCCACAAGCATCTGGAGACTGGCACTCATCAATATCTGCACAGATATAAATCACAGGCAAACGCCCTTAATACGGACACTGAGAGGGTCATAGAATATGAAAGGGGTATTTTCCCTAGGGACAAACCAAACTTTATTATATAAACACCAATGAAATACCAGGTGAGCTTTCGCGCGAAAACGTGATATCTTCACATGTGAAAATAACATGTTATCAAAAAACTGTTTAAGTGAAGTGGTTTTGTATTTCACAGGCGTTTATATAATAAATAGAACATTACATGGCCGCTTGGAGATACGAAATTTCTCTTCTCATGTCGAAAAAATATTTCACGAGTGAGCGCATCGAATGAGTGAAATATTTTTCAATTCAACACTCGAAGAGAAATTTCGTATCTCCGCGCGGCCATGTAATATCCTCTATGTCCGTAATACAAGAGGTGTCCGTATCAAGCTCGTGGCCGTAAAGCGGGGGCCACCAAAGTCTGCATAACTTGCAAAAAAGCTGTTACATACGATAGGGCAGAGTAATAAAATTGTCATTCGACGTATATCACACTCATCCAAAACATACTGAATTTTAAACCATTCCCAACGCAAAACTGCAGTATGAAGTTCTAATTAATTACCACTGAAGCCAATGAGGCAATTCCATTCAGATTGTAGAGCGGATTTAGATCCAGGATTGAGTCTTTAAACTTGACGTATGTTAGTATCACTCGCCCGGGTAGACCAAGTAAGAGAACGTATATTTCGAGCCACCAGGAGGGCAAAAGCCGTTACATTAAAAAATCTTCAAATCAGAGCAAACTGTTCAGACTTTAGGCCTGTTAAAAACGTTGTGCCTGCCGTGCTAAGCTGGCTCGACTGTAGCTCGACTGCAGCACGACACTAGCACGACTTTTGGTTTCAAACATCGCGCTACTGCCGTGCTAAAGTCGAATTTAATTCGAGTAATTGAGTTCGGCACGAAAGTAGCACGACGTTTGAAACGGGTCTTAAGCTTCTGATCAGGTTTACCTGTAGATACTTTCAGGGTATAAGACCACGCTCCTCTAGGCAATTTTTGATTTTTTTTCTTTTGGTAGAATTAATGCATTAAAAAGAGAAACTTGAACAAATTCATACTGATCGAAAGGTGAATATTCGCTTGTGAGAAAATAGAGGAGAATATTTAACTCGCAAATACAGCCGACTGGAGAGTTCAGCAGCCGCTGAGGATGATCATATGCACAGGTTCCACTAGATCACATTTTCTGAAGTTTCTTTGCAAGACCACTTTACTTCTTACCGATACAATCTGGATTAAGTGGGTCCTGTACACCAGAATCAGCAGTAAATCCGATTGGACATTCACACCTGTACGATCCAACGGTGTTATTGCAGGTATGATTGGCTCTACAAACATCTGGGGACTGGCATTCATCCAAATCTACAAAAGTTAAGAAACAAAATTGCACATGAAGCAAAGATAATTAAGCAACTACAGATCAAGCCCTCAAAGGGCTAGCGATAAATGCTACACATGACATTAAAATCGAGAAAAATATTATCTGTCATATGATTTAAATTCCCGTCTCCGACTGTAGTCTGGACTGTAGTGAACGTCGTTTGCAGGTATTTCCATATTTGGGCAGGACCACGTGTTGTGTGTGTGTGCGTGTTTTTAAATAGACACCATCTTTAAAGTGTATTTTAAATTACTTGTGTTTGCCACTTGTGAAACGAGCGCTGATTGAGTATAAGGAGACAAGAATAGTAATAATCCTGAGCAGTTTACCAATGACCTCGAATGCTCCCTGTGATCGTGTTGGTGAGCGGCCAGCCACACTGGCACGGTGCGTGACAAAACTGGAAGATGAATTGGAGTTTTAATACACAAGCAACAGCAACTGATAGGCGGCATAAAAGAGCTTTAGTTTTGCACTTTGCAGGGCAAGCAGCCCAACCACGCGGGCCTAACAACATCATGTCGCATTACTTCAGCTATGTTTAAGTACTAAATGTACATAGACAAATGACGAAAGAGACAGGGGCACCCAAAGAGAATCTAGTTCAAAACCACTTAAACATAGCATTGTTGAACGTATTTTAGTATTTAAAATACTAAATAGGCATATTTTTATCCCCAAAGAATTTTTCATCTGTTCGGATTTCCTAACTGAAAGTCTAAGGATCAGAAAATTATAGGGATCAAAACTTACCTTTTGGAAAACTTCAGCCAGAAAAAAGGCTCCGTTAAAATTCATTAAAAATGGGCAATTACACTATTTCTAGATGTTCGAAAATCCTAGGAGAGGCAGCCAAGCAAGAAATTTTACAACAAATATTCCGAACAAATCGTCTTCCAAACACATATTTGCCAAAAATTGACGTTGAGTGCCCCTGAAGAGAAATGTCTGCTGTAAGGAAACTAGTCCCGGTTCAAAAATCAGAAACAATTTTGCGATATTATAGTTTGCAAAAGGAGAGCAAGCCGAAAATTGCCTTTATGCTAAAGTGAACATTAGTCTCTGTACGGAGTCTGGAAGTAATTCTTAACAACCCTCCATCAGTACTGACAAGGAGATGCTAGGGAACGATAATGCACGTGCATAGTGCACATCGGTGGCATGTGCTTAAGGGCATCCCTTCCCTCTGAAGGGGACTCCGTTAACAGTGACTTTGACAATTAAGCCAGTTATCTTTCCATCACTCAAGCGAATCACGCGTTGATTTATTAATTAGCTCGATTTCCTTGCTGAGGCCAACAATAGTGGAAACTATAAAACCCGCTCTGAACCACTACATTTGACAATTAAGCTTCATCACTGAGTTTATCGTACCGCACTCCAACTGCGCTATCTCGATCCTGTTTTCCATGTTCCACACGCAATGAAATTCGCTCCAGTCCTCACTCGAATATCGTAAAGAATGAAAGTGATGCGCGCGCACCTCGAGCCGCTCCAATGTGATTACGAGAGCGATGAATCCTTCCCCCGCCCACCCTTTTTTTCATGATTTTGATAGGAAAAGAAACGTGATTCCCATCTGAATGCAGGAAAAATTGACAGAAATCTACGGGCGCTTTTGGTTAATTTTCTAAATTGTATGGATTGAGTCCTCGGAGGTGGGAAGGGCATTTACTAGGGGGATGTTTGGGTAGGGGCCCTCGTCAGCGGCGAAAGAGCAAGATGGCCACGGCTTTAACACAAACGTGAACCACTCATTACCAACCTTCACTCCCCTTCCAAAGGCCTCTGGTCCAGAAAGACACCCTGTTCAAATGCTTAACCTTATTAAGACTGAATCAACACCCACAAAACCATGTCGTGTTCAACAGCATATCCTTATTGCGGTTGTTACCAAAGACGATAATTAAGCATTGTAGTGTGGAGTTTTAAAGGGTATGGTGAATTCCTTTCTTTATTACGTGAATTTTATCATCTTCTTGACTGAGTTGATTAGTTAATTACAGCCGTGAACCAAGTTTCGTCGTAAATCTATGGCACATACGTTATTTTACTAGGGACAACAAACCTGTATACTGCATAATGCAGTCAGCAACAAATCCAGTTGAACATTCACATCTGTATGATCCAACGGTATTGTTACAGGTATAATTGGCTCCACAAGCATCTGGAGACAGGCATTCATCTACATCTGCAGTGGTTTAGAAAACAAAAAAAAAACAGAGAATTAAATAAGCTAAAACCAACAAACAATCCATTTCCTCTTAACATTGACATGTTTTTTTTTTTACATGACAAGCTTAGAGCTCTCTCTCCAGACCTAGATCCCTCAAAAACCTAGAAAATTTATCACTCAACCAAAGCATGCATAGAGTCATAATTTCATATCAGATTTGCAAAGTTCTACTATCGTTGATTAACATGAGTTCCATCAATAAGCATACCTTTTGTTCTTCAAAAAGGCTCCACTACAAAAAGCTAATACAGTTTACTCCCTAACAAAAACGTCTATGGGTTGCCAGGATTTGCTATGTTAAGAGCAGTTGTCTGTAAGATTCGAACTATATTGAAAAGTCGCTGCCACACTATCTCACCGAATTGGCTAAAAATTGGCATGTAGACTTGATTTGGGGTCTTTAGTAAGGAATAGGTAACTTTAGGTTCTAATCCCTCCTATTTCGGAAATTACCGACACGGCCGGTTTTGGGGTGCTTCGGACCGGCGCCATATTGGTTAATAGAAGATGTTCTTGAGCCTTCGACTACAACCCTGTCTTCAAATCTTATCTTCCTTTGCCGATACACATTGAAAGAACTATCCCTCTTCATTGTATTTTTAGAAACTACTTCGAAATTGACAACATTTTCGCAACGATCGATTAAACTTTTGGTGGGTATATATTTTGAATTTTTTACACCCGTAAAATTAACAGAAATTCAAAGGCGTATATCTCTCTTGCCACATCGCTTTGAAGGTTGCCACTCAACCTGAATACTCATCGTTTGTAGTTAAATCTAGTTCGTTAATAAAAAAATTGGGCAAGTTTAATGGAGCAGAAACAAAAGTAATGAATGGAAGAGTGTTCTAGCGACTTTGTCAAAGCTTTGCACCGATTACTCGCCAGGTGTCAAAATTACAATCGATCATAGAAATTCTGTCACTAAATCTGAGTGGTCTATACAACAAAATTAGCCTCTGTAATATAAGCGATAGCTCTGCTGCGAAAAACAGTATAAAAAGGCAGATTGAATGAGGAAAAGGAAAATGAATTTGTTATATTTATGCTACGACGCGTAAGTAAAATGCAGCCATCACAGTCAAACTGGAATTTTCCTGATTTTCCTCCAGTTCCTTTATCGAAAACAGAGCTTTTAAAATTAACCATAATAATGAAAATTGAAATGTATTACCTTACTCGACGACAAAGATGCCAATTTCCACCTTGATCGAAAAAAAGTAATATTTTCCCACGCATATTGCGGGTCGATCGTCACGTTCCTTGCATGGCGTTACAACTCATGTGAAAACCGCCTGGTTTCAAACAACTGAACTGAAGAATCCGTGAAAATCGTAGCCAGACAATAAATAATGGCATTGATATAAGTTATCATTATTAGTGAGCGAGGATGCGATGATAGTTCCAGCTACATGTATTTACAGCGTTTGAAGATTCAGTCAAACTCATGAGACATGAGCCCTTGAAATAAACATCATTACTTCCGGTTTTGCAAATTGGGCGTAGCAAAGTAATAAATAGACTCATTCTGTCTTGTACACCATTAACAACAGTTTCAGTTATTTTGTTTCAATCACGCAACTCGTTTTGAGGAGATTCTTGGTCTTTCCATAAAGTGTTTTGCGATAAACAGGAAAATTGGTTTGGAAGAGGTTGAGAAGAATGAGGGATGATCACAGGAGATAAGAAAAGTCCCCAGTCACCCCACCGAGGGGCTTCAAAACTGTGCGCAAATGCCCCACCCTAGGGACAATTTCAGACTTTAGTTTTCTTGAAAAAGCTTAAAATCGCTAGTCCATGTATGGATAACTCAAGAGAGTCCTAATTCTAAATAAAGGAAACAGCAAAGAAAATTCAGTTAGCGACCAGAGTGTTTATCCGATATCGAGAATAGTAAGGGTGTTCTTTCACGGAATGACTGAAGATGTGTCTGCAGTTTAATGTAAAATAATTCACCATGCTCACGGACCTTTCGAAAATATAAGTGTACCGATTGATAATATCAGTGGTAAAAAACGAACGCTTTTTACTTTAGGACGATGACGTCATCATACAAAAGGCATCCTCATTTTCTAAAGGTCAAAAACTAATTTTCTCTGCTCGTAAACTCAAAGCGCCTCTGAAGACAAGTAGTAGTAATGTGCTTGTTAGTAAGACGTCCACTAAGCTGTGCCCATCGTACATAACCTATTGCATTTTCCATGTTAAAGGTGCGGCGCTTATTAGGGAGCGCCGCTTATTTCAACTACGGGTAAAAACACTAAGGGGAATATAGAGAGAACTCAGACTTCGGCAAGAAAAAGGACAAATATGCACACCTCGAACTGCTATATGAACCTGGTTTCGAAAGTTCCCGTACATTAAAACTTTAGAACTCACTAGTAGGTCGTGGTCTTGTTTGTCAAGCGATATGGTTTTGGTATCTTTTTATATCAAGCGCCGTAACAAAGGTAGGGCGTTTATTTGTAAATGAAATTAGCGCTACGGCGCCTATTCCGTTGCGGCGTTTATTCGAGAAGCAGTGCTTAATCGATCATTTACGGTAACTGCTTGGAAAAAAAAGAAAAAATGAAAGATATAATCTGTCACTTGGGAAGATAACCTTGATTTCATAGGTTCGTTGGTGTCAAACAGGTAACGTAGTGCTTTCGTCATTTGAAAAATTGGAAATTTTTGTTCTATTTTCCCTTGGCTTGGTGCCTTAGTGGTATATGCTTGTTTGGTCTTTATGTGAGCTCGGCTGAATTCATTATAGCTTTTCTTTCAAATACATACTAGAAAAAAAAAAACGTTGCTCAGTTTCTACTTTTAGAGCACTGTCCAGTCAATTAAGTTTTTTTTAGTCAGGGAGAAGATCGTTTTTTGTTAACCTTTATAGATTATTCTTACGCACCAGGTGATCTGTGACGTCATTGCGAGGGCCTGGGGAACGAAATTTTAATGCCGTATCCCATAAACCAACGCGCGCACCAATTCAATTCAATTCAATCTGTTCCCGTCAGCTTTGGTTTATGGGATACGGCATTAAAATTTCTTTCCCCAGGCCCCCGCAGTAACGTCACAGATCACTTGGCATGTACGGGCCTGAGGAAATGTTACCTGAAAAGAAGCTACGATCCCAACTTTCTACCTTCGAGTCTCGACCTTTTCCCTAGCCATAAGTTTTTCCCTCAAGGAATTTTTCTTTGTTTTACATAATGATTGATCTTGCATGCTTATCCTGCGATTTTTAAGGCTTAGTCCTGTACCTTATTCTGATGAGAGCTACTTTATGTCGCTTTCCCCGATCTAACAGCTCCTCACTGAACAAAAACGGTTTTAATTGTGTCTATTCAGGGAACTAGCTAATATTTTTCCAGCGGTACGCACGTTGTTCCCAATTCCCCATAGTCCCTGTCTTAAGCGCTTTCATGTGCATTGGTTAAATTTTCTATGCATAAGCCTACTATGGTTGTAATCGTGCGCGCATTCTGGCGTCATTTATCCTTAAAAAATTAGTTTATTGAAGAAAGGCTGAAGTAAAGGTGTCATGAGGCGTTTGTGTTTTTATGAACTATTTGACGCGGTCCTCTTTTTACGGCTTATGTCCGTTGGTGAAATTGCTACTTGGGTTTTCTTGGATTGAAAAGGGCGGGCTCTTTCTAAACGCTGCCGTTGTTTATGGGACCTTAGTATTCGGAACAGAATCAGTCGATGGCAAACAACGAAAATACTCTTATGTGGTAAGTTACAGTGATGAACTTTGCCTTGAGATGGTCATTTTTTGTTTGTACCTTCAGTGTTGATCCGAAAATTTTTTGTTATGGATGGGAGAGGGAGGGGGGGCAGAGATCAGAACATGCACCACGTGTTGTTTACGAGACATTAAAGATATGGAAACTGTTAAACAGTCTTCTATATACAAATCAGAATAGTTGCAAATGCTTAAGGGAGGCCCTAACTATACAATGATTAGAAGGGCAATATTTGGAAAGGTGCATGGTCATGGAGTTTAGGAGATTTGACTAAGCAGCCAATTTCCCGCCAAACATACTGGCGTGGAGTGGCGCCAAAATTGTGTTCGCTCGCCCAGGGCTGGCTCGACTTTTGGGATACGGTCATAGAGTTTAATATAAACAATGAGTTCATCATCTATATAGCCTGCTCGCCCCAAGGTGATTGCATTTTGCTTTTCAGAGACCCATCAGTTACTTTTTGACCCTCTCCGGAATCAGAATTTATGTCCGTGTGGTGTAATACTGGTGGTGAGGTCAGTCTACAAGCCGAGTCGTGAAAAACACCGACACTTTAGCCTTTACGTTCAAAACATTTCTGGCTATCGGGAAAAGAAAAGAAGGAGCTTAATATACCAAAATAAAATTTCATTTCAAATTTCACTTTGTGACCGTTCAAAAATTATTGTGAATCAGACTGAGTGAAAGTTCACTCAAATAGGGGGGCGAGGGGGTGGGGGAAGGAATTCTTAACAGTTTTAGTTTGCTAGAAAATTAAAAGGTACGAGAAAAAACTGGGCGAAATGCAGAATACACGCAAGAAGAAGAAAGAGAATAAAAAAAACTTTCTGTTCAAAGTCGGTTGAAACGTTTAATAGCGTCAAGAAGACTGAATTGGATTAAGGTTGTTCATTTCACTTCCGTTCCAGCGTGCAGTTGCGCTTGACCTACTAAAAATAGCTTCGTTTCCCACCGATCATTCCATGTCATATTTTTCCGACTTTTAGGGGGTGTTTACATGAGAAAACTCGCACCGGCGCGAGTTTCATACCGACATGACTTTTTGATTTCGTACCGCGTTTACATGATGACTGGGTTATTTCTCTCTCATCTCGTTATTTGAAGGTACACTTCATGTTGATAAAATGCACGTATGATTCAAAATCGCGAACATTAGACCGATTTCACACCGAAACGGGTGGTCGTTTCGTGTTTACATGATACCGTTGCGAGATTTCGTACTGGAGTGAAATTCTCGCCCCGGTGCGACAACCGGAGTGAACTCACGCCGGAGCGACTCGCGCCGGCATGACTTTTTGTGGTGGTACCATGTAAACAAATGTAGAGCCATGAGAGGGAACCGGAGTGAACTCGTCGCGGCGCGAAAGTCGCCCCGGTGTCATGTAAACACCCCCTTATTCAGTAATGACGGTACGATCACGTAATTTGACTTGATGAGTTCTTTAACTTCATTTCATGTACTAGTTTTATATCTTACGCCGGAAAGATCTGCCAAATGTGCATAGAAGCAAAGGTAGGTTCCTGTTTACACGTGTAATATCGAATACCATATAATTCGCGTAAAGTCGCAGTGCACGGTTTGTTTTTCTAGCCTTTTGATAAAAATTGACAAAGTTTACGTTATCTTTGCCTGAGAAAATATGTAAGTTGTAGCTTTATACAGCGAAATACTACAGAGAAAATTGTAACTGTGCACACGAGCGGCTCCCGATTGGTCTGGCAAATCGAAGAGCGAACTTGAGCTAGTACTGTGTGTAACAAAATGTATAATTTTCATTTTAGCGCATATTTCAAGCTCTTCGCAAGATCAGAAACAAAAGATCATCTTTTTACACTACAAGTGAAGGTTTTTTAAGCGATAGATAGGCTTTAAGAGGCACGATCAATTTTTAAGAATTTTCTTTTCAAATATTCACCGAATTTCGTTTGGGAGTTTTAGCGGCCAAATGGCTGAACCATTGCGCATTCATGCAATTATAGTTCTGCTACATTACATTTGCCCAATTATTTTATTCAGCAGTCTAACTTATCTATAAACAAACTATGTTTAGTTAAAATGGCTTAGTCTAAATCGATGTGGCATGGGTGATATTGACCTTCCAATTTCTACCAAATTTGTGTAACTTTTAAGTACCGAAAAAGTGCCGTGAGAAGCTATAGCCGTTCGTAGCTCAGGCTTAACCATTTTCAGATAAGAGTAGGTAAATGAAAGGAGGAAGGATAGTTCTTTGTGACTGTATGAGTCACGATTAAGTTATTTCAATGATAAGGCTAGAATTAATTATAGCAAACCTCTTTCAGTTCACCAACATGGCGGCCCCTCGAGGCCTCGTCAAAACTGTCATTCCTGTATCTTTGAAACCAAAGAGAATTCGAACCTTAGAATATGCATTCAGTATTTAGGACACCATTCTAAGACTACATGCCAAAAATCAGCCAAATCGATGAGGTACCGTGTCAGGCCGAAGTTCGAATTTTACAGACAATCACTCTTAAGGGTTCACAGCTTAACACTGTATAGAATTGTGCACGTCATCTCAAACCAATGAAAATATAAATGAGTGAATAAATCATGAACAATAAAATTTATCTTTCTCCACAAATTCGGGAAAATGCAGTACATTTATGAATAGCTACCAAAAACTAACAAAGAGGGCGGGAGCTCCATGGCTTAACTTATAGCCAGTTTAAACAAGCTCAATTATTTTTGACCTAATTAAAACGATATCTGAATAATTATGCATCAGTCAATTCCACCTGCGCCCAGCCCCCCCCCCCCCCCCGGGCTAACCCCCGGGAATTAGCCTTTTTTTCTCATGGATGGCAAATTCCCGGGGGCTGGAGCACTTAAGCTGTCAAATGCCCGGCGGTGGGGACGAAAGTAGAGGGCGAATGCCCCGCCCCCGGGATCGTTTTAATCCCAGTTTTCATTTTCGTGCGCTGCAATAGATCGCAAAGTTGTTCTAGCAAAGAAATGAAGCGTGTTTTGAGGCCCAATTCACGTTTTCTGGAGTTCGAAGGTCGCAAAATGACTTGAATGAGTTGGCAGCAGTTGCAAACCGATGATGAAAAACCATTCAGGCACAAAAACACCGCTAAAATTGTGGCCTGATGTGAAACGCGTAAATATTTCTAACACAGACGTTTTTAATTATACATATTGTAGTCCTTGATTTCAAATTTGCAAGCTTTTAATATTTCCAAAAGCCGGAATTTTATTAATTACCATATAGAATGAATCAAATGCGGCCTGTTGCGAAAAACGCGACAATTCATTCACGCTCTCGCTATTTGCTTTGAAATTATGGCTTTTTAGATTACAGTACACATTGAAATTATAAAAAACATATCTTTAAAAACGTCGACAAGTTTTTCTAGCCCTTGCTGGACAAGCCAATCCGCCACAAACTGCTGATCTTTATCTCGGAAATTCTCCATGTTGACCACGTTTTAAAGTTAACAACGTGCATGTCAAAAGCCCGGGGGTGCCCCCGGGGTTGGCCAATGCCCGGCCCCCGGGTCGCGCTAAATTAGCTAAAGCCCCTCCCCCGGGACTGACAAGGCTGGCAAATGCCCCGCGGTTGCCCGGAGGGGGGCTGGGCGCAGGTGGAATTGACTGATGCATTACTACAAGTTCATACAAGAACAGTGCAGTAAAACAAGAAAACAAACAAACAGAAAACAAAGTACAGCAGAGCAGACTTTACGAAAATGCACGCTTTAAAAAAAAGCAAAGAAATATTTTACAAGTTCTTAAACCGAAGTAAACCGGCCGTTTGAGATGTGAAAGAGGCTGACACTTAGGTTCAAGGAACAATTCAACAAAACTTTTAACTGCATGAAATTTTACAAGTGCATGTCGATAATTGCAGTTTTAACGATTGCACACTTGTGCACTTGTAAGTTAAATAACAGCCCTATAGTAATTTGCATCTCATTGAATAATAAAAGAATAACAAAACAACAGTTTTGTTTAGGTTATAAAAAGCCTCATTATCTCGTGCCTTGCTTCCAGACAAAGCTTACCGCACGCTGTGTTTGCTCATCAAACTGTTTTGTACAATAAATTACGGAATAACTATATCAATTAACTCCAGCACTTATTTGAAATACCTGAAAATATGAGAGAAAGAAGCCCCAAACCACTGACTGCAAGCAACCAAAGATGTACGTTGCCCAACATGCTGGATGTCAACAACTTGTTTGCAAGCTGAGTTTTTTCGGCTATGGCAGGACTAAAATGTCTGCAGCTACGTTACAAAATCACGTGGTTAATTTGAGACAATTTCATTGGCTCCCAGTGAAATGCAACGACCTTTCCCCGCGAGAGTGACGTTTTGTCGATCTGACGCGGTCGCTTGCGCATCATGGCGAAGCGAAGCCGGCCAGAATCGATGCGAAATGCAGCGCTCCTTGGGCTCATGAGCCGAATTTAGAAACTGGCGTTCGTCGAAGGGGTAGATATACGCTCTTCGGTCTGGCTGGTGGGAATTTTAGGGAGATCGATCGCTTTGTTTGGAATTTATTGGCCTTCGCGTGGCGAGTGTCGGCTGGAAGATCTCCAGCCTTCCCTTCTTTTATAGTGTTCAGTACTCGATGGAAAGAAAGTCGACGAAACGGCGTTTAAACCGGCTGTGGGACACAGAGTGGCTATGAACTTAAGGTAAAGGAGCTTTTTGAATCAATATTTCGCGTGATCATGATTTTTTTTTCTTAGCGTTGTAGATTCGAATACATGTGATAAGACTCGAACAGTAAGGGCCCGAATCACTGTGTAATAATGCAAGAAATATCGACCTTTGTTATCTTAAAGGCTATTACAACAAACAGACAAACAAGAAGACTTCATATCTTTAAGATTTTTGCATTTATTTGGCATCAGATAATACCCTAATACAGAGATGCCAACCTCTGGAGACCTAAAATCGGGAGACTGTCTTTTTTTTTACTTCCCCCCCGGAATTTCAACGACCGCCCCCCCCCCCCCCGAAAATTGACCAAGCCCCCTATGGGAATGAGTTAGGACATTATATAACGTCTTACATGATGTACATACTATCAAAATTCGAATGCTAGAAATAATCTTTGTCAATGACAAAAATGCCCCAGAAACCGTACTGCGAATAAGAAAACTTCAAGTTTTGAGCTAAAAATGGGCTAAATCTCAAACTAAGACTGTTTTATTTTTTACTAAGTATTCAATATTTATAGTGAACGTAAAAAGCGGGAGATTTATGTACCAAAGCGGGAGAGTGGGAAACGGGGCAAAAAAGCGGGAGAGTTGGCATCTATGCTAATCGTAATAATTCTAGTATACTCTGACCAAATTTGACCAAATAACCTCTGAAGCCCGAACCCACACATAGTGCGCTTGGGCTGCCTGTGGTTGTAGCGTACAGCAACCATAGTCAGAGTAGTTTTGAGAACAGAATGACAGGCCTGCTCCCGCATGAAAGGGTGCTTTAAAATCCAAACATTGAGGATGGCTGTAGACTAAATTCGGGTTCAGCAAGGTGAAGGACAGAGCAGCAAAAAGCAAGTGAATTGTGATCGAAAGCAACAACATTGTGTAATAAATATTATTGTTCAGTCGCACTAAAACACTTGCAATTTGAGATGACTTCCGGTTGCATGGAATAAGTTAGGGATACAGTCAACTCTCTTATAGCGACCACTTTACAAATAACTGTTTTGTTTCTCAGTCAAACACTGTCTCAAAAACTCTCTCGTAAGCGACCACTACGTAAATTTCTTAAATGACTGCGACCACTTTTTGGGCCAGAAATTTGACGTATTCTTTTTGTTTTCAGTTTCCGGTAAGCGACCACCGGACATGATCAGGTATGATTGTAACAAAACCATTGCTCGAATGTCACAAAAGGTTATTTTTGAACTGTAGGTAAAAAGGTTGATTGTTATCATGTTCCTACAACGTTTCATCAGTTCCAAGCGCTATTTGAATTTTAAAACATCATTAGCAGTTCTCTATTTGCCTCATTTTTGCTAGTAAGATTATAACTTTATGTAATACGTTAATCAGTTCAGTTTGAGTTTTTTTCTTGATTTTTCCCATAGACGACCACCTCCTGTAAGGTGGTCGCTTACAAGAGAGTTGACTGTAGTTTATAGTTGGGATAAGAAAGAGTACTGTAGTATCCTCTTTCAAAGGTCGAGCCTCGTGCCTCTTCGCGTAGCTGCTCGCACGAGTATGCGATGGGCGCGTGTGCACCTCGATCATTTCCCGCGCTCTGTCCCTGAGGCAGTTCAGACGTACTGTCTGCAGGAGCCCATAGAATAGTATTACATATTTCAGTTTTACTCCCAGTCAATCGAATAAATTTAAAGTCGACTCTCCAACCCCGATCCCCTCTATATAACATGAATACTATTACGGAATATTTTTCACTCCTTAAGTCAGTCGAAATAACTTAACGGTCGACTCTAGACTCCAGCCCCGATCCCCTTTATATGTGAAAGGAATGGAATGCATACTACGTATATATACGCCGCAGGCACAACAAAGGAAAAAAACTCAATCTGTTGATTGAGTTTTACATCCATAGTCAATTTCGTCTAGTGCTGTAGAAACCAGCCTTACTTCCACCTCTGAAACATTTTAAAGAAACCCTGTTAATTTCGGCTGTTATGTGGCCTATGCCAATAGCCTCCCACACATGCGTTTTCACAGATTTGCTCCCTTCAGGAGGGGGGAAATTAACGGCATCTTTTTAAAATTAATTTTGTTACCATGGGCCACGTGGCCCGATGGGGGTGAGGTAAAGCAGGTTATTTGGGGGAAAGGAAAGGCTAGAGACTCTGTTTTTTTCCCCAAATCAGTGTTAAGCAACAGCTACTCCCTTTATCTATCCTCTCTTTGTAAAGTACATCAGGGAAACAAGGGAAATTCTGAGCTTCCTCAAAGCCTTTCTTAAAATGAAAGGCTTTAAAGATGCCAGAATTCGCCATGTTGCTCTTTACAAACTAAAAGTGAGTTTGTCCTATAGGTGATAATTATATTATCTCAGATACTTTTCTGAAACTTGCCAAAGCCGGGAGAGACAATCTGAGAGAAAAGTTCGCTATTTGCGCATTCCCGATAATACACCTCGTATTTTTTGCCCCCTCTGACCACTCCAAGCCCCCACGCAAAATTTTGTTGGGGCATAGGGCTTTCTTCATTTCCCTTTGCTAAGCCCCGTTGATTCACCATTGATTGAAACTGATTTGGTAAATAATTGATTCAAGGTTTTCAAATTTACTATGGTATCTTGTTGCAATGCCACTTAAAGTCCACTTGTTCGTTCGTATCATTTTTCCTATACTTTTGTCCTATACTTTTCTGATAGGATCTGAACTTGTAGCTTTGAACTGAAGCCAAACTCAGACAGCAAGAAAAAAAGGGGTTCATGGAAAAGTTGGTTTTTAGGGCTCTTTCAGTAGCAAAAACAAAACTTATCCACTCTCTATATATGCTAATAGCTTTAGAAGGAGGCGTTGAGTAGTCTTTTGACAAACACGCCATATTTTCTCGACTAAACGCAGAGTCTACAACGGTAGTATTGAAAACAAAAAAATGAAAAGTGGATATGAAAGGATCACCATCGCTTCGTAACAGGAGCGGAGCTCAATCTGGTTCGTAAACAAAGAACTGATGTTCGAAATCTGATCACCATGGTAATCTGCATACAAATTAAGTGAAAGGAAAATGAAAGAGCCATCTTTGGTAGTAAAAGTACAATGTGTTAGATGTACGAAAATGTGGTGATAAATAAGTTTATTGCAATCAGTGTATAACTTAAGCTCAATTGCCGCCGCTCTCCTGGGTAATCAAGCCTATGTAAAACTCAAGCAAAAATAACTTTAAAAATTTTGTGAAGCCAAATTGTTCAACGCTCGCGCTCGCGCGCTATCGCGGGCAAAAGCCAAAAGCTGACTAGGACCCAGTCTCTTGTCACAAAAACACAAAATGGCAGCTGTGGGGAGCGAGTTATCTATTGTGATTCTTGGAACTGGAATAAGCGGTAATGTTTCTTTCGTGAAAGGCGAGGGGGTGGGGGAGTTCCGACTTCGAGCTAAATGTTCGTTATTTTAGATTTCAGACATTAAACCTCAGACTTGCGACCTGGGATCATAAATTTGGAGGGATTTTCATTTGCATACAGCTGATTTGTATGGGATGGTATGCTTAATACTATTCAAGAAATGACACACTGCTTGATAAGCAAGTATTCCCATAGATGATAGATAATTAATAGGGGGTAATTAGAGGTCGTGATATTGCTTTGCGTATTGTTTTGATCAAAGTCCAGATTTGACAAGTTGAGGTTGAAGTTTGTTACGCACACCATCCCCCCCCTTTCCCCCAGAGCGGGGGTGGGTACTTCCTAGTGGTCCACTAGTGGGTATGTGCCCCTGGATGGGGTGGCATTTTCACGACTGGATTTACTTCTATGGGGTTACACATTTTCAGGATTTTGGGGGTCAGAAAATTCAGGTACGTAGGGAGTTAAAAATAGAAAAGATTTCATACACACCACTAAGTTGAGGGTGGTAAAGGGGGGGTCTAGATCACGTTTCACAGAAAATAAAATGGTCCTTTACCAATTCACGAGAAACAAAGACATAATGAAAATCACAGTTCACGGCGAATTAAACATTTGTTTCTTGTTTAATTCATGGAAAATAATTTTGCTAAATCACGCTTCACGGCTGCTATGGAAATCACTATTCACAAGGAAAAAATTAGCCATTTCACATTTCATGGGAAAAAAAGGACCGATCACCAGTCATGAAAATACCCTTTACCACCCTCTATGTTTAACAAAATTAATATGTCAGTTGATCTCAGGATGATCAAGTTAAAATTAGGCTTTATAAGGAAGATGCATTTACATAAAATGACCAAGATGAGATTGTGAAAATTACTTTTTCCCAAAGTGACTAAGATGGGGTCTATAATGGCCAAAGAATAGAATATAATGGGGTAGCTGGGTTCTGAGAGGACAGTGGCACATACAACTGAAAAAAGAAGCTCTAGGTGTTACCAGCAAAAGCCTTCTTGAATGAGTATGTCTTAATGGCTCTTATTCCAGAGGGTAATTTATTCCATAATCCAGGCACTGCTACTTGGAATAATTTGTCTCCAAGAGTGTTCTTGGTCTTAACCAGTGGTGGCATTAACAACAGTTTAATTCTTGCTCAAATGCAGGTTATATCGTGTGCGTTATTTTAAATCTTGATTAAGTTACAAATATAGGATGGTACGGTGCAACACCATAAATTGCCTTAAAACTTAGGATCAATGTTTTATACTCAATTCTCCTTGAAAAAAACCTGCAGTTCAACTCTTATAAGTGACCACCTCCCGTAAGCGACCACTAACTCTTTGTATTTTAAGTAGTCACCTGCAGGATTAGTTTGACTGTATAAGTCTGCAAAATTTTTTCAAAGATATGAAGTCTGACAACTGAAGTATGAAGTTTGAACCTCTGAATTTTTAAAGTTTCTTCAGTCCCTCTTGCTTTGTTATTGACTTTTACTTCTGTCAAGTTGTTTTTATTTACATTGTGAGATTTCTTGTAGGTTTGTTTGCAGCCAGAGTGCTTCAGAAGGAATACGGAGTTGATGTTGTAATCCTTGAAGTGAGGGATAGAACAGGAGGAAGAACTTTAACTCAGACTGTGAGTAAGATCAGCCAAATCTTTTCTTGATCTGGAATAATATAGATTTTCTTTCTTTTTCTAACGTAACGTTGTGAATAAGTTTTCTTTCCTCTTTGACCTTCATACGTACACGACAAGGTCCACTATGTGGTCTCACAGATAAGTTTTTATTTCCCCTGGTACCGTTTATTTTATTATGGAGGTATATATTTTTCTTCAGGGTAAGACACAAAAAATAATTTTGTCCAAGGTGCAAAAAGTTAATGTAACTGTCTTGAAGCTCTGAGCTACAGTGTAGCTTAAAGTCTCTTTTATTTGCAGGGCTCAAAATAACTAGTTATCAATGAACTATTCCCGGCGAGAATGGCGACATGACTGGCTGAAAGCTCCAGTCTGTGGGTCATGTTTACCAGTGATGCACACTTTTCTTCCTCTCCTGTAAATCTTAGATTTTTCCTCTTTGTAAAAATACAATCAGCTTGCAATAATGTCTCTGGAATTTGACTTTTGTCTCCAATTCCCCAGTGGCTCCCTGTCGACTGAACTGTCAGATTTCCACCGATCGGCGCAAAGCATAATGAATGTAAACAAACATTGAAAAAGACATTAAAGATGGAACTGTCATCATAACTAATGTCATCTTCACCACTCAACATCATGCACAGACTTTTTCAATGCAGATTTGTTTAATTCCAGAGACATTGTTGCAAGCTATCCTTCCTTTTCCCTCAAAAGCAAACCAAAGCAACCTGGAGAGCTTTG